>OX030949.1:83145821-84345821 GCA_943735915.1 Pherbina coryleti | reverse complement strand
CAATGAAAAGCAACAAAAACAACTTCATCGGCTTTTCATGTTATCAATTTTTGCTTTCACATTTTGTATGAGCTGTCAATTTCGATTTGACATTTATGGGAACTCGCTCTCACCCATGCGACAACCTTATTTATTCAACCCTGGTTAGAACATGGCACGATTGTCATGCCATGGCCATAAATTTGTTTTGAAGTTGGAGACAAACAAACATCTCATTTTTATAGAGTTTGGTGGTTTGGTAGCTCGTCGATGGCAAAATAACCAATTAGCTGATTATATGAATACATTTCATCTTTAACGACGCATCCTAATCTTGTTTTTAGTTTTCGTTAAGTTATGATAGCCTATGAGCACATCGGAGGGGACAACAAAATAACTCCATCGGTTAAAATGATTTTATATACATTTCTTATGGGAAAGAATTTTGTGCTAATGTCGTAACGACATGGCTTTATTGCAACAAAGTTCCTGTAGTTGGTTTAAATCAATGACTTCCACCCTGGACTCATTTGAGCTCTCTCTCGTTTCAAACGTATTCTTATGCTCTTTAGCTCCTTCAACAAGCAACTAGTAGCGAAGCATCATTGTTTCGGATGAAACGCAAATGTTTTGTCTCACTTTCACTTTTCAATTCTGACGACCACGGTTTAGATCTATAGTTATATACTTATCTAGTTTGAAGAACGAAATATTGAAGAGAGGCTGAGAGAGTTGAAAAGTAGTTTGAAAAGAGAAATTGACTAATTTTCTCAGGCTATGCTATGCTTTTTCTACACGGAGAGTTTGTTTGAGTTTCCAGTACAAAGTTGAGTTTTGCCGTTTAACTCGAAATTAACTCTTGAGTTCCCAGTACAAAATGAAACTCACCCTAAATTTAATTTGCTTTCTGAGTTTATCAAAACTCAATTTGAGAAAAGTATGCTAATGTCCCAATGAAAAGGTATGATCCGAAGCAACTTTTTAGAAGACAAGGTGCGTTCAGAGTATTGAACGATTTGGTCAAAAAGAGTTGTTTCTAAAATTATACAATTTACTATTTACAAAAAATTAACAAAAAAGCGAAGAAAAGAACTTGGGCACGTGTAGAAAATGAGGTCTTCATATCGGTATGGCCCAATAAAAAATTCCGATTTGCTCATCGCAAGGAAAAACTCGCATGTGTAAGCAGAGATGGATGCAGCCTTGTCCTCAAGTGGAATTGATGTCATGCTGATGGAGGTGCAAAAAATATGATAACACATCCGTAAACAAAGAAATGTCAATTCTGCCGACGCATCTCTGTGTAAACTGCTTCGGTTGAACTCAAACAAAACTCTCTGTGTAGACATAGCATTAGCCTGAGTACATTAAAGGCGACACATCTCTGTAAAAACTTATTTGCATGCAATTTTTATTGAGAAGAATTTTGTGATGATGTCGTTGCGATACGGCACGATTTTAACAGTGTTGCTGTCTTCGGTTTGAATCTATTTTGAATTTGAAGAACGACAAACATTTTATTTGTATTTCTGTCGCTGCAGCGTTTAAATAATCAGGAGCGGATGATATGACTAGATTTGAGTCTTAACGATATATCGTAATAATATTTTAATGTGCTCAGACTATAATTCATTCGATTTTTTTTTTTACGATAGCTGCCTTTTAAGTATTGCGCCTCGGCAATACTTAGCATTGCCAGATGTATTTTGACAGTTTCATTCGAAAATTTTACATTTTTCAGCATAAACGTACTTACAAAGTTTTGGTGTAATTGCTCTTATTGTGTTGTTTGTAGTGTTAACATGTGAACGTGAACATTTTCGGGTGATAATTTTTTTTACAATTTTCAACGTGGATCGACAAGAAAAGAATGCATCAATCAACTTAGTTCGACTTTTGGTGATGAAGTACTACACCAAGCGACTGTAAAACGCTGGTACAATGAGTTCGAGCTTGGTCGTCGTTCTCTCCAAGACGAATTAAGCGAAGATCGTCCCAGAACGACTGCTGTGAAATAAGACATCGATGCTGGGTGTAAACTGTTGGAAGCAGACCAGCATGAGACAAACCGTGGAATTCTTCATCATTACTGGAATTAACATACATACATTCGATTTTACATGAACATTTAGGCGTCAGGAAGATTTGTTACCGTTGGATATCCCATAACTTGACGGTTGCTCAAAAAAAGGCTTGAGTACAAGGAAATGCTGAAAAAAATACGGCGGGGGTGGTTTGAAACACGTCTACAACATCACAACGGGTGACAATCAGGGATCTACGCTCATGACCCTTCAGCAATCCACTGTTTCCACTTTCAAAGTGAGAAAAACCCATCAAAAATTGTCCACGGACGGAGCACATGCAAGCATGTGGTTGCCAGTTTTGTCAGAAAAACCGGTCATTTCGTAACTGCACCACTTGAGCAACGGAGAACTCTTCATGCTGAATGATACACAACCATTTCTTTACCGGAAGTCTTTGGAGAACTGAGGAAAACGGACCACCGAAGGAAGATCATTCTCCATACACTTCTCCACATCAGCTCAAACAAAAGAGTGTTTGAGCACTCAAAAAGGGCAATTGTTTCGTCATCCGCCTTACAGTCAAGAATTGGTACCCAATGACTTCTTCTTGTTCCCTTACATTAAGAAAAAATGTCTGGCGAGCGTTTTTCTACTCCCGAAGAGGCCATAGGATTGAGCCAAAAGGATTGAATATAAAAATGAGCACCATCTCTTAATCACAAGTTTGTTGTGTATCATTGTAAAATAATTCAACCTACAGTTATTTCGGCGACTTGCTTCTAGATAAGTGTTATACTCTTCCTTCAGAAAATTGAAGTTATTGAGAGATCATCTACGCAGTAAAAAATTTGAACGTAAATTTAATCTTTCTGTAGTATAAACTCTTTTTATAGCATTTTTGGTTTGGAATTATATGTAAGTATATCAAATAATATAAAATTTGAGTGTGAATTTTATTTTTTTTATATCAATTCTGTGGCATTTAACTCTTTTTATAACTTTTTGGTTTGAATTTATATATATATACCAAATAGTATAAAATTTATACTCATATTTTTTACTGTGAACACAAACTTTTTTTACACCAACTACAACTATTAAGACGTTAATATTGATTTATTTACATTTCAGCTAATAAGAAATAAGGAAAGAATTGAAGAGAGGTAAAAATGTTGGACTGGTTAGAATTGGAGTCCGCGACTCCACTACTGTGCTTGCTTAGGTTTAAAAAAACCATGTATGTAGTTTGAGCGATTGTAAAACAACAACCTCTTTATTTAATCCGAGTGTATTTGTAAGTTTTGTTGTGATCTTTTAGCTATATAATAGTGGAAATATGGTTTTGTGGTATTTTTATTTTAATTTTTTATTTTTTATATTTAAACACTGCTTATAATATAATGTTAGTTAATCTTTTCTGGCTTGAAGTTCTTGACAAAAATTAAAAAATATAAAATCAAATCAATTAAAATAGGTTCAAACTGGAACGAATAAAAAATATAGCAACCAAATATTTGAGTGCAAACGTAATTACTATGGATACTTAATATATACTATGTATACTCATGTATACTTATATCCTCGTATACTTAAATTATTTGGCTTGCTTGTAGTTTATTTTGGTTTTAATGTAATAAATACGCTTTTAAGTTTTATTCCTAAAAGGGTTATGTTATTCCTGTAGTCATTTCTGAAACCGAATAAGGTGTGATATTCTGATTGAATTTTTCTTATCATTTAGTATGTATCTAGAAAATTAAGTTCGCAAAGTTACTTTTTTGAGGCGACTATCCAAGTTGACGTATGTGTGTATATGCTATACAGTCTGTTTCTTAGAAGAGTCACGTTTCTCCTGCGGTCAAAGTTATTTTGAAAAACTTTCTTTTAGAGAAGTTTCATTAAAGCAGTTGTTATTAAAGTTAAAAATTAAAAATTTTGTTTTATTGAAACAGTTATTATTAAAGGTAAAAGTTATAAAAGACCCATATTTAATAATTCACAGTTTTCTTTGTTTCTTTGTTTCCATTTTGTAAGTTTAAAATACTAACTAACCACGGATAAACTATATTTTTGTGTTTATTTTTTTATTATATAAGCAGTGAGCTTGTAAGCCTGTACTCCTGTACGTCTGAGAATTTTTTTTTTTGCTGGTGAAAATTACTATATCTCAGTGCTACTCTAGGGTAGAATCGGCTACAGTGATAGATGATAATCAAAATCATCGCCTAGACCCCTTTTACATTGGTCAAGACTTGAAATCAATTCTTTGCTATTCCCTTTTAAACTTATGCTCTCTCACGTTGATGTCCGCGTCTTTCATCAACAAACTCACAGACTTGATTTCAAGTCTTGAGCAATGTAAAAGGGGTCTTGATCGGGTATTGGCACGACTACATTTAAAGCTTATGTCTTGTTTCTGTGTATGTTGTTTGTCTTTGATTTTTTGTTGCGTTTTGTGTTGCTACATAAGCCTTTGCTCTCAATTCTTGCTCTCTACGCTCTCAGAGTGCTCTCAGCCCATAGCCCATCCATAAGAACAGCCTTTTTTCTATTGGTTTCATGTGACATCTTTCAAGATGACAGTTAACTTATCCTACTCCATCTCTGGTAATTTGGTACCCTGGCAGATAAGGCCCTTTACCAGCTATTATGTTAAATATGGGACAACTGAGGCCCGGAGAGAGCTTATCTCAGTAAATATTTCTATACGAGTATTTCAGGTAATGTTGATGCTGGTATAAAAAATTCAGTACGTAGCTAAATATGGTCTGTAAAAATAGTTTTGTAAGATCTAAGCACAACGGGTAGATAAGACTAAAATTAGTTAAAAAAATGCTGACCAAATAAGAATAGTAAGAAAATAAATATAAATAAACTAAACGACGTGAGATATCGAATTAATTCTGCCTTTATTTTGAAGCTAAATTAATGTCATTATGTATGAAACATTACTAAACGACCGCCTTGGCTTCGTTGGCAGCGCTTCAACTTACACCCCTATTCTGGCGTTGAAGTGACAATTGACTGTCATTGAAATTTTGTCACCGACCGTGTTATGCATTCCTGTGATTTTATTCTACATCAAAGGTGTCACGGAGAAAGCTTATGAAATTCCCCACACGATGGTGAAAAGCTTTTTTACTTTATTAATATGTGCCAAAATATTTATTGTGAAAAATTTAAATTGTAGAAAAACAGAATATTTCAATGAAAAAATGTAAGTTAATAATTTCTTTAATTTTTGCATATTTTAGACATTTTCTTATAATTCAGGAGCAAAATATTCGAACGTACAACTGCAGAGCAACTGCAGTTTTATGTTCAATTCTGCAAGGAGCATCCCGAACTGCGCGCTTGGTAAAATTCAGCGTAAAGGCCACGATTGTTTATTCATTTTCAACAAAGTCTTCTTAGAATCCGGAATGTTTCCGTAAACACCGATTCCTGCCTAGAAAAGGTATTGGTTGTGTCTTTCAAATGCTTCAGCCTTCGCCTTTTTATTTTATTATTTCTTTCAACAAGAATGGACCAATATAATATTATAAATTATTTTCTCATTGTTAATTTGTTTATTTTTTGATTTTTCGCACAATTTAACAATTTATAGTTTTTAAGTTTTTACAAAACACCGAATACTAAAGAAAAAGCGTTTCAAAAATTCGCTTGTCACCTGCTCCGTAGGTGATGACAGCTTGCAATGATAAATTGAATTTTTTGATCTGTCACTTATCTGCTAGAATAGAAGAATATGAAAATAGTCATTCCCCACACTTTGTCACGATTTTGTCACCACTGTCACTTCAACGCCGTAATAGGGGTGTTAGTCTGATTTTTTGTGCGGCTTCCAATATATGGCGTTATTCCGGCGAAAACGTATCGAATGTTAGCCTCGAGCTCATGCAAAGTAGCCCCAGAAAAAATAATCGACGATTGACACCCCTGATCACGGGGGAAAATTGATGAACGCTCGCCGTGAGATAACCCAGTCGCCAAATTTCTCCTTCCACGCTACGAGCATTGCGTTGCTTGAATGGCATTTAGCGACATTTTGTTGAAACTACAGCTCAGATATATCTATGTTGTAGAGCTTTAGTCACAAAAAGTCGGTTAACATACCTCTTTATCGAGGATCAATGACGGTAACGGTGTCTCCTTACTCATTTCGAAAGAAATAAGGTCCCATAATGCGGATGTCATTCCATAAACCGCAGCAAACAGTTCATCTTGGTTGGTCGAACACTTGTGGATTGTAGTCACTCCAATAACCGCAATTTTGCTTGTTGACATAGCAGCTGAGCCAAAAATGGGCCTCATCCGATAGAAGTAAATTTTTTGGTCAAAATCCAGCCAATATTTCCAACGCCCAATTAGGAAACTCACGGCATTGTCTATTCGGCATTGTCGTCCGACTTCAATTTTTGCGTCAAAGCATTCTTATACGGATATTAGGAATGTTACGAAGGTGCGTTTACCGGAACAGGAATCGGAACCGGAGTTTTTAAATTTGATTTATCAGAGCCGGAGTCAGAACCGGAGCCGGAGTTGGAGTCCAAATCGGAGTAAAGTAAAGATGTGTTATTTTAGGTTAGGTTTTGATGGCTGAGCCGGCAGACGACTCGTACACTTAGGCCAGTGCAGGCCCGTTGTGATACCCTATAATCTCTTTTGACCTATGAGAGATATCCCTCCTCAACAAACCAGTTCGAAAGGATTCTGAATTTTATTATATGCTTGATTTCCAGGCATGAGACTTCGGTAAGTCCATTTAAGAAGGGATGGCCCAGAGTTTCCAATCTCCTTATACTTAGCGCCGGACATTCGCAGAGGACATTATGGACATTTTCTAACTCTTCTTCGCATTTGCAGCTTCTGCAAAAATCATTTGATGTAAGCCCTAATCGATGTGTGAAGATGTGTTAGATTTACCGAAATAAATCGAAATGGAAAACAGAAAAAAAGAAAACGAAAATATGTAAACGTTAATGTTGAAGCACAGTGCTGCCAGAGAGTTCAAAAGTATCAAAACAATTTTATGGAGAATTGCGCTCCGGTATGAGATACGTCAAATCCTATCGAACCGAGCGAATATCTGCGTTTCGATTTTCGTTATAACTCCGATTCAAAATTATCGGAGCCGAAGTCGAAGTCGGAGGTGTAAAATCAATCGGAAGTTCCGACCTTTTGGAACCGAATTCAAAGCTCCGTTATATCCATAACGGATATTTAGCAGGCCTTAATCCAACCGCAATATAAACCTGGTTGACTATCTGACGATGCCCAATTCACCTCATCAGCGCCGAATCGACATTTCTAGGTATTCTTCGATACTGGCCGCGGCGGCCTTTACTTCGCACCAACTCTGTCTGGTTGGTGACTGAACGTACAAAAGAGTTTACTCACTCTCAAACTTTTCCACCGTGCCACGAATTGTCTGTGCACTAAAGCTATGATGACGACCGACCTCATAACGAAATTCACGTTGCGTATTTACAACTGAGCCGAAATTTCGAAAATATTTTTTAATAACTTCCACACTTCCGGCAAGCATGAAACGATGCATGACAAAATGACAAACCTTACTGAATATTTTGACAGCTGTCAAATGTCATTGGTAACTTTGATAGCTGCTGAAACAAAACAAACTGAAAAAATATTGTTCCTATCTGGTCACTCTTAGAACATAACTTAGAATTTATTGGAAAGGTATTGAAATTATCTGTCGAACCATGCTAAGTATTTTATTTTTTACATAGACCAAATTTACTAAAAATAAGTTTCACCTAAATTTTGGACTTGATTATCTCTGTTTATTTTAAGTTTTTTTTTCTCTTTGGCCATGTGCTATTCGGAAACTTTTCACTCGTGGTAGGAGAGAATTTACTGAGTTCAATACAATTTCTTTCTGTTGTAATAAAATTGTAATTTTTGCTGTGCCAAAAGGACGATGAAATTTTGACAACTAGAAATTTTGACGTTTTAGGTTTTGGTAGTGCATTAGCACAAGAATTTAATTTAATTTGCGAAATTATTTATATATATTGAAAATTAGCAATTCTGGTTGCTATGCTGTCGGAAACACAAAATTTTGAACTTCTTTACGACTCACAAACTCACAAGTGCTTTTTTTCCATTTTTGCTTGCGTCAAAAATTCTCTTTCCGAAATACGAGCCCCTGGGGCTACATGAATTTTTACAATAATATTCACTTCAAAAGTGCCAAATATTCTCTTTCAGACTGTCAAAAATTCATCATCCGAGTGAAAAGTTTCCGAATAGCACACGGCATTTCTTGTTGTTAACAACATCGATAACTCATCTAAGCAAATCCACAAACCAAATTGAACGCCCAATAGATGGTGCTTTTGGAAACTAAAATTTTCCACCACAGCCTAGCATACCACCACATAATACTTTCACTTTTTGTTTAAACTCGATTTCACCCCCCACTTTTTTTTTAAAATTGAATATTGATCAAATCTTAAGCAGAAAACTCAAAAAAATTAATAAAATAAAAATATAAGAGGATTAAGGTTATGAGGACCAGTACTAATTCAAAAAATTGAACAAGGATTAGCAAAAGGATAAGAAAATGGATTTGAACAATGATTAGAACCAGGAATAAGATAAGGTACAAGGGCTTGGAGATCGAAACGAACTCTGATAATTTTTGGGAAAAGGATTAGTTTAAGATTTTAGACAAAGATTTAAGACAAGATTTGGAAAAGATTAGTACAAAAATTAAGAATAGGAATACAATAAAGACTTGGACACACTAAGGTTTATGTTTAAGGGAAAGATTGGGACAGAGACTGGGACAAGAAGTGGAGCAAGCAAGGATAAAGAAAGGGTAGATAAGGATACAATAGGACAAGCATTAAGACAAGTATAGGACTAAGGAATAGAATAGGGGCAATCTTGAAATCAATCTTGGATGAGGACACTCTTGGATTAAGAAAGGGTTGATAAGAATAAAGATAAGGTGGATACAGATGGCTAAGGAGTAGGACAAGCATTAGGACAAATATAGGACTAAGGAATAGAATAGGGACAATCTTCAAATCAGTCTTGGATGAGGGCAATCTTGGATTAAGAAAGGATGGATAAGGATAACATGGATACGGATGGCTAAGAAGTAGGACAAGCATTAGGACAAATATAGCAATAAAGACAAGGATGAGAACCATCTTGAGAACAGGGGTAGGTTTATAATGAAATGAAATGAAATGAAATTATCTCTTTTGTATTTATTTTTATACTTTTTGAAACCTATGTGGGGTTTTAACCCAATCCCACCCATGGCTACAAGTCTGTTTTTCGACACGGTGTTATAACACAGGCCTAGAACTTAAATCATATTTGAAAACTGCTAGGCTTAAGGAATTTATAACAACTTCTGCTTTAATAATACTTTTCTAAAACAATTGTTTTCTGCTTCGACAGAAAATAATACTAATAAAAAATAATGAAAAGAAACTAGAGCTTATTGCAATATACTTCATGTATTTCTGTGAGTTATCTTGAGAATTCTTCTGCAAAGTCTTAATTTTAGTTAGTATACATTTAGTGTAAGGTCTAAAATGGGGAAAGAGTTTCTGTAGAATATTTTTACTTTCCATTATTTTTTTCAATTATTTTTTTTTAACGCTCTAAAGATTGTCTAGCATCGAATACTATTCACACTAAAACTTATCTGTACTTTATCTACAACTCACGCATTTGTATCTAGTTACACGTAAGATACGAGTATTATCTCTTTTGAATTCTCTATATTTAAATGACATTATTTTTAATACATATTTTTTTTTTTTTTTTTTGTACATAAAGTATTTTAATTTGTTTTATTTTTCTCTATTTTTATTGCTCCTTATCTTAATTGTCTGCAATTCCATTAAAAGTCAAATATTTTTAAAAATAATCTCTTAACTCTAACATTCAGTTTAAATTGAGGAGCAAGTTTGACAAAATATTTTTAATTTATAATCTTAATATTTGAATATGGCCTTTCATTATTTATATTGAAAACAAATTTTTGAGTTTTAGGCCAAGCATGTTGACAACAAGACAACATGAAGAACAAAGAAGACAACAACCAACAACAACAACAACAACGGCTCTGTATAGCCTAATAATATTAAGATTAAAAATTTCTGGGAGAGCACGCCCGTAAAAATGTTAAGAAAATGATTATGATTATGTTTATGTGATTAACACACAACTAATCACATAAACAACAAAGTCTTTCATAACAAAAATGGTCTCCACACCATGTTAGGTGTACCATCAGTTAAACTAACTGAACCCTAAAAATAGAAGTGTGGAAAAAGGGACGAGCTAAACAGCAAAAATAACAACAACTTCAATATGCTCTGATAGCGGTAAACCGCTGTGATCGAATTTCGAAGATTCACATGAATTAAGGCTATGCCTAAAAGTATGATACGATCTAGGTTAACCTTGGTACAGTTTGCATCAAAAGTAGATAAGAACTCAGTTACAAAATTCAAGCGTTCTCTGCCAAACATAAATTCCGAGTAACTTTCTTAGAACCTAAGTAGCTTGAGTGGATCACAGTGTAAAGTCATACAAAGGCTACTGATGAGTTGGTGTAGCGGCCAGTGAAACAGTCTGTATAGTCAAGCTGTGTGATTTGCTCTATACAGAGCCGTTGTTGTTGTTGTTGGTTGTTGCCTTCTTTGTTCTTCATGTTGTCTTGTTGTCAACATTCTTGGCCTAAAGCTCAAAAATTTCTTTTCACTATTTTTAATTTATTTTTGTTTTTTTTTTATTTTTTACAAAAGAGATATGTTTGCTTTTTGTGGTTGTTTTTCTGTTTCTCTTTTTAACTTGAATTTTTCCTCTAATCTGCTTATTGTTTTTATTTTTTAGTTTGTTTTTATTTTGTATCTTGTCACTACTTTTGCAAGGCTTCTTTTATTCTGTGGGATTGTCTTGAACATTATTTTATTTATTTACCTTTTATCATAACTTTTTTTTTAATTTTTTCAATTTTCTTTATAAGAATTGTTAACCTTTATTTGTTTGTATATCTAGTAGAGCGCTTGTAATTGATTCGAGGATGAGTTTGTATAGTTTCGCGTTCTCAGTATGTTCATGTGTATCTCTGAGGAAGCGGTTGAGTTCAAATATGGCGGCAGATCAGCTCCAGAGTTAAAGTGACAATTAATCAGCGCGTTGGGACAACAGGACTGCAAAAGAGTCGGAAATCATAGAGTAAAAAAATTAAGAAGTTAGTAAGATGAGAGTGAAAATAAAGGAATTAATAATTTAAAGATTATTTTTTTATGGTTTCACTAAAAAAATATAGACACAAGGACGCGCTAACATTTAAGCTAACTAGATACGATCACAGGGTGATTCGATCACCAACACTGTATTGCAAAGCCAAGCATTTAAGGTTTTTTATTTCTTAAGAGCCAGCAGAGTCTTAACTATATTGATGATATGGGTATCAGTGAATATTATAAATTGTTTTTCTATTTTAAACATCATAAAATTGGCTCTTAATTTGATAATTTGCAATACAGTGTAGTGCATATTCGGTACACAGTTAGTACTATCATAGACACATAATTGGAGTCTTTCATTGTTGAAAAACAAATAAAAAAAAAACAAACATAAAAGACACAGATTGGGAAGAATGGGTATTCATAGGGTTCATACCATTAGTTATCTCTAGCATTTACGCGGTATTAGACACCGGATCAGTAATGAAAACGTCAGCTACGGTTTATAAAAAATTAAAACATTCAGCACTTAATAAGTTATGTAGAAAAAAAAATTAATATCATGAAAGTGCCTATCTTGAGTCGAGAAGTACAAAGCAAATGCCTAGAAATCCGCAACCCTAAAAATGTATAGCGATTTAGCTAAAAAAATATATGTGTGTGGCCACTGGCCACCACGCACGGTAGAAGTGTAACTTTTACCCAAAAAAGTTAATTTTTAAGTGGTTAATTGATTTACTCCTTAATATAGTCTTACTAAAAAAGTCCCATTTTATATATTGGCACGACTAAATTAAATCTGTTTTCGAAAAGTTTAATGTTAATAAGACAAATAAGAACAACTTCACAACAATCACACCAAACCCATCATACCATACCATACCATACCATACCATATCATACCATACCATACCATACCATACCGTACCATACCATACAATACCATCATTCCATGATCATCATACCACCATACCATACCATCATACCATACCATCATCCTATGCCCTCATACTGTATCATAAAACTATGTGATATGTAGAATTTTGTATCAAAAACATAAAGATATAGGGAAAATAAATGCAATACAGAAATATACTCTGTTAACTCTTTATTTCTTGGTGACCATACTGTTTTTTAAACAGGCATCACTGCAATCTGCTCTTCTACGGTTAATCGCAGAGTGTGCAATCAGCCGAATGTTGTACAGTACTCGTTTCGATTTTCTGTAATTACATGCTCAAAAGTTTGAAGTATACTTTAAAATGTTGGACATTACAATGTAAAAGGGCTTTTTGTAAATATTACAAACCAATTATTTGTGCTTTAAAAATAGGTCACTTTAGGCTATTACGTAGATTAGGATAAAAATTTGTATTCCCCTGTAGGCAGCTGTCGTTATGATAACTTTATAGTTGATTTTTTAATAAACCTGTGATTTTTGAATTAACAGTTGCTAGTTCCCTCGAATTGAAATTTCGACCCCATCTTTGTGAACAGGAACCCGAAAAAACCATTCAAATAATTTTATCAAGATCCGTCGATGTGATTTCATTCGATTTAGATACGAGCCTATAAACCCTTTTATAAACGATTTTATCAAGATCTGTCGACTATATTTTAGGCATCTGTGAACGCGGCCAAATTACTTTAAACCTCATCGGTTCCCTGTAAGCGCACGCTGAACAATTTTAGTTCAGTGGAATGACCTTGTATTTTGCAAAGTAGAATTATTTTGGCTGAACAACCAAAAAAACCGGTTTTTGAATTTGTACCCTTACTGTATTTGCCTGTGCAGTAGACCGTATCACCTTGTATGGCAAAAAAGTAAACCCATTTTGACCCCACCTCAATCATTAGACATTTAAAAGACATTTTCAAAAAAAATTTTTTTTTTAAATGGTCCCTATGGTGCTTTTTTCTTGTTTTCGTTATATCTTCTGTGTTTCTTGTCCGATCCCAAAGATTTTTATTGTTGTGAATAAAGAACATATCGAAAGTGTTATTTTTGGGATAAAATCGGTCGGAACTGCTCCAAAAATAAATTTTATGGATATCATTTGTTTCCATGGTCTTAATTATTTTTTGTGAGCTTTAGTTATTTGCTCTTTTTAGATTTTGTTAACATAGTAGCAACTGAGATAAGGTGGGTGATAATTTAAAAAAAACAAGATTCACAAAAAAATAAAATCAGAAAAAAATTACAAAAAAACAATAAACACAGATATGAAAAATCTTTGGGATCGAACAAGAAACACAGAAGATATAACGAAAACAAGAAAAAAGCACCATAGGGACCATTTTAAAAAAAAAAAAAATTTTTTTGAAAATGTCTTTTAAATGTCTAACGATTGAGGTGGGGTCAAATATAGTTTAGTTTTGGTGATGTTGTTCGGTCTACTGTGCAGTTATAGTTACGAATCGGTCCCTGTGTACGTGCGCGCTCTTATTTTTTCGTTTTATGAAATTCGGTTTGTTCTAGAACACACATAAGTGAAGTTTGTTTGCGCGTTTATTTGAATTTTGGTTGTGTTTCAAAGTATTTGATAAAAAATGGATAGAGTTTTCCGTGATATACTACACAGAAAAAAAAGAGTAGAACTTTTACCTAAAAATGTAGTCAATTCAGCTAAAGTAATCCGGTGATTTTCAGTCAACGAATTTGATTAGGTGCGCTACCAATTTCTAAATGTTAATTATATGCAATTATATTGGGTAGTTTAACTGCGAGAGTAGATAAAGAACCTAAATATTTAGGTGTACCTTCAACCATAAAATAGATAAGACACATACTTTATTAGAAGAATAAGCTAATTTTTTTTAAACTATGACCACTTCAGATTAGGCAAGCCACCTACTAAGTGTAGAAAAATCATCTAATTATTTAGATAGCATTCCCACTTAAGAGTGGGAATCCGTGCAAAATATATGCAAAAAATATTTTTTTGTTTTGCAATTTCTATTTTGAAGTGAAACTTTCCTTATGTGACTTTACTTCATTTCGTCACATGATAGAGAAGAAAGATTTGTTTTATAGTATATAGAATGAGAGAGATATATATACATTGTATAAATGACTGAAAAATTTCTTTGTCACCGCTGAGATTCGAACTTGTGATCTCAAGATTTCAACAACCAACGCCTTATCTATTGAGCTAAATTTCCAATACAGGAATTTACTCTACATACCAAATTAAGCAAATTGTTGCTCAGAGTTGTGGACCTCATATTTTTATATACATTTTGTTCACAAGTTATCAAACGGCGTAACAGCACAGCGGTAAAGCGTTTGACTATAACGCCAGCGGCCAGAGTTCAATTCTCGCCTGAGGCTTTACTTTTTGTAAAATTTTCTCACTTTGTTTTTATTTATGTTTTTTATAGGAGAGCGCTGTGCTCCTATAAAATTCAAATACGGGAAAAAAACAAGTTGTAAGGAAAGCATTTGATTTATCCACGTAAATATTTATATAAAATTTATACTGAGGCGTGGATAATGCTAATATGCGTTATTTCCCTAGTGTACGAACAAATCGACAACTTGCATTTGGTAAAATAACTAGAAGAATTAGATGATTTAATAAGCAAAATTTTAGTTGAATTAACTAATTGTAATTAGGTGAATTACCTAATGCATGATTGTTAAATTAACTGTGTAAGTAGAAAAGTTGTTGAAAAGATTAGGTGAAATAGAAACTTTCACATTAGCTAAACTAGTTTAGGTAATAAATCAATTCTTTTATTTTCTGTGTAGAAACGGATTTTGATTTGGAAAGCGAAGCGGGCGAATCTCCGTGCAATAGTGACGATGATTTTGCATTATCAGTCGAGGAGAATGATGAAAGTGAAGTTAGCGTGCATTCGGATGAAGGCGGCATTGAGCCACTTGAGCAAAATTTAGCAGAAGAAAATGCAGCAAATCCTGAAAAAAAAATTTTTCAAAAAATAAGAAAATTGAATATTCATCGCAACCATTTGAAATAAAACAAAAAAATTCATTCCGACGTGCAGAAAATTTCACTTCAGGTAAAAACCTACCCTCTTTGTTATGGGTTCATGTTCATTATATGTTTCATTTTTGTTATAATTCAGGTCCAAAAGCATTAGCAGCTGCTACTATAGTTCATGTTTCGTCTGCATTTCACATGTTCCTTGAACCGGTTGAGAATATTATTTTGAACATAACGAATTTATATGGTGTGCGAAAGTACAAAGACCATTGGGAAAACATTGATTTTAACCCTTTGCACACATACTTTGGTTTGTTGCTGCTTTTTGGTGTGTATCGGTCATACGGTGAATGTGTCACTAAACTGTGGAATGACGAAACTGGTCGGCCAATATTTAGAGCAACAATGTCTTTGAAAATGTTCAAGCATATCCATGGTTGCATTCGATTTGATGACCGCGAACAACGTGTTGCCAACACTGCATCTACAAGTACTTCTGTATGTGACAAATTGGAACCGATTCGAAATGTATACGAAAAATGGAATCATAATTTGAAAGTTGTATACACACCAGGAAAAAACCAGGCGAAATATGGCATCAAAATTTGGGTGCTATGCGACTCAAAAAGCTGGTATGCATACAACACACAAATTTATGTTATTGGGAATCGTAATGCCACTCCTGAACGTAATCTCAGACGGCGTGTTGTTTTGGATTTGGTGCAAGGACTTTCTGACAGAAATGTAACGTATGACAAATTTTTCAGTTCGTATGAATTGGCAGAAGTTTTTCATAAGAATTGCATGACTATTTTGGGAACAATTAGGTAAAATAGGACTGAAATTCCTTCAATTCTACTCGACATGCGTAAAAAGCCAATTTATCATACAGAAGTTGTATATGAACATAAATTGCAAACTGTTTTGTTGTCATATGTTCCTCGCCGGTACCGATTTGTGACATTGCTCAGTACATACCACAATGTTGTCAGCATAAATGTGAATAGTGAAAAGAAGAAACCTAACATCATTGAAGACTACAACAAAACAAAGAGTGGAGTTGATACTATGGATCAAATGGTGGCTACGTACACATGCAAACGAAAAGTCAATCGTGGCCAATGGCAGTATTTTGTAACATGCTTGATGTTAGTGCGTTGAATGCATTCGTGACGTTCATTGCATTTTTCCCGAATTGGAAAAATTCTAAAACGAACCATAATAATTGTTATCGTCTTTTTATCGAGGAGCTTGGATTGAATCTCGTTGAAAAACAGATCACTTAACGTAAAAACAACCTCAAAGTAATGATGCATCCAGTGTTATTCAAAGAATTCATCAAAACGAGGCCGATGCTAGATCTGCACATATAGTTAAACATAACAATAATCTTTTTGCTACACACTGTGCAAAGTGTAGAAATTTCATTTGTGCTGAACATAATTTTAATTTATGCGAAAAATGTACAAATAATTGACAAAAGTTAAAAATTCAATTTCTTTTCTAATATACGTAATATTCTAATTAATTTCATTCTAAATCTACCTTTATGAAGTTCAAATGTATTAATATGATAGTAAACAATGTAATAAACATAAAAAATCACAAAACATAAATGGTTGTTAATTTTTTTTAGCTTTTTTACAATTAAAAATATATGTGTACAATGGGACCGATTAGATGTATTTCTTGAGGGATCAATGAGGGTTAAATGGCAGGTTGAGTGGAAAACGTTTCCAAGACACGTTTGAAGGAAATTTAGCATTCCTTTTAATTTGTTGAAGTTTGATAAGTCATTGAAAGCATCTGTTTACTATAACCAGGCCCGAACTAATTAAAAATTTGATTTTGAGAAGTCTTTCAGTGTTTCTAAATTATTAAAAAAATAAAATTATATTTCTTCCGAAAATATTCCTCTTTTTCTACCTTCAATACTATGAGCAAATTAACTCAATTATTCCAAGCCATACTTAAAGCTCTGTAAGAGTTTCTTTGTAAAGGCTTTATAGTCCCAATACAAATTATATTGAACATTGCCCTCAGATTTTGGATTTGATTAAAAATTCTAATAATTCCATTATCACGAACTTTGTAGACTTATTAGAATCTCCCAACCTCATTAGAATAAATTTTGTTACATATGATGCGATCACTTGACTTTCAATAAACAAACCTATTGGGTCATAGGCATTCTCTAACGATTATTCGAAACTGGTACATAATGGTGAAGAAATTTTATTTTTTTTTATTTTTTTAAGTTGGAAACTACCTTGAGTGTCTTTTTGAAAGCTGCTCTGAAGTCTCTATTGAAATAGGCATAAATAATTGGATTAAGCGCTGAGTTAAAGTAACCAATCCAAAAAAGGATGCCAACGATAATTCTTGGCGTGGAGCAGCTGTCACACAGAGCTGATGTTATGTACCTAGAAGAAAAAAACAAACATACTTTTGAATCGATCGTACAACGGTGAACACAAATAGCGCACCACAGGAAGAATGGCAGCCAACAGAGGAGAAAAGCACTCATAATAATGCCCAAAGTACGTGCAGCTTTGCGTTCCCGCCTCATTGTTGTGATCGTCGACTGTTCCACTTGTATGCTAGGACGGGGAATATGACTTATCTGCAGATGTTTGTCGAGCAGCAAGGCGGCTACTTTGGATCTACACAAGGTTGAAGTTCAAACGACATTAAATAAATTTAAATATTATTGTATTCATAAGCAAATATTTCAAATCGAAATGGAGTTTTTCGATTTAAATAAATTTATATTCATATGGTTACTTACCTATAAACCAAGCGCTCTTGACGATCGGCCTCCTGATAGATGCGGTAATACATTGACAGCATTACAATGCCAGGTATCCAAAAGCTAACTGAAGAGCTGATGATAGCATAGGTTTTGTTAACCCTAAACTCACAGATCTAGTAAAATAAAATAAAAATTTTTAATATTGTTAGTAGTCATATCAACACTATTGATTTATTAACATAAACATATAATAAACAGTGCAAATTGTCTATAAATTAAATTTTTCAAGAAACATCTGGGCTCAAACAACCAGTAAGTAGGTGGACACCTATGGATAGTATATTCGTAACTATCGATTTTGGCGTGCAACCAATAGTCATGAATAAAAATATCGATATTTTAACAATTTCTTTTAAAAAACATAAAACGAAATCATAATCGTTATATTAAAATAAAAAAAAAATTCTTGAGACTTTATCAAAACGGTAAAATCTCTTAGAATTCCACAAAAATTAATATACGGACTTGAAGATTTGCTGTTCAATATATACTTTAAATATTAAATTCAACCATATCGGATGAACACCACGCCTACCTCCTATACAAAATAACTTTATCAAAAATGTAAAATCTATTTAAATTCCACAAAAATTATTATATGGACTTGACTTGCAAATGATTTTTTATTTTTAATATACACTCTAAATATGAAATTCAACCAAATCGGATGAAAACCACGCCTACGTCCCATACAAAGTGAGTTTATCAAAAAACAAAAGCGAATATTTTCCATTAAAACTATGACGAAAATGTTTTTATAAAAAAAATAAATGGCTGTGTCGTGGATATACCCGTAGGTTTTGACGTGACGGTGCTTCTTTATACTCCTATTTCATGTCCAAACTCTTATTTTAATCCATGGCCAAATCCTTGACTTAATCAAATACAACGAATCACTTTCCTAGTGTGGAAAGGTGTGTCTGAATTTTTGTCCAAATCCATGTCCTTATTCATGTCCAAAGTTTGAATTTAAAATACCAGCTTAAAGCCACGATATTATTTTCTACTTTGATATTTTTTGATGTTAAATTTCATGTTAGGAAGTATTTTTTTTTTTAAGTATCAAAATAGAAAATAAAATCGTGGCTTAAAGCTGGTATTTTAAATTAAACTTTTAGACAGTATGTTGTTTAGAAATATTTGAAGAATCCAAATTGAGCAAAGTCTCTTCGGTACCATTTCTGATACTCGAGATATAAAATCTTATATTCATTTTTTTTAAAAAAGTTAAAAAATTCCATTCAAGTATACATTTCTCAAAAATAGGAAAATGCATATGCAAAAATTATGCTAATTATTAATTCGTCAATTTTAAGGAATACGTTTACAGTATAATCAATACCACCAAAATTTAGACTATTGGGTAACAATCCAAAGTTCTGTACTATCTCGATTACAAATTTAGCTTCGAATATCCTTCACAAAAGACACTGTGAGTAAAAATCGTGAGTGGCATCGTGTTTAGCAATATATTGTTAGTTTAAACCTATACCTACTTTTGCTTTAGGACATACGTAGTTTTTTTTATAAAAGTCAAAGTATTTTAAGGTCGTTATTTTTTACTGTTTTCGTCAAAAAACGACTTTGTTCTTGCGGGACAGGAAGACATCCTTTTTTTTTCTTAACATTTTTTTTGGGTGATCTTGACAACCCCATGCAACTTTTGAAACCTCTTAGAATGTGAAATTCGAAAAAAATTGTAATTCGATACGCCCTAATGTACATCGATAACTCCCGATTTTCGTAATTTTTTGTCAACAGATAGAAGACTTCAGGCCAATAAGTATCCTACCTGCCTTGTCAAAGGCCTTTGAAAAAATTGTTACGGTTCAAATTGTCCAGCATTTGAATGCTCATAAACTGCTCAACGAGAATCAGTCTGGCTATAAGGCAGGCCATAGTTGTACAACTGCCATACTGAAGGTGGTGGAAGACATACGGCCTGACCAAAGCCTTTGACTCGGTTAACCATAATATTCTCTTGCAAAAGCTTGAACAATTATTTTGGGTTTAGTACCCGTGCAACTAAACTAATGAGAATATATTTAAGCGACCGATTACAAAGAGTAAACAATAATAACGTGCTTTCGATCAAAAAAGGACATTTTCTGGAGTTCCACAGGGGTCAATCCTGGGCCCAATCCTTTTCAGCATGTTCATAAATGACATCGTGTCCAGTTGCCAAAATTCTTCAATTCACTTGTATGCGGATGATGCACAAATATATCTATCTAGGCCGATTGGGTTGTCAGAAGACTTGATTTGTAGATTGAATGAAGATTTGAACTCAATACAACTATGGGCAGGTAGCAATTTCTTGAATTTAAATGCGTCCAAAACCCAGGCTCTTGCTATTTCTCGACAGCGCTACCGTATTGATTATCTTCCACCCATTGTTATGACGGGAGTAAATATTTCGTTTGTAGGTGTTGTAAAGAGCCTTGGGTATAAGATTTATAGGAATTTGAGCTGCACTGATCATGTCAACCATACACTAAGGGAAAAAAATATTAAATTTATCCAAAAACTTTTTTAATTTATCCAAAAAGCGAGTAATTTTTGCACCAATAACGCATTTATTTAAATCGACTACGTAAATATTGAAAATTTACTTAAATAATTTTTTAATTAAATAAAATATTAAAATATTTAAAATAAAATTAATAAAAAATATATTAAAATTAAGCACGAATATATTTAAATATCTTTCAAATATTTACTATTTAAAAATAATACTATCGCATTTAAGGAAAATTTATATAAAAATATTGAAATTGAAAAACAATTTATTTGAATATTTCCCACGAGCTGCGTCCATCAAATGCCATTTGGTGGTATATTTTATTTTCTTTTTTCGTTCTCTAATTTATACTATTTTTGACAGTTGGTGCAATAATATGGCATCAAATGCAAAAATAGTATAAACTATAAAAAGAAAAATACAGAATAAGAAGTAAATTATGCAGGTAAATGACAACCGGTTCAAGACATTCTTGAGAAAATACCGAGTTGTCACTCCACCCTACATGATTTCATCATGCATCGTACTCACCATCGCATTCACAAATCATAATTGCCAAACTTCCATGCTATATTACCCTTGCAACATTAACTAAATGAGAACTATAAGAAACCTGCGTGCGATGCTGTTGCTGCTTGTCGGAATATGTGTGTATGTGTGCGATGCTGTTGTTGCTTGCTTGTATGGAATATGTGTGTACGTGTGTGGTATAAATAAAATTTAAATACGGGAAAAAAACGAGTTGTAAGGAAAACATTTGATTTATCCACGTAAATATTTAAATAAAATTTATACTCAGGCGTGGATAATGCTAATATGCGTTATTTCCCTTAGTGTACCATTGGTAAAATTTACTCCGTGCTGAGAAAACTCTGGCACACGAAGGATTTCCTACCACAAGATTTAAAGTTGAAACTCGTACGTTCATTAATAATTCCCCATATCTCATATGTCAATTAGTCTATGGCAACATCGATGCCGCGTCTAAAAAAAAGCTGCAATTAGTGGTGAACAACCTGGCAAGATATGTTTACAATAAACGGAAATATGACCACATATCAGAATATGACCTGACAATTTTTGACTGTGATCTTACAAAATATTTTAATACACGCAATCTCCTCTTCTTACACAAACTAATTCATACCCGCTGCCCCGAATACTTGTACAGGAAACTTTGCTTTACTGTATCTAGTCGTACACTTAATCTAATGGTACCTGAATTTAAATGTTTAATATCGTCCAGAATGTTTTTTGTTAGTGTTGTAAAACTGTGGAACATGTTACCCAAGTCTGTCAAAACCGAACGAAATAAAAGGTGCTTTAAAATGGCTGTAATCAAAATTTTACAATAAATACAAGATTTCTGTAATTATTTCATTTTCTTCTATTAAATTCTATCTTTTTATGTATTTTAGGTTAGGTTATGTTATAGTACTCAAGTTATACCAATACCATTTTAAAATTGTGTAGTTGATGTATCAAAAGAGCCTAAGCTCAAACTGTACGATCATAATTCATTAAATAAAAGATAGAGGTTATGAACACGGAGATTTTTTTAAAAAGTGGGCGATATTCGACAAAGGGGCGTGTCACTATTAGAAAAACACTGTATTTCAGTTAATATTAACACTAGGACTTGCCATAATCCGTTTCAAGGCAAAATTCCTCAGGCCTTATTTGTGCTAACGCTCCGACAGAAGACAAGGATGATGAGACCAAACACAGATTCTACGAGCGCCTTGATAAGGCCTATGAGCGCAGCCCACGCCACGACATAAAAATCGTTCTTGGTGACTTCAACGCTAATGTGGGAAAAGAAAATATCTTTGGTCCAACAGTTGGAAAGTTCAGCCTCCACGACAATACCTCCGATAACGGAATGAGGCTGATTGACTTTGCCGCATCGCGAAATATGGTCGTTAGTAGCACTAGATTCAAGCATCTCAATATTCATAAAGCGACTTGTCTGTCTCCTGATCAAAAGACGCGCAACGAAATTGATCACGTTTTGATTGACGGAAGGCACTCTGCCAGTGTTTTAGATGTACGCACGATCCGTGGTGCCAATATAGACTCGGATCCTTATCTTGTCGCAGCCAAGATCCGTACACGTCTGTGCGCAACCAAGAATGCGTGCAATCCGGCACACAGAAAGCTAGACGTCGAAGAGCTGCAATCAAAACGAGCAGCTGAAGACTTCGCTACTCGACTCTCACTCCTGCTTCAAGAAAGCTCTCCTCGGATCGACGATATATGCGCGTAGTGGAGTCACATTTCCCACTCTATGCGTACGGCTGCCGAAGAGATGATTGGCTATCACTGCCCTCGCCAAAACCAGTTGCACGACCAGGAGTGTCGCGACGCCACTGCAGAAAAAGACGCCGCTTACAAAGCCTATCTGCAGTCGTTTGCAACGCGTGCTGCTAAGGAGCGATACAAAGAGAAGAGGAGTGAAGAGAGACGCATTTTCAGGCGAAAGAAAGAGAAGCGGAAATTCGTGAGTGCGAGAAAATTGAGATGCATGGTAACAGGAATGAGGTCCGAAAATGTTTTCGGAAAAAGAAGACGCCTGGCCGATGGTTTCAAGACCGGGGCCTTTTCCTGCAAGGAAGAAAACGGGAATCTAGTAACAGATATCCAGAGTACACTGATGATGTGGAGGGAACACTTCTCTAAGCTTCTGAATGCTGTCGACAACAACAATCCCGCCAATAGAGATGATGTCCCGGAAACCCCAATTGTGAAGGACAGCGTTGAAGTTCCGCTGCCCGACCATAGTGAAGTCTTGAAAGCTATAGCTCGGCTAAAAACCACAAAGCCGCAGGAGCCGGTGGCTTACATGCTGAGCTCTTCAAGAATGGAGACGAAGCTCTATTTAAATGCATTCATGAGCTTTTATGCAGAATATGGTCGGAAGAATGCTTTCCAAAGGATTGGAACCTCAGTGTGCTCTGTACAATCCACAAGAAAGGCGATTCCACCATTTGCGTCAACTACCGTGGGATAAGCCTTCTTAATATCGCATATAAGCTTCTGTCGAGCGTATTATGTGAAAGACTGAAGCCCATCGTAAACCAGCTGGTTGGACCTTATCAGTGTGACTTCAGACCTGGCATATCCACCATAGACCAGATATTTACGCTACGACAAATCTTGGAGAAGACCCTAGAAAAACAAATCGACACACACCATCTTTTTGTCGATTATAAAGCCGCCTTCGACAGTCCGAAAAGGAATCATCTTTACCCCACCATGTCTGAATTTGGTATTCCTGCAAAGCTCATCCGTCTTTGCAGAATGACACTGAGCAACACCAGCAGCACAGTTAAAATCGGGAAGGATCCTACTCCTCCATTCGATACCAAACGAGGTTTCAGACAAGGTGATTCCTTATCGTGCTAATTTTTCAACCTAAGAATGGAGAAGATCATCCGAGCTGTTGATTTGAGACGCAGTGGCACGATACTCTACAAAAGCATTATGCTGCTGGCGTATGCTGATGATATCGATATCATTGGCCATAATACACGCGAAGTCAGTGCAGCATTCTCCATATTAGCGAAAGAATCGAGTCGAATGGGTCTTACAGTGAACGCAGATAATACGAAATACTTAGTGTCAACAAATAAACAGTCCCAGCGTCTTGTAAGCCACGTCGCTGGTGACAACATCTCCTTCGAGGTTGTTAAGGTCTTCGTCTACCTGGGATCCAGCATTAACTCTTTCAACGATGCCAGTATTGAGATAAAACGAAGGATAACTCTTGCCAACAGGTGTTACTTTGGGCTGAGTAGGCAATTGAGAAGCAGAGCCCTCTCTCGACGAACAAAACTCACGCTCTATAAGTCACTAATCATGCCCGTCCTATTATATGCAGCACAAACCTGGACGTTGAGCAGTTCTGATGAAAATACTTTGGGAGCCTTCGAGAGAAAGATCCTTCGTAAGATCTTCGGTCCAATCTGCGTTAATGGCGAGTACCGAATTCGATAGAACCACGAGCTGTATGAGCTGTACGCTGAAAAAAATATTCGATTCGGTGCCCGGTGGTGGTCAACGCACAAGAGGACGCCCACATCTTCGTTGGAAGGATCAGGTGTTGGATAATTTCTTATACGAGGTCAAAACCGACCTACGGTTGTAAGCGCCAGATAAGTAAGTAAGTAAGTATTACCACTAGGGTACCTAAACTTACAGTAAAAATACAGGGGTAGGCAAATTATGGTCAATAAAGTGGCCATATTTGTAAAACACTGTATCACAAATAGTATGACACTAGAGTACTAACATTTAGTACAGGGGTACAGCGCCGACTTCAAAGCTTGTATATTGATACAGAACTTAATATATTGATGATAATAAAACAAATTAGAAAAAATCAAAATGATAAGATTTCTAATATTATAATATAAATAAATAACTTTTAAAAGTTCACCAAGAAATTGGTGGAAAAAGTTATTTAAACAAATTTTTTACTTTGTAGTGATTTTGAAGTCGTTTTTTTTTTTTTTTTTTTTTTTTTGGTAAAAAGTTATTATAACACTGCTGTTTTGAAATACAGTTCAGTAGAGACGAAGAAAAGAGGACTGAAAAATATTGAAATTAACTTCCCACGGAGAAAAATTTGAAAGACTACGCGAAAACCTTCTGAGTCTGCAATTTTTTAATCTATTGAAACATGTTATTAATTGCAACTTAATTGAATTTTGCTACCGTTAAATTACTAAATTGCAACTTATTCATGCATTACCACTCATTAATTCAGATATTTGTGGCATTCAGTTGAGTCGGTTAATTAAGCCTCCTTAAAATCATTTGAATGACATGCTTGTATTTGAATTATGTATGTATGTGCTAATTACTGAATATTCATTTATGCGCATAAATATGTATTTATATAAATATGTAAGCTGGTTTGAAGATTTCTTCATTCTAGGAAATAAATTAAAATTGAATTTTCTTTGGCAAACATGTAGTTTACCCAGCTTTTACTGCCTGTAATAAGATTTATTAACTCATGAAGTAAGTTCACAACAACAGCATAAAGATAAAAAAAAAATACCATTTACAACAACTAATTGTGATGGAAGCTTAATGTATGCGTGATGCTGCTGGTGCTGCTGTAATATGCGATGTCTAACATAATTACTTTGCACGCACAAACACACACTTACATTTATTCATTGACATTGACATCGACATCGACATCGACACCGAGACCGAGAACGACATCCACAAAGCATAAATATTTACCATGCAGCTGTGAACAGCTCTATGTGGTTATGAATTTTACGCCCCCATGTGCTTGGGGGCGTAAGTTTGTTTCTCGCCTCACTGACGGATTGTGTGAGCTGGTCAACATGTGCCACTCTGTTGCACAAATATTTATGATGTGAGGCCCAAAAAAAAAAAAAAAACTCAAATTCTACTCGATGCATTCACGCTATCGGCTTAGAATCGCATAAATTCATTTCCGCTTCATTATGGCGCTGTTGGCAAACAATGTCAAAGCTGCTACCTTGACATCTGCATACCACAAACTTGCTGCTGCTGCATTCCTAGCTGAACACCTGCAGCGGTAGAAGAACTTTCTGGGGAAAATTGAATTGAAAACTTCCGCTGCAAAGGTTGAGGCAACACAGTAGAGATGGAAAATCTAATAAAGTTGATAAATGCCAGGTGCTTGTAAAAAGTCAAACGGAAGTGGAAACGGTTGAGCTGTGAAGCCACAGAAGAAAAAAGTGCATTTGAACCGTTTCCTTATTGAGTTCGACTAGAAAGCACTGTTATTGACTTAAAATCATAAAATCATGCTGAAGAGGTTTTTCGAAAAAAATAGTTCAGTGTGATTTTAAACACACACGCAACAACATACTAACAACACACACACATATTGATTGACGTTATGGAAAAGTTTAAATACACAAAGTAATGTCAGGCGATGTTCCTGTGAGAAGTTTTTATTGAAATGGTTTAAGAATAAAGACTTTTCTTCAAAGTGGAAGTATTAGAAGATTTAGGGAATTTTTTTCAGTTACCAGAGGGCATTTATGCTTTGACTCCTACAAATTGGATAGTTTATGTTCAACAAATTGTCAAAGTTTAATGGAAGCCGGTAATAGTCTCTCGAGGAATAGATGAGTTAGAGTTGAGAAAGTTTTAGTAATTTTTAAAGAACTTAACATGTAACCATGTTGAAAAAGCAATTTTCTCATTAATAGCCAAAAAATCTTTGAAAATCTTCACTTCGGAATTTAAAAGGGTAAAAACACCCAACATTTTGATTCGTGTAATTTATTGGGTGTTGGAATTAGCTCGTAGCGTATTTCAAGAAATGGCGTAGATACTAGAGCACTGCACAAGCATAAAAAAATGTCTTAGAAGCCATCTACCATTGTTCAAGAATTTCGTCCCTGTCGTCAACACGTTTCAAAACATGTAGTTGTGAACTCAAATTTTTTTAAATGCACTTAAATTCAGTATCTATGAAAACTCAAGTATCATCCTAACTGAAGTAGAATATAGAAATGAATATTCACCACACCTATGCATATTCTATGTTTTGATTTTTTATTTTTTTTATTGGTTTAATATAGGCCGACACCAATACATGTAAGTCGCAAAAAACGATATTTTTGGTCCATCTTGATTGTTTTCGAGATATGGCAATTTTTCCAATTTTTAAGGCTATCATATCGTCCAACCCCTCTGTCTGTGCGTTTGGAGTTTGAGACCCACTTTAGAAAATCCAAATCTGTTGTTTTTTTTCCTATCTTGCTTCGTTTTCAAAATATAGCGTTTTTTCCAATTTTTAAGGCTATAATATCGTCTGACTCCTCTATCTGTATCGATAGAGAAGACGCACATCTGGTGTTATTTTTGGCCTATCTTGCTTCGTTTTCGAGAAATGGAGCTTTTTAATTTTTTAAGTTAAAATTATGTTATCGACTGACCCTCTATACTTGTGAGCAGTGGCGTTCCTAGGTCTGGTGACACCCGGGGCGGATACTCATGGTGTCACCCCTATAAAAAATTTCTAAATGCAAAAAGAAACCAATTCGATGAGATTAACAGCTCTATTCTAACAAAGTCACAAAAGCCACCTCAGTATCAATTGATACAGAAGTCACAATTGATACAAATTCCTATTCTGAGCACTTTTAAAAAGCTCTTTTTGTATCAATAGTGATCAAAATAGTGACAAGCAGCTAAGAAGGTCACAAGCGAAAAATTCATACAAATAAAATTTTATAAAAAACAATAATAACAAAAAGAAGGGAATATCTAAAGACGGCTACTAGGATACCGAAATCGTTTTTGCAAATTCATTTCGACTGCCAAATACTGTGTGTTTGGAATTAAATTGAGGAACTCCAACCACATGATGAGCGAAGGTCGTCCATACCATTTGCCTTGAGGTTTTTAGCAACTATTTATTTTTGTACTAATGGCTCTTATCTAAACTATGTCGGCAATCATTTTTCGACTTCCATGAGCCAATCATCGGTATTGCGGTTTTCAATGGATAAAATAGCAAGATCGGAAAGCCTTGCCTGTCCCATGGAAGACCTTAAATAAGTCTTAATTAATTTAAGCTTTGAAAAACTCCTTTCGCATGAAGCTACTAATACACAAATTGTTAGAAATAATTTCAATCCGACAAAATGGGACACACATTTTTTAACGTAATGTATTTGTACCTTTTTCTTTCTGTTTGAGAAACTAAAAAAAATATCGAAATGGTGTCACCCCTAAAATGGTGGTACCCGGGCACTCGATGTGTTCGCTATGATTTCCCGTTACTTTAACTTCAGTGTAGCTCTATGATTTGATATTTTATTTCATATCAAAATTTTCAAAACACAACCATACGAACTAATAGCTTCCAGGACAATTTCTAGAAAGGAATAGGTTCCTTTTGTGTACATTTTACACACTTTTTTCAAGATACATTTTTTCATCATTGATTGAATGAATGCGATTTAGTCCTTTAAAATTGTTTATTATTGATTATTTTATTTCTTTAAAAAAAAAAAAACTATTTTTGAAACGATACGAAGGCAAAAAATTAAAAATGAAAAATTGCGAAAATATCGAAAAAAACAAAATAAAAATTCAATTCAAATTAATTCAAGCTACGTTTATGTGCACATTTTTCGCATGGCTTACAGAAGTAGACGGACAGATATATTTCGTACAAATATCACACTGTGTGGCGTGATCATTTCAGTTAGAGCGTGAAAAACATATGTGACAACAAGCTCTCTTCTTGGTTACTAGTTGACGAGTCAGCGGCAATGATTCGACTTGTGGTGGGATCACTTAATCACTTCACTTAATGTTGATGGCAAGTCTGGAATGGGGGTGCCGTTTACGACAACAAGTGCAATTGGATTTCGTGGCAATCTTGCACGTGGCTGAATGTATGGAGTGCACATCGATTGATTTAGTCAAAAATAATTTTCTTTCGATATTTTTTATAAATATTCTATCCGGGATTCATTTTCGTATATATAATGAATGTATTGCATGCCGATATATCGAGCATATTGCAGAGGAGGGCAACTAGCCATCGATTCACCTTGCATTTGCATCGGTATATCGCAACGAAATTATCCAAGACGTCGACTTCACCTTTAGTTCTATTATAAAATGTGATGATTTCGGGTTTTGTGTGTGGATCGTTCAGATCTAAGTATTTCGACAGTCGAATTATACATGGAGATCAGAGTAATAAAACGAAGTTTCTTTGGAAAGTATATGATAGCATGCAAGTACGTAAATTATGGTCAAGTACAGTGACATAATTGATCGAAAAATTGAGTGCCTTGCTAATGGTTCATGAATTATAGGCATTTTAGTGAACTTATACAACAATACAGGTGTGAAAAAATACAGGTGCGCACATATGGTGTGTATGGGGAAATATTTGCAAGGGAAATTGGAAATAAATGGAATATTGGAATAATTTTGGAAGTCTCACTTTAGTTTGCATTTCCGCGAACAATATAGGCATAGTAAAAATTTTCCATACCCCTTTTTTTCCATACCCCCTTTTACCGCCCACAAATCAATAAAAATGCTCAATCAATCAATATATTTAAGGCGGTTTTGGTCGTATTAGACTAAAATTTGGTAAATAAGTTCGTATAGTTACTTTCGGCAACTATACTAAAACTGGACGTGGTCTAACTATATATGTACGTCCACTTTTTAGGAATAATTATAATTCCTGAGTTGTACATTTTTTGAAAATGAAACTTGATATGTAGATGCTACACGGAGAGAATTGTTCGCATAATTTTTTCCTTATAAGCTTAATTTATGCAAAAATTAATCACAAAAAACAGCTAAGATTAAGTACGTATACAAAATGCTTAGTAAAGCATTATATATAATTATTGATGTGTATAACTTATTCCCAAAAATGCTATAATCTATGTGAAAATTGTGCATAGATTTGAGTTATTTGCCATAAATTATACGCAAGATATTCATAACCTAAGCAAAGAATGCATTTAACTTATGGCTAGGAAGCATTAAATTATGCTTAAGATGCGTATAACTTATGCTTAAGATGCGTTTAGCTTATACGCAAGATGCATATAACATATGCAGTAAATACGCGTTTTTCATGGTCCTATTTCGCAAAAGTTGTGATTGTTAGTAGCTGTTCCAATTCACTATTCCAGCTGCTAGTTAAAATTTAGAACATCAATGTCTAAATTTCAACCAGCAGATGAAAAGGTAGCGAATCAGCTCAGGTTTCATCAGATTACCATTTCTTACTCTTTATAATAATAAAAAAGTATTAATGATATAGTATAAATGTTTTTATTGTTTTTTTATAATACGTGTTCTACAATTTATGTTTACATTTTTAAATAACTCTTGTAATAAAACATCTTTTTCCGTTTAAAAAAGAAAAGTCTAAAAGGTAATATCTTATCTAAATCTTTACATTCAATATTCATAAAGCTTTCTAATATATTTCCTATCACATAAACCGAGAAATGATTATTATATTCATATATATCAAACCCCCGAAGAATTATGAAAACTCCACATTCAATAAAAATAAAATAAATGATTTTAAAAAGAGATTCTTTAAAAAAGTTCTCTTTAAAAACCTTTTTCTTTCAGTGTTTTAAAAAATAAAAATTCTGTATCAATTCCCTTATATGGCTCTGAACAGAAGTTGAGAAGTTGCTCTACACTGAACCAAATATTGTTCTTAAAATCAAAGAATCTCGTTCATAAAGCGAAATTCATTGATTTTTAAGAACTATTCATTGCCCCAAAGAACGAATTCTTTGGTTCAATGAATCGTTGTTCTTAATTTTAAGGAACAGTTCATTGTTCGTGTTCATTAAAACTTTGTTCCAGTTCTTGTGTTGTAATATCTATAAAACCATTAGAGAATTTTATCTCAATAAGAAAATGATTTTTTAAAATATATCTTGATATTATTTTAAAATTTCTAAGGACAGACTAATTTATTGTAACAGTTGTATGTGTCATTAATTAATCATTTTTCTTCATAACATATCAAAGAAATAACGTAAGAACAAAGATTCATTGAATCAAGGAATTCGTACTTTGGACCAATTTTAATGTATAATACATTGGGACAAAGAACTTTTTCTTTGTTATTAAGTACGTTTTTGGTTCTGTGTACTTTTGCGATGTTTTGTGTATGAATTAAAGGAATTATTATATTATTTAAAGATAAAAATACTGTTTTTGTAATAGTTTCTGTAAAGTCGGAAAGGATTGTGTAAATTATTTTTGAGGTCAAGTGGTTTTCGCCATAAAGTTTGCTAACAAATGCCAAAGAAGCTTTCTCTATCATATTCATTAAATTATTTCCTCTTTCTGCATTAAATTCGTTTTTCTGATAAGATGCCGATGAATCTTTTTGTGTTGTGGATTTAATATATTTGGTCTGTTGTGGACCCTCTGTAACACTTATATTCTGGTGCAAAGAAGCATTTGAAATTTGATGCTGAGAATGTATGTCTGGAAGGTAGTGGAATTTTTGAATATGTCTTTTATAAAATGAAAAATCATAAAGTATTGAACTACAATCCTTATGAAAGCAAACCAATTTCGAATTTGTTTTTAAAGAATGTATTAGCTTTAAATGGATCATTAAAAAATTTATTGACTCCAAGTTAGAGTCGCAAATGAAGCATATATAGGAAGCCATTTTTGAAAAGTCAAAAACTAGTTAAAAAGGGATATGAAATATATGTACTCTGCTTGGTCACAGTTGCTTGTGTTAATTTCATAAAAAAAAACTTCAATAAATTGCCAAAACTGATAGTTTTCAAAGGGATACTTAAGATTTAAAACGAACATTAGCTTAACCAGGATATCTACTGCCTCCAAAAATTTTTTAAAGATGTAAGTTATTCCGTTGGTAGATACAATGAATCCAGCGCTGTTGCCGGACTTTTTCAAGACAATTATCATTGGTTGCAGAGTGATTTTATGACTCACACAAAAATCTCTTCGCTTATTGAGAATCACTTCTATTTCGTCAACTGAATTCGCTTCTGCAGCAAACGCGATCCAGGCGTCGCCAATGCTCACTTGCCACACAGCTCCATTGATAATTTTGCGCACTTTCGGTTTGATTACAGCCAATAGAACGCGGAAAAGGTCTTACAAACGTAGTTCTGAAAACAGTTTAGTAAACAAAAATTTTTTTAGCATACACTGAAAATTATACGTATTAGTTAAAATTAAAGTAGGAGTGTATTTACCTGAGTTGTCAGACAAATTGTTGAGTATCTCTTTCGCAGACGGAAAATTTCACTACTTTTCGAAAAGCTTCCAGCAGTTTCTCTTCAGTTAAATTCCACTTCAAAAATAAAGCGTTTACCAGGAAATTGTGCTTCAAAATAGATTTCAATCTGTGCAGAAATTGTTAATTGAAATATACGAATATAACTAAAACCGGTATCCAGCGCTTTGTGCGAGCAATGGCCATTCACCTAAAATGTTGTCTATGACGTCTGTCCTGATGTCTGCTCTTCGCAAGGTGAATGTATTGCGCCACTTTAGCCCCTTCTGTTTCCCACGGTGCAATTCTTGTTCGCAACCACTCTTTGGCGTCGTCACTAATTTTTTGTTGTGCACATTCGATGATTCTGGGATTTCCTTTAGATTTCCGAAGGGTACTTACAAGGAAACCAGCGTTCTGAAACTCTACAGCTGACGAATACAATTACAAATATATAGATATAAATAACCTACTTTATTTTTATTTTTTTCGTTTTTAATACAACCGATCACAGCACAGTATTCCAATAAATTGTAACACAACCGATCACAGCACAGTACTCGAATAAATTGTAAATGACGCGGAGCCGAATATCAATTGACAGGTCACGATCGTACACGAAGGAACATGTTCGCATTGTTTGTGCATTATTGCGCATAAAAATAGTTTGCAAAATGCTTAAGTTCTGCCAAACTAAGTCATGAATTGTTAATTTTTGTCACAATTCATGAATTGTTTCGCATAAAGGGGATGAGCTCCGACACGAGTATCAAGTGACATGTCGTGAATCCACACGAAGAGAAATGTTCGCGTTATTAATGCACTACTGCGCATGAAACAAGTTAGCAAAATGCTTAAGTTCTGCGAAACTTCATCATGAATTTCGAATTTTTATCTTATCAGAAATCATGCAAAAATAATTCTTATTATGCATTATTTCTGCGAAACTAAATCATGAATTGTGAATTCGTATCACAATTCATGAATTGTTGTTCATAAATTTAAAAAGTGCGAAGATGAATGTATTTGTGATTAAGCTAATCATAAATTATGCGAAGATAATTCTCTCCGTGTATGGGCGCAAGAGGCAGTTACTATATATTTGAGCGAACATTAAACAAGGGGTAATTTGGCCACACAGGCCAAATTTATGATATCGAATTGCTTTGGAACTAAATGTCGTATAACAATATACGGCACGGGCATTCGAAAACGGGGCGTAGCTCCAACCATATAAGCCAAATTTATGATACAGAATAGCTATAGAAGTAAAAGTCACAGAAAATTGAAACTCAGAATGTAGATACCATTTGGTGATGTCCTTCTACTAGAAAAGGTGACATGTATTAGACAAGGGGGTGTGTCTCAACCATAGCTGTTAAATTGCGATTACGATTAGTAATCAATTAGATTATTTTTTAAAAAGAATTGTAATGATTATATAATCCTTAAGCAAGCATTTTATGATTAGTAATTGATTACGATTACAAATAATCAAAAAATAATAACGATTACTTGAGATTACGCAAAATAATCAAAAGTAATCAAAAAAATAATTCGATTACTTTTAAAGATTATCTTTGATTCTTTTTTGATTATTTTAAGAATTTCAGTCTAAAGTACGGAATATTTTGTGAAAGTGATGATGAAATTGACACAACTGGTTCTTCACAGAACACCGTTAAACACGATTAGTGATACCAACAGACCAACTCTTCAGCTACTTGCATAACAATTCAAGTGCTGAAATGATTTGGCCAAATTATGGCTTGTTGAAGGAACCATTTCTTTCATTCAATACTCCTTTAATGCTCAGCGCCAGTTGAGAGACTATTTTTTTTTTTTACCGGCAAAGTAAACACTCCAAGACGGCAATCATTGTCTGATTTTTCTTTTGAAAAATGAGTTCTTATGAATGCAAATAGTAATTTATAGTAAAAAGGTTTTATTTTTGTTTCGTTTATCTTGTATTATAATACATTATTGTTCTCGTTCCTGTTTTTTGTCAATCTTTGTTTCATAATGAAATACATAACTTTGTTTTTTTTAATAGAATTTAACAAAAATTTTTTGTATCTAAGACTGAAGTTCTTAAAATAATCAAAAAAGAATCAAGAATAATCTCGAAAAGTAATCGGATTATTTTTTTGATTACTTATGATTATTTTTGATTATTTTGCGTAATCTCAAGTAATCGTTATTATTTTTTGATTATTTGTAATCGTAATCATGTGATTATGATTACAAACAGAAAAGAATCGTACTTAATCAATTATTTTACCTTATTGAAAAAAAGAATCGAATAAGTAATGATTACGACGAGTAATGGCTATGGTCTCAACCCATACAAGCCAATTTTATGACACAGAAAAGCTATGGAAGTAAAAGACAAAGAACATAGAAGTAAGAACGAAGTTACTACTTGGTAATATCCAGCTACTGGGAAATGAAAAATACAAAAAATTTACAATAGAGAACGCTGCTATAGACTCCAAAACTACTGAGCCGATTGAGCTCAAATTTGCGCAGTAACTATGGGGTCATTTATAAATTACGTTACCAATTTACTAGAGAGAGAGGTTTTAAAATGTACAACGATAAGTAACGAATGGGGGGAGGGGGTTTCAGATATAGTAATGTGACCAAAAATAAAAAAAAAACTCGAAAAAATTGAAATTAATACAACCCAACATTTCAAACCATTTTCATCCTTTCACCGTCTAAATTGACTGTTAACTATTGGCAAGTGTAGTAAGGGCATAAATTTTTTTGTTTGCTTTTCGAGAGTTATTTTTTCTATTTTCGAATATTTTTTAATCAATTAATTTTTTTTTCATATACTACGTTACTTTATGGGGGTGGAGGGGAGTATTTTTGGGGGTAAACAAAAATTGAAAATCGGTCACGTAATTTATGAACGACCCCTATCTTTCGAGTACGAGATGGTTTAGAAATAATAACGCTGAAGGCATTGCAACATTTTCCGGTATTTATCTAGATAAGGTGCAGCAAAGCGCACCGGGAAAAAGCTAGTAATAAGTAATAATAATAATAATGCCTTATCATTTTCATTGCCCTCTGGCAAAAAGTCATCATCACTATCTGAATCATAATCACCACTCACATCACTTCCATACTCTTACATAAATTAGAAAATCCATTGTCTTTATTTCAATTTGCAAATAAAATAACAAAAAAAAATAACGAAGCTTAGAACATATATTAAATTTAATGTTATAATAAAGAATAACAATAAACCAGAAGAACACAAGAACACACAAGAACCTATTGGGGAAATTTTTTCTGCAAGGTAGCAGCAACATTTACCGTGAAAAAAATGTCGAAAACATAATTTTTACATACGATTTTTACATTGAGCCCAAAATCCTAGGTCGATTTGGCGAACTTATACTTAAGAAATATCAGCTTGAATTTGAAAAGTGTGGTAAATTTATACAAGGAACCGATTAGGGTTAATTTGGCTTATCTTCATACAAAACATTTTTGCTTGCTACACTGAAATTATTGAGTTATATTAAAAAACTCAATATATAACTCAAAAAGAGTTATAAACTCTTGACTTACAGTAGATTTCTTAGAGTTCGAAAACCGGCGACGATAGTCGCTAACAACCTGCAGTACAAATTGTTTTTGCTCTTCATTTCTTGTTAAGAGCTTATTATACTCCTCCATCAACTTCACTCCTCTTTCGGCGTATCATTGAAGACTCTTGATTTTTTTAATGTTTTTACCGCTGTCATATAGCAATCCTGCTCAGTTCATTCGGACGGAGTTAATGTCATGAAAGACGTATCAATTTGAAATCTCTCGAAAAAATGTCTTGTTTGAGAAGAAACAAACTGCTCAAGCCCACGACTAATGAATTTTGAAACTGTTTGTTTTCCCATTGTGGCGCGGTTAAAGTTAATTTGTTTTGTTGCAATTTTCTTTTGTTGCATCTACGACATTGTTGTCAAAAAACGCAAATGCAATAGCCTCCCCATTTAAATACCATAACTGGTTTTTGAATTTTTTGACGGCAACCTGCGAGATTCCTAAATCAATATTTTCAAAATCTTTTAATTTTGACAAAACATTTAAGTCGGTGTATGGTGCTTGTATTGCTAAGGGAGCAGAAAACCAGGCTTCAACATATACGGCGACAATAAAAATGCAAATTTGACGTAGTCCAATGCTTTCAGATTCTGTCAAGTTAAACTCTTCACGGAACAAATATATTTTCAAGCTGTAAATAGCTTTTCCCATCCAACGCGCATGATGATAAGCACCCGGTGAACAAATTATTACACTGTTTGGCGGTTTTTTAGGTTCTCACCCAGGAATAGCAAGGTAAGTTCTAGTAACTCCTTATTATCCTCTCTAGGTTGTACTTCTTGTAAGATTGTGTTAACAAAACTTACAACCCGAGATTTATTGTTTATTATTTGTTTTTCAAATAATTATTTACCACTTCATCTTGCATTCCTTGCTGCCAGTTGTTAACGTTTAATTTTGGCCATGCATTTTTAAATTTTTCAAATATTGTTACGTTAGGGCTTGAATGATTTTGAAATTTTTCCTCAAACACACTTCTCAGTACAACTTCATAAATGTGGTCGCTTCATAAAACTTCATAAAAGAAAATATGGTCGCTGCTTTGAATATTGAAAAAGAAAAACAAATTAACTTTAACCGCGCCACAATGAGAAAACAAACAGTTTCAAAATTCATTAGTGATGGGCTTGAGCAGTTTTTTTCTTCTCAAACAAGAAATTTTCGAACTCTAAGAAATCTACTGTAAGTCAAGAGTTATAAATATTTTAATATAACTCAATAATTTTGTTTTTGTTTGGTTTTATTTTGACTATGCGTAGTATAGCTATGTATGAAATAATTTAATAGACATAAGCTTTTAACGCACATGCTTAGAACAAATAATTTCCATATAAATATAATTTTGGTACATATAATTTTTGGTATTTTGTTGGTTATTTTCTTCATTATTTTCTAAAATATTGATTTTATCAAAAAACGTTCTTTAAGGCTAATGTTGTTGATTAAAAGAGCTAAAATATTGCCATACATCATATTCTTGTAAAATGTTTTTTTAAAAAGATACTCATATACAAACAAATTACATTTGAATAAATGTGCTTGAAGGCCAACTTTGAGGGGCGGGCGACACCCCTTAAACACAACTTATCGCTTTGAAACTTTTTTGTATTTTTTTTTTACATAAAACTGAACCGATTTGGGGGGAGAGAGTATAAGGAATCAAAAAAAAAATATTTTCCATACAACTAACGGCCACGCTAATATACACTATTCAAATACTATGAATATAATGTTTTGTGAAGCTCATTAGTATAGGTTCTTCTTAAGATGTTCTTCCATTGGTTCTTTTAACTAAATATTGCCCGTTTTTATTGCAAAAAAAAAATAATAAATAAAAAAAAATAAAAAAAAAATAATCTTAAATCATGAAATTTTGAACATAAGCTTTGATTTCAAATACGCACTCCAGGTTTGAAATTTGTGAAAATCAAAAGAAAGCATGAGACTACATTTCATACATAGTGACTATATTCAAACGGTAACATTTCTTAGAATTGCACAAAAATTAATCTTAAACCTTCCAATTTTGCAAATTAACTGTGATTAAAAACAATGTGCACTCTACGTTTGAAATTTATAAAATCGAATTAAAACCACGACTATTTCACATGCATCTAAAAATTTCAAAAAGAATAAGTTGGCTGCATCCTCGACACATCCCCAGGTTTTGACGTGACTGCTTATGTTTATCCTTGCCCTTAATCGTGTTCCTATATCTTTTCCTTTCTTCCCAAACTTGTCCGCATCCTTATCCTTAATTTTATTTTTATCCTAAAAATTGTCCTACTTCTTGTTGAAACCTTTAAAGAAATTCATTCAAGTGATATATGGTCGTATTTTTTCAAACAAAATATATATCTTGCAATACTGTTGTAAAGTACATTCAGTTTGCGTTTAGCAGTATAATCGGAATTAGCAAATATTTCGCACCCGTATAAAAGTGTAGGAAGAAGGTAAGTTTTAGCTGAAAGCATTCTTATGTGCTGCGGTGTGAAGTGCTGTGTTGCCCACAGTGTGCGCAACATTCCATACACTTTACCAACTGCAATGTAAATGTGATTGATCCATGTAAGAGTATTGTTAAATGTGATTCCCAGATTTTTTGCAGAAAAAAAATAATTTATCACAGATTGATTCATGTTAACTTTTGGCCATTCAGAAAGATCAAGTGTTTTTTTGTAAATTACAATGCATTTTGACTTGGACGTGTTTAGGCATAGACCGTTTTTCATCGCCCAATTAGAAATATTTATTAAAGCATTGTTTGTATTTTGGATACACTGCGCGATTTCATTCAGCGGGGCACTGGCATAAAGTTGGACATCATCTGCATACAAGTGTATTTTGGAATGCTTCAAGAAGGTGGGAAGATCGTTAATATAAATAGAGAAAAGAAGTGGACCACGAACAAAACCTTGCGGGACTCTGCGCGTTAGAGCTAGGTGTCGAGATTGTGAGTGTTTAGTGCTAACTGCCTGTGATCTACCATGTAAATATGTTGAAATGAGTTTTGTTGCAGTGCTGGAGAAATTATACATTCATATCAGTTTGGTGCAGAGAATGGTATGGTCTACGCAGTCGAAAGCTTTCGAGTGATCAATCAGGGTTACTAGTGTGGCTTCATTTTTATCTAATTTCGACTGAATTTCCTCTGATACATTTAACAAAGCAGTGACGCAATTTCTATTTGGTCTGTATCCAGATGGAAATTCAGATAAAGCATTCATTCTCTTTAAGAAAATATTTATTTGTTTTTTCAAGACTATTTCAAAGACTTTCGATAGGTAAGGAAGTATTGCAATTGGTCTAAAGTTTAGACTCTAAACTCATTGTTTGATTTCGAAATTGGTATTATTTTGGCAGACTTCCAGCTGATTGGAAAGGTCGAAGTAGTTAAAATTGTATTAAAGATATGTGTTATGTACGGTAACAGTTTTGGGAGTAAGATTTTTAGAAATTTTGGATGTATAGCATCCAGAGCTGTAAAAGATTGAATCATTTCGGAATGCACACACTCTTAAATCATTCAAAAGCTGCATCAACCAGATTGCAATCTTATGCTTCTGTAGAGTAAATGAATTACAAATGCACAATTCATCATTCTTTGAAGATAAAAGAATGCACACCCAATGCTCTCTAAGGAATCTGACTCATGGAAATATCAATCCCATTCTTGTAGGCTTAAGAAATACGATGAATGCACTCAGTTTTATCATTCCTTTCAACTCTGAAACACTGGAAATTTTATTTACTACCATGAAATACTACTAAATATAAAGCAGCATTTTGCATTTTTGTTGTCATTTGTTTTCGACGGCCGATCTTAGTGACATGCTTTTGTCTTTCCTTTGACTTTTTCTGGAATAATAAAGTGCTTATTAACAATAAATATTATTAACAAAATGTATGAAAATTAACTTCTACAATTTGTTGTATATAATATGTTACTTTTTCTATACATGATATCAAGCCAATGGCAACCCATCACAGTCATGCCCAACAGTCACACACGTATACACAAATACATACAAAATAACTTCAGACAACAACAAATCCTTGCGGCTGAAGCCATCGCCGTCTGCATTCACTAAAATTTCAATTCGGCTGCAACTATCGATGGTTGCAGCCATCGTGGCTGAAGCCATCGGTGGCTGCACTCGTTAAAATTTCAATTCAGTGTGCATTCTTTACGTTTTGCAATTCATGACTTGAAAACAATTTTAATCAGCCTAAAGACTTAAGCCTAAAGAGTTCACACTTTGAATGCTACAAAAAAAGAGTTCAGCTTTTGAATTTTTAAACAAGAGAATGAAAACTGAAATTGATTCAATCTTTTACAGCTCTGATAGCATCAAAGCCAATTGCATTCGATTTAACTTCATAAAAACATTTTAACACATCGTACTGGCTTACGCAGGCGAAATCGAAATTGTTTTCTGTGTTAAGAACAGACGAAGAATTATCATAATAATCTGATTCCACTGTCGGAATAGATAATTTGCAAAATTTGTCGTTTAATAGATCGACATCAATTTCATCGTCGATGTCAGTGATATGTTTACCATAAGAAAGAATACATATATCAGCAAGAGGTGTAGGGTTGCAAAGGCGTATTATTAAACAGCTGGTTCCTTGGCAGTTTTGAAAGTTATATTATTTTAAACATATTTTATACATACATACATACCATGTGTCTTCTTCATAATCCAATAAAAATTTAAAAACATCCAAGCAAGTGGTAATTTTATTCAAAAATACAACTCCTTTACCTCTTATTGATTCACCCTATATTTTTGAAAAATATAGCTTTGTTAAGATCGATTCTTGAACTGCGAACATGAAATGTTATATATTTTTTTTATACTATGCTACTGCCACCATTTTTAGCATTTTAACAAATTTGAACGTGACAACACTACGTTTTACAACGCAGGTTTCCAAAGAAGTTGAAAAACTCATTTTCCCAAAATACTTCGGCGTTGCTCAATGAATATAAGTGAATATAAAAGAAATACACGACAGTTAATGTTAATCTTTTGACATTAAAAAAAAAAATAAAAAATTAATTAAATATGTTTACTCATAGGTACTACTGTAAAAAATATAACGCGTCAATAAAGACTCGTTCTTAGCCCTCATAACAAAAAAAGGCAAACAATTTATGACGTCATGAGGCTGCGGAGAGAGCTGCTAAAAGATCTTAAATGCAGCTATCATGCAACGGCGTTGCATGGAATTATTACTCGGTGAGTATATCGGCCACGGTAAATGTAAAAAACCAGAAATAAATGATTTATACTTGGCCTAAAAACAAAAATAAAAAATAAATTATTATATCGTCAGGTTTCGTAGGTAGCAGTTTATGCAACAAAACAATATCGTTGCATTCAATTATTACTCTTTGAAAAATTTCTATTAACTGCAGCAAAGTATGGTTCTTTGACCTCATTACGAAAATGAGATAATTTTTTGGAACCACGACACCATGGTGGCAACCGATTAATGCAGTAAAAATTAAACGGCACTGAACAAACCTTACATGGAATTAAAACTCCGTGACTATTGGCGCTACCAAAAATTTTATGGAACGACAGAAAAGCGGCGGTTTTCGGTCATATCATAAAAAGCAATTCATGAAAATCCTTAAAGCCAAAATGCACCAAATACAATAGCAGGAGCAAAAGTGAAAATAAAAATAAGATTAAATTAAAATTTTAATAAGCACTAGGACAATTAGGATAAGAACAAGGATTTGAAAAAGAATGAGGGTAAGGATTTAAACGAAGATTAGGACCACGAATAAGATAAGGTACAACAAAAAGTATAACATGGAATTGGAAAATTCAGATAAGGAAAATGCATATTAAGAAAAGGACAAGTATTGGGACAAGGATTAGAACAAAGATTTAAAACATTATTTAGGACAAGATTGGGAAAAGAATAAGGACAAGAAATATAAAAAGAAATAGAACGAGGGCTTGGGCACACTACGGACAAAGATTGGAGAAAGAAGTGGAAATGGGATTTGGACATGGATTAAAATAAGAGGTTAGGCAAGAAGTAGGACAATTATTACAAAAAATATAAAAATGGAAAAATTTTCGAGAATAAAAAAAAGCTAGGGACAAGAATAAAGACAAGGTTAATGATACACTTCCAAGTCAAAACCTACGGATGTGTCCTCGATACTGCCAATTTTTTTTTATATTAAGATGTAATTGAAAAATCAAAAGTTCATGAATTAAAAATATCATGACTTTGCAGAAAATGATCACAAAATGCAGTTTTATGCAGATAGTGTTTATTTTATATGTAAACATGCGCTTTTTTAAGCATAGTGTTGTTGATCTATTATTTTTTCTTAAAAAAATAAAGCAATAAAACATTAAAAATAACACTTACATGAGGGTTTGTTTTAAGATACTTATAGTTTTCCGTCGTTGTATACCAGCCGGAACAGATTGGAAGAAATGATAAGAATGCCGGCGATAGCCACACCATGAAAAGCATTATGAAAACGCGTCTGTAAGTCATGATCAGCGGATAGTCCAGCGGCTGCACAATAGCGTAGTATCTAAAAAAGATAACGTTAAAGGTGGCAAGGTTAACAAAGGAAAATGTCCATACCTGTCCACAGAAATGCAACACAAATGCATGATGCTAGCCGTTGAAAAGTAGACGTCGAAACTATTCCAGACATCGCACATAACCGTACCAAACATCCACTTGCCTGAGATCTCGACAGAAGCATTAAATGTCATTGCACAGAGTGCCACCAACATATCGGCGACAGCCAGCGAAACCACAAAATAGTTGGTGATAATTCTGCGGAACACCAAAGAAAATGTAATGTTAAAGGAAATTCTAAGAGTACTTTACAGAATGAATGAAAATATGACGTTGGCTTAGTTTGGTTAAGCATGGTGAAATGTGATGAGTGGAAGCATTTCAATTTTAGGAATGTCGCTTATAATTTTAAATTCCCATAAATTTTAAACTTTTTTATTATATTTTTTTATTTTTTTTTTATTTTTTTTTAAGTTTTATTTAAACTTTTCTATCAACACCTCAAACCAAAAATTTACACAAAGAATCGTCAAAATCCTACTATCACATTAGTGACCTTAACCATCGATGTGCTCGTAAACAAGTTTAATTATTTTACTCACAACTCTTTTATCTAAAGTCAAAGTAAAAGCCAATCCCATTTAAAACTTATTATGACCTACACAATATTAACCTAAACTTAATAAAGCCAATGTGAGTGGGAGTTATATGAATACGACTTTCTATCATCCGTAGTTAATGGTGTAATAACCCATGATGATGGTAATAAAATGTGTGATTTGTTGATGTTTGTGTTTATTAAAAAAGGAGTTTTCTCTGAAATTAGACAGTGTTGTATATAGTTTGCAACATTTTCAAAAGGTCGTAAATTTTCATTTTGTAGAACATGTTCTTACATGCATACTTAACTGCTATTAAAATGTTGCCTTTGGGTTTTATCTTCCTTCGGGTGCGACCTTAATTATTTAAGTACAAAAATATGACGGTTAGCTTAGAGGGGGTTAGCTTAGAGATGAAAGCAAAAATTTGCGAGAGGGTTTTCCTATTCCTATTCTTTTAATACAGTTTTCAAATAATATTTTCCTTTTTTTCCTTTCCGACTTCCTTGTGTCAGCAATTGCGACGAAAATTTATGTAAGAATGTGTTTTGTTGATGAAGGGTTATTTACTCGACCAGCACAAAGTGTCACCTAAAATATTTTCCCAACTTAATGATCTTGAGAATTCTCATAAAAATTTAGCAAAAAAACACCAAACTGATTATTTCTTAACCCTTTGAGTTCAATTGGAACGTATATGTCCCACCAAATATATTTTTCATTCAAATCCCATTATTCCTTGTAGTTTACAATCTATTTATGTGGGTAAAATTCACTGTTTTATTGTATTGAGATGTTACAAAGGCAAATGTGCATGGATTTCCCAACTTATTGTTTATTAAAAATTATACTGGCAAGTTTTTCGATGTCGCAACTTAATTAGAAAACTAAAAATTTCTAAAATGTCGCCTGCATATATGAATACTTATATAAAAACGTAATTGTTCTACTCGAAGCCGAAGTTAAAGCACTCCCACTCGTGTGTAATATATAATATCCGAACTTTTCCGTAGGTTTTATTAGTTTGAAGGCTTCTGCTTTTATGAGAGGTTATCGCAGTTCTCATTCAAACTTGAACCTTATTGTACATAATAATTAACAACTTATGGGTAAAATACTAATTCAATACATTAATATGTGAAGGTTTTGCGATTTTGATGACGTCACTTTGTATGTAAAGTGGAAGTACTTTTAATCGATTTTGAGTAATTTCAAACTTAAAGTATTTGATATCAAAGCTTATGTCCAAAATTTGAAATCTTCAAGCGATTAATTTTTGTGAAATTTTTAGAGATTTTTCTATTTCGATATACTCGTAGTCACTTCGTATGGGAGTTAGGCGTGTTTGTCATCCGATTTTTTTTAATTTCATACTCAATGCGAATATTTGGAATCAAAGTTCATGCGCAAAATTGTAAGTTTTGTCAAAATTATAAATTGTAAATAATTTTTGTGGAATTTATGAAGATTTTGCCATTTTGATGACGTCACTTTGTGTGAAAAGTAGGCATAATCGTTACGACGGACAGACGAACATGCTGACAGACTTCTCTAAATTGACTCAGGTCGTGATGCTGATCAAGAATATATTTACTTTTCTATACCAAACACGGCTCTTTATGGACTTTACATATATAAAAATACTAGCTTTTTCCCGGTGCGCTGTGCTGCACCTTATCTAGATAAGTACCAGAAAATGTTGCAATGCCTTCAGCGTTATTATTTCTAAACCATCTCGTACTCGAAATATAGGAGTCGTTTATAAATTACGTGACCGATTTAAAATTTTTTTTTACCCCCCTCCGGTACTCTTCGTAGTGCATTTCAAAAACACTCCCCTCCACCACCATTAAGTAACGTAGTACATGAAATAAAAAAAATTAATTGATTAAAATATATTCGGAAATAGAAAAAAAACTGTCGAAAAGCAAGCAAAGAAAAATTATGCCCTTACTACACTTGCCAATAGTTAACAGTCAATTTAGACGGTCAAACATGAAGATGTAAGGATGAAAATGGTTTGAAATGTTGGGTTGTATTACCCCATTGTATGACCCCCTCTCCCCATTCGTTACTTATCGTAGTACATTTTAAAACCTCTCTCTCTACTAAATTGGTTACGTAATTTATGAATGACCCCATAGTAACTGCGCAAATTTGAGCTCAATCGGCTCAGTAGTTTTGGAGTCTATAACAGCGTTCTCTATTGTACATTTTTTGCATTTTTCATTTCCCAGTAGCAGGATATTACCAAGTAGTAACTTCATTCTTACTTCTATGTTCTTTGTCTTTTACTTCCATAGCTTTTCTGTGTCATAAATTTGGCTTGTATAGGTTGAGACACACCCCCTTGTCCAATGCATGTCACCTTTTCTAGTAGAAGGACATCATCAAATGGTATCTACATTCTGAGTTTCAATGTTCTGTGACTTTTACTTCTATAGCTATTCTGTATCGTAAATTTGGCTTATATGGGTGGATCCACGCCTCGTTTTCGAATGCCCGTGCCAGTTTTTCAGTAGAAAGACCTTCATTGTTATACGACATTTAGTTCCAAAGCAGTTCGATATAATAAATTTGGCCTGTGTGACCAAATTCCCCCTTATCTAATGTTCGCTCAAATATATAGTAACTGCCTCTTGGGCCCATAGCATCTACATACCAAGTTTCACTATCAAAACATGTACAACTCAGGAATAATAATGATTTCTAAAAAGTAGGCGTATATATATAGTTAGACCACGCCCAGTTTTAGCATAGTTTCCGACAGTAACCATACGAACTTAAAAGGTAAAAGGGGGTATGGAAAATTTTTACTATGTCTATATTTTTCGCGCAAATGCAAACTAAAGTGAGACTTGCCAAATTATTCCAATATTCCATTTATTTCCAATTACCCTTGCAAATATTTCCCTATATACACCATATGTGCACACCTGTATTTTTTCACACCTGTATTGTTGATAAGTTCACTAAAATTCCTGTAAGTCATGAACCAATTCACATACAAAGACCATTTATACAAAAAAACCTTCGTATTGACGTCACCTTTCATGGGAAATCCAGAAACGAAATAGGTTCACGCATTACAGAGAACATCAATTTCATAAACAATGCAACTTATTTTTATATATGTATATAGATAAAAAGGGTTTTTCATATATGATCCGCCATCTTGAATTATGTAAGTACTTCTGGCACCAATTCGACTCCGAAAATTCCAATATTTTGAAAGTATATTTGATTTATTTCATCTAGATTAAAATGAAAATTTTATCATAATACATTTCTTTATAAACAATATTTGATATAAATCCGTTCGATCATGACAGAATATTTTGTTTGCTACACGTAAAGAAATTTTGCGTATACCGCATCTAAAAAATTCACCAAATAAACCTCGTTTGCGAATTGTATTTGACGCAATCGAATATTCAGTTGTCATCAACTAAAAATATATCTTATATATACATATATATATATCGCAAACTATTTCGGTCATTATTATTTATTATATTAATTATCTTCCTCCCTGTCCCTATATCCGTCCGTCTTCTTATGGCAATGTCGGGCATTTTGTCGCTCGCGGGCAAAGAGCTTTCTCTGCCGCCACACGTACGCTTCACACGTACGCTGTTAAAGCTTTTTACACACTGTTTTAACATTGGAAAGCTTTTGAATGCACAAACACACATAAACGCCAAGATTGCGGCTGTGTTAGAATGCCCACCAATGTCTTATGGATTGCACTTATCGGACCTCTGTTGCTATCTCCGTCCGCATATTAAGCAAATTACCAATTTGTTCAAAAGTAACTCTGAACTATAAACGTTGTGTTAATAAAACGGAGGGAAAAATAAACGAAGTTTTCAGTTGGAAAAAACAAATTTTTCAATTGCTGCAATTTAAAAATCACTCGTGTTTATGACAAAGGAAATTAATTTCCTGCAACTAAATGACGCGTTTCTCGCAACTGACTATTATTATGACAACTGTTGAAACGTTTGCAAATAACGATTTCAAACACGTCAAACGAAGTCGCGAAAAAGGCTCTTCTATAAAGGTCTTGACCCCACCACAAGATTTTGCATGACTTAACGCAAAGTAAAGTTGTCCTTATGAAAAAATGGGATTTGGCAGGTATACAGCAACTTTACCTAATGACTGGCCTTGGGCCGTGACGAATCTACATACTGTCTGAAAAGGCTTAAGCCCACCCCTTGGAGAATTTTTTGTTTGTTAAAATAATAAAAAATAAGCCCTAAAAGGCTTCCTCAGCTTCCCATTGGACAAAACTGTTAAATTCAGCTAGCTGAGTCCCCCACCTCCCCTCCCTGGACTCTGACGAATCGTAGATCTGCCACTGCCTTTGGGTTATGTTTAGTCATTGCAAATAGTCCAATATTCATTGCAATAGTCCAATAGTCATTGCAAATGCAAGCGCTATTGGAAACTGTAACATTGGCATCTCAATTAGGAGTCAGTTTCGGAAGAGATTATTTTTGGAATTAAAATCCTTTTGCCTTTGATTGCTCCAGTTAACTATTTTAACCACAAAGTAGCACTGGTGATTCCAAAGATTCTTGAGGATTCAGTTTTTGACCTATATAAGCTGATACGAAGTTTTGAAGACGTATTGCTTTCCAAATATATACTACAAAAATTTTTACAAATATTTCAAAAATTTTTTTAAATTTTAGCGCTCTACATATTACATAAAAATAAATAAATAAATAAACTGGCTATTTCAACACTTGAAAGGACTTTGACCGAACTTCTTATGATCAAATTGTGTTGGGCATGTTATTAAATGCTTAAACACAATTGATCGAGAACTGGACCTACTAGTTTAATGCCGAGTCTGAACGTCTAATGTGCATGTTCTCAAGAAGCTTTACATGGCATCATTTACCCTCTGAGGTTTGCCATTATCTGCAGAGAATTGACAACAGCGCAGAAAAATTAATTCAATTGAAATAAACTTTCTGTTTCCGATGGAATTGAACCAGGGTTCTCTGGCGTATGGGTCACGGCTTCTACCCACTGCGTCACGGCCGCCCGTAAAACATATTTTTTCTAAAAATGTAAATAAGATCTCTGACATTCGTACTATTATATTTTATTACCTTTAACTTTAGAAAATTCTCGAAAATTTTTAAAAATATAATTTTTTAATTTGCTCTTTTTTGAAATCGCGTGGACGCGTGGTCGCGCACACTAGCTCACTCGGAATAATATTGAAAAGCATTTTAAAAAAATTCGTTGGTAATTTTTGATTTTATTCTCTTATTCACCACATTTCAACTATTATTAAAAATTTTTTGTTAAAAATCGGAAGGTCCCAAACTAGAAACAGAGCCACAAAGTCAGAAGTTGCCCACAGGCTGCCTTTGGGTTGAAAGGGTTAAAACTTCACTTCAGGTTGGCTCATATTGGAGAAAAAAGGGAGGTAAATGTCAAAATTAGCTAGTGATTTTCAGTTTATCTTATTAATGTTGTCGTTTTTGTTGTTTAACGTTTGTAGCTCCTACAGCTTTGTTGTTGCATAATTTTAATGAGAATGCTTTGATACGGCTATTATGCAATATCTACACAGAGAGTTTAGTTTGAGTTCAACCATAGCTGTTCACACAGAGATGCGTCGGCAGAATTGTGTTTAGTGTGACATTTCTTTCTTTACTTTTGTGTTTTCACATCCTCCACCGTGACATCAATTCCGCTTGAGGACAAGCCATTTCTGCGTACACATGCGAATCCTTCCTTGCGCTGCGTAATTTGCAATTTTTATCCGCCCATACTAATGTGAAGACCTCATCTTCTACACTTCAAAACAGCTGTTTATGACATTTCTCACCACAAAATTGTACAAGTTGCATCTAAATATGACTTTTTATAAGAACATTAGTATGCTTTTAGGGATTTCTCAAATTGAGTTTTGATAAACACAGAAACAAACTCGAGTTTAGTCAATGGCATGTCTAAACAGAGAGTTTAGCTTGAGTTTAGTTTTAAGTTAACCACATCTGTTCACACAGAGCTGCGTCGGCAGAATTGTGTTTAGTGTGACATTTCTTTGTTAACTTTTGTGCTCTCATATTTTGTCGGCACGTCCATCACCGTGACATCAATTCCACTTGAGGACAAAGCTGCAGCCATTTCTGCGTACACATGCGAATTCTTCCTTGCGCAGCGCAATTTGCAATTTTTATCGGCCCATACTAATATGAAGACCTCATCTTCTATACTTGCCCAAGTTCTTTTCTTCGCTTTTTTGTTAATTTTTTGCAAATAGTAAATTGCACAAACAAACAGCTGTTTTTGACATTTCTCACCACAAAATTGTACAAGATGCCTTTGAACGTACCTTTCTGTAAGAACATTAGCATATTTTTAGGGATTTCTCAAATTAAGTTTTGATAAACACAGAAGCAAAGTTGAGTTTAGTTGAGTTTCATCCTTCAAAATTGTACTGGAGAACTCAAGAGTTAATTTTGCGTTCAGTGTCAAAACTCAACTTTATACTGGAAACGCAAACTCAACTCTCTGTGTAGACATGGCATAAGTTGCATTCTGCAAAATTGTACTGGAGAACTCAAGAGTTTATTTTGCTTTCAGTGGCAAAACTCAACTTTGCACTAGAAACTCAAAGTAAACTTTTTGTGTAAACATGGCATTAATTGTAGTTGTACAGTTCTTTTCCCAGCTGTTCCATCCCCATGTAGAGCCCTACCTTATTTTCCGAGTTTGATTACGTTAGTCTCAGGCGCTCTCTCAAGAAGAGAAAAAGCAACAACAACAATTATACGCAAATATCTAATATGGATATCTTTAACCAGTGGGTAAAGTACTAGATTTTCAGTAGTTTACCAAAATAGTAACCATGTAAAGTTTAAAGTTTATATATCCAAAATTCGGGATTTTACAACAATTTTTTGGCGTGGGGTGATGACATACCCTCATGTGGCTCTAAAAAGCAGCGAACCAGCAAATATCTGCTGGTTAAATATATTCAGAGGTCGTACTGTTCACCTCTAAAGGGGTCATTATAATAGACGGCACGGAACGTTGGAGAACGCTGAGAAATGTCATTTTGCAATCGTTTACATGCGTTTCTTATGCGAGTGTTTATAATAAGACGGTACGGACGGAACGCGACGTTGATATCTATAGGTTTTTTATTTCAACGCATCGTTCCGTTACGTTTGCGACGTTTTGTCATGCAATGTCACTTAAAAATACAAATTTTTCATACGAATTCAAAGTTTACTTCCGTTTCTATTATAAATGATACTACGTTAACAGCCGTCACTTTTCTATGACATTTCACTCCTTTCCGATCCGTCTATTATAATCAGAGCTTAACCTTTCAATCCATACTATATTTATTTAGATTAGATTAGATATTTAGATTTAGATTTAGTAACTGCGGTTCCAACTACATTTTTTAAGAAGAATGGCTCAATGACACCGCCAGCCTAAAATCCACACTTTCTCGTGCGCCCCACATGTGGCAATTCTGGTAGTTGACATAGGCATTGAGATGAATGGGCTTCGTCACTGAAGATGATTTTCTTCGCAAAATCGTTATCAACTTAATGATGTTCCAACACCTAATCCGAGAAAGTTCGATGATGGCCGAGAAGTGAGCGGATTTTGCTTCCGCAAAATTTTCACTTTTTTGTTGTGAATTTTCACAATTTATACGCGTTGCTCCACCATGAATTTCTTCTTAGTTTTCTACGCTTCTCACAAAAAAAGTAGTATTCATATTAAAATGTCAATGATTGGGTCAGTGTTTATAAAATCCTTTATAATGTCGAACTGTAAGCGGGATGTAATAACAACTGTTTTGTGTTTAATCTTCATTTGTTTTGATTCCCTGTAGTAAATGGACTCATAACATAACTGACTTACTCTTAAATACAAATGTAGTAGCAAGCAGAGAACGCAAATAAACAAAAACGAATCGTTCTATTTTGTTACGTTTGGATCTATCTTTCAAGCGAACGAACCAAAAACGATTCAAACAACAAAAGAACGATTGGGCGTTTGTTTTGTTTTTCGTTTTCTGTCACTAGCGAAACCATTAACAAAACAAAACGATTGAGCGACGAAGAGACAAATGAAACCGAAACAACGATTCGTTAAACGATCGTCGGATAACAACAAAAAAATATGCTTTTTTAAGAGTTTTAAACATTATCCAACAGTTTTAGGGGGTCGCTGATTTCGAATCTGAAGTCAGAATTTTAAAATTCAAGATGGCTGATAGGGTTGCTACCTATTTTTTTTTATTTTTACGAATTCGATGCTGGGGCGAACACTAGGTAAAAATGGGTCGCTGAACCCGAATCCGTTGTCAGAATTTCAAAATTATTAGGTGGCAACCCTATAGGGCTTAAGATTTCACAATTTTAAAATTCTGACAACGGATACCGGATTCAGCGACCCATTTTTACCTAGTGTTCGCGCCAGCATTGAATTCGTAAAAAAAAAAAAGCATCATTCGCATGCTGACTCTTTCCACGGAGTTTGAGCTCAATGCCTTTTGCATACCAATGATCATTAATGAAACGTTTAATTTGGTTTCGTTTTCTATACACTAAGGGAAATAACGCATATTAGCATTATTAATGCCTCAGTATAAATTTTATTTAAATTTTTCCGTGGATAAATCAAATGTTTTCCTTACAACTCGATTTTTTCTCGTATTTGAATTCTATTTATACCACACATGTACACACATATTCCATACAAGCAAGCACCCAGCGGGAAAATAAAAAGCGCTCCTAGAAATAGCGCATTTTATGCGCATTTTTGATGCGCTTGAGGATGCGCTTTTCAGAGTTGTGGAGCTCATATTTTTATATACATTTTGTTCACAAGTAATCGAACAAGGAAATATCAGAGCGTTAAGACATTTGACTGTAATGCCAGCAGTCCGAGTTCAATCCCCGCATGTGACAAAAAATAAAATTTTGTCGCTTTGTTTTTAGTCGAAGTGCTCGGTTTTCGCTATGTTTTGTTATTTACTACAATGAGAGCGAAGCGCCTACATCTGATGACATGCCAATGTTAAAAAAGATACAGTAGTTTCGACTATGTCGTAACACAAGACGTAGAATTAGTCAATTCGCTTTTGATGACATCTTTTTTAAAAACTATTTAGCAAAATATTTATTCCATACACCTGAGCATATGACATTTAAAAGAGTGCCGCAGAGGGTTTATATGTATCACCGACCCCCATTACTTTTGCAAAAGGAACATTTTTGCCTTCGACACCTATTCTCTCCGACCACTCCTTAGGGGGGCTCCCATACAAATTTTATGGTTTTTGTGCCGGAAAGGGTTAATATGTATCACTGACCCCAATTACTTTTGCAAAAGGAGCATTTTTTCCTTTGACACCTATTGCCTCCGACCACTCCTTAGGGGGCCCCCATACAAATTTTACGGTTTTTGTTTATTTATTCCATACACCTGAGCATATGACCTTTCAAAGAGTGCCGGAAAGGGTTAATATGTATCACCGACCCCCATTATTTTTGCAAAAGGAACATTTTTGCCTTTGACACCTATTCCCTCCGACCACTCCTTAGGGGGGCTCCCATACAAATTTTATTGTGTTTGTGCCGGAAAGGGTTAATATGTATCACCGACCCCCATTACTTTTGCAAAAGGAACATTTTTGCCTTTAACACCTATTTCCTCCGACCACTCCTTAGGGGGGGCTCCCATACAAATTTTATGGTTTTTGTTTATTTATTCCATACACCTGAGCATATGACCTTTAAGAGAGTGCCGGAGAGGGTTAATATGTATGACTGACCCCCATTACTTTTGCAAAAGAAACATTTTTCCGTTTGACACCTATTCGCTCCGACCACTCCTTAGGGGGGCTCCCATACAAATTTTATGGTTTTTGTTTATTTATTCCATACACCTGAGCATATGACCTTTAAGAGAGTGCCGGAGAGGGTTAATATGTATGACTGACCCCCATTACTTTTGCAAAAGGAACATTTTTGCCTTTGACACCTATTCCCTCCGACCACTCCTTAGGGGGGCTCCCATACAAATTTTATTGTGTTTGTGCCGGAAAGGGTTAAGATGTATCACCGACCCCCATTACTTTTGCAAAAGGAACATTTTTGCCTTTAACACCTATTTCCTCCGACCACTCCTTAGGGGGGGCTCCCATACAAATTTTATGGTTTTTGTTTATTTATTCCATACACCTGAGCATATGACCTTTAAGAGAGTGCCGGAGAGGGTTAATATGTATGACTGACCCCCACTACTTTTGCAAAAGGAACATTTTTGCGTTTGACACCTATTCGCTCCGACCACTCCTTAGGGGTGCTCCCATACAAATTTTATTGTGTTTGTGCCGGAAAGGGTTAAGATGTATCACCGACCCCAATTACTTTTGCAAAAGGAACATTTTTGCCTTTAACACCTATTTCCTCCGACCACTCCTTAGGGGGGCTCCCATACAAATTTTATGGTTTTTGTTTATTTATTCCATACACCTGAGCATATGACCTTTCAAAGAGTGCCGGAGAGGGTCAATATGTATGACTGACCCCCATTATTTTTGCAAAAGGAACATTTTTGCCTTTGACACCTATTCCCTCCGACCACTCCTTAGGGGGGCTCCCATACAAATTTTATTGTGTTTGTGCCGGAAAGGGTTAAGATGTATCACCGACCCCCATTACTTTTGCAAAAGGAACATTTTTGCCTTTAACACCTATTTCCTCCGACCACTCTTTAGGGGGGGCTCCCATACAAATTTTATGGTTTTTGTTTATTTATTCCATACACCTGAGCATATGACCTTTAAGAGAGTGCCGGAGAGGGTTAATATGTATGACTGACCCCCATTACTTTTGCAAAAGGAACATTTTTGCCTTTGACACCTATTCCCTCCGACCACTCCTTAGGGGGGCTCCCATACAAATTTTATTGTGTTTGTGCCGGAAAGGGTTAAGATGTATCACCGACACCCATTACTTTTGCAAAAGGAACATTTTTGCCCTTAACACCTATTTCCTCCGACCACTCCTTAGGGGGGCTCCCATACAAATTTTATGGTTTTTGTTTATTTATTCCATACACCTGAGCATATGACCTTTAAGAGAGTGCCGGAGAGGGTTAATATGTATGACTGACCCCCATTACTTTTGCAAAAGGAACATTTTTGCGTTTGACACCTATTCCCTCCGACCACTCCTTAGGGGGGCTCCCATACAAATTTTATTGTGTTTGTGCCGGAAAGGGTTAAGATGTATCACCGACCCCCATTACTTTTGCAAAAGGAACATTTTTGCCTTTAACACCTATTTCCTCCGACCACTCCTTAGGGGGGGCTCCCATACAAATTTTATGGTTTTTGTTTATTTATTCCATACACCTGAGCATATGACCTTTAAGAGAGTGCCGGAGAGGGTTAATATGTATGACTGACCCCCATTACTTTTGCAAAAGGAACATTTTTGCGTTTGACACCTATTCCCTCCGACCACTCCTTAGGGGGGCTCCCATACAAATTTTATTGTGTTTGTGCCGGAAAGGGTTAAGATGTATCACCGACCCCCATTACTTTTGCAAAAGGAACATTTTTGCCTTTAACACCTATTTCCTCCGACCACTCCTTAGGGGGGCTCCCATACAAATTTTATGGTTTTTGTTTATTTATTCCATACTCCTGAGCATATGATCTTTAAGAGAGTGCCGGAGAGGGTTAATATGTATGACTGACCCCCATTACTTTTGCAAAAGGAACATTTTTGCCTTTGACACCTATTCCCTCAGACCACTCCTTAGGGGGGCTCCCATACAAATTTTATGGTTTTGTCGATAAAACCGGAAACTGTCGATAAATAGGTAGCAAGTTTAAGCAAACAAAAACATCAAATGTTGGCTTTATATTTCATGTAATTGTGTAAAATTTATATAAGTTAGAGAGTTCTTACATGAATTTTTGTCGCATTGAGGATCAAACAGACCAACAAGTGCTAACATCAACATTGTACGATCAGTACTTTAGGCCCACCAAAGGCTCAAAAAGTAATGTAAATACCGACACCTGATCACTATCAACCACCCTACTTACCTCCGAGAATGACGTATTCTACGTCAAAAGGCTCTATCCACAAGGAGAACAAAGCGCTCTACTGCTTTTTAGGAGCGCTTCAAATGCGCTTGTGAAGCGCTCGGTTTCCTGCTGGGCAGCAACAGCATCGCACACGTTCACACATATTCCGACAAGCAGCAACAGCATCGCACTGTTCCTGCAGTTTATTTCTTGCAGTTGCAGCTTTATAGTTCTCATTTAGTTTTTGTTGCAAGGGTAATATAGCCTGAATTTTTGGCAAAGTTTAGTTGTGATTGATGATCGCACAATGTATTTGTGTAAGGTTTGAGTGACAACCGGACATTTTCTCACAAATGTTTTGCGCCGGTTATCATTTGCCTGCATATTTTTCTTTGCCCCTTTATTTTAGTTTCAAGTTTTCTTTATCTTTCTCTAATTTGTACTTTTTTGACATTTGTTGCCATAATACTGCAATAACTGTCAAAAATAGTATAAATTAGAGAACGAAAAAAGTAAAAAAGAATATAAAATATACTACCAAATGGCATTTGATGCGTCCTCGTGGGAAATATTCAAATAAATTTTTTTTAATTTCAATATTTTTATATAAATATTCTTTAAATGCGATAGTTTTATTTTTTTTTAAATATTTGAAAGATATTTAAAAAAATTCGTGCATAATTTTAGGATATTTGTTATTAATTCTGTTTATATATTTTAATATTTTATTTAATTAAAAAAGTATTTAAATAAATTTTAAATATTTACGTAGTCGATTTAAGCAAATGCGTTATTGGTGCAAAAATAACTCGCTTTTCGGATAAATTAAAAAAGTTTTTGGATAAATTTAATATTTTTTCCCTTAGTGTACTGACACGTTAGCAAAATTATAAAAATTATGTTAGTTCTCTCGTCCACTGAAAAGTTTCGTGTTTCGTTAGCCCTCACGAACGAAACGAATGAAAAATAACGTTTTTGTATCACCCTCTGAGAGATCAGTTCGGATATCGTTTAGTTTATTTGCGTTCTCTGGTTGCAAGCTCCAAATTTAACAAAAAAAAATTATTTGTTCTCACTGATGACCCATATCTTACACAGTAAACGGCCATTGGAGTGGGGAAAGTTTTTTTTTTTTTTTTTAGCTTTGAACCAAGGATTTCAGGTGAAATACCTATTCAGTCAAGTCTGCCTTGGTTCGAAATGGGATGATAGATTATTGGCAAGGAAAGGGCAATCAAGTGAAACACGTGTAGGATGTTCTAAGCGTGGTGGAAAGCTAAAGAAACATGTGAATTTGAATCAGAGGCAAGTGTTATGCCTTTACCTCAGTCAATTCAAGTTATAAGGCAATCTCATCCACAAACTTCTCTACCATCAACTACAACTTCAAGTTGTAAATATTGATGAATTTTTAATTTCAGTTGATTAGAAATGAGGATAGAAAATTTAGAAAGGTTTTTAAAGCGAAGGACCATGGCCTGGCCGGGAATCGAACCCGTGACCTCTGGGGTGGCAGTCGAGCACGCTAACAACTCGGCTACCGAGGCCGCCCTGGTAAAACATTTTAGTGGATATGTAGTTGTAATGCAGAAGCGGAATGTTACGCGAACTGTTTTGTGATTTTTTAGGTTGCTGGGTTGTTTTAATTTTTAACGGTTCTCTTAGACTTTATTCGTCTGTGTTGGTACAAAGTGTTTTCTAAGAAGAAGTTCTAAGTGAATTTAATTCCTGAAAAACTGAAAGTACATAAAACAATTGAAGATATAATATACATAATTTCTGAAATGCTTATTGAAAAAGACAACATTAATTAATCAAATCTTTAAAATTATTATACAAATTATTTGTGGCGTTATTGTCTTTCTTTTTTCTCATATCGATATTTCCTCTTCTGTTCTGTTTCGTTGGTATTCTTTATTCTTTTGATAGTAAGCAGCATACCTACTCCAATTGCCGCTTACTATGTAAGGTAGATATCATCAGTTTTTGAGCCGCCATGCTCGAACAAAAGCTTGAAAGTTGTATACATCCGCTGGCAATCTTACAACTGCATTTTAAAGAATTAATAATATATTACGCCGTGACCATTTACGACATATCTCGTTTATTAAAATATGAGCTCTCGAGCAAATGCTTGTGCAGAAAAATGGAAAATATCTTGCAATTTTCTTAACAGCAACGTCAACTTACGGACATAAATTTATGGTCGATTTAAATTTATGTGGATATAAATTTATATCCTTCGACAAATCCCAGTTTTAGTTCCACTCATAAAAAAGGCATTATACATATATATTTTATTTGGAGATAACATTGAAAATACGATAAAAATAAGACACAAATCTCCCAGTATTTCTATTAAATTAAAGTTAATCTATAGAAAAAATGCTTTCATTTGTTTTTGTAAACAATAACACAGGGCATTAACATAGTTATTATATTAAAAATTTATTAACACGATATAAAAAGAAAACACCATAAAGTAATCGTGGGAAATACATCTGAGCAGAGTAATTTAACTTTTATTTAAGCTTACAATTTAAATGTAGAATATATTTCACTAAAAAACTGGAAGACAAGGTTTCTAACTGTTAGGCCTTAAACTAGAATACATTCATTATACTAATGTGTTCATTTAAGTGTCGAATGGTGTTATGTTTCAATACTTTTATGTTAAAAAATTAAGTGTTTATACATCAATTACTGGGAGTGTGGCGTCAATCATACCTTTATTTCCTAACGAGAGAGTGTTAAGGAGCCCAGCCTTAACAAATAAATTTTGGGAGATGGAGAAGTGGGCCTTATTTTTAGAACTTGAAAATAAATGTAAAGTATAGAGGAACAGAAAAGTTACCTTTTTTGATGCTACTTTGTTACATGCAAGCATGACGTAAATAAAGCACCTACCAAACCACAAACGTAGGTTTTGACTTACAGTGAGAGTTTTTTGTGAGCTTTCGCGTTCATATTTTTACTTGGAGTTTTTTTTTTTTTTTGTTTTTGCATTGTGCCCTTACGAGTGTTGCCCTTTAAGTCTTGCGCCTAACAATGGAGAAACAGTGGCTTATCGGTGAAAATGCTTTTATTATTTTTCAAATTATTCTCAAAGTTAATCTATACACTTTTGCATTAGTTTGAACCAATTTTCGAAGCAGTTTTGCCTCTTTGAAGTTGGTACTTCCGAAATCAAGTTTTTGAAGGCCTCAAGTGTCTGTTCGAGAGAAGTACGCCACGCTTTTTTTTCCTTAATATGAGGGAACAAGAAGAACTTCTTGAATGCCAAGTCTGGACTATAAGAAGAATGACACATCAATTCCACGTTTGAGTGCCCAAAAACTCTTATTTGAGCTGATGTGTGGACTCGCATTATCGTGAAGGAGGATGATCTTACTTCGGTGGTTGGTTTTCCTCAATTCTCCGAAGACTTCCGGCAATCCAATGATTGTGTACCATGCAGTATTAACAGTTATCCGTTGCTCAAGTGGTTCAGTTGCGAAATTACGGGTTTTTCTGACAAAACTGCCAACCATTTGCTTATATGTGCTCTGTCCACCGACAACTTTTATTGGGTTTTGCTCACTTGGAAGACTCAAACAGAGGATTACTGTTTTGCTTCAGGCTTATAAGCATAGAATCTTGATTCATCACCTGTGGTGTTATCGTAGACGTATTTCGAACCACCCCCGCTGTGTTTGTTCAGCATTTCCTTGCACCAATCGACACGAGTCTTTTTTTTTTTTGAGCAACCGTCATATTATTAGATAATCAACGGAAACAAATCTTCCTGACGCCTTAATGCTAATGTAAAATCAAATGTATGCTAGTCCTACTAATGCCCAAGTATGACTCCATCTCACAGTATGTCACATGTCGATCTGCTACCAACAGTTCACGCATAGCATCGGTGTTTTCTGCCACAACAATTCTTCTTGGACGACCTTCACGAACGTCGTCTTGGAGAGAACGACAATCACGCTTGAACCAGTACTTCTTGGACGACCTTCACGAATGTCACGAATGTCGTCTTGGAGAGAACGACAACCACGCTTGAACTCATTGAATCAGCTTTTTACAGTCGCTGGGTGTGGTGCTTCATCGTCAAAAGTCGAACAGAATTTATCGATGCATTCTATTCTTGTCAATCCACATCGAAACTTGAAAAAAATCATCACCCAAAAATGTTCACATATTAATTTCATTTTTGATGAAATACATTTTTCAAACCACTGTAAACAACACAATAAGCACACATACAGGGTGGGCCATCTTGTTGTTTCTTTTTAATCATAGGTTATTTTGACACTGACAGCTGTTTCCCGCTCGAAATCTTGACATAAAGTCAGTATCATACCTCCGCGGAAAGAAATGAGTCGCTTTACGCTTGAACAACGTCGGGAAATATTGGAAACTTATTTTCAAAGTGAGTGCCCAAACAATGTATTATTTGAAAAGAAGATAATTTGGGTGAAAAATCATATTTCCTGACGAGGGGCATTTTCATTTCGGCGGCTACGTAAACCAGGGGCGGTTACAGGAAAATATTTCGGGGGGAGGGGGGGGGTTTCAAAAATATTTATATACGCTATAATACATAAATATTAATAAATACATATTAGGCCGGGTCGATTTGTGGGGAGGCAAAAAAATCGCCCATTGCTCTGTGAAAATCGTATTCTAGGGATCAAAATAAGAAACTTTGCCGAAGGAACCATACCTCTAAAACGAATTCTGATGTCCCCCAATTTGGGTCGAACTTTTGGGTAGGGGCAAATTTTGAAAAATCCCACTTTGACCCATTTAGAGTGCTCCAATCGAGTCCAAATGTATGACCGACCCCCACTAACTTTGGAGGCCCGACCCACCCATGCCATTGGCACACCCCCTGGAACCCCCGTCTGGGGTTCCCCATACAAACATTTCAAAAAATCGCCAGTTTTGGCACTTTACATGAAAAAATCAGCGAAATGCCTATGTTTTTTTCTTTTTGGAGTTTTTTTCTCTTTAGAAATTTATTCAACCCTTTTAAAAAATGAAGGTATCACTGTGACACAATTGCAAATCGGAAAATTGCTTGTGTGCGTTTTTTAAGGCACCACAAGACACAGCTGCATGTCGTAAACTTACTTGTGTAGTTTTTTTATAGCAACTACTTAAAAAATGAAGGTTGTTTTTACAACCCTTTTTGTGGGTATTTTATGGCTCCTTCTTAAGAAATGCGCGTTTTATGCAACCATTTTAACAATTAAGGTATCACTGGAATGCACCGCAACCCTTTTAAAAAATTAAGGTATCACTGTGACACAATTGCAGATCCTAAAATTGCTTGTGTGCGTTTTTAAGCCAACACAAGACACAGCAGGTAGAATTGAAATTACCATTTCATTATTATTACCTCGTCTCGTAGACCATATATAACGCAACAGTTTTTGTGAATGCATTAAGTCGTTGTGAAGAACTCAAAGTGTGAAGTGCTAATTTCAGATAAAAAATATTTTAAAAAAAAATAATAAGTGAAGTTGACCATTCCAAATCAAAAAGTTTACAATGAATCCACCATCCTCTACAACAACAACATCAACAACTATCGAAAACCCAATGAGTCATATACCCAAGCACGATGTTACTGTTTTTGGTGTGTCTACTGATTTGACTGATCTTAATTTACCAACCCATCTGGATATCTTGAGATATTATTTTTACTTAAACGAACGTGCTAAAGCAGAACAAAAACAGTTTTCCCATAAATCATTCACTATTCAAGTACAAGATAAGTTGAGGGGAATTTGGGAAAAACTTGGTATGGAAATAATGCGGAAAAAAAGTGTATTTAATAAATTGAATAATTTGCTTGAAAAGTATCAAGAGGAAATCAAGAGAAGAAACAAAACCCAACAATTTACAGAGTATGTAAAATCTCTGGAAACAATTTTTTACATTGGAACATGTAAATGCGATTTGAAGGCAGCTCCATGTGCATGCGGCTGGGTTCCCGAACGCCTCAAAGAGTTCATGCACGATCAACATAATCAGAGCAGACTAACAATGGATGCAGTTGTGATGGAAACTGAAGAGCAAGGAGCAACGTCTATGTCATCAATGCCAACATACCAAGATCCCTATGATTCAACATACGCACCGCCACCGGTTCAAGAAGATATGGATAGAAGCACAAGTTCACAATACGCAGAGAGATACGATTGTTTTAACTTTGCCTTGGTATGTGACAGATTTGGTGTGCCTGATAGAGTAGCATCGGCACAGGGAACCGCTCTTTTCCAAGATTTTAAAATGAAAGATAAGCATGGCAAACCTCTCATCATGGATAAATCGAAAGTTCGCAGAGAAAAAGAGAAATGCAGACAAGAAGTGGTTCGCAAACGGTTAGATCATACCAATTTGTTAGCGTTTTCATTCGATGGCAGAAAAGATGATACTTTAACGACAGGTAAAGTTGATGAGAAGTATCATACTAGGATGGTAAAATAACCTCATCTTGTTATTTTGACAGAACCCAATTCTGAATTGATTGGTTACGTAGGACTGGAACATGAAACCGCTGAATACAAAACAACTAAATTAAATGATTTTTTCAACGATAAGAATATATCACTGGATGCATTAATTGGAATATGCACTGACGGTGAGCCAACAAACACTGGCCCACACGGTGGAATTATACGACGATTCGAATTGCTGTTAAAAAGACCATTGCATTGGTTCGTTTACCTTCTACACTTCAACGAACTTCCGTTTCGGCATTTGTTTGAAGCTTTGGTTAAATCAACCAGCACTGGACCAAGATCGCCAACCGGAAAACAGCGTAGGGGTGTGAATATTTAAAGTAAATTATAAAATATCAATGTTTTCTTTTTGGTACCCTTAGCCCACATCATAAACATCAGTACATCACATTTAAATAAAGGTTCTTTTAGAATTTCGGGGGGGGGGGGGGGGGGTGTTGAACCCCAAACCCCCTCTGAATCCGCGCCTGAGGTAAACAAAAAAAATTGCCGCATTTGGAGCTCGGAAAACCGCCACGTTATTTTCGAGAAGCCGATGCATCCACAGAGAGTGACAGTTTAGTGCGGATTGTGGAGTGATGGCATCATTGGACCATTTTTCTTCGAAAATGAGGCTGGGAACAAAGTTTCTGTCAAAGGTGGGCGTTACAGAGCCATGTTAAACGACTATTTTTTACTGAAATTGGAGACAGGAATTTGGACCATCTCTAGTTCATGCAGGATGGCGCGCCGTGCCACACAGCCCATGCCACAATCGATCTTTTGCGCACCTAATTCCCAAATCGTGTTATCAGCCGTCTTGGCGATGTCAATTGGCCACTTCGGAGCTGCGATTTGACCCCATTGCACATTTTTTTGTGGGGAACCGTGAAAGGCCGATGTTATGCCAACAATTCGAAAACGATTCAAGCTCTTAAGGTCAATATCATCCAAGCAATCCGTGAGCTACAGCCCGAAACCATCAACAAGGTTTTGGAAAATTGGAGTGACAAAATGCGCTACTGCAAAGCCAGCCGAGGCAGCCACTTGAACGAGGTTGTGTTCCATAATTAATGGGAATGTTTGCTCTCATTAATAATGCCATAATACATGGAAAAAGTTTAGTTTTGCTCATTTAATTGCATTTTTTAAAAAAACTTGTATTTATTTGGTCCACCCTGTATATAATAACATTTTTCATTACTATTGAGATTCAAGAATTTTGTATCAGAAACTATTATCCAATGTTTAAGACAATGACTGGTGTAGCTTGTTATATTAACCTTTTAGCCTTAAATTAGCTCGGGCAGTGCCGAACATTCCAAACTTCCCTGAGGATCAGTTTACAAAAAAAAATGTAAAAAATTTGTACACTCTAGCGCTCTAAATATCATATATTTTTTTCTAACTAAAATGTAAATAAGGTCTGTTTTCGTACTATTTAATTTCATTACCTTTCGCTTTAGAAAATTCTCGGTTATATTAAAAAATATAAGTTTTTTTTTAATTTCCTCTTTTTTAAAGCCGCGTGGTCGTGTGGTGGCGTGGTCGCGTATGAGTTCACTCGAATTAACATTGAAAAGTATGTTATAAAAATTAATTTTCGTATATTTGATTTTCTTTTCTTATTCGTCTCATATTTCAATCTATTTTTAGGAATTTATTGTTGAAAATCAGGGGGTCCCAAACTAGAAACAGAGCCACAAAGTCAGAAGTGTCCCATGGGCATCAATATGGCTGAAAGGGTTAAAGAAAAAAATGTATAAACTTCTTTCAGAGACAGATAATTTTAGTGCAATTATGCTTAAATTCATCATATTTTTATGGTTACTTACAAGGACGTTACATGTCTGCTATTTGAAGAAAGTTTATTTCCGTTTCCGCCCAACTTTCTAAGAAATTAACACAAATTTCTCTCTAACAAATGCAGGTAATTAAAGTCTGCTTTATAGCTGCGGTGACATAGAATAGCTTGTATATTTGTTTCTGTCTTTGTGTGTATGTGTGGAGGTGTGCGCTCGAATAGAATGATACAGTGTCATTTCTTAAATAAAAACATACAGTTACTTTTTGGCTTTCTTCATGCTGGCGCCAAAACATTTACTACTCGTGATATGGCCGGCCATCCACTGAACATCCACTCATCAAACCTGGATGGGCGGGAACACACCACCCAATTATAGGATGCCTCCAGTTGTTGGTATTTATTAAATGTTCACACGATTTTCATATTAAAACAAATTAACAGAAAGTCTGCATCATAAAAATATGAAAAACGTGACAAATATCGTTAATGACACTGGTAAACGAACCCGCACTTGTCTATTAACTGGTGCTTTGCACGTGCGTGCTGATCATTTTTTGTGAATATATCACAACGAAACAACGTTCAAAAGGCAAAACAAAATTATTCAAAATGTACTAATAATGCTCGACCAAAGCCCGGACGTAGCGGCTTGATGCCATTTCCCGTTATGCTCAACTCTACATCAACCCATCATTAAAGTTTACCACACAAACTCACCTCAACTTACGATGCCGCATCACGGAAACTATTACCAGCATGTTGCCTAATATGGCCGCCAGGATAATGAAACCAATAATAAAACATTTGATTACGACAAATGTCATGTGCGACTCAGAACTTAGCTCGACAGGTACTGAGATGTCCAGCACTCCATCTGACATGAAATTCAATTGCTTGGCATGGTCGATCAGGAGAATGTTGTTTGCGGGCACAGTTAATGGGTCTAGAGCAGTGCTGGCATTGCTCCCACTGGCCGTTTGTTTGATAGCCGCTGTTGTTGCTGTTGCTGCTGTTTCTGTTGCTGTTGTGGAGGTGTTTGTGAATGGTGTCATTTTTATTGTTATTCCTGCCCAATGATTATTTTTATGCTCAATTATATTTCGGTGTTTTATCCACAGAGTTTATCGTTACATATTGACAAACATGCGTGTAAACATGGGTGGGCACGATAGTTGCCCATTCTTGTAGCTGTAGCTGTAGCTGTTGTTGTGTGTCCAATGTCCGATTTGAGAATTTATTGGTGTTAATGTAAGTGATTTTATTGCTGTGCAGGCTCATGACTGGAAGAAAAAAAACACAACAACAACAAGAGATATTAGAACAGTTTGAGGCAAAAACGTTATTAAAGCAGAATAAAAAGGAAAATCAAAAAATATGCTAAAAAGGGTTTTGCTGCATTGACCCTAAATCAAATGTTTCCTTCACTGCTCTCGGATGAAGCAGGTCTTATGTATTTAGCATACGCAATCAATGAATCAATATTTGTGGGATTTTGTGTGCAAAGAACACACACACACACAAACTGAAGTTGTATGCTGAGATTAGGTGGAGATTGGTTTGGATTGTGTGAAGGAGCATCGCATTGAAATAACATCAAGAGAATTAAATACGTGACTAAGGAAAACGAAAGCACTTCGTACTGTAGCGCTTTGGGGAATAAAATTGCGTCTGAACTACGTAGACGAAGATGAAGAAGAGAGAGCTGAACTAAAAGGATGTTTCATTTAAAGGCAGAACACATTTCAGGGATTTCTTGAACTCACTCAAAAATAAAGAAGAAAATGCAAAATAGAAATGGAAAGAAATAAACAATAAATAAAGAGTGGAGGGGGGGGTCATTAAATGGTTAACCGTTGTATGCAGGACAAAATAGATATTACCAGACTATTGGTATTAGGTTTGAGACTAAATTAATATTAATTTGTGAGTGAATTGTGTTCAGATGAGCTATTGAACTCACCTTTTCTATCCGTGTGGGAGAATTTAAAGATAGTTTAGATTGTACGAGCATATACCAAAGAGCTGATTATCCTTTATGATTTCAAATACTTGTCCTATTCTGCAGTCATCTCTCAAATCAAGCAGTATAGTAAAGGCATGTTTTGATATGCATTCAAATACTACACGAACAAACAAAATAACATGCAAGCATAAGATCTTATATATTTATAGGCAAACGTCGAATGTTTTCGTACACTTTTTTATATTTACAATAAAAAAAGGGAATGAAACTTACTATATATCATTCGAAAGGTACTGTGCCACAGATGTGCCAAAAAATAAAAATAACAAAAGAAAAAATTTAATATATTATGTGAATATTGCTTTTTGAAATAAATGTATGAGTTCTCATACTCATCGCTGTAGTTTGAATCTCTCTGCTTTTCTTACGCGAGAGCATTTACAAAATAAAAAATATATACAAACAAATACTGTTGCTGCTCTCTCCCTCCTTTTCTCTCCTTGAATAAAAAGTGATAAGAACAAGTAGAATGCGAGTTTCAATCAGACACTGTATCAGAGCCAGCATCGCCAGATGAAATTACCATCAAAATTCTGTTTTTCTAACACTTAGTTCTCATAAATTGCCACACTTGCAAAATACCACAAAATACCTCAAATTATCACAAAATACTACAATACCTTAAATTACCATAAAATACCACAAAATATAATTTTTGATTCTGTTCGAGCTCTAAAGCTACAAATGCTACGATTTATTCCAAAGCAAAGAACATGAGAAAAAGCAAATAGAGTGAAAAACATAATACGCGTGAACATAATACGCGCGACGAGCGGCAAGTGCCAATTGTCACTTTTCATTTACATGTATTTCTTATAGTTTATCCACATTGAGCGCGGCAAGCGACGAACGCCAATTGACACTTTTAATTTACATGTATTTCTTATGGGACGAGTTTTTGGAGACTTCACGACGACATTGTTGTGCGACATCAAAATGTCGTTGTCGTCAGCTTCAATTTAATTCTAATTTGACAGGCAGCAAGAGCAAGTTTCTACTATTGCTTACATTTGTTATTACTGGTCACATTCAGCAAACTGAACTGTTGTGAAATTCATCGCAGCGATACTTTAGTCAGAGATGTTTTGCTTGAACTGTATTCAGAGCTGTAAAATCTGCATTCATATTCAGAATTTTAAGTACAACTGAATAACGACATAAAAACCATAAATTAATGCAAAATTGATTTTTAAATAAAATTTTAATTCACATTTAATCTTAAAAACTTGATTAATTATTCATTTCAATTAATAATTTTTGCTGTCAATTTTAAATTTTTTATTCATATGACAACTTTACACAAGGAATTCCATTCACAAAGAATTTTCAATTATTTTTTTTTTTTGCCCATTATTCATATTTTATTCATTATTCATTCTTTTATTCATTTGTGATTCATTACTAAGTTCTTATTTAATATTGATTTTTTTATTCATTTATTGGTATAATTGAAACGAATAATTAATAAATTTCTTAAATTTGAATGGGGAATAACATTTTTATTTATGAATGAGTTTTGCATTCATTGAATAGATTCTTATTTCGTTATTCAATCATTCACATTTTTGAAAATAAAATCGAATTGAATGGATTTCTTTTACAGCTCTGAGTGTGTTGTTATTCTTAACGGCTACTGTTGAGTTGGCTGAAAGCAGCCATTGTTTTTTGTATACTATGCTTGCTGCTGCAGTTGCTGTTGTCGCGTTTATTATAAACAAGTCGCTCAACATTTCTCTACAACGACAGATTGGAGATGTGCTGCTCGTCGCGCACATTAGGCCAAAACACATAGAAAGCATGCATGCCTCAAGCATGCATCATGCCTGTGAAGCATGCTTGGTTAAAGCACATAGAAAGCATGCATCGCTTATGTGATTAATTTCAAATATGTTAAACTGAATAGAAATTTTAGAGAAAAAGTAGTGAAAATACATTTAATTTAATCAAAAACAACTAAAAATGGAATTTGAGGATATTTTATGCTTATTGGTTGTGTTGATATTGCTTTTATTTCACACATGTTTTCTGTCAATGCTTTGATGTCTGCAAAAAGTTAAAAGTTCGCCAACTTCAGGCATGCTTCAAGCATCATGCATGCGTGCATGCTTTTAATGTGGGCTACTTCATAAGAATATGTATATTCAATCACAAATGTCAGATGCTTGAAGCATGCATGCCTCCTATGTGATTTGGCCTATTGTGTTCGGGCTAAAGCGGATAAATTCATTCACTGCATATGCATATGCGTTCTTCTACTCGCTGACACAGTTTACGCAAAAAAATTATGGCAGAGTTCAATGGTTGCATTTTACGTTCAGTCTAAGCAGGGCTACAAACTTGTAAAATATTTGGTATTTTCTTAATGGGGAATTTTTTATCGTATTTACATAAAGATACTTAAAATGTCTTTATTTATTATTAAAAAAATCTTAAATCCTGAGTATAAAAAAGTTCTTTTGAGAAATTAACAATGACAACATTATAGACATTTTTAATTTTTAAGATTTATTTAGAAGAGTCATCCCTAAAAGTAATGAGTTTAAGTAACGAGCTGTCAAAAAACGCAAATTTCGCAAGAAAAGTTGAATTATTTTCGACTTTGCTTGCGTAGCGAGTGAACGGACGCATATGCAGATGCAGTAAATGAACTTTCATCTGTAAGCTTTCACATATTTCTATTGCATTGCGTTCAGCGAGTAGACGGACGCATATGCATATGCAGTGAATGAACTTCCCGCTTAACGCTAAGTGAAGATTAGAGTGTTATACTCTTGCTCTCTTTAAACTTTTGATGTTTTGTTCACGAAACTCTAGATCTAGACTGCATGAATGATTTGAATAAAGTAAGCTTCAGTACTGCACCCACTGAAGAGAGATGAAATTAAAGAATTCATGCAGCTCTCTAGTACCTATTAGTAGTAGTTGTAGAGCGATTGTCGGATCAGCGTTGCTTTTCGTTGTTCGTGAATGGTACAAATGCAACACACACACACAAAACAAAACGTCAGCTCATGGTAAAAACTATGAAAATATCACTGAACACGGGCAATTCTGAGCTTAAATATGGCAACACTTACGCCACTCAAAGAGAGATACGCCAGCCGTCGGAGAAAACATACAGAGTGTTCCAATAGGGACTTGACAACTTTGAATTAAATTTCTGAACGCACCCTTTTAGTAAACACAACATTCTCATCATAGTAAAGTACATGAACGAACAATGTCTGCAAATTATAAAAATTTACTACCGAAAAGTTGCCGTGCCAGTGAGACAACAGGTTGGTCGATTCTCAAGAATTGGGCATCGCCCAGACCACTTTATGGCGAATGTTGCGTAAGGATCTTGGTTTACACCCATACAAGATCAAGCTAACTCAAGAGTTGAAGCCGATGGACTATTTGAAGCGACGTACGTTATCCGATTGGGCTCTAGAAAAGATGCGCCAAGATGATGAATTTCATCGCAAAATTATCTTCAGTGACGAAGCTCATTTTTGGCGTTATTGGTCGGGTAAAAATCCACACGTGCTTCATGAATCGCCACTTCATCCACAAAAAATAACTGTTTGGTGCAGTTTGCATGCCGGCCGCGTCATTGGACCATATTTTTTCGTCAACGATAACGATCGTAACGTTACTGTGAATGGCCATCGCTATCGCGCCATGATTACCGATTATTTTTGGCCTTAATTGGAAGATATGGACTTGGACGACATGTGGTTCCAACAGCTCGGTGGCAGAAGCTACACAGCACACGTTACAATCGATTTATTGAAGAGAAAGTTTGATGAGCGTGTTGTCTCAAGAAATGGGCCAGTCGATTGGCCGCCTTGTTCATGCGATTTAACGCCTCTAGACTATTTTATTTGGGGCTACGTCAAGTCATTGGTCTATGCCAACAAGCCAACGACATTGGAAGAGCTCAGAGCCAACATTGAACGCGAAATAGCGGCCGTTTCGGCTGGAATCGACCGTTGCATACGTGCCCGCGGTATCCATATGAACGAAGTAGAGTTCCATTCCGAAATGTTTTGATTGTGCTTCAAGCCGATAATAAAGTTATTTAACTGGCCATTTCAGCCCTGGAAAGGACTTTGACCGAACTTCTTATGATCAAATTGACCCAGAGAGTTAAGAGAGATTAAATATTTTTATACCTTCCAGTTTTTTTGTATTGGCACAATTAAATTATCTCATGATGCCTTTTATATCCTTTTTGTTATCGTGATAGTAAACAAGCATCAAACTTTAACATCGTACTTAGTATTGACAAAACAAATTACCTTATCTGAAGAAATTAAAGGTCTGCAAGGACTCTTGAACGGTCTTTCTTAGTTAATCAATTGAAATAAATTTATTTGAGCATTATCACCTAGTAAATAAGAGTACCACCTAGAGTAAATAAGAATTTTTTTGAAAACATGAACATTAGCAGTTCGGAATTGGCATAAAACTAATAGGTCCAATTCTGGATAATTTGCGTACAAACATTTACTGATATTAACACGCACAACGCAATATGGAATATGGAATGGAAAATAGGAGTGTTAATTCGTTTATTCCACCCACTTTAGACACTGTGCTTGAGAATTATGCGGTTTAAAACTTAGTCTTAACTTAGTAAGGATATGGTGTGGTTGAGGTATGTCTATTTTATGGCTTTGACGTGAGTTATAATTTCATTTCCATCTAATCTTCATGGCAGTCATACACGCATTCAATGTGAGCTTCTATCGTCCACACGTTGGAGATCGAGCGTCACATTGATACAAACAAACATTTTTACATACATTTAATGAGCAATTGCACAAAGATTTTCTCTTATGATTCATGTAACACAAGCGGATTTTTTTGACGACGTGACGTTACGTTTTACCTGCAGATTTCCAAAAAAAGTTAAACAAGGCAATTTTCCAAAATGCATCTGCGTTGTACTCGCTGAGTAAAGGTACTAAGAGAAAATTGATAAAACGAAAGTAAAGGTTAATTATATGACCTAACGACAAAAAGATGTCACCAAACAGCGGAAGGAGCTGCTTAAGCAATAGAAATGCAAATTTTTTACTTGTATATTTATAGGTGCTTCAGTAAAAAATATTATACAAAATAAAGGCTAGTACTTAGCCATCATGACAAAAATAGAGAAAAAAATTAATGACGACTTGAGGCCGTGGAGAGAGCCACTCCAAAGCCGAATATGTAACAATCATGAAACAACGTTGCATGGAATTATTACTAGGTGAGTATATGCGCTGCGGTAAATGTTTAAAAACGAAAATTAAGCATTTGTACTTGGCCTGATGACAAAAACAAAATTAAAAAATGTTGATGTCATCAGAAATGCAACGAAAATGCAGTATAATTGCAACGAAGTTGCAACTCACTGAGTAGAAGTGCTACGGAATATTTTATTTAAAGACGGCTAAGAATGGTTCCTTGACCTCATAACGATAATAAAAAAACAATTATAGGCGCCATAACTCCATGGAGGGTGCTTAATGCAGAGAAACTGCAACAACAATGAAAAATCGTTGCATGAAATGATAACTCTGCCACTATTGAGGCTACATTTAATTTTATTAGAATTACCAAACAAGATTCGCGTTCCGCTAATGAGAGAGAAAGAGCATGACGTCATCCAGCACTATTGTCAGACTTTAGAATAATTTTACTTTGGGGCCCATGACTAAATATTTTTTTCTTATTTTTATAATATGTATAACGGCTTCCTAAACCTATTGGTGAAATAAAATTTAGTTGGTCTTGAATGGTTTAGGAGATAAAAATCATGAAAGTTTAAAAAATTGATATTTTTTCGAACACAAAAATATCCATATTTCTATACAGAACAGTAGTTATTTTTACTTTACTTTTCCGCAAGAATTTATTTTGAATTTCGTCAATTTGCTTAAGCGATCGCACATTTGCATTCGTTTTTCTTAAGCAGAAGTGCTGCGTGACGTCATGCACTCAATTGAGAAAGAGAAATATTACGCGTTTCACAGAAATAACGGGACTGCGAAACGCGTAAGAGCCCGAACAGAACCAAAGCGGCTGTCGGTTGGCGGACCTCTCTCGGAGAAATCCGCTGAGAACACGTCCAGAATAGGAGCGATTTTAATCCGTTGTCGGATCAGCGATGCTTTTCGTTGTGTAAATGGTACAAATTTAACGCACACACACACAAAACGAAATGTCAGCTCATGGAATGCAACACGCACACACAAAACAAAACGTCAGTTCATTGTAAAAACTAAAAAAAATAGCACTGAACACAACCAATTCTTAGCTAAAATATGGCAACACTTACGCCACTCAAAGAGAGATCCGCCAGCCGTCGGAGAAAAAATAGAATTGATTCTATTGTGGCGTTTTTCCGTCGCGGATTTCTACGGCCATTTAATTTTTGGCGGCTGCATATATTTTCATGTATTTTGTTGCACAGCGCACCCGACAACCGACAGCCGCTTTGGTTCTATTCGGGCTCTAATATTGTTTCTATCATTCTTGAGTAAAGGTGAGGGTTTCACTTACAAGATTAAAATACCGCTACATGCAACCTAAATGCACCACCGTTGCATGGATGTATTGTATGGCACTAAGGTAAATATTAATGTACTACACAACACAAAATCAAGGCCAAAGGCAAAAGCAAAAGCAAAAGCAAAAACAAAAACAAAAGCAAAACCAAGAACAAAACCACAAATAAAAGCAAAAATAAAATAAAATAAAAACAATATTATAACAAGTATATGGACAAGTATATGACCAAGCATTTGGACAAGGACTAGAGCAAACATTAGAAAATTAATGAGGTTTTGGAAAGATTTGGACAGAGATTAGGACTAAGAATATTCGTAAAATAAGGAGTAGGACAAGAATTAAAACATTGATTTGGATAAAGACTTAGACAAGTATATATAGAACAAAGATTTTGACACACTAGCACTAACTTTAGGAACATAGATTGAGGCAAAGACTGCGACAATAAGTGGAACAGGATTTAAGAGAGGGATTTAGACAAGTCTAAGGTCAGGAATTTTGACATTTACATCGGCGGCCTCAGTAGTCGAGTAGGTGCTTCGGTAGTGCTTCGGTGCGGTAGTATAAAGAGTTCGTGCTCGCATCCCACCCCAGAAGTCTCAAGATCGAAACTCGGTCAGGCCATGGTCCTAACCATTAACCTTTCGCATTTACAATTTGCTTTCCTCATTTATAATCAACTGAAATGAAAAAATCATCAATATTTACAACTTGGAGTTGTAGTTAGTGGTGGAGAAGTTTGTAAATGAGATTGCCTTATAACTTGAACGGACTGAGGTAAAGACATAGATCTTGCCTCAGATTCAAGTTCACATGTATCTAGGGCTTTCCACCACGCTTAGAACAGCCTACATATATTTCATTTGATAACCCCTTCCTTCCCACTTATCTATCACCCCATTTCTAACAAAGGAAGACTTGACTGAATAGGTATTGTATAGAAAATCCGTTGTTCAGAGCTAAAAAAAAAGAAAATCTACGGGTGTGTCCTTGACACAGCCTACTCCCTTATTTACGTCTTACAGCGTGTTTAGTACAGGGTCAATTTCACAAATTTTTCCAAGCACATGTAGTGTTTTTGTCGATTCTTTGGGTTATACATAGAACCTATTATATTCATCGTAGAAAGATAAAATATATTGCAAATTGTCATGGTGACATGGCGAATGAAACGAATAATTATTTTTGGATTTAGTCACTTCTTTAATAAAGTCACAAAATGGCAAAATCTATGAAGAAAAACCTCCCATTTTCTAATAATAAATGAATAAAGTGCTTCAGTAGCTACCTATGTTGTTTTATGGTTACTGCGTTTATTCGTGCCGAATTCGCGAACGCAACATCGTGTCGTTTGTTGAATCGAATCGTTTTACGAATATCACTCAGTAACTGCGTAGGCCGAAACACATAGGAGGCATGCATGCTTCAAGCATCTGACTTTTTTGTTTGAATATACATACTGTCATAGTATAATAATGCATGGTAGCATTGACAACTGCTTATTTTCTCTTCAACAGGAAAACATAAACTGTCAAAAACAGCTTTTTGTGTATATGCATCTGCAGCTGCTGTGGTTGTTGTTTTTTTTTCACTTCAACGTTTTCAACATTGTTTGTGATTTCATTTATTAACAATGGCCAACCAGCGAACGCTCTCTTTTTGAGTATATTTTTTGACAGAATATGTTTTCCCAAGCAACTGTCAATGCTACCTTGTATTATTATACCATGACATATTGTCATGAAGAAGACCACATCAAAAGCGTGCACGCATGCATGATGCTTAAGGCATGCATGAAGTTGGTGAACTTTTAACTTTTTGCAGGCATCAAAGCATTGACAGAAGAAATTTGTGAAATAAAAGCAATATTAACACAACCATTAACCATAAAATATCCTCCAATTCCATTTTAAATTATTTTTGATTAAATTCAATGTATTTTCACTACTTTTCCTTTGAAATTTCAATTCAGTTTGACATATTTGAAATTTAACACATGCATCGCAGCTTTCAAAGCAATATTGCATTAATTTTTTTCAAATCATTGATTGGGACTTAAAATTTCAAATCACATTCAATGATTTGAAAAAATGAATGTAACATATTCATTTTGAATATAAATCACATGGTTTAAAATCACAAATGATTGCATTCTTTTATAGCTCTGATACATACATATCAGTTACTTTTCTTTTTGACGTAACACATGGTCCAATAAGTCCCGAGACTAAGTAATAAAAAAACTTTTTTTTTTAAATATTCTTCTCTATTCATCAACATAGGTTCCTTCAAGAGCAATACACTCATTCCACCACTTTTCTAACTTTTCAATACCGGGTTTGTAGAATGATTTGTGCTTCGCCTCAAAATACGCTTCAGTTTCAGCCATTACCTCTTCATTGGAGCCAAATCTCTTGCCGGCAAGAATTTTTTTTGAGGTCAGCAAGGAGCCATTAGTCCCTGGGGGTCAAATGTGGCGAATATGGTGGATGAGGAAACAATTTGAAGCCCAATTCGTGGATTTTCCCCATCGTTTTCATCGATTTGTGACACGGTGCATTGTCTTGGTGAAAAATAACTATTTTCTTCTTCAAATGGTGCCGATTTTTCGAGATTTCATCCTTCAAACGCTCCAACAACGCTATATAATAATCGCTGTTACTTGTTTTTCCTTTTCGAGATATTCAATGAACAAAATTCTATGTGCATCCCAAAATACAGATGTCATAACCTTTCCAGCCGACTATTGTGTTTTTGGTCGCTTTGGCCTGCTTTCACTGGTTGCTCTCCACTCAGCTGACGACCATTTTGATTCCGGTGTGTAATGGTGGATCCATGTTTCATCCATTGTCACATACCAACGCAAAAATTCATGTTTATTCTTTGTAAACAGTGAAAAACAGCTCCCGAATCGTCGAAACGTTGTTGGTTTTGTGGTGTGAAAAAATGCGGCACCCATTTGGAAAGCAGCTTTCTCATCAACAAATGTTCCCGTAATTTTGTTCCCACACTGCCTTTCGATATTATCAGAGCCTCAGCTAGCTTGCGCACCTTTACTTTACGGTCGGCCAGTACCATTTTTTGTACTTTTCTTATGTTTTGTGGAACAACTGCTTCATTTGGGCGTCCAGAGCTTTTGACGGAGCAGAGTTCGAATAACACTTTCGAAACCATTGCTCAGCTTGGACGGTATTTTTTCCATAAAAAAACAGTGATAAATCAACACATGGAATTGCTTTGAATCCATTATTTTGAAAATATCAACAGTAGCGTCACTTAAATCACTGCAATTTCTGCATTTAACGTTATAGAAGCCTCAGACGCTACGACTTTTCATCCGAAGTCGTAGTGTGTGAGGGCAAGTCATATAAGAAACTCAAGTCTTACAAGCAGGTCGTACGAAAATCAAAATAATTGGATTTTTTCTCAATTGGAAGTAAAAGTCTGAGTGTGTGCGGGCAAGTCATACGACTTCACGCTTGTTTTCATTCATCATTCGCATTTTGTAAAGCATACAAGTAGAATAATCAAAGGATAAGGACTTGTTTGAGGTAAAAACTGTACGTTTACTGAAGTCTGATAAAAAGTAGTATGAAAAAGTCGTAACGTATGATGAGAAGGAACGACTGAGTCATACTACTAGATAGTATGAAAAGTCGTAGCGTCTGAGGCCCCTATTAGATTGTCATGAAATTTTTACACGTATTGTTTGAAGGTTGGAACTATCGAAATATTATAAATCTTATTTCATTAGAGGTGCCACCTAGTAGTTAGTCTCGGGACTTATTGGACCATGTGTTAGAATTTGACGCCATTCTCGGAGGTAAGTAGTAGGTTGATTGCGAGCAGCAAATTATGTTTATGTCACACTTTAAGCCTTTGATGTACTTAAAGTACTGATCGTAGAATGTTGATTTAAACACTTGTTGGTCTGTTTCTGATTCTCACTGGCAGAAAAATTCACGTTAGAACCCTCTAACTTATATAAATTTTACACAATTACATGAAACATAAACCTAAAATTTAATGTTTCTGTTTGCTATTTGCATAGTGTTTTGTCGCAAGAGGTGAAATACAATTGAGTGCATTGGTTTTTGTATGAATGCTGCTACTTAGCACAACAGGCATAGCGAGTAGGAAATACTCGTAATAACTTAATTTGACAAGTCAATGAACTCAAACTTTGAAACATAACGAAATAGTAGAAAGGATTTGTCATTGTTTTCTTTTTGATTACATACTTTAAGAATTCATTGTTGCGCCTATTGCTACCTTTGTTCTTCACAATGACGAGCTCACAGTAAAATATGAGGGATTAATGCTGAATAACGCATGTTTTTTGTACACTAAGGGAAATAACGCATATTAGCATTATCCATGCCTGAGTATAAATTTTATTTAAATATTTACGTGGATAAATCAAATGTTTTCTTTACAACTCTTTTTTTTCCCGTATTTGAATTTTATTTATACCACACACGTACACACATATTCCATGCAAGCAAGCAGCAACAGCATCGCACACGTACACACATACTCCGACAAGCAGCAACAGCATCGCACTCTGTTCTTGTAGTTTATTTCTTGCATTTGCAGTTATTATAGTTCTCATTAAGTTATTGTTGCAAGGGTAATATAGTATGCATGTTTGGCAAAGAATTGAAATTATGTAGGGTGGAGTGACAACTTGATATTTTCTCACAAATATCTTGCACCGGTTGTCATTTACCTACATATTTTGCTTCTAATTCTTGCATTTTGTATATTCATTTTTTCTCCCTCTAGTTTATACTATTTTTGACATTTGGTGCCCTTATATTGCACCAACTGTCAAAAATAGTTTAAATTAGAGAACGAAAAAATAAAACAAAATATACCACCGAATGGCATTTGATGGACGCATTATGAAGAAAATAATACTATAAAACTATTAATAACATATTAAATTTAAATATGTTGTTTTTTAAATTCAATATTTTTATATAAATTTTATTTAAATGCGATAGTTTATTTTCAAATAGTAAATATTTGAAAGATATTTTAAAAAAATGCATGCATAATTTTAATATATTTTTTATTAATTCTGTTTAAATATTTAAATATTTCATTTAATTAAAAAAGTATTCAAATAAATTTTATATATTTACGTAGTCGATTTATGCAAATGCGTTATTGGTGCAAAAATGACTCGCTTTTTGGATAAATTAAAAAAGTTTTTGGATAAATTTAATATTTTTTTCCCTTAGTGTAGAAATGAAGAGCTTAGTTTTTCCTAAAACAAACAGAAATGTATAAAGAATATATTCTTAAACAAGCAATATAAAAAATTCGCTTTTAAAAATTATTCGGTAAAAAATTTATTTTAAAATTTGGATGCTTTTTTCAATTTTGCCCAATATAAAACAACCATTTTATTCCCCACAGAGACCTGTCACCAAAATATGGTAACTTTCAATTTAGTCACGAAAAGTATACTCGAAAATTTTCTAAATTGTTACTAAGCACTGCATTACCGACAAACTTCAAATAATTTAGTTAAGTAATTCAATTTAGATAATTTCGAGTACAGCCTTAGTCTCAATAAGAAGTAATATAACATGAGTGTTATTAGCTTAACCCTTTCAGTGCCAAATTAGCCCTGGCAATGCCAAACATTCCAAACTTCGTTCAGAGTCAGTTTTTGACTAAAATAAGCTGAGTATGAAGTTTGAAAGCCGTATTGCTTTCTTAATAGTAACTACAAAAATTTTTAGAAATATTCAAAAAAATTTTAAAAACTTCTAGCGCTATAATTAGCACATATTTTTTCTAACTAAAAATGTAAATAAGATCTCTTACATTCGTAGTATTATATTTAATTACCTTTAGGTTTAGAAAATTCTCGGAAATATTTAAAAATATGATTTTTTAATTTGTTTTTTTTTTTTAAGTCGCGTGGCCGCGTGGTCGCGCTCATGAGTTCAATCGGAATAACCTTGAAAAGCATGTTATAAAAATTAATTTTCGTATTTTCGATTTCCTCTTCTTTTTCATCACATTTCAATCTATTATTAAAAATGTATTGTTAAAAAGTGGGGTGTGCCAAACTAGAAACAGAGCCACAAAGCAAACTGTTGCCGTATGGCAACAAATATGCCGAAAGGGTTAAGTATTATTTTTATGTCATTCTACATCTTGTGTTACGAGGAACTCGAATCTGCTCTTTTTTTTATTTTTTTTCTTTTGGTGTTTATATTAAAATTGGACCTTTGGAATTTTTTTCCATACTTATATCAGCATAATAAGCTTAAGACAAACTTATGTGGTCGCAATGAAATTTGTTTTCATTTCACAGAAAACTACTTGAATATGTGTTTTTCATATAGTGTAGGAGCTTCTCTGGATTGTTTTTTCTTATATCCACTAAAGCTCACTTATCATTTCGTTCAACACATCGTACATTCCTCACTAAAATTGCTGAATGATGAAAAGTTTTTCGGTTTAAAACAAAAAAATATTTGACAAGATATGTACTTTCATTATAATTAAATAATTTTCGTAGAAGACCAACATCATTTTCGTAGAAGACCAACATCATTGAGTGGAGTTTCACTAAAACAGTAGTAAATTTCATAAATATTTATGATAAAAACACGAAGATAATGTCTAATAAACACAATATAAGCAACCATATTAAAAGAAATATGTGTTGTGGCCACACAACAAACACACAATTAATTTCCGCTATGGACACAAAGGCCCAATTTAATTACAAGGGTTGAATTTAAATATTAAACAGCTGGCCAAGTTCTTACCAACCAATCATTACCAACAAAATATTTCTCAGCATTTGCGAAATTGTTCAAGTCCTTTCAGCAAAGAAATATTTGATTTAACCATTCAGTGTTTAAGGTATTCAAAGTTATACTGGCTATTTTTTTTTTTTATTACGTCAGTAAGAGAAAGGTTAGGTGTGTTTTTCTTATAATTTTACCAAATTTTAAAACAATTTAATTATCTTAAAGCTTATGTGTAAAATTAGTGTTGTCGACATTCTGCAAAATACAAAAACCGGTTCCTCAAAAATTACGATTTTACAATAACCGGTCTTTCAAATATTTAAAATAAGAAACGTTAGAAGCAGTCAACCAGTTTTAAATGATTAAGGAACAGTTAAAGAACTTTAAAAAACCGTAAGAAATGCTGGAATTTTTTCATTTCATTTCACATTAAAATCGGAATGAATTAACCCTCTAGACTCCAATCTCAAGCAACATGAAAATTTCTTTATTTTTTTCTACATGAGTTATGACCTAATAAACTCAAAATTAGCAATTTTCTTGTTCTTGTTAGTTCAGATGACAGGTTAAAAAAAGATAAAGAGTGCCTCAGGGCACTGTTGCGGGTTAAGTTTAAAAAAAAAGAAAAACAGTCAGGTAAGCATTTTTATTTCTACGAAGTTTTTGTTTAAATGTTAACGGTCTTCTTTAGGCTTTAAATTTGCGATCAAACCTTGATGAGAATTACGACTAGATATATAACCGTTACCATATATAATGTTACCATTTCAAATAAGAAATCATTTTATTTGCGCAGTACAGTGGAGTTATGCTATTTGTACTCTGAGGCGCTCACAAGGGCTAGAGGATTAATAATGCATTTTAATTAAAAAAAGTATTGATCATAAATAAAATAAGAATCAAATTTAAAAAAAAAGAAAGCATTGGATTCGATTATGTCTTGAATGGCACGACCAGGACTGTCGCGCTGCCATTGCAGAGAAAACACCGGCTATAAGCCACCCTGCAATTAGTTGTAACACGTGCTACTACGAAGTGATACTAAGAGAAGAGGAGGGAAGAGAGACGCATTTTCAGGCGAAATAAAAGACCTTCAGAAAAGCGTAAGTGCGAGAAGATTGAAAAAATGAAGTCTGAATATTTTTCGAAAAAATAAGACGCCTGACCGATGGTTTTACGACCGGGGCCTCTTCTTGAAGGGATGAAAACGGGAATCTACTAACAGATATCAAGATTACACTCATGGTGTAGAGGGAACACTTCTCTATGCTTCTGAATGGTGACGCTGACAACGCTCAATAGAGATGATATCCTGGAAACCCCAATTGCGGAGAACAGCGTAGAAGTTTCGCTGTCCGACTATAATGAAGTCTTTAAATCTATAGCTGGACTTAAAAACAACAAAGCCGATATATTATATTTTTGGATCGAAGACTTGTTTTATTAATATTTTTTTCTGTTGTTTTTGTTAGATTTAAATTTTAAATTAATTTGGTTTTTCATTAAAAAAATCATTTTTTAATAATTTAAGTTAATTTATTTTGATTTAAGTCTTAAAATCAAAACAAAAACATTAAAATAAAATTAAATCTAAGTTTAAAATAAAATATTAAACAAACGAGCCGAGTCGTCATATTTATTGATACCTGCACAACAATTTTTTCAGTGATGAGAGTAAGAATCCACTACTACTAGCCCAAATTAAAGAAAATATAATAGTATTGGTGTGCCCATCACTGCTCTAGATCAGGGCTGGGCATTCTAACACAGTTACATTTTATTTTGTCTTGTTAGTATTGGTGCGCTCTCCAATCTCACACACTGAGCGAAAAATTCGTCACAATTATCAAGATTTGTAAGTTGTTATTTTTATTTTATGTTTTAAGTTTTAGTCATTGGTATTATTCATTATTTCTTCTATGTCAACATCTAAACTCCAGCATTTTTTTCTAAGTAAGTCTCCTACATGCTTATTTATTTATTTATTTATTTGTTTGCTAAGCCTTTTAGGCTTTATAGCATTTTAAAATTATAATTCATAATCCAATTTTACTAATACTAATAGTACTAATAATAATACTAATATATAGAGTTCAAGTTCGTTTTAAATGAAGACACAAAACCAAAGTAAAATAAGTTCAGTTGTAATGTAATGTAAATTAAAACATGAACGATTCAAAGTATACAGACTTATAGATAACATGAGTCAAGGTATTATAAAGCAAAAAATACATTTATAATAAATCTTCAAGAGGGTCCAAGGCGGTGGTATCGAGAATGAAAATATGTATAAAATAAATATATCGTTCTGTCCTTGAAGCCAATAAAGTCTTGGCTTAGCAAGTTGGTAATCTGACGAATTGAGTCGTATTTACCACACCAATTTCCTTGTGGAAAAGAAAATGGTTGCGAACGCAGGCACTAAGACAAACTAGGTCTCATTGGCCACTCATATTAATATACATATAACACCTCTATAAATATGGCACAAAGTATCAGAGTGTGAGATCTAGAAAAGTGGTAGGTATCAAGGCAAACAAGGCCCGGTACGCCATACTGATAGTATATATACAATATTATTCATTCTGTGATTCTAAAGCCGATGAAGTCTTGATTCATCTTTTATTTATCACACCGAGTTCCTAGTAAGCTAAGACAAAGGTAACGAACGCAGGCACATAGACAAACTTGGTCTAATAAGCCACTTATATTAATATATATACTATGCAGATCGTTCTCTCATTCTATATAGGAATAAGTCTGGCAAGTTCAGGTCCATTCAGATGTAAATGTGTTGACTGAGTACCTTCCAACAATAAAAATGCCGTATCCTTGGAAGAGTATGTTGAGAATCAGTGGCGGTGCATCCAACAGAAAAAGTGCCGTATCCTTGGAAGAGTATGTTGAGAATCAGTGGCGGTGCTGCAGATAATCTATTATTTTAAGTTTAATTGAGTACAGGGTTTCATTAAAAGATATAACATCTGAAACGGAATTGAAGTCTCCGCAAGCGCTTCTTAGTGGTTCATTTTGCAAGTAATTAGTTCTACAAAAGTTCATAAAAAGTAGCTCAAAAGATCTTCTTGGTCGAAGAGGAAGATTAAAGTAAATTTTACTCAGTAAGTATGGACTGTCAACAAATCCATGTATAAGTTGATAAATCCACCAAACATTAAGCATGATTCTACGATTTCTCAGAGAAGGTAGGTTAACAAGCTTTAATCGATATTCATAGGGTGGTAAGTGAATATTAGTATGACAAATATATATTGCGTAAACAAAACAAAAGAAATTGTTTCTGAACTGATTCTATATCGTCAACATAACACCCATATCTAGGACACCAGACAATTGACGCATACTCAAGTATGGGCCTAACAAGCGAAGTGAATAATGTTTTAGTAATGAAAGGATCATTAAACTCTTTTGACCATCGTTTAATAAACCCTAAAGTACTGTTTGCTCTGCTTATAGCTTTATTAATATGAATGTGAAAGCGAAGTTTTGGGTCCATAGTTACTCCAAGATCGTCGAAAACTTCTAAGAACTCAAGTGTATAGTCACTTATTTTGTAATAACTTCGAGAAGGTTGTCTACGAGAAAAAGTCATATGTTTGCACTTTTTCAAGTTAAGCTTCACACCAGTCACAAAGATGGTCAAGATCAGTTTGTAAGAAAAAAGAGTCTTGCTCATTTTTATATGACAGGAAAAGTTTAACATCATCAGCGTATAGTAAAATATTACTATGAATTACAACAGATGGTAAATCATTAATAAGAAGTAGAAACAACAGAGGCCCAAGGTGGCTTCCTTGAGGTACACCGGAAGTAACAGGAAACTCCTCTGACTTTACAAGGTTAAAGATAACACTTTGTGTTCTATTTAATAAATAAGATTCAATACAAAGCACTAATGGTGTTGGAAAACCGAGAAGGGTTAGTTTAAAATTAAGAGCTTATGATTTACAACGTCAAAAGCTTTACTGAAATCAGTATAGATAACATCTGTGTTGATCGCTAAGTAAGTTGCGTTGCTTGCTTAAAATAGCTTTCACTATATAGAAGGCACTTTCGTAACAATATGTTGATCCAAACATTTAAATATGTTTAGAAATTTCGTTTTTTGTTTTTTTAAAAATTCTTTAATTCTTAAAAAAAGTATTCAAAAATTAATAAGGAACTTGAATGAACAATGCAAAAAAATCTTAATAGCTAATATGTATTAATTATATGAAGCCTTAATATATACGAATATGAAAATCTACAAAATAAAAAATATGTGCATTAGTATTATGAATCTACAAATCAATAAGTTCGTTTTTCACGAGTGTACATAAAATTTGCAGCGCAAAACGACATAGACCCTAACAGCATCATCGTCAGCGAACGACTGAATTATATTCTTTACCAGTGTTGCCAGATAGGTTGAGCTTCTTTCCCCTAAATCTGAAAAAATTTGCTGAATTTTCCCCTAAAAATTAAAAAAAAACCCTAAAATTTTTTTGAGTTAGTTAAATTTATTGAATACTTTGTTTAATTTATGTAAATAAATACAATATCATAATAAATTTTTGGACTAAAAAACAATCACATTAGTTTTTTTGTACATAGTAAGGAATAGTAAGGAGGAACTTAAAAAAACAAACTCAAGTAATAAAGAAATAACATATTTTGAATTTCATTAAGATCGCTTCAGTATAAAAGCTATAATCGCCATAACAGACAGACAATCGGACAGACGGAAACATGGCAAAAGGCGGGAGAAAATAATAACATATCTTACTAATTTTAAGTACATTTGTTAATTAACACAAACATATCTTTCGCAAACATTTTTTAGTTCTATAACAGAATTTATTTTGAAAATTAGTGCGTTTTGAGGAAAACTTGTTTTTAAGCTTTTTTTTTTTAAATGAAGTGTTTTATCTTATGCGCAACTTTGCGCAGTCAATTTTTTAAGAAACATAAGACAGAATACACTATATTTTATGAAAGTATAACTCTTCGATTGTAATTAGGTTGAACTATATAGATTTTTTCTACCAATTTTTAGTAAAATAAAAACTGCTTAATAAATAGAGACATACTTCCACGTTTTTCTAATTTTTGTTTTTTAACATTTTTTTTTGTTTGTTAAAAATTCAATGGTATTTAAGTCATTAAAAAAATAAATAAAAAAAAACATATTTAAATATATACTTCCTCGTCGTCAGAATTTAAAACCGCCTCACGTTTCACACATATTCTGGTGCTATTTCGCTCATTCGACAAACAATCAGCAGCATTGTTTCGATGGTACGCAATTGTTTTGACACACTTTGCCAAAATAAACCTTTAAGAACTAAAACAAAATTAAAAATAGGACACAAAAGGGTGCATCAAATGCAAAAAAAAAACCGTTCATAGTTGATGTCATTTCTTTTAGAAACCACTAAAAATTCTCAAAAAACCCTAACAGAAAATTAAAATCCCCTAAAGTTTTCCCCTAAAGATTTTTGACCCCTAAATTTTCTACTAAACCGAAAAAACCCCTAAATCTAGGGGAAAATCCCCTAATCTGGGAACACTGTTCTTTACTGTCTTGAGCTTTGTGTACATACATGAGAAAAGTTACGCTCACAGAGATCTCAGTGAGCTATGGAGTGCCCTGCGCTGCTCTAGATCAGTGGTGTTCACCCGCATACTACTACAGTTTTCGACTTTTGAGCTTGTGTTTGAAGCTCTCTCACTCTCTGCACTGACAAAAATATTATGCAGCTACTAAGCAAAAGTTGTGTTATGATTATCTTTGTCATTATCATTATCATTATCAAAATAATTATCATTATAACTATCATTGTCATTATCACCATATAATTTCACATTATAATTTTCATTTTTATTATTATAATTCTGCAAATAACGCAATTTCATATGCCTTAAACATTTCGTTCAGTACAAAACACACGACCAAACGACGTAAACCTTTCGGCTTGAAGTTTCAGCGCCTGCTAATTGAGAAATTCTCGATTCTCGAATAAAGCCGTCTTTATTCGAGACTCGACGTCTTTATTCGAGAATCGAAACACGTACACGTTGGCGCTGAAACTTCAAGTTGTAAAGGTTTACGTCGCTTGGTCGTGTGTTTTGCACTGCACAAAAAGTTTGAGGCATATGAAAATTAGTTCTTGTACAGAATAATATTAATAACAATAATAATAATAATATTAATAAAAATAATAATAATTATAATGATATTAATAATTATAGTTATAATGATAATGTTAATGATACTGATAAGGATTATGATAATGATAACACAATTCTTGCTTAATACCTGGACAACAATTTTTGTCAGTGCAGAGAGCGAGAGAGCTACTAACACAAGTACAAAAGTTAAAAATTGTGGTAGTATGCATGTGAACACCACTGCTCTAGATCAGCGCAGGGCGCTTCATAGCTCACGGAGCTCTCTGTGAGCGTAACTTTTCACATGTACACAGTGTTGCCAGATGGTCCGATATATCGGATTTGTTACGATTTTTAGCATTAGATACGATGATCCGATATTTTGCCAAAATTTCTCAAAATGTTACGATTTTAGGAAAAATAGATCCGACGTCTGATTTCACGCGGATGAAAATAAATCTTTTATTTAGATATGGCTAAATTTCTGATTAAAAAGGTAAAAAAACTAGTTAATTATTGTTGCAATCTAAATGCACGAGTTTAATAATAATTTTTACTATTCTGTTAAGGTATAAGTAGTGACTAACTCAAATTCTGCAGAGCAAATTCTCTAATTTTGTATGTTTGTAGTATTACATTTCTTAAAGAAATGGATTATGTAGAAAATGTAATTTATTTAAATAAATAAACCTTAAATGTGGATCATACATCTATATTGTATTTCATTTGTCTTCCTTCCGACAAACGCGATGAAAATCCGACGGGCTGAAAGCAAAAGTTACGATGCGAACTTTATTTTCCTGGCAACACTGCATGTACATAAAGTTCACAACAGAAAAGAATATAATTCAGTCGTTCGCTGACGGTGATGCTGTAAGGACCTATGTCGTTTTGCGCTGCAAATTATATGTACACTCGTGAAAAATCAACTTATTGTCGATTCATAATACTTATGTACATATTTTTTTAATTTGTAGAATTTTATATTCGTATGTATTAAGGTAGATATTGTTCATTCACATTCCGTATTAATTTTTTAATGCTTAATTTTTTGATTACTTGCTTAGTTATTTTATTTAATTCCTTGTTATTTACTTACATATCTTTTGCTATTAATTTTAATTATTCATATATATTAAGATTTTATAATATTAAAATAATTATTCGTATATATTAAGGTTTCATATAATTCATTCATATTATCTATTAAGATTCTTTACATTATTCATTCATATTACTTGTATTAATTAACTTCATAGAAGAAATAATGAACAATACGATGACTAAAAATAAAAACATAAAATAAAAAAGAAAAACGTACTAAATCTAGATAATTATGACTACTATTTCGCTCAGTGTGCTCAATTTGAGAGAGCACCAATACTAACAAGACAAAATAAAATGTGACTGTGTTAGAATGCCCAGCCCTGCTCTAGATCAGTGGATAACATAAACATCTCTCAAATGCCAAGGCTGCACTTTCCGAAACCCGGAATGGATAACCCTTTACAACAATGCACTCAGAAAAAAAACATTGGTAAAATCAAAATTTTTCATGGGTATATCTGCCAATTTTACATTTTGTTTCATGCTCAAAAGTTTATTCTTTTGTATTGAAATGGCTGAAGCTGTTGTTTCAAAAAATTTCCCCTTTTAAATCAACATGTAAAAGTTTTGAAAAAAATGTTGAAACAAAATGGGTTATTGTAAAATCAAATGCTACAAAATGTTTTTTTAAATTTTTAAATGTTGATTTAATATCGTGTAGCTTTTTGAAATAAAATGTTACAAATGTAAAAACAAAATAATTTTAAATTATAAAAAAATCTGTGAAACATAACGGAGCTACATTCATTTCAATGTATTCTTTTTTTTCATTTAAGACATAAAAAGCTTGTTTTCAAAGGTTTAATTTGAACAATTTTTAACATTTTGAATCAACATTTTACAGTTTTTGAGAAAACATTTTTATTTGTTATTTCAAAATTTTCATTTTTTGATACAAAAGTTTTGACTTTAATTTCAAAATTTTTATGGTAAAATCAAAAGTTTTTTTGTTAAAATACTAAAATGTTGATTTTAAATGCCGATTTTTTTCTGAGTGTGCAATGAATTTAACATTCATTCTAGAAGAACAATTCCTGTTATGTGAATTGAAAGAATGAAAAACATCTGTTTTGATTTTTCAGGTTATCGTTATGTTTCATGTTCATATTATCACATGAGATAGATTTTAAAACTTTTTTATATCATCACTTCACAAAACGGGAAATAACTCCCTGTTTAGCTTGTGACATTGGAAATTGACTCTCAAAACATGTTTCTATGAAGAAAAGTTACAGTTCTGAAGCTAAATATGCTTTAATTTTAGATAGTCGACACCGTTGCGTTCATATATATATTTTTTTTATTTTTTTATTTTTCCTTTGCAATCTTATATCATGCTGAGTTTTTCAAAATTAAGTATGTATATGCTGCGCCATTGCCAATATTTGCGGACATTAAGTAATTTTTTTTTATGTTTACTGTTGCCACGTGGTTACACGATTTCGTACATAAGCTTATGGAAAACCGAGTATGTGGAAGCTTATGCTTAAGGCGTATATTACCCACTCCGAAAATACATACATAATTTATTATAGCAACAATTCACTTTGCCTGAAAATTTGACAAATCTTAAACGAGCCACAACTTTAAAGCAAAAAAAAAATTTGTGTAAAGTTTAGGAAAACTTTTCTGCTGTGACATTAAAATTAAAAGCTCATAAATTAATGTTTTCATCATACTCGTACATTAGCCGTGACTAATTTGTTTCTTTTTAAATAGAATACGGTAATAGCATAACCTTCTTTGAAGTTCTTCTCCCCACAAAAAGAGGAGCGACCATAACTTCATCCTTTTATCTTTTAATCAAGCGTGTAAATACTTTAAGTACCATCCATGCATTAAAATACTCGTAATCAAAGAAAAGTTTGATATAATTCAATTCAACTAAGAAGCTCAATTCACAAACAAAGCAAGCAAAACTTCCGGAACGCAATGTATGCTTAACAGTTATATAGATACAGTTAGTCGGAAAAGCAAGTATGCACCTCATGTAGGTACAATGAATAGTAAGCTTAATTAAGCTGATAAGTTTTTGTTTCTCTGCTTATTTAACATTCTTAATCATTGAATGTTTTAACATCACCGTTGTATGAACATTACAGAAACGAGAGATCTTTCCGGTTCGTTACCGTTATATCATTTGCTGTTAATGTGTGGCATGAAAAAACTGTGCCTGTCATTAAGCAATAATACTGTTACAAAAGTGAATATGCAGTAAAAGGGAAATGTCGAAGTGCTGACTGAAGATTCTTACTTAAAGGAGGCAGGGATACAAGTTGAATTGATGAAATTAAAAAAAAAAATCTGATTGCTTTTCTCTATGCTTCTACGAAATTTCAAAAAGACCTGAATAAAACTCAATTACAATAAGTGCATTCTCAACCCTTTCATGCCCGAATTAAAATGGGCGGGGCTATACATTTTTTGAAGACAAATATGTGTTAGTCTTGACTCAGATATGAAGTGACAATAATTTCAAAGTCCTTGGTGTCCTGGTTCGTTTGATACAGGATGTTATATATAGGCAATATTGGGGAGTGGATGGACAAACTCAACACTTTTTTCATGTTTTTATTTTTTAAATAACTCTCTTATCTTTATTTATTTATTTTGTTTACTTGGTTTTACAATAAAACAATAATTTTAATGTTTTTAAACACTTTTTGTCAAGTCACTTTTTTCGCGAAACGATTTTGATCTTTATTTTGACAACTTCACTCTTCGGAGAAAGGCTACTAAATCAACACAGGCATAGCTTACAATAGAATAAATAGCTGTAAGTTTGCACTCATGAGACTACATAATGCAAAAAAACTACAGGTCAAAAATATAAAAATAGCGGGATTTAGAAGTCTACAAGTACCCAGCAGCGAAAAGCATACTAGTTATGAATTTAACTAGTTAACTTACTAGTTAAAATGAAACTTGTCAAAAAATTCTAGATGTTTAACTACACTCTAAAAAATGCATGGAAATTCACTATTTTTTAAGTAGTAATTTATGTGTTGAAAATTCAACAAATTGTAATTTTACTACAACTTTGGAATTATTTTCTAAAATACTTTTAAAAAAGTAGTAAATTTACTAAATAGTTGAATATTCAACAATATGTCTGTTGAACATTCCTACCAAAGTTGAAGTAAATAATTCATTTACTACAAAAACGGCATTAATATAAGTGCACTTTAGTAGTAATGGAAATTTGGAATAATTACAGCAAATATGTACCAAAATTGCTACACAATTGATTGCATATTTTCTACTTTAGCAATAGTAAAATTAGCCAACACTTTCACAACTTTTCTGCAAAAAGGTTAGTAATTCTGAAATAAATTCAGTATTTCGTCGCTTTGCAACAATTATTTTAGTAAAATTACTCAATTTTATTTTAGTTCGGAACAACCCTAGATGAAATAAGAAAAGACAACAAAGTTTCGACAAAATGGATATCTATAATTGGTACAAATTATAAAAGAAATCTTTAAACACTAAATAACTTATTTTCATTTTGTAGATACATCATCAGAAGAAAATGCTGAATCCATTTCGGTTCGAAGGACATATCACATCAACAGAGGAAAATTTCGATTAATAGACTTAGTATGTCAAATAATCTGCTACTGCCATATATTTAATATTGTTTATCCTAACGACTTATCTCAAAGTTATGAGTTTTTAGTGAGGTATTTATTTAAATTGTATCCGTCATAATTAAGAGGACATAAGAGAAATTTGTAACCTTAGAAAAATGAACACATTTATTAAAACATTTGAGCAGTTGGAAGAGTTACTAAAAAAATTACATTACTTTTTATAGAACAAAAACTTTAAGTTTTTGAATTGTCTTTTTATTATTATTGATTCCAAAACTTAAAAATGCTTATTATAAATATATATATTTTGAAGATTTCTTGTGCACTTATATAAAATTTTAAAACATTACTTTTTATTTATTTTATTTTCGTACTTAAAAATATGTCCTTATATATATTTATATATGATGCAAAATGGCGAATAATGTTTTAAACAACATTTTTTCTTAAAAATTTTTTTTTATTGCGAATACCTGTAAGAATTGCTTTTTTACATTATATAAAAACAGAACTGAGTTAAAAAAAATGTTGTCGCTTACAACGTTATTCGCGATTATTATTTATATAAAAAACATACTATTTTTAACCTGGAAGTTTTCTATTTTTGTTGTATACTAAAAAATTGAAGTAAATGATATTATTTTTAAGTATTTTTAAGTGAATTAAAAAATTTCTGTTTTAAATACTGTATAAATTACTTTTATAATCTTAAACAAAAAAATTTAATGATTAATAAAAAGTATTTTTTAAAAACCGAAAAGAAGTTTCTTATTATATATAACAGGGTCTTAAATAAGTTCTACAACAGTAGTACTAATATTACTACTCTTTTATTGAGGTTTACTACTAAAGATGTAGTAAAATTAACACACGGTTTTTGAATTTAACTACAATAGTAGTAGTATATATTGTTGAATTTTACTTTAATAGTAGAGGTAAACTAGCTGTTTAATTTTTCTGCAATTATGGTAGTAAAACGTGGGGGACTAATTTTATTACAACTTTGGTAGTAAAACGGTTGCCTACAACTATTGCAGTAAATTTAAACAAATATTTTTTAGAGTGTAGTCATAACTTACTAAACGAAGAGTTACTATCTGTAATGCAGCTAGTTAAAAAATAACATATGTTTAACTAGTATAAAGAGAATTAGTTGCTTTATTTTATAATTAACTAGCCAGTCGCTTTTGAACTACTTGAAAAAATACCAGATGTTTTTTCTAGCTCATAACTGTACTAGTGTCTTTGCTAGTTGCAAGCCCGCTGTCTCTTTTTCGAACTTATTCTTTTTTTTCTTTAGATACAAGCTTAAATATCAAACTTTGTGAGGTGATAGCTTAAAAATTACGGCTGCAATCGTAATCACAGACAGTCGGACACACAGATAGAGAGACACACGGAAATCGACTACTGGTTAAATAACACTAGTATGAAACTGTATTAGTCGATATTACTCTAGTATTTTACTGGTAAAAATATACCAGTACACAGGTGGTCAAAATCATACCAGTGAAAATCCTACTTTTGGTTATACTAGTATTTAACTGGCTTAAAATATACTATTATCACAACTAGTTCAAAAAATGCCAGTAAAAATACTACCTCCGATCATATCGAGAATAGGACAAAATTGTCTTTTCCTATGACATCACCACGGGAAAAATACCAGTTTGCGCAATGTAAAAAGCATTTGGGCTGAACTACTGCTGGTATCTTTTGACCCAGGGTGCGGAGAACGATCAAAATACGATTGTTCTCACAATTATTCACAGCTAATAATTTCATGCTTTCAATTTCTCATGAGTGAGAAAGTTATGCGACGAACAAAAGCATTTACGATCGCTCACCATCAAAAGCAAAGTTCGTAAATATCACGAACGAAAAAAACTTCGCTGCAAGCGTCGTTGGCTCGCTCACTCATGATCGTTCTTTTTTTGTGAACGCTCATTTTAAAATTCGATACGTAACTCATATTGTGAAGATTGAATCTTTAATCGTTCGTGAGCGTAATTTTGCAGGGATCAATTTTTACTCTGACAGCGAAGAAATAAGTAAAATTTTGTTCAATTAAAAAGAGACAATAAAGTAGAAGAAAATTAAAAAAAAACATCAAGTATTATAAAATAACAAAAATAAGTTAGAAATTCAGATTATTTAGCGTAGTTACACAGGTTGTCATATATTTTTTGTTCTTTTGATGGTTTAAATGTATATAATCATCTAGAGCACTACAACATATATGTAATCGACCTGTGTAATTAATATAAACTAAATATTAAAATTAAATAAAAATATTAAAATTAAATAAAAATACAAAGTATAAATTATGTAATTAAAAAAAAAAAATCAAAAACTAAACGAAAAGAAAAACATTCTTCAACTCATAAAAAATAATTAAATAATACAAAAATTTGTTTCTTTATAATAGGCAATAATTTTTGCCTATTTATATATTGAATACTCTGTATCATTTTTCAAATTAACCAAGCGAATGCAGAACAAAGTAATTTAAGTAATCGATTGCGTCTATCTGCTTTCGTCCGTTTCACAAGAGAATGAATTTAAAGATTTCTTCCCTCTGCTTTTTACTCATGAATTTTGAAAAAGTCGCTCACGAACGATTAAAAATTCAATCTTCTCACGATAACTCATTTTGCGATTGTATTTTATTATGATAAATACTTTAGAAATTGAACGTTCACGATATATGCAGTTATTTTATGTAAACATATTTCTCATGAGTGAGCTACCAAAAGCGATTGTTCGTAAGTTGAGTGCGGGAGCAAAAAAATCATTGCATTTAGTCTCTCGTGAGAGAACATGAAGGCAATGTTTTCGTGAGCGTTCGATTTCAAATGAATTTATCATAATAAAATACAATCGCAAAATGAGTTTCCTTGAGAAGATTGAATTTTTAATCGTTCGTGAGCGAATTTTTCCGCACCCTGTTTTGACCTAGTACATTTACTAGTATTTTAACTAGTTGGCTACACTGTTGCCTATAGGACATTAAAATAATTTTTGCTTGGGTAACACCACTGATAAATTTGATCCACAAAGTCTACAAAAAAGTTAATTTAGTCATGGTAAAGCTGGTGGCCATGGCCGAAAGCGTTAGAGTGTGTGAATCGTTCGATGACAATTTTACGAGCCATGAGTTCCGAGGTTCGAATCCCAGCTAGCACAGATGATTTTTCTTTCAACTGAATTTAATTTTTCTGGTCGGCCGCCACCTATAAATGATGAAAACGATAACGCCTCCTTGTCGACATCATAACTTCACCAAAAAATTATCCAATTTGTAAAAATAAAAAGAATCTAGTAAAATGGTAGTAGTAAGGGAAGTATGATGGAAGAAATTTTTTCCAAAACTAAGGAAATCACAACATTACAAACTTTTAAACCTTATAATCTTATATATAGGGTGTTTTTTTAGGGGTTTGTTTTTCGAATAGAGATAAAACACAAAAAAATCGTTTTAATGTCCATCAATTTGGCTTAATTGGAAGGATAATTTTATGCCATTAATGTTTAAATATGATTTCGGGCATGTGGCCGCCGCGGCTGGCTCGAATAAAGCCTATTCTACAGGTCCAATTTTCAACCACTTTTTCGAGCATATGGGGCCATATGTCGGCAATAACGCCACGAATGTTGGCCTCCAAGTCCCCTAACGTTTCTGGTTTGTTGGCGTAGACGAGCGACTTCACATATCCCCAAAGAATATAATCCAATGGTGTCAAATCACACGATCTTGGTGGCCAATTGACAGGTCCATTCCGCGAAATTATGCGCTCATCGAATGTTTCCTTCAATAAATCGATTGTGACGTGCGCTGTGTGGCATGTAGCGCCGTCTTGTTGGAACCACAACTCATCCACATTCATGCCATCCAATTCGGGAACAAAATAGTCGGTTATCATGGCTCTATACCGGTCTCCATTAACGGTAACTGACTCTCCAGCATTATTTCAGAAGAAGTATGGCCCAATGACTCCACCAGCCCATAGAGCACACCAAACAGTCAGTTTTTGTGGATGTAATGGCGTCTCAAGGATCTCATGTGGATTCTCTTCACTCCAAATGCGGCAATTTTGCTTGTTGACGTAGCCATTCAACCAAAAATGAGCCTCATCACTGAACAAAATTTTGCGATGAAAATCAGCATCGAGATCAATCTCATTTTCGGCCCATTTGCAAGCGTTGTTCTTTTGTCAACCTGTTCATGATGAAATGGCAAACCAAACTGAACATAAATGACATTAGAGTTGCCAGATTTGCCCACAAAATGCCAGTTTTATCTCTATTCGAAAAACAAACCCCTAAAAAAAAACCCTTTATTAATACGCAAACATCGAATGTTGGCGTACACTTTTTTAATATATATAATAAAAAAAAAGAGGATGAAACTGATATCATGCGAAAGTACTGAGACTCAAATGTGGCGAAAAATAAAAATAAAAAAAAAAATAAATATATTATGTGATTATTATTTCAAAATAAAGGTATTCATTCGCATACCCATGACTGTAGTTTGAAGCTCTCTCCCTTTCAAGTTTTGCAAGCAATTGTTATTGCTCTCTCACTGCCTCTGTTTGCTTATCGCATTCCACATTATTTTGCCAAACAAAAATTGGAACTGTGTGGTATTGATGGTGTTTTTACTTTTTCTTAATTTCTCTCTCTCTTCGATAGACTCATAACAAAAATAGACAAAATATGCATGCAGTCATTAGACCGCGAAGAGTGCATCTAAAAGATTAAAAATGCATCAATCTCGCAATGAAGTTGCATAGAATTGTTACTGGGAGTGTGTATGCGGCACAATAAATGTGATAAAACAAAAATTAATTTTTACTTCGTCTTACGGCAAAAAAAATAAAAGCAAAAACCAAAAAAAAATTTGACATCGTAGTCATCATTTATAGTCACTACATCAAGTAGTGTATAAATGCAATACTGTTGCATGGATTTTTTATGCGAGTAGAAGTGCTACGAAAAATTTAATTTTGCATCAAAAAAAAATGGTTCTATGGCTTCATTACGAAAAAATTATGTATTTTTGGAGCCACGACACCACGGAGACAACCCGCCTTAATGCAATAAAAATGCAACAACAATAAAAGAACAATAAAAAAAGAACGTAAAAACATTAATTAAAATTAACTAAAATAAGGACAAGTAAAGAGACAAGGTTTGGATTAAGTATTAGGGCAATGATTTGACGACGGATGAGAGCAAGAATTTGGACAAAGATGGGGACCAGGAATAAGACAATGAGTAGGACAAAAATTTTAACACAGATTAGAGTAAAGAATTGGACAAGGATTAGGACAAGAATTGGGAACATGACTTTAAATAGGACTGAAACAACGGTAAGAACAAAGATTGAGACATACCTAAAACAATATTTGCGACAAGATTGGGCAAATTATAAGGACAAGAAATTGAAAAAGGAATAGAACAAGGATTTGAACACACTAAGAACAAAACTAAGGACAAAAATTTTGAAAGCAAGTGGATTAGGATTTGAACAAGAAAAAGGTCAGGGATTTGGACATAGATTAAAACAAGAGTTTGGACAGGAAGAATATCAATTATTAGACCAAATATAAGAATAAGAATAAGAATGAGAATGACGCCAAGTTCGAGAACAAATGAAAAGTTAGGGACAAGAATAAGGGCAAGGATAAAGATACACTGTCACGTCAAAATCTACGGATATGTTCACGATACAGCAAACTTATATTTAAATTTTCCAAGCGTTTTTCAATGAAAATAAAAAGAAAACAAGAAATAATCGATACTGATGTGGTCGAATTTCGACCACAGGCAATACTAGCAATAATAAACTGGTCATTTTATTCCTTGAAAGGACTTTGACACTACTTCTTATAATCAAATTGTTCGTCCTTTCTGCGCTGCAATACCGTTAATGGAATTGCGATACAACTTTGTCAACTGTACTGTGAAGCAATAAGTCAACTTGCAGCTGCGTTGGTTATAGGTTATAGGCATAGTGGGGCATTCATTGGTCAAAGGGGAGTGGCACCCAAATTTGCGATAGCGAATAGCTTTGGAATTATAGGTCGTACAGCTTTGGAATTCGGTATTCAACCTCAATTTACACGTTTCGTTCCACTGCTAAAATTTTATGCACGTTGGAAGAGAGGCGTGGCACTTTTTCAGCAACCAAAAATTTCGGTATAACTTTCAAACTACAAGTCACACATCGATGAAACTCTTACTGAAACAGTAAGAACTTACTGATTAGTCGTGTCCTTCGACTAGCAAAATTGAGCGAACATTGGACAAGGGGGCGTGGCACTTAACAAACAATTCAAATGTTTGATATCGAATAGCTTTAGAATTAAATGTCACAGAAGATTTAAACTCAGTATAGAGTTACCATTTGATGTTCTGCTACTCAAAAACTGGGACCGACATTGGACAGGTTGGTGTGCTTTCAGAGCCTTGGCTAGATAGGAATATTAGGAATCTAAGAAATCAAAGAAATAAGCTTTACAAAATCATTAGAAACTCCCACAACGTTAGTGATGAAAAAAAAACAAATATGAGGAACTGTCTAAAGAATTCTCTATCAAGTCAAATGAAGCGTATAAGTATGAAGGAGAATATTATTAAAGACCCAAAAAAATTCTTCGATTTCGTTAATATTAAACGTAAATCATGTGGTTACCCCATGTCTATGTTTAAAGGTAACGCGGTTTCTTCCAACCCTCAAATGATCTGTAACCTCTTTGCTGATGATTTTAAAGAAGTATTTTGTGTACCTTTAAATCAGACTATATCACCATCTCTCTCTCCAAACATGTCACCCTTAATTTACAACCTCAGTTTAACTCACGAGGAAATATATGAGGCCATCATTAATCTTGATCCAAACAAGTCTTCTGGCCAAATACATTCCCGGCCAAATAACTGCCAGCTTATCAATGCGTAGATAGATTTATCAGGCCACTTCATATCATCTTTAATAAATCTTTGACCCTAGGTACCTTTCCATCGTACCGGAAATGTTTCCATCTCACACCTATATATAAAAAAGGTGATAGAAGATCTGTCGAAAATTATAGGGGTATTGCCATATTGTCAGCTATTCCTATTTCGAAAAACTCATATGTGAAAAGCTTACAGGTTTAGTGAATCCATTACTAAACGAACCACAGCATGGTTTTCGTAAGGGTAGATCAACCACAACAAAGCTTGCAATTTTAGTCTCACATGTGCTTACTGAAATGGAAAAAGGACATCAGGTCGACGCGGTATATACTGACTTCAGTAAAGAATTTGATCGTGTTGATCGTGTTGATCATGAAATCTTAGTTCTAAAATTGCAGAAGTTTGGTATTTCCGGCTCAAATCTTACCAACATGAGAGGTCCGAGTATGTTAAGTTCCAAGGTATATTGTCCAAGAAAATATCTGTCTCATCTGGTGTCCCTCAAGGCAATCATCTCGGTCCACTTCTCTTCAATATCTTCATATCTGACTTATCTGAAGTATTAAGTGGCATCCCATATCTTATGTACGCGGATGATCTTAAAATGTACCACGTCATTAAGTCGGAAGTAGATGCCAGATTCTTACAGTCGAAACTATATGCTTTGGAACAATGGTGTAATCTAAACAGGCTTTATCTCAATATAAGTAAATGTATCGTTATAAGTTTTTTCCGAAAGATTCTAGTAGAGAATAAACGCTACTTTCTGAATAGCATTGAACTTGAAAGAGAAAATCATATCGTAGATCTTGGCGTAATTCTGGACAACAAGCTTCGCTTTAATCTTCATTACGACAAAACTTTATCTAGAGCTAGTAAGCAACTCGGATTCATAAAAAGGCGTGCAAAACAATTCGACAATATCTGGGTAACTAAGACCCTTTATAGTACATTAGTGCGCCCAATGCTTGAATATGCCTGCGTAATTTGGAATCCTGCCTTTGAGTCACATAGCGCTAGCTTCGAATCTATCCAAAAATAATTTCTGCTTTTTTCTCTAAGAGAATCTTATGACCCTCGCGATTTTAATAACCTGACATCGTACGAACACAGACTAGGCCTTTTGAATCTGATGCCTCTATCATCACGGAGAATCTTACTGAGTTCATGCTTCACATTTGATGTTATGACTGGAGTTAGCAGCATTGATTATATCTCGAGTAAGATTACATTTAAAATCCCTGGAAGACTAACTAGGCACACAAGACTGTTAAACGAATACCAGTACTATACTGTTTATGCATACAATAAACCTATAAACAGATGTAGGATATTCCATAACATCAGCGACTGTTATTCACCGTCCATGTCCAAATCCACATTTAAGTATACCATCTCCAATTTCTCCCTCTCTTGTATTTATAGTTTGTAAGAACAATTTGCATAAGTCCCTTTTATGCCTTGTTTTTTCTCTCCTTTTTGACATGTTTAGAAAATAAAATGTCAGTTACGTGGGCAGATCACGCCCACTTCGCATAAAATACCTTAAACACCAAAACAAGGAAATGAGAGAAAAAAAACCTGTTAGCATAAGTAAAATTGCCTTGTTTGGCTAAATAAATAAACAAATAAATAGATTCCACCCATACAAGCCAAATTTTGATATCTAATAGCTTTAGAAGTAACAGTCACAGAACATTGAAACTGCTCGACTGTCACCCCAGACGTCTCGGGTTCGAACCCAGGCCAGGTCATGGACCTACGCTTTAACCTCTTCTGCATTTCTTTCTTCCTTTCTAATCAACTGAAATTGAAAACTCATCAATATTTAGGATTTGAAGTTGTAGTTGGTGGTAGAGAAGTTTGTGAAGATTGCCTTAAAACTTGAATATTGACTGGGGTAAAGACATAACACTCTCAACAGTTCCAAATTCACATGTTCTACGGTGTTCTACGGTGTTCCAACACGCTTAGAACATCCTACATTGTTTCGCTTAATTGCTCCTTCCTTCTCACTAAACTATCACTCCATTTCGAACCAAGGTTGACTGGACTGAATAAGTATTACATCTGAAACCCCTACTTCACAGCTCAAAGCTAAACAACAAAAAAAACAGTCAAAGAACATTGAAACTCAGAATGGATTTACCACTTGGTGATGTCTTTCTTCTAAAAAACTGTGGCGGCCATTGGACAAGGGGGTGTGACTCCACTCATTCAACCTAATTGTTTGATATCGAATAGCTTTCAGAACAGAACTAAAGGTCGCAGAACAATGAAACTCAGTATAAAGTTACTAAATGGCCAAGTCTTGCTAATGGAAAACTAGCACGGGCATTGGAAAACGGGGCGTGACTCTTTTATCGATACAGAATAGCTATAGAAGTCAAAGTCACAGATCACTGAACCTCAGAATGGAATTATCACTAGGCAGTGTCCTTCTACTAAAAAACTGGAACGGCCATTGCGAAAGGAGGTGTGGCTCAGCCCATACAAGCCAAAGTTTTGATATCGAATAGCCTTGGAGGTAAAAGTTAAGAAAATTGAAACTCAGAATGAAGTTACTGTTTGGCAGTGGCCTGCTACTGGAAAACTATAACAGGCCATGGACCATGAGCATGGTGTCAGACTAAGGGTCTAATAAAAGTTTTGAATAAACTTATTATTTTTCAATATAATTGCAGGGTGTAGCAATACACGCCGGGTATAGGTAGTGCAATTATAAAATAATAAGTGTTTACAATTTATAAAAAGCTCTTAAAGCAAAAAATTGAAAACAAAAACCTTTCGGCAGACTGTAGAGAAAACAATTATCAAGATTAGAAAAAAAAAGATACAGGAGTTTCGACTATGTCGTAACACAAGACGTAGAATTATTAAATTCGCTTTTGATGACATCTTTTTTAAAAACTATTTAGCAAAATATTTATTCCATATGACCTTTAAAAGAGTATCGGATAGGGTTAATATGTATGACGGACCCCCATTATTTTTTCAAAAGGAACATTTTTGCCTTTGACACCTATTCCCTCAGACCACTCCTTAGGGGGGCTCCCTTACAAATATTATGGTGTTTGTATATTTATTCCATACACCTGAGCATATGACCTTTAAGAGAGTGCCGGAAAGGGTTCATAGGTATGACTGACCCCCATTACTTTTGCAAAAGGAATATTTTTGCCTTTGACACCTATTCCCTCCGACCACTCCTTAGGGGGCCTCCCATACAAATTTTATGGTTTTTGTTAATTTATTCCATACACCTGAGCATATGACCTTTAAAAGAGTGCCGGAAAGGGTTAATGTGTATCACCGGCCCGCATTACTTTTGCAAAAATAACATTTTTGCCTTTGACACCTATTCCTTCCGACCACTCCTTAGGGGGGCTCCTATACAAATTTTAAGGTTTTTTGTATATTTATGCCATACACCTGAACATATGACCTTTAAAAGAGTGCCGGAAAGGGTTAATATGTATGACCGACCCCCATTATTTTTGCAAAAGGAACATTTTTGCCTTTGACACCTATCCCCTCCGACACTCCTTAGGGGGGCTTCCATACAAATTTTATTGTGTTTGTGCCGGAAAGGGTTAATATGTATCACCGACCCCCATTACTTATGCAAAAGGAACATTTTTGCCTTTAACACCTGTTTCCTCCGACCACTCCTTAGGGGGGCTCCCATGCAAATTTTATGGTTTTTGTTTATTTATTCCATACACCTGAGCATCCTTTAAGAGAGTGCCGGAGAGGGTTAATATGTATGACCGACCCCCATTATTTTTGCAAAAGGAACATTTTTGCCTTTGACACCTATTCCCTCCGACCACTCCTTAGGGGGGCTCCCATACAAATTTTATGGTTTTGTCGATAAAACCGGAAACTGTCGATAAATAGGTAGCAAGTTTAAGCAAACAAAAACATCAAATGTTGGCTTTATATTTCATGTAATTGTGTAAAATTTATATAAGTTAGAGAGTTCTAACATGAATTTTTGTCGCATTGAGGATCAAGCAGACCAACAAGTGCTAACATCAACATTGTACGATCAGTACTTTAGGCCCACCAAAGGCTCAAAAAGTTATATAAATACCGACACCTGATCACTATCAACCACCCTACTTACCTCCGAGAATGACGTATTCTACGTCAAAACAAAAGTTGGAAAATATTAAAAATTAACTGAGTTGTGTATAAAATGATACTGACACTGTTTAAAAACATTGTTCCGAGAAAAACGCATTTAAAGTTTCTATAAGGTATGGCTAGTCTCTCACTCCAGCTTCGTACTGTATACCTTCTTCCTCCTCTATCTTCTTTAAAGGTTTTCGGCAATCTCTTGTCGATTCATCTCAACATCATCTTTTGGTATTTTTACAATATTTAAACTTCCCGCTGTACACTTAGTAGCAAGTGTCCAAATTTTAGCTCTGAGACTCTCATTATTATTTTGGGTAAACCCACCCACACACCCTTCGAGGGAAAGTCTACTCTTCGAAAGGCAACAGTTAACTATTATTTGTGTTTTCAACATCAGAGATGGTTCTATAAACGACTTTGCTTTCTAAGAAACCCAGATTTCCCAAACAAAAGAAATACGAAACGCCGCTTTCGAGAGGTGCGGGGCAGTAAGCCAGGTAGCTGTCTCAACCCGATTTGCGGTCACATTTATTGCTATTATTTTGTAACAGAGTGGAATTTTTTTAAATTTTTTGAGAAAAACCTTATAATTGTTAGGAATAAAAATCTGTTAAAAACTATATCTCTTGAAAATTTTGGAAATATGTTAGTCCTTAATTTATACACAAGAATATTTTAATATTTTTCCAAGTCATGTCAGTTGTCAAAAGGAGTCAACGGAGTCAATATGCCGTAAACTTTCTTAACTGAAACTTGACTGTAAAAGAATGAAGCAAATATTTATTAAATTTTCTTGATGGTTTCAAATAAAATTATTCAAAATACTCGTATCTCTGTTTCCTGCCTATTTCCATAAATTCTATAATGCATATATCTTCCATTTATCTCCTCCTCATGAACACCCACAATAGTCTATTATTCACAACATGAATAAATCAATATCAAAAAATATTTTCATGCTTTTCAATAGCATAAAGAATGCTTCAATGATTGCTTACAAGCTGAAAATAACGCACAAATAAAAAAAATGAAGACAGCCACAGATAAGCAAATACATAGGTAGGTAGTATTTGGAGAAAACACAAAAAAAAAAAATAAAATACAATTGAAAATAAGGCAAATTAAATTTATTCATAAACATTTCCATGCTGACGATGATGAAGTAGACAATATGTCGTAGCGTTATGTCGCCTATTACGTTGTTGACTAACAAGGGATTTGGCATATAATTTGCTTTTAGCCCAGTTAAATACCATACATACCTACTCTTCCCAAAAAGCACTTCTTTAGGAAGAGGTGCATAGCTTAAAGAACAGTTTAAATGCTCGTGCATTTAAACTGCGCATTCCTTTTGCACAATGGTTGGAAGCCTTTGTAGATGATCCCTTAAAATTCCATGTATTATTTAAGCATTTGCTTAGTTCTCTAAGTAAGAAAACTTTTTATGAGAGGAAAAAATTTGCAACTTTTAATTCAAGGACAACGGCTGCAACATTCTGTGTTGCAACCAGCTTTGATGATTCTTTATCATTTTCAAGCACTTTAAATGCCATTTTCTGCATTTGTATGTGTTTATTTTTAAATTCTATGCCACTCTATTTTGGGAAAATGGCACATTTTACCATACTAAAAATAAATATAAAAACAACAGAGAATACTCGAGGTTTTTTTAAGAGCTCCTCATATTGTAAGCATTCATAATTTATCTGTCACTGCAAACAAAGGACTTTTTTGTGTCATGTGCTCGCACATGAAAATGTAAATATTTAATATTATCATTCCATTGTACGTATCTGCAGCATTCAGCACATATTTCGAAAATATTATTAACAGTGGAAAAGCACACAATTTACGAAAATAATTTGGAAGGCACCTTGTTTCAACAGCCACATAAGAAGGTAGGCTTTCCTGTCGGAATGTTGTTAGCTGCCCAGTGGTAAATGGATATAAGTCTTATTGGACGTCGAACAGTGAATGAAGTCAATATAAATAGAAATAAAAATAGAAGAAGTGGCTTGTTTAAATGAAATACTTGTTCCTAAGGCAATTCGGGTCTTCCTTAGAACTAAACTTAGCATTTTTCGTTAACCTTGCACTTTTGCCAAAAATCGTTTACAACCATCTAATTTTATCATTTTTAGTAGTTTGCTCAAATATGATGTCTCCAAAAAATTATTTTAGTGTTCTATTTAAACCCTTAATTTTTATTATGAGATCCTTGGTTTTTTTTAAGCTTTAAACCAAGGATTTCGGATGTAGTACCTATTTAGTCAAGTCTGCCTTGGTTCGAAAAAGAGTGATAATGGGCAATCAAGCGAAACATTTTTAGGATGTTCAAAGTGTAGTGGAATGCCATAGAAACCTGTGAATTAGAATCTGAGGCAAGTGTTATGTCTTTACCTCAGTCAACTCAAGTTACTAAGCTAACCTCTTCACATACTTCTCTACCGCCTACTACAACATTTAATTCATAAATGTTGATGAATTATCAATTTCAGTTAATTGGAAATGAGTATTCGAACCCGTGATCCCAAAGTTAATTTAACTCTTCCGCAGTACACATGGAGGTTTACAAATAAATTAAGGGGAGTTATATACCCAGAACTTTTTTTTTAAAAATTTTTTAGTTTCTTAAAGTTTTAAGTCTCAAAAATATGTGGTGAAAATTTCAAGTCGATATCTTAAAAAATAACAAAGTTATAGCCTAGTGAGTGAAACCCCTTCGAGAGCGCGCCATGCTGGCCCTTATTTTCAAACGCGTTTTTCTCGAAACCACGTTTTCAAAGTCGGTGACCAAGATTTTTCGAAACTCAGTGAACCGATCGTTTTGATTTTTTTGCAGGCTTATTTTATTCATAATTATCACGTACTTGTCATAGGATTTATTTTTTTCGTAGCTTCGTTCATTTTTTATAGGCAAAATAATGACGAAGTTTTGGTCGAAAATCGTTAATTTAAGTTCGGAAGTCCGCCATTTTGAGAAAAATTAACATTTTCAAAATCGGCTATGACAAGTGCGAGTTTTAAGTATCTAGGGGGGCAGTTGAATTTAGGGGGAGCAATCTTGGTCACCGCATTTTCAGAGCGCTCTACAAAAAATGCTGTATCTACTTTAATATTAATTTTTTTTTTATAAAAAAAAAACTAAACATACTCTTGAATGTGCATATTTTAAGGTGTAAAAACCCTCATTTAAATATAACCCTTAGGTTTCCTTAAACAAATTCACAAACATGACCTTTTTTTCGGCCTCTGGGTATATTTCCCCCCTTAAGGGTCCAAACGAACTTTGGGTTCTTCAGAAGTAAATTTTATTTATTTCATTTTCGTTATAGTTGGAGTATATACTTTTAAATGTATAGTATACACACAACTTTTCATGATTCTATACATATTTTTTATAACAAAAAATTTGCTTATTGCGTGTTACGTACTTTTAATACGTTTTGTTCAAAACTTTCTTTTTAAAGACGTTAGGAGAGATTTCTCTTAAAGACCTGAAAAAATAGGTCTCAAATTTTTAACGAAAGAGAACAAAAGAGAGGGAAATCAAGTGAAACAAACCAAGGATTTTCTGAGCAAAGTGGAAAACCTGTTTCTAGGCCTGAATTTGAATCTGAGGCCTTGACCTCTGTCAACTCCAGTTATTAATCCTTCCACAATATTATCACTGAAAGTCGTATTTAAGCCGTAAATATTGATAAATATTCAAATTCAGTTGATTAGAAATGAGGAAATAAATATTCTTCTTCTTCTTCTTCTTCTTCTTCTTCTTCTTCTTCTTCTTCTTCTTCTTCTTCTTCTTCTTCTTCTTCGTAGAAGAGCGTAGCAAGTAGGCCATCGACTCCTGCGGTTTTGTTGTTTTTAAGCCGAGCTATAGCTTTCAAGACTTCATTAAAGTAATTTCTATTGGCTGGATTGTTGTCAGATTCACCATTCAAAAGCCTAGAGAAGTTTTCCCTTCACAGCAACTCTGGATATCTGACACTTAATTCCCATTTTCTTCATTGCAGGAAGAGGTCCCGGATTTAAAACCAACGACAGGGCGTCTTATTGCTTTGAAAAATGTTCGTACCTCATTCTTGTCACTATGTATATCAATTTTTGTACAGACACATTTCTCTTAATTAATGAATAAACGAGTAAATTTATAACGAGTAAATTCATACTCGTTCAAAATGTGGTTAAAATGCCGTTGGGAACTATTCAAAAGCAAATTTATTAATTTTACATTTTACGTGTAAGCATTCATTTGTAATTAGCCTTCCAACTATGATTTGACCAAACTCGAATGAAAAGCACTCCTACTTCCCATACGAAATGTCGTCTATCCGGATAGACCAAATAAAAACAAAAATTTAAAAGACAATGGCTCAATTTGACTGATAATTCTGATCAATACTCTCCTGGCTGAGAAAATGAACAATATTGATTAATAACTAATTCTAGCCCCCGTACAAATTGACGTCAGCATCATAATTAAAAAATGGGCGAACTCTTTATTTGTATAGGTATTAAATGTTCCCAAATTTTTGTGAAATTCAAATACATTTCTTTAATTCCAGAATCGGTTCTGGTATAACTGACCGTATGTACAAAAAATACATTCCTGCGACAAATTTGTTCCAAATACATTCAAATTTGTTCCTCTAATTTGTTTGTATGCAATTTAAGGAGTGTGCAATGTCCACTGGGTCTCATGCAAAGTTATTTTTTTTTTTACTGTCACACTGTGTTACTATTGCAATAATTTCTACAAAATAATGAGTATTCTATCTTCAAAAATTTATGTTCGAGAAATATAACTTCCTTTCCCGTAAAGACAAATGTAACTAACTAAACAAGCTAAACTAACTAAACTAGCTAAACTAACTAAACTAACTAAACTAAATGCAGCTTTAACAAGAAAAACATACAACTATTTAACAACACAAAACAAATTTGCCTCACATGCCACTTACAGTTCTGCATTACTATAGGATCAGTTACATCTTTTTACCAGTGGGTATTTAACGCACTGGTTGGCTTCAATGGCATTTTGTATTATTTATAAATTATTCCTGAGCAAACGTACAGCAGACATTAATATGTGAGAAAAATTCAATTGGTTTGTTGGTATGCATTACATATAAAACACCTAGCAGCCAACACAAGCACCGACATCCTCATCAAGGACTTTTTAGACACAACAATGCAGAAAAAAATACAAATAAAAAAAAAACAAAACGAAAATAATACCTAAACAAGCCTCCCAGCGAAAAGAGCACAATGGAATAAAACTGATGTATTAAAAAAATAAAGCCAAAATAAATAAAAAAAACTTAAAAAAAAATATATATATATGTACTCATAAAATAAAACCCACAAGTCTCCCAGTGATAATGAACAATTCCACATCACATCCCTGGATTTGGCTTCCCAGACGAGGCATTTCAAATTTGCAGGGAAAAACATAAATTTTTCTCATTAGTACATATTACCGTTAATTAATTGGTTGCCAGAGGCAAACACAGCACCGAGGTCGCTTATTAGTAAGAAGTGCCAAGAAATGGAAGAGAAAAGCGAGCATGCGGTGAAGGAGTGCTGCACACAGCGTTGCAGTGCATAATTTTTAAGGCTTACTTTATAGCTGCAATTAAAGAGAAATTAAAACCAAATTAACTAGAAGTTCTCAGCAATCATGTTATTTAATTTTCAATTAAAGCGAGTCTATAAAGGAGATCCGCAGAAAGCATAGCCAGAGCATAAAAGTAACTTTCACTAAGAAGTTTAGCTAGTTTCTGTTCTGTTATATTTATGAAAGTATTTTATTATAAAAGTTTTATATGATAATTAAGTATTAAACGATGATACAACAACAAGGTAAGTTGGATAGAAGAGAGGCTCTCAAAATTAAATATCCACTTCTTCATCTTGTGAATTGAATTGATTGTCACAGTCAGCTGTTTCGAAAAATTTAGACTAAGAGATCTGGATCGGTGTCGATTGCACCCTTGGAAAGTAGTAGTGAAAACTCTTGGGCGTGCTGAACTTTAATGTGATTTAGGCATTAGAACCACTCGCCAAAGGAGCTATCGCACAGGTGACACTTGAAGGGTTGCTCTGAAAAGGCTGCTGCCTTATTGATCGGTGTGGCTCGAGCTTGGACAATGGCGTGGTTATAATGAGCGGCAGTTAGTTGTTTTAACATTTGTTGCTGTTCGTTTTCCAACTGCTGACGTTGCTCCTTTTCTTTGCGTTCTTTTTCGGCATTTGCGGCTTCTTCAAGCTTACGTTTGCGTTCCTCTTCCTCACGCTTGCGTTGCTGTTGCTCGATTTCATCAACGGACTTGGGAATTGGTATTGGCTCGTTTACGTCTTCTGTGGGCTCGTAAACGGAGACGGCAGAGTCAACATTGCCGTGCTTGCGCAGAAGACGACGATCGCAGTTGCTCTTGGTGGTAAAGAGCAGCGGGGAGTGAGAGCATTTAACTGGCTTTTGACCTGTGTGTGTTAGAATGTCACGTCGCAGTGAGCTTGACCAAGGAAACATGCGTTGACAATAGGGACAGGATACCCGATTTGGTGCTAAGCTATAAGCGGATTTCTTTTTGGGTTCAGCAGAGGATGATATATCTTCAGTCCCAGAATTGTTACTCTCTGATGCAGTTCCGGAGGCAACCAGACCTTTTTCGTCACTCTGCTTCATGTGGTTGACAACATCGCTGGGACGGAAGTAGTTATTGAAGGACATGGAGTTTGTGGTAGCGTTATCGACTAGTTTTGAAACGGGTACCAGGTCTTGGGATTCGTCCTTAAATGGCGAACTTACTACTTCCTTGAGAAATTTACCGACTGATTCGGCCTGAGCAATCATAGTTTCATGGTGGTTCGAGGTTGCGGAGCCACAGGCTGTGGCAGAGTGTTATCAGTTTTTGGGGTTGTACCGGTGAGGATGGTGCTTCCACCTGCTTTAATTGCGTGCTCAAGTATAGTTTCCGCTACCTTTTTGGCGGATTCGTTTGCGAACTCTCTTACTGTTTTTTCCACCACAGCATTGGGGTCAGTACGCTGTTGTTCCTCTTCATTTATGCTTTCATTTAAAACGTCCTCAGCTTCGTGTTCTTGGTCTTGATCTTGATCATCATTATTCTCATCAGGTATTCCTCAATATCATCATATTCATCATCTTCGTCTATGATTAGTTTGGGATCATCTTCTTCCTCCAAAGAGCCGTTAGCGCTGGAGTTGTTAAAATGGTTCGTATGAAAATCATGTGGTACCTAAGCTATCCAACTGAAGATCCTTAGACAACTGAAGATCCTTTAACTGTTGGGCCAAAATGGCATATTTTACTTGCTCTGAGATAGCAGCGGAGCCAACATGACCGCCACCACCATTGTGCGCAGCAATAGACAATGTCGGATGGACATGTAGTTCGACAAAATAACGGCACTATTTTTCGTTGGTCTCAAACGGTCGCACATGTTGGATGGACTTCATTATTTTAAAGTTGCCAGCAAGTAAACATCGAGCACTTTTGCAGTGCTCGATATATTTACAAATTTTATTTTTATGAATTCCTCTTTTATTTTTCAAAGTCACTGTGAGCCTTCCATACAGTTAAAAAAACTCCTTCTAAAAATCTTCTTTTATTACATTTGTCATTTTGCCGCTCGATATTTCTCACTCAAAAACTTCTATCGAATGAGAAAATGCACTAAGTTGGATGGACACGCACACAAATGATCGCACATGTCGGATGGACCGAGCAAAAAGTCCAAAATTTTCGTCTTTCATCGGGCATGTCCATCCAACTTAATTTTTTAGCACACGAACGATACTACATGTGCGACGACTGAAGGTCCATCCGACATGTAGTATCGTTTGGGGTGCCCTAATAGCAGTCTGCAAGTACGTTATGCTGTTTATGGCCACAGCACTGCTGGCACCACGCCTCCGCATGATATGATGGCCACTACGTTGTCGTTGGGAGTAGAATTGTGGATGCTGCTGTTTAACATGGCGTTCCATGTTGGAACGTAAGTTGAAACGTGCCGAGCAGTGCTCACAGGCAAAGGGGCGCTTGGTGCGATAACGTGTCTCTTTAAAAATCTCTTTAAAAATTGTTATAAATACTTATGCCATGTCTACACAGAGAGTTTAGTTTGAGTTTAGTTTTAGTTCAACCATAGCTGTTTACCCAGAGCTGCGTCGGCAGAATTGTGACATTTCTTTGCTTACCTTTTTGATCTCATATTTTTCGGCACATCGTGACATCAATTCCACTTGAGGATAAGGCTCAAGCTATCTCTGCGTACATATGAGAGTTCTTCCTTGCGCTGCTCAAATTGGAATTTTTATCGGCCCATACTGATATGAAAACCTTCCTCATCTTCTACACTTGCACAAGTTTTTTCTTCTCTTTTTGTTCATTTTAAATTGCAAATTAAATTGTACAATTTCATAACAGCTGTTTTTGTGTTTTTGACATTTCTCACCACAAAATTGTTCAACGTACCTTGTCACCTAAAATGTTGCATTTGAACGTTTATAAGAACATTAGCATACTTTTAGGCATTTCTCAAATTGAGTTTTGATAAATACGGAAACAAAGTTGAGTTTAGTTGAGTTTCTTCCTGCAAAATTATACTGGGGAACTCAAGAGTTTATTTTTGTACTGGAAACTCAAACTAAACTCTCTGTGTAGACATGGCATTACATTCTCACATTTTTTGTTTTTGATAAATTTTTTCAGATCACATAATTTGTCTTCCGCCTGATGCCGCAGATGCAGTTAGCGACGTGGAAGATATGGATGAAAACTGCTCTCAGAGCAAGCGGAAGGCATTCCTGCTGGAAGTTCCTGGTCCAGTAGAAATACTTTGTTTGTACAAGATGACAACAGCATCGTGGAAAGTGATAAAGAAGAGTGATTTTCTGAAGAAAGGACTAGTCAAAATTTCGTACCAAAAAAATCTACGTGGAGCAGCCGATTGATGATTCGTCTAAAGCTAACGAAAGTTTGTTTGGAAAATTAGGTTAGTATATATATGATTTAGAGTAATTGTGCAATTTTGTGGTTTTGGTTTTTGAAAATTTTTAACAATTGTATTTTAGGAGCATTGAACTCCCGTGAACTTTTCCAAATTTTTTTTGACGATGAGGTGATAATTTTAATGGTGCAGAGAATGAATGAATAACTATTCCAATATAGACAGCTGCGACACAGTGTGCCACAAATGCCAAGAAGATGAAAATATTCATTGCTATTTCGTTTGTTACTGGTTACAATCAGCCTTAATATGAATTCCATGCGGAAAGTGAAATTGAATTCCAGTGAGAAATAAATTTTTATCATGAATTTCGCGCGAGTTGCAACAACGAAACTTTTTTAAGGGGAAAACTCGTTGCTTTCAATCAAGCGAGAACTCGTCGTTTTACAAGGAAAAAGTTGAACAGCTGTTTTGAAATTACTTGAAAAAACCCAAATTATCAAAAGGGAAAATAATGTAAAGCTCTGCGGTAAGATTGTTATTGGAAGAGGAAGAAGATGAAAATGAACTTTTAATTGCGCAGCGTCTTGTACCGCGAAGATTAAGAGATGAGACAAATCATTTAGAAATGCCATAAACATTGTAAGTGGAAATTACTTTGAAAACGAAACAGAAAATGCACTCTGAAAACATGCAAATATTTATTTTTCATATTTCAACAGTATTTTAGAGTAAGCCAGCCAATTTTTAGATACTTGCTGAACGTTTTGACTGACTCCATGCCGCCAGCGAAAAAGTCTTTTACCGAATGTTAAGAGCATATCCGATTGAACTTTATTTACTGTTTTGCTCCTAAAATAAATTAAATATTTAATTAAATGTCATTTTTACATTTTTTCAGCTGTATCTTTAAACTTACATTCTTTCAACTGTGTTCACTAACAAAAAATAAGCGAAAATTTACACGCGAAATGACGAGTAGTTTATCCAAAAAACATCGTTTATAATAAGGAAAATTTTTCACTTTTGCGAGTAGCGCTTTATGATAGGGGAAATAGAAACTGGTGAAAAAAATCACTCAAACTGCTGTTGATGATAAGGCTGAATATATATGTTATGTCCTCTATAAAAAGCTACTGGTCGAATAGCCCTTCTCTGGCAAGCTCAATAGTATAGATTGCTATGAACCGTGACAGACCAAATATTAAGCAATTATTGCGAATTGCAAAAACTTTTTGTAGACATTTCATTCGATGAGCACATGATTGCATTTTTTTGTAGGCATTCATGCAAAATATTCCTGAAATCCAAACCAATTCGATTCGGGTTTAAATACTTAAATACTTCTGCCTCTGTTCCGCCGAAGGGTATCTTTTTACTTTTATGCCATATTCCGGCGCTTCAATTTTGAGAGACACTAACTAAGGACTTGCGGAGTCGATTGTTCTACGACTTCTTGAACATGTAGAAAAGCGAAATCAACATTGGGGTTTTTTACAAGTTTTTTACTTCTTTCAAGCAGATAACTCAATTTACTTCAATGAATTACTTCGCAACAGGCACTGTGCATAAAAATCGTACTGGTAATGCATAGCTTACGGATATCAAAAAACATAAAAAAAAGACTCTTCGCGGAACTAGCGACCACGCATTCCACAAAAACAAATACCTGTTAGCGGTTCTATGAAACAACAATTATAAAAAGAAGAAAAAAAAACACGTGAATAACGGTGCCTCTTCCCATATATGAAAAAAATCATAATATGGGTGGTGTAGACCTGTTCGACACTGCCGTGTCCAACTACAGAATTATTTTAATAAATATACTGGATTCGACCAGGGTGAATACATGGAAACTACATTGATTCTTGCAAAAAGAAGGAAATGCTCCTGCAATGCGATAACTGGAATTTCGTGATTTTGTTGCTGAATCCTTGTTAGATACTCCTGTAAGCAAAATAAAAGAAAAATAACTGAAACCATCTACTCACATTGCAAAAAAAAAACTCGTTTGACTCACCAATCCATTTTGACTAAAAAACATATACAATGTCGATCATGCAAAAGCAAAACTAAGTTTTTGTGCAATATATCGATGGTTCAATATAAAAAAAGCGCAACTCGATTTTTTGTTACTTTACAGGAAAAGAAAAGAACTGAATAAAACCTGGAAAACTTTTGAAATAATAACTCTTACATGCAATAACAATCGAGTTTAGCTACTACAGCTTTTTCGCACATTCTCCTCATTAACGCATTCAAAGTCACAACCAAAAAATCTTTGAAATTTTCAACGATATTGACATTAGTGGCTCAAAATAAGCTAATGTGAGAAAAATTTACCCACCAAAATATGGTTGGGCTCAAGGACAACGCAAGACATCACGACTAACCATGCAAAAACATAACCATGCAATTACACAATAATTTTTAATCTACTCTTGAGTTGACCTTTAGACAAGTTAACATCAAAAAAGCTACAATTGTTAACTATGTTAATTTACTCTTACGGTTTATTTATTTATTTATTTATTTCATCAATGGAACAACAATTTCCTTACTGACTACAAGTAATAAAAGAAAAAATATATTAAATATATTAAAAGTAAATTAAAAATAAGATAAGCATAACAATCAATAGATAAATTTAGAAGTAATAGATAATCCATAGAGATTAACGATAATAGCAATTTAACATATTTTTAAAAACCAATTTAGAATAAGAAAAATCAATTTCAATATCTTTAGACAACCTGTTGAACTCAATTAAGGCACGATTAATAGGTGCATTTGTACCGTAATAAGTTCTAATCATTCCAACATAAAATATATCATAACAGCGCAGAGTTCTACGGGGAGTATTGAAATTAATCATCATTGAAACGTCAAAGATGAATAATAGGGAAAAAATAGTTCTTCTGCTTTGCAATGATTTCAAATTTATAAGTAAACGGCTGCGAGATGTTGGCACCCCATTGGTTTAATTTCGACTGACCAATTGCATCATATAAAAGGTCAGCAAAAGGTCAGTAAAGGTCAGTAAGTTTCAGTAATAGGTCAGCGATAGAAAATTTTTTATTCGCGGTTTAAATTTTTCAAGGTCACATTGAGATATTGGCACCCCATCATCAATGAAATCAAAAAAAAATACATGAAATCAATAGAATATTGTCTGCTGATAATAGGTCAGCATAAATGAATAATAGGTCAGTCGTATTTCTTAACCAAATTAATAAATTAAGTTGCATTTTCGAGATCGCCCATGGCGTATGAGTGATTTTAATTAATATTATATCCCATTAATGTTGCGTATACGCTACGGTGACAAGATTTCATCAAACAAAATACGGTGTATGGAAAAATTATATTAGATAAACTAATTTTTATAAATTTTTAAAACGGACGCTACTAATTTTTTTAATTAGTGGCGTCCGTGGCGTAGTTGGTTAAAGTGCTTGGCCGCTATGTCAACGAATCTGGAGACGCAGGTTCGAACCCCAGCAGCGACAGAAAATTATTTGAATTAAAATAATTTTTCTGTACGGCCGCCACCTCTCTGCAGACAATGGCAAACCTCAGAGAGTAATCAAAATGCCATGTAAAAGCTTCTTGAGAATAAGAACATTCCGTTCATCGCCGTTCGGAGTCGGCGTTAAGCCTGTAGGTCCATTTCTCGGTCAATTGTGTACAAACTTAATAACACGCACAACACAATTGATCATAAGAAGCTAGGTCAAAGTCCTTTCAAGGGCTGAAATGGCCAGTTATTTATTTATTTATTTTTTTAATTTTTATAAATAATTTTTTGTGCTGCTTATACAATGGCCAGCATGGATTTAAATGCATGAATTCTTAAATAATTTTATAGATATATACTATATATAAATGAAATATATGAAAAGTTTTACCAAAAACGTAGTACCCATTAGCAGGATGAAAGAATTATTAAAATTGGTTCAGCGGTTGAATGAATCTTAGCCCCGTTCACCCCGTGAGTGAACGAAAAAAATCCGAGAGAACACTTTTTATGATATTATAGATTTTATTTTTTTATGTTTTTACTCAACACAAAATCTTTATTTTTTTTTCTTCTTAGTTTGTGAGATATTTTCATAATGTAATAAAAATTAACTGTGCCCTAATAAGCAGCATCGTCTCTTACGAAAATTGCTGCAGTTGGGGTTATTGTTGGGTCATGTGTGATTCGCATTTCTTTGGGTGACATGTCATTATGAATTTCCCATTGATTATTGGTCCTTCTACAGTAAGCCACAAAATGACCTGTGCTATAACCAATGATTCCTTTAATGCAAAAAATACGCATAGTGCAAAAACCCCCTTACAGAATTTATGAAAGAAAAGGAATAATTGAAGTTGTGTGGAAACAGCGCGACTTTTTATAACCATATGTCATGTTTTGTTATTGTAGCTGGAAGTGCTAATATAATGTAAAAAGTATATTTTTTATTGAAATTGATTTTGTTTATTCACTAGAACTAATAATTTTTTGTTAATTTGATCTTCATATTCACATTTTGGTTATTTCGCAAAGGGCTGGACCGTCAAGTGTAAGTAATATGTAAAACGGTTTATCGTAAGAAGTAATGCATGGATTTCAATGGTTAATGACTTTTTGAATAGGTTACAGAATAACCTTTCTTTTGATACCCATAATGCTAGATTTTGTTAGAAATTTAAAAAAAAACACAACTTTTCCAGGCCCATTTTCCCAACTTGCGAACCCTATAACTCTTAAGCCACTTAAGAGCGGCGTGAAATTTTTCCGGAATTGGACTAAGAAGGTGTTAATACTCATATTTCACCCAATAATAATGTTAATTTTGAGTTTCTATTTATCTTTAATAATGCCAAAAAAATATTTACATATGTTAATAGTGCCAGATTACGTAGTAAAAGATTGGTTCCAAAGTGAGGGTTAAGGGAAAAATATAAAAATTTTGAGAAAATTGCAGTCAATTATCTTGTTCTTGATTTCAACGTTTAATACTGTGCCAGCAATAGGCTTTATAATTTTTTTTTTATTTTCATTGGTTTTTAAGTTTCATTACCTTTTTAACAATATAAAATGAAGGTGTGTCCTTGAAAGAAGTTGAAAACTGCCAACTTCAAGCATGCATATTGATGCTTCATGCACGCATACTTTGTATGAGCGACACCCCGTAAGCTTATTTGTTTTTAACTTATACTTCAGATACTTTAATGCGTACATGCGTGAAAAAAAAGATCTGCTCGTAAATATTTAATATATTCCGATCTAGAGAAGCTGTTTTTCATTTAGTGATTTTTGCAGACAATAAAATAACGAACAAAATGGTGTTAATTAAAAATAATTTTAGTTAGTTTAACGTCATGTAAAACAATGTGAAAAATTAAATTGATGTTATTTCCTTTTATTTGCATATTACCAATGTTTTCTTAAAAATAACCCGTAAGCTAGCCTTACCTTTTTTTAGAGAAATCCTGAAACAAGCACCTATCAATTATTTTTATGTATATTAACTGTAAAGAATACTCAGCCGATTCTAAAATGTCAAGTAGAATAAGGTGTGCGATTTATAAAAGAATGACCCATATTTAAAATTAATTATAATCAAGATTAATTAATTAATTATAAATATTATTGAATATTTATCTAATATAATTTTTCCATACACCGTATTTTATTTGATGAAATCTTGTCACCGTAGCGTATACGCAACATTAATGGGATATAATATTAATTAAAATCACTCATACGCCATGGGCGATCTCGAAAACGCAACTTAATTAATTAATTTGGTTAAGAAATACAACTGACCTATTATTCATTTATGCTGACCTATTATCAGCAGACAATATTCTATTGATTTCATGTATTTTTTTTTTTTATCTCATTGATGATGGGGTGCCAACATCTCAATGTGACCTTGAAAAATTTAAACCGCGAATAAAAAATTTTCTATCGCTGACCTATTACTGAAACTTACTGACCTTTTGCTGACCTTTTATATGATGCAATTGGTCAGTCGAAATTAAACCAATGGGGTGCCAACATCTCGCAGCCTAAGTAAACACCTGACATTATATGAGGGAAGTTCACTAAAATTTAAAGACCGTAGAGCATAACGAGTAAAAACTTTTTGTAAACGTGCGAAGCGATTTATATGTACAGCATAATACGGATTCCATATAAATGAAGCATATTCAAGTTTCGATCTTACCAATGAAGAATAAAGAGTTTTATGCGTGTATGGGTCTGAAAAGGCACAACTGTTACGCCGCACAAAAGCCAACATAGCATACGCTTTCGAGATAATATAATCAAAATGTTTTGAGAAAGTAAATTTACTATCAAAGAGTACCCCCAAGTCAAGTGTATTATCAACAATTTTCAATTCAGAAGTACCAATGTAATATGACGTACTAATAATATTTTGTGATTTGGCATAGGTAACTTGAAAACATTTATTTACGTTTAGTGAAAGTCGATTTTGGCAACACCAAGCATAAACTTTCGACAGTTCATTCTGTAGAAGATCTGAGTCAGACTTATTCCTAATTGGCATGTATATTTAAAGATCATCTGCATATAAAAGGTAGTTGACTTTAGAAAAACAAAAACTTATATCATTTATAATTAATATAAATAACAAAGGTCCCAAAATACTACCTTGTGGAACCCCTGATGAAGCTGAGAATGGGGCCGATTTACCATTATCAATAACAACAATGCATGTTCTATTTGTTAAGTGGGACCGTAGCCACTGTAACAAAACTGAGTGAAAACCCAGTTTAGCAAGTTTAAGTATTAAAATATTATGCGAGACCTTATCAAATGCCTTAGAGAAGTCCGTATATATTGTATCAACTTGACATCCGCTTTGAAAAGCAGAAATGCAATCTTCAGAAAAAATAGCTAAATTTGATAAAGTTGATCGTCCTGAAACGAAGCCATGTTGATGAGGACAAATCAAGGGTTTAAAGGAGCAGTTAACATATAATTTGTTCTACTAAATGGTAAGTAAATTAAATTGTTAGCATTTTTACTGCTTCTACGATTAGAGTTAAAATTTATAAGAGAAAGATGTTCTGGAGAATCGAATACACCGGTGATGAGTTGGTGCTGGTGGTATCGTCGGTGATAGACGATATCTGCAGACTTTCTTCGCTCACTCAATTATTGCATTTTTAAAAGTTTTAAGCGATCCTCATAAGGAGGAAGGCTTAAAATGTCAAATCCACTTAAGCCCCTTAGGGCAAACCGAACAAAGCATTTTTGGATTCTCTCTATTCGATCAACATGCACATTGTAACTTGGAGACCAAACTTGACTTGCGTACTCCAAGTGAGAACGCACTATTGCATAATACAACGTTGTAGTCGTAATCATGCTATTGAATTCTTTGGCCCAGCGTTTAATAAACCCAAGCATAGAAGATGCTTTTTTACAAATGTTATCAATATAAATGTTAAAGGATAGCTTAGAATCCATACATATTCCCAGATCTTTAACGATATTCACACGACATAAAGCAGTATCTTTTATTTTATAATCAAAAACTAAATTATTCCTTTTTCGCGAAAAGGTCATAGTTTGGCATTTATCTGGATTAAGAAACATATTATTTTTAGAACACCAAACTTCAAAAGATTTCAGATCGGACTGGAGTAGGGCTGAATTGTCTTGAGAATTTATTTTTCTGTATATTTTCATATCATCGGCATAAATAAGCAGATGAGAGTTTTCAATGATATGGGTCACATCATTAATGGCTAAAATAAACAGAAGTGGACCTAGGTGACTTCCTTGAGGAACACCTGATAACGCAATAAACTCATTAGACAAAACCCCTCGGAATCGTATTTCGTATCGCTCTGTCAAATACGATTTAATCCAGTTTACAAAATATTGTGGAAATCCAATGGATTTAAGTTTAAATAGAATTAAATTGTGTGGTAACTTATCAAATGCTTTGCTAAAATCAGTGTAGATGCAGTTGACCTGGCAACCACATTCAATGGTGTTTAAGCAAAACGTTGTAAAATCGAGCAGATTAGATACCGTAGATCTGCCATTAACAAAACCATGCTGACGAGTTGTTATGACTTCACGGCAGTGAATTTTTACTCGATCATACACGATTCGCTCAAAAAGTTTCGGAATCAATGCCAGTTTAGCAATGGGCCTGTAATTAATAACATCATTCCTGCAACCTTTTTTATAAATAGGACTAATAAATGATTTTTTCCAAAACAGTGGAAAATAACTTTCGTTTATAGATTTATTAAATAACAAAGAGAGTGGTTGGCACAAAATTGAACCGCATTGAGTTAACACTGCGGCAGGAATTCCATCAGGTCCAGCGCTAAAATCTTCATCGATCGAACCAATATATTTTAAAATATCCTCTGAGGTAAAGGATAAAGAGTGCAAAGATACTCTAGGTGAAGAATTTGTATATTCGAAATACTCCATATCGGGATGAAAAGAATCTGAACAAAACGATTCTTTAAAAAGATTGGCAAACAGGCCACTTATTATGACTGGATCGTCTGTAAATCCATTTTGGGTCTTAAAAGATTAAGGAAACCCGTCAGATTTCTTCTTAGTATTAATAAAACCCCAGAATCTCTTTGGATCAGACAATATTCGCAGCTTAATATTTTTTAAATACTCGTTATATAATATAGCTGACTGATTTTCAAATTCCAGACACAAACGTTTGTAGGTTTCCAGGTCATTTGAGTCCAAGCTACAGACATATTTCGTCCAGGCTCTGTTCCTATAGTTGCGAAGCGTTTTTAAGTGTATTTGAGCGTGGTCTACCAGAATATATTAAAAACGCGATTGCAAAAAAGAACGAGTTACGCCTTTTCTATATTAAGTCATCTATATGTAATATTGGGCTTGACTCAAAATTCTTTGAAGAATAGCGTAAATAAGTTCTTTTTGTTTTATTTTTCTTCCGAAAAATCGTTTTTAAAAGAATGAAAAAGTCTGCAATCAACCGAAATTCAATAATTTGTATATCATTAAGGGGGACTATATACCCAGAGGCCGAAAAAAAGATCATGTTTGTGAATTTTTTTAAGGGAACCTAAGAGATATTTTTAAATGTGGGTTTTTATACCTTAAAATATACACATTCAAGAGTACGTTTAGTTTTTTTTTTATTACAAAAAAATTAATATTAAGGTGGATACAGCATTTTTTGTAGATCGCTCTGAAAAAAAGGTGAAATGCGGTGACCAAGATTGCTCCTCCTTAATTCAACTGAAACAAAAAATTGAAAAATATTATTATTAATCTAGATACTTAAAACTCATACTTGTCATAGCCGATTTTGAAAATATTGATTTTTAACAAAATGGCGGACTTCCGAACGTAAATTAACGAATTTCGACAAAAAATTCGTCATTACTTTGTCTATAAAAAATGAACAAAGCTACGAAAATAAAAATCCTATGACAAGTATGAGATTATTATGAATAAAATAAGCCTGCAAAAAAATCAAAACGATCGTTTCCCTGAGTTTCGAGAAATCTTGGTCACCGACTTTGAAAGAAAAACGTTTCGGGAAAAACGCGTTTGAAAATAAGGGCCAGCACTGCGCGCTTTAGAAGGCGGTTCACTCACTAGGCTATAACTTTGTTATTTTTTGAGATATCGCCTTGATCGAATTTTCACTACATATTCTTGAGACTTAAAGCTTTAAGAAAATGGATTTCGAAAGAAGATGGAATTTTTGAAAAAAAAGTTCTGGGTATATAAACCCCCTTTAAAAATCAATGCTGAGTTCGCACAAAGTGGCCTATTGGTCCAAGGGACGTGTCTTTTTTTTTTTTTTTTTGAAGAATTTTTTGTTTTTATTTTTTTTTCACTGTTTTTGTTTTTATGAGACCTAAAAATAAGACTACAGGAAATTTCATAGAAATTGCATTGGCACTCCTAGGATCAGAACTTAATGGGTTAATCTCGTTTATAAATTTTTAAACTTAAGGGGACATATAGGTAACAAATTTAAAAAAAAAAATTTTTTTTCGGGAATTTTTTTTCATAGAAGGAAAAAAGATATCGTTTTCAAATTTTGCACATATATTTATTAACATTTAAAGAATACAAAATAGTTTTCAAAATTGTTATAACGGTCTGAGGGGGGAAAAAGACCAAATTAATCCTTGTTTTTAATTAATTTGTGGCTATAGCCTTAACTAGGATAATTTTTTTCCGCCGAAAAAAACAAAATGGCTGCCATTTGAAAAAAAATCGGTTTTCGAGGTTACAAAACCGGTCGCCATTTTGTTTTTTTTTTTTCGCCGGAAAACATTATCCTAGTTCAGGCGATAGCCATTTAAACAAGGATTAATTTGGTCTTTTTGCCAAATGATCTGACCTGATCTTAAAACTATAATTTTATTAAAAGCCAAGATATCGATTTCTGAGAGCTGCATTTGTATAGGACATATAAGCTCGGTAGTCCGATCCAGTTTTTTTTCTTACTGGTTATTATTCTTAGTTAAATTTATTTTTTTTTCTCAATTTTAAGATGCGAACTTTCAATAGAACAAAATATTTTTTCAAAATTATTTTTGTTATTAATGAGTCATTCAACAGAAACAAATTGTAGAACAACTTGTTCGAAATGGCGACCATTTGCTTTCCAGCACGAGCGAATTCGATCCGGCCAGTCATCTATCGCAGCAAGCACGACATGCATAGGAAATTTCTCCACTGCTCGGATAAGAGAGCGTTTTAGCGACTCGATATTAGGGTGTCAAGTAGGGCAAGCCATACCCTCTAACATGGAACACAATTTTTAATCCAATGGGTTCAGGTCTGGGTTACCCGTTGGCCACTGATCCGTGGAAATGAAGTCCGGTACATTGTTTTCGAGCCACTCTTGAGTCAATTTAGTCTTATGGGCCGGAGCAGAATTTTGTTGCAAGGTCCACGGCTTGTTTTGAAATAATGTCGTATTAAGAGGCTTCACAACCAATTCCAAAACATCGTTCCAAAACATCGGTTTCGTACACTTTCGCCGACCCCATCATAGACGACTGCCCACCAAACCATCACAGAAGATGCTTGGTGACCTTTCTAATGACAGAGCATACACTCCATCATTCAGTTTATTGAACGATTCCTCTACGGCAATGTCGGTCATTCTGTCGCTCGCGGACAAAGAGCTTTTTCTGCCGCCACACGTACGCTGCTAGAACTTCACACGTACGGTGTAAGAGCTTTTTACACACTTTTTTAAAATTGGCCCATCATAGACGCCTGCCCACCAAACCATCACAGAAGGTGCTTGGTGACCTTTCTACTGACAGAGCATACACTCCATCATTCAGTTTATTGAACGATTCCTCTACGGCAATGTCGGTCATTCTGTCGCTCGCGGAAAAAGAGCTTTTTCTGCCGCCACACGTACGCTGCTTTTTACACACTTTTTTAAAATTGGAAAGCTTTTTAATGCACAAATACACATAAACGCCAAGATTGTGGCTGTGTAAGAATGTGTAAGAATATCCCCACTAATGCCCTACGGGGAAAATTTTGCGTCAGTAAACAGAATTCTTCTGTGGGCATTATCCGCGTGCTGGAGAAGTAACGCTTTGATTTTCGCTTATGTTGTTCCTTCAAAGCTACCGTGAGAAGGTGCGCAATGTGTCTTTTGTATGCTCTGAGCCCCATGTCAAATTTAAGAATGCGAGAGATCGATTGCGCCAAGATATTTATCTCCCGGGACAAGATTTTCTGATTTCGCAGCGGTTTTCGCTTGATTGATGACTCGTGGTGTTTTTACAACACGCGGATGGCCGAATTTTAGAGTCGATTATTCCACCAGTATCCTCAAACAACTTCACAGTACGATACACAAAATTACAAGAGACTCCGAGTGGTTGCAAGGTCCGAAAGATATCGCCTCTTTCCATGCCACATTTTTATACCCCCACGTTTAAAAAACGTAAATGGGGGTATATTAATTTTGTCACTCCGTTTGTAACGCCCATAAGGAGGCGTGGCAGGTATAGAAAAGTATATATATTATTGGTCAGCATCACCACCCGAGTCGATTTAGCCATGTCCGTCTGTCTGTCCATCTGTCCGTCTGTGATCACGATTAAAGCCGTAATTTTAAAGCAATATTTAAGCTTTTATCTAAAAAATAAAGGTCAAGTTCGAAAATGAGCCAAATCGGATGAAAACCACGCCTACCTCCCATACAAAGTGACTTTATCAAAACGGTAAAATCTCTTAGAATTCCACAAAAATTAATATATGGACTTGAAATTTTGCATATGAACTTTGATATATAACATGTACTCTGTGTTTGAAATTCAACCAAATCGAGTGAAAACCACACCCACCTCCCATACAAAGTGATATGTCAAAAAACAAAAGCGAATATTTTCTGTTAAAAATATGACGAAAATGTTTTTATAAATAAACATTTTATTGACTGCTTAAGACTTTGAATATATTTCGGTTCGGACGTGGGGGTATTTTAACTTCGGCCCAGTCGAAGATCATTTCTTACTAGTTTTAGACTAACATAAGCAACTGTAGCCGAAAATATTTTTAGCGTAAAAGAAGCATAAATGCTAAATGTCAAACAGACGTCTCGACGAAGCGAGTGTGTTCATTAGTGCTCACCCACAGTAAGCACGTTCAGTCGTGTACCAAACATATGAGAGTACTAAGTATATAATATATAGATATGATAAGAGTAGGTACTAATAGTAGCATTACAAAATAAGTAGTAAAGTAAAACACAATACAACAATGTGCTTATGTACTTTCGGTAAGTCTAGGTGTGAGCTCAAATATTTTGGTTTTTTAATGGAATTGTAGGTATTGTCAAATTTGCACACAATAACATACAAAAAATAAGGAGTTCTTTTCAAAGTCTCTCCCTATCTGACCTACCTACCTTGCTACTGTAGCAAAAGTAAAAAATTTGTGTTCTTTTCTTAACAAAGACACACAGTCAATCAAAAAAGTTTACGTACACTGCTAATCATAATTTTACAAAACTTTTTGCTGCTTACTTACTGGGCAAACATTAATTTTTAAAGTTTTCTACGAACAAATTGTCGTTCGGAAAACACACTTGGGTTGCAATCGGCAGTAAACTTTTTGACGTGACACGCTACGCTTTACCGCGCAGATTTCCGAAAAATTTGAAAAAGGCATTTTTTCAAAATGCATCTTCGTTTCATGGAATTGTTACTCAAGAAGTATAGCTGTTATAACAAAAATTATGATACAATAGTAAAGGTTAAATCTTTACCTTTATGACAAAAATATTAAAAAAATTAAAACCTGGTCGGGACGCGGAGGGAGCCGCTGAAAAGCTACCAAACCTAAAATTTGTTACATAAAAATATTTACAACACGCTATATAAAGGTGGTTAAGTTAAAATTATTATACGCCAGCAAAGGCATAGAAAACAAACACTTTATAATGTCATAAGGTCGCAGAGAGAGCGACCCCAAGATTGAAAACGGCGTTGCATTGAATTATTACTCGGTGAATATATGCGCTACGGTTAACATTATAAAACGGAAATGAAGGATTTGTACTTGGCCTTTCGACAAAAATAAAAACAAAATTATGAAGGCGTCGTGTCGCGGATGTAACAAAAAATGTAATATTGTTGCATGGAATTATTACTCGCGTATTAGAGTTGCAACGTTAAATTTTATTTTATACGACAGCCAAGATTGGGTCTTTGAACATATAACGAAAATTATAATAAAAATTCTTTGCGCCATGAGAACGGGGAGGTAACCTCTTAATGCAGTAAAAATGCAACAACAGTGAAGAAACGTTGCATGAAATTATAACTCCATTACCATTGGTGCTATGGTAAATTTTATGAAACGACAATAAAAATGAGGTTTTCGGTTACATGATAAAACTAAAAAAAACAAATTCGTTACCATCATGAGGTCCAGCATGAAACCGCTCGATGTAATGTAAATGCTCCATTATTGCATGAATTTATTGCCTGGTAACAAAGCAAAAACAGAATAAAATCAAAACTAAAACATTATGCTGAAATCGCAATACTGCGTTAGGTCAGTCGTGCGCCGATCGTACGTTATATCGACGTTTCAAAAACTTTACGAGATAAGCTGTCAGAACGCACCACCTTCGAATTTTGCACTCTCAATATTGCGTTAGTAGGTCGTGCGTCTGCCACTTAGATGATGCCAATTAAACCAGCCATGCAAGAAATCCCACAAAAGTTGTTTTCCCCACAATTCTCAATCCCGCAATTTTCTATATAAATATATATAGCCTTTAATATATCGCGCTTAAGACGGTTCGTGAAAAGTATGGCAATAAGTATTGCTTTAACAGCATGAGTTATAAAAACACATTATATAAATCGGTCCAGAAGCTCCAAATAAGATTTTGAAGCCCCTGCCCAAATTGTACTCCATTTTCGGCCTTATATATGAGGTATAGATCACGCGTAGATCAGTTGGAGTGAAGTATTTCTTACACCGTTTTAAAAAACCTAGGCACTTGGCCGCTTCTTTCGACACATCGAAAATATGATCATTCCAACGGAGATCAGATTTGGTCGATATGCCCAGAACGTCAAGAGCATCTGACTCAGCAAGATCTACACCATTCATATTGAGGGGAGATAAGGGACAATTCATTCGTTTGTGGGTTAACAGGCAACACTGGGTTTTGCTAGCATTAAACTCAACTCTATTAGCTAGCCCCCACTCAGAGATTTTTCCTAAGTCATTAAGCAGTGTATCATTCATATTTTGCCTCTTTCTTTCAATCTCCACAGAACTCGGGCGTTTTTTGAAGGAATATGAATGACAAATGCTGCTGTCGTCCGCAAACGAATGAATTGGGTTATGAGTCAACGACAAAAGGTCGTTGATAAAAACCAGAAACAAAGTTGGCGATAGGACTGAACCCTGAGGTACTCCAGCACCGATGGCGTGTTCACTAGACGAAATGCCGTCAACCACGACACGAATCGACCTGTCTTTTAGAAAACACGTGATCCATCGAGCAAAGTTACCACCAACACCATATGCAATTAGTTTTGACACGAGAGCTTTATGCCACACTCGGTCAAACGCCTTAGAAATATCCAGAGCAACAACCCTGTTTTTACCAAGGGAGTGAACACATTGGTTACACTTCTCCGTGAGGAACGCCATGAGGTCACCAGTAAACCGAGCCCTACGGAAGCCGTATTGACGGTCACTAAGTAATTCGTTACGCTCCAGATAATTCATTAGGTGGAAGTTTATTACATGATTTTGGAGAGCGTAGAGCATATCGCAATGGGTCGGTAGTTCTCAGGGTTCGTGGCATCGCCCTTTTTGGGTACCGGCTGAACGTTCGCGACCTTCCAACAAGATGGAAACACTCCTTTCCTGTAGGAGATGTTGAAAAGGTTACGCAAAGGTCGAGCCAGTGTAGAAGCACACATTTTTAGCACAACTGGTGGTATACCATCAGGGCCAGAAGATTTGTTTATGTTGAGGTTTGCAAGGACTCTTTTAACTGCTCTCGTTCGAAAATGTATCTGTAGATTTTTATGGGACTTCGTTTAACATCGTTGGAATTTATAATTTATATAATGTTTCTTAATAACTCATGCTGTTAAAGCAATATTTATTGCCATACTTTTCACGAACTGTCTTAAGCGCGATATATTAAAGGCTATATATATTTATATAGAAAATTGCGGGATTGAGAATTGTGGGGAAAACAACTTTTGTGGGATTTCTTGCATGGCTGGTTTAATTGGCATCATCTAAGTGGCAGACGCATGACCTACTAACGCAATATTGAGAGTGCAAAATTTGAAGGTGGTGCGTTCTGACAGCTTATCTCGTAAAGTTTTTGAAACGTCGATATAACGTACGATCGGCGCACGACTGACCTAACGCAGTATTGCGATTTCACCATAAAACATCCACATACAAAGCTCTTTCAATGAAAATGCAACTCTGCTATAGCAAGAAATGTCAAACGCACGACCGAGTAGAATTTTTCTCTACTCATCTCGTTAGATCGTACTTTGATCGTACTTTACCCCCTTCGTATGATATTTACGATCAAAGTTTGAGGTCGAATTGTGAATTGCTGCATAAGAACACGTGAGTTTCTACTCGAGCTGTCAACGCACGCCCGACCTAACGCAGTATTGCGATTTAGCAATTACAGATATTAAAACAAGGTTCTAAATCCAAAGAAGGATTTGAACAAGAATTAGAAAAATTATGATAAGAAACATTTGTACAACGATTAAGACCAGGAAAAATATAAGGATTAGGACAAGAGTTGGGACCAGGATTTTGACAAGGATTAGAAAAAGGACGAGAACAAGGTTTAGATTAAAGATTAGGAGAAGGATTTAGGCAAGGATTACGGAAGGATTGGTAAGAAGAAAAAAAAAATTGGCTAAATAATTGGGACAAGGATTGCGACAAGAAGTGGGACAAGAACTATGAAATGAATTCGAACAAGAACTAGGACAAGGATTTGTACATGGATTAAAAAAAGTATTTGGTCAAAGATCAAGACAAGGAATTAGACAAATATAAAGTCAAACATATGAATAAAGGTAAGATGGAGACAAGTTTAACGACAAGGGAAAGAATATAGATAAGGATAGATACGAGGTTACGTTTTCACGTCAAAATTTACGGGTACGTCCATGGCACAGCATCCTCTTTTGATATAAATTTCTTATTTTGCGTGTAGCTTTATAGTTTTTTTCTTTCATTTAAAAAATGGAATTTTTTTTAAGTTTTATTTATTAATAACTAAATCTACTATTTATTTCTATTTGAAATAAATCTGATATAATTTCAATCTATATTAATATCGAATCGAATAATAAGATCATAAGTCAATAGATAGTGATGAACGTAAACTTTTTTGATTCACTGTATATTTGTTGTAGAGGTAGAAATACCATAACTTTTTGAAACAAAAATGACGACAGCCTAAAGTCAATAATGGCAGCACTCACAATATCCGTATTTATTTTTTTTTTTTTTGTTTTTTTTTTTCTTACAAGTAAATTTAAATGTCATGAGTTAACATTTTTATTCCCTTGAGTATTAGAAAGAGAAAGAATAAGTATTTATCTTCGCTTATAAGTTAATTCTATTATAATTTCCTGCGAAAAAATTTCAACTCAAATTGATGGGCTTAGATGTCTACCCATTAGGATGTTAAATCTTGTATGATAATAAGGTTAAACGGAAATTTATCCATTAACCAAATACATCAAAATATTTATTGTGGTTAAATTTTAATGTGACCTTTTTATTCAATTATTTGGAAACTAATAAATAAATAAATAAAGATAATTGTTGAGCTCGAGGCCAAGTATGTAAAGGAAGAAAACAGCTAACAACAGCAGACAGCCTAGACCGACTGTTTCGTTGAACGCTACACCAACTCATCAGTGGTCTTGCATGACTTTCACTATGATCCATTCAGTTACTAAAGGTTGCTAGATTCGGACTATTGTCGATATTTATTGTATTTGTACTTTTACAATTGAATGCGGGACCAATGTTGCCTTCTATGTGAAATCCGCAACAAACTGTGACCCGTTGCGAATGTAATAGAATCTCCATTATCTCGTGGGGCTGTTCATCGCATTAAATTAGGCAATTCTGTTTGTTTATGTAGCCATTTAGTCAGACATAGGCCTCGTCCAAAATATGATTTTTGAACATGATTATTTTTAATGTAAAATTTCATTATTTAGTGACGTTGCTCTTACTGACGTGTACTGAATAAAACAAAAAAAAAATAGCGTCTATCTGTCAACAAAAACGTCAAATATCAAAGTTTTATCTATTAGAAAAACTACAGCGAATTAAAAAACGCCCTTTATGTGTAACGAATTGATGGCATAATTATAAATCCCTACAATAATATAAATCCCTACACATCACTTTACGATGCGTTGTTGAAATTCGCCGTAAATAAAATGCAACTCTTTACGACGCACAGTGTCGCGGCGAAAATTGCCAAAATACAATGTTTGAAATGTGTCAATCATTAAATGAAGTTTGATTATAAATACCCTAACTAAGAAGGATTCAAAGTTTTGTTGTGATAGAATAATAATAATAATAATAAACTGGCCATTTCAGCCCTTGAATGGACTTTGGCCGAACTTTCAATGATCAAATTGTGTTGTTCGTATTATAAATGTTTGTTTTACAATCTTTTTCCATGTATTATGGCTTTATTAGTAAGAGCAAACATTCCCATTAATTATGGAACACAACGTCGTTCAAGTATCTGCCTCGGCTGGCTTCGCAGTAACGCATTCTGGCACTCCAATTTTCCAAGACCTTGTTGATGGTTTTGGGCTGTAGTTCATGGATTGCTTGGATGATATTGGATTTAAGTGCTTGAATCATTTCCGGATTGTTTGCATAACATCGGTTCTTCACGGCTCCCCACAAAAAAAAGTCCAGAGTGGTCAAATCGCAGCTCCGAGGTGGAAAATTGACAAGACGACTGATAACACGATTTGGAAATTTGGTGCGCAAAAGATCAATTGTGCCATGGGCTCTGTGGTATGGCGCACCATCCTGCATGAACCAGAGGTCGTTTAAATTAATGACTCCAATTTCAGTAAAAAAAGTTGGTTAACACGGCTCTGTAACGCCCACCTTTAACCGAAACGTTGTTCCAAGCCTCATTTTTGAAGAACCACGACCTCGCAGAATCACCATTATGTGAATATTTCGAGCGGAAAACAGCTGTCAGTGTCAAAATAACCTATGGATTAAAAATAAACCATTCTGCTTCAAGGGGAAGAGAGCCACTGTCATCGTCATACTTGACGAGCGAAATGTCTTTAATTCTGCAAACTGGGAGCGAATAATCCAGGTACTATAGGGTTTTTTTTTAGAGGTATACAACTTCGAATTGAAATAAAACACAAGAAAATCGTTTTAATGTCCATCAATTTGGCTTTATTGGAAGGATAATTTTATGCCATTAATGTTTAAATATGATTTCGGGCATGTGGCCGCCGCGGCTGGCTCAAATAAAGCCAATTCTACAGGTCCAATTTTCAACCACTCTTTCGAGCATATGGGGCCGTATGTCGGCAATAACGCCACGAACGTTGGCCTCCAAGACCCCTAACGTTTCTGGTTTGTTGGCGTAGACGAGCGACTTCACATATCTCCAAAGGAAATAATCCAATGGTGTCGAATCACACGATCTTGGTGGCCAATTGACAGGTCCATTCCGCGAAATTATGCGCTCATCGAATGTTTCCTTCAATAAATCGATTGTGACGTGCGCTGTGTGGCATGTAGCGTCGTCTTGTTGAAACCACAACTCATCCACATTCATGCCATCCAATTCGGGAACAAAATAGTCGGTTATCATGGCTCTATACCGGTCTCCATTAACGGTAACTGACTCTCCAGCATTATTTCGGAAGAAGTATGGCCCAATGACTCCACCAGCCTATAGAGCACACCAAACAGTCAGTTTTTGTGGATGTAATGGCGTCTCAAGGATCTCATGTGGATTCTCTTCACTCCAAATGCGGCAATTTTGCTTGTTTACGTAGCCATTCAACCAAAAATGAGCCTCATCACTGAACAAAATTTTGCGATGAAAATCAGCATCGAGATCAATCTCATTTTCGGCCCATACACCAAAATCACGATGCATTGCATGGTCTCGCAGCTTTAATTCTTCCACAAGCTGAATCTTGTAAGGTCGCAAGCCAAGATCTTTGCGCAAAATCTTCCATAAAGTTGATGGACAAAGCTCCAATTGCTGTGCACGGTGGCGAATCGATTCATTCGGGTCCTATTCAACATTTTGCTCTACAGCGGCAATTGTTTCTTCGGTGCGCACTGTTCGACGTCTCTGCGGATGCGTATTATCACATAGAGTAAACGTAGTGCGGAAACGACCCATGGTTAACCGAATTAATTGCTCTGATGGACGATTATGTCGACCATAAAATGGACGGAGCTTGCGGTAAACTTCGCGAACTGAACCATTATTTTCGAAATAAATTTGCACGATTTGCAAGCGTTGTTCTTTTGTCAACCTGTTCATGATGAAATGGCAAACCAAACTGAACATAAATGACATTAGAGTTGCCAGATTTGACCACAAAATGCCAGTTTTATCTCTATTCGAAAAACAAACCCCTAAAAAAAACACCCTTTAGTTGGTTTCAATGTACTAAGCTACCTGCTGCGCATCATCCGTGACTACTTGCGCGAAAGAGTGCTGTACTATGACACAGAGCAAGGATCAGGACAACATAAAGTTACAGGAGGCGTACCGTAAGGATCTGTCCTAGGGCCGACACAGTAGAACACACTGTATGACAGCATACTAAGGATCAAATTGCCAACTGAAACGACGTTGATTGGCTATGCTGACGACATTGCCTTAGTCGCGAAGCACACCGACGAGCTCTCCATAGCCAGCAACAACGCAATCGCGCGCGTAAGACGCTGGCTTCTAGATGCTGGCCTAGAACTGGCAGCGCGTAAAACGGAAATGGTACTTGTTAGCCCAAAAAAGCAGCGTGAGCAGTTAGTCATCAATGTTGAGGGCTATGATATAACATCAAAGCCTCACATTAAATATCTCAGGGCATCCTCATAAACCAGCGCCTTAGCTTTAAAGCGTATTTGCTGGCAGCGGCAGATAAGGCGAGAGCCATAAACGGTGTACTTACCCGCATGTTACCAAATATTGGTGGTGCCTAAGGAGAAAGAAGACTCTTACTATCAACTGTGGTAGATTTCGTGCTGCTATATGCGTTACCAATATGGGCAGATGCAAAAAACACAGCCACTGAGAAGGGTCAACAGACTAAGTGCGTTAAGAATAGCATGTGCCCAAAGGACGGTCTCAGACTTAGCCATTGGGGTCATTGTTGGTAAGATACCAGTTGATATCCGAACCTCGGAGATAAGGCGGCTGTATGCCCAGCAAGGGAACAAACCCACGAGTGAAGATAGGCAGCGGGAACACGCTCGCGCTATAGAGGAATTTTAATCGTGTTGGAGAATAGCTAACAATGGCACATGGACGTACCAACTCATACCGTACATCCACGATTGGCTGTCGCGTTAACATGGTTCGTTGGACTTCTATATAACACAAGTAGTCACCAACCATGGATATTTCCATCAGTACCGAAGCAGGTTCCACATTATAGGCGATTCTAACTGCCCATTTTCGACTGTCCTCGCCTTAGGGCAGAACGGATAGAACTCGAAGAGATCACGATTATATAAATTGCTATTGACAACCTGATACCGACGATGTGCCAATCCAAAATTAATTGGATCGCGGTGTGCACTTTCGCAAAAAAAGTTATGCAGACCTTGAGAATGCTTGAACGGGCTGATCGTGACAACTTGTTCGCACAAGAAAGTCAACAGCCGACGAATCACACCAGACAGATGCCTTCCCTTGGTTCCACAGTTGAAGACCCTTGCAGAGGTGACAACCAAGATAGGACGAAGACAATCACAGACGATTGAGCTAAGTGCTCACGATGGCATTCCTGACGTCGATGTCCCAGGAGGACAAGCCGTCCTGACAGCGTCCAGGTTTAGTTGGTTAAAGTCCCACACTACCAGAGGCTTTCCATGCTTTCTGTACGAACAATATTAAAAAAAACCCTCTCCGCCTGCACCCCGTAGTACGAAAACCTAGTGTGACCCGAAGAAACTGACTTTATATTTGGTTACAGCGACTCCAAAAATATTAAACGAAGTTTTTTTTTTGGACTATTGTTGAACAGTGTATTTACACATGCTTTTGGCGAATGTTGCTCATGTCTTGCTTCGTTGGGTATTCTTGATTACGTAATCGCAAGCGCTCGTACTCCATGCCACTCGTTCCACAGCGATTGGTGCATGTGTTCGCGTATTAATTTTAATGCAAAAGACACATTTGTAGCTTTTATATTGACAAGACATTCAAAACGCCACTCAAGTTGTTCTCTGCCCAAAACTGATAAAAATTGAGCAAGGAAAAATTGAAAATTTAATTAAAAATGTAGTACCATATTTTTATGATAATTGGGACACACAAAAAACTTGTCATTTTAGAATGTTTTTGACAATGATAGATGGTGCAGTGTTAAATGTTTTAAGTTTAAATAAAAGTTCATTCTGCAAATTCAAGCCAACAGAAAAGAATTCGGTACTGGTTTTTGAAGGAGAAGTCTCAGAAGATTTGTTCAAGTATAGCTTTTATACACTGCATGTCAAAATTAAATTCTTCGAATGCTTACTTCATATGGAGTTCAAAATACCTGTGACATCCTGGATAGCTAAGACGATCGAGTAAAAATAAATAATATCAGCAACAAAACACAACAAAAAAAATGGGTTAAAAAACGAAATAGGATTGATAATTGATAAAGTAAAAATTGGATATGGTACAACAAATTACGGTAACACGTGCGAGAACAACACGGCCACTTTCTAGTGGCCATAACATTAATGTAATCTTTTTGAAATGCTGCTAGGAGAGACGTTTATGATGTACTAGCGATACCCGGCACGAGTTGCTGCACCCGGCAAGTATATTGGAAATATTAAGTAAGCTCAAAACTTTTATTAGAACCTTAGTCTGACACCACGCTCATGTTCTACAGTTGCCCGTTACAGTTTCCTAGTCGCAGAACATCACTCCTATATATTCTATCCTGGCAATTCTATTATGAGTTGCAATGTCCTGTGATTTCAACTTCCATAGCTATTCTGTATAGAAAATCGGGCCACACCCCCTTTTCCAATGCACGTGCCAGTTTTCCGGTAAAAAGACTTTGGCAATTAGTAACTCCATACTGAGTTTCATTGTCATGCGACGTTTAGTTCCAAAGCTATTCAATATCAAAAATTTGACTTGTATGGTCGAAGCCATAACCTCTCTTCCTATGCCCGTCCCAATTCTCTTGTAAAAATACATTCTCCATTCTGAGATTCAATGTTATGTGACTTCTACTTCCAAAGCTATTCGATACCTAAATTTGATTTGTATCGGCAGTGCCACGCCCACTTGTCCAGTGGTAACTCAATTTTGCCAGTTAAAACACACAACTAAATAGTACGTTTTTACCGAGTTAAATTGATATGTGACTTATAGTTCAAGAGTTATACCTTACATTTGGGCTGCTGAAAAATTGCCACACCCCTAGTCCAACGCCCATAAATTTTCACCAGTGGAACGGCACGTAAAAATTTCGTTCGAATATCAAATTTCGATGCTTTGTGACCTATAATTCCAAAAATATTCGATATCGCATAATCACAGAAGGAAGTATCCAATTTGGTCCAATCGTTTTCAAGTTTTAAGCAACTGAACAAACCAAGATATTTAGATAAGAATATAGATAAATAAACATATATAAGAGAGGGGGAACCCCCAGCATATTTATATAACTTGTAGTGCTGTTGCCAACAGTGACCACATGAATTAAACTACTAAATTTTAGTCTGATAAGACCCAAACCGTCTGAAATATAAAACTTTCATATATTTGTGAGCAGTAAAAGGGGGTGTGACAAAAAATGTTCACATACAAACCATGGTACGACCAATAAGAACAGTACAAAGCAAACCTCAAGCAAATCGGACGCTCCGTTCTTGAGTTATAGAATTACAAACACAAATTTTTTATATATATATTAATTTTTTTTATATATACAGATATGAGAAAATCTTTAAAATGCCATATCTTCGGAAACAAGGGGCCAATTTTGTGCAAACTTCCCCAACGTACCGTGAAATTTTGGTTGAAATCGGTCGACACGTTTCCGCAGCTAGTGGTGACATCAACACTACTTATTATATAAATAGATTTCATATTTACAACTATAATCAAATGCGCACATACTTTTCCAGCTATAAACAATAAAAGGTATTCCGCTATTCCTTGTTAGCTAACATGGATTAATTACTTTCATCAAATTAGCATAGCCAGTGGCGTTCCTAGGCTTGGTGATACATATCGCTCGTTTTCTACAATAACGTTATAACTCAAAAAAAAAGATTTTTCAGGAGAAGCATTTTAAGTTTTGAACAGACAAAGGAAATTAATTCACCATTTTCAAAATATGGACAAAACATCAAATATACAAGTACTAATGCAATGTACATGGTTTAATACAAAGTGACAAAAAAACTGGATATTATCGATATATAATACGATCTAATCGGAAATATATTGAGGTGAATGAATCACAAGATCTACTCTCCTGCAAAAATTAAAGAAGATACCGTTACCAAAATTGTACACAGCATAGATCATGGTAACACAAATGTTGCTGTGTAATTAACTCAATTTTTATGTTTTTTGGATCATAACGTTATTGAAGAAAACGAGCGATATGACAAACAATAAGAATTTGTAAAAAACAGATTAAAAATATTACATTTTCAGGTGGTTACATATTTAGATATGTACCCAGCGGGAAAATAAAAATCGCTACAAGAAACAGCGCATTTTATGTGTATTTTTGGTGCGCTTGAGGATGCGCTTTCCAGAGTTCAGAGTTGTGGAGCTCATATTTTTATATACATTTTGTTCACAAATAATCAAGCGAGGAAATAGCAGAGCGTTGAGACATCTGACTGTAATGCCAACATGTGACAAAAAATAAAATTTTCTCGCTTTGTTTTTAGTCCAAGTTCTCAGATCTCGCTACGTTTTGTTATTTGCTATAATGAGAGCGAAGCGCTTACATCTGATGACATCAGTGTTGCAAGATGCCTCTCACCATTTACCCCTAGATTGGATCTCAAATCCCCCTAAAATTCCCCTAAAATTTTTTTTCGAAAAACATACAAAAATACAGTTGTAAATAATTTAAAATTTATTGAGTTAAAACTTTAACTTCAAGGGGCAGCTGAAGAGTAGCACAACTGCAATGCAAATTGCTAATGTGTTCCTATGTATTTAAAGGGCTGAACTGTTGGACGTCTACAACAAGCTCAGGAAGTTGCTTTGTAGCTTTCAATTGTCCAAGCTAAAATTGGCCTTAAAATTTAGTTTACCTTTGAAAGCAGGCTCCGTCTCCCATTATTTTGTATATTTTTGGGCATACCTTTTCTTTTCGTCAGTTTTCCCCATACTTGCTTCGTTTTTAATATTTACTCAGAGTTGCAAGTTAAGCGCGAAGCGAGTTTAAAGTTAAGTGGGAAATGATTGGTAATTTATTTGAAGTGTTGCCAATTCACCTGTTTTTATAAAGTGTTGCTGAAATCGCTTTTTGCACAATATGGAGGAAAAAGTATTTTCCCTAAATTTTTTGCATAGTTTTAAGGAAAAGTAATAAATCTTTATTTCCAAAGGTAAACTTTCCAAATACCCCTAAAAAACCCCTAAAGATTTATTACCCCTGAAATTCCTCAAACCAGTTAAAAAACCCATAAATCTAGGGGGAACTCCCCTAATCTGGCAACACTGGATGACATGCCAATGTTAAAAAAGGCTCTATCCATAAGGAGAACAAAGCGCTCTACTGCTTTTTGGGAGCGCTTCAAATGCGCTAATGAAGCGCTCGGTTTCCTGCTGGGTTTAAGGTAAAAAAGAAAACTTATTAACTTCGCAGTCTTAAAAACTGACGGAACAAAAACATTACATTTTCAGATACATATTTGTATATGTAGGTATAAGGTTAAACAAAGAAATCTTATTAACGGCGTTGTCTTAAAAACTAACTATTCTTACTTTAAGAGCTGCAAAATTTGAAATAACCTCATCGAAATCAATATTACTTGCAAGCTCGTTTTCAATGGTTAAAATAGCAAAATCGGAAAGCCTTGCCTGTCCCATGGAAGACCTTGAATAAGTCTTAATTAATTTTAGCTTTGAACAACTCCTTTCGCATGAAGCTACTGATACTCAAATTGTTAGAAATAATTTCAATGCGACAAAATGGGACACACATTTTTTAACGTAATGTATTTGTACTTTTTTCTTTCTGTTTGAGAAATGAAAACAAATATCAAAATGGTGTCACCCCTCAAATGGTGGTAACCGTTTTAAAAAAGAAAGTATGCAATAGCATAAGTTAAGAATGACGCTTTGAATTAGTAAAAGAATTATTAAAATCGGTTCAGTAGTTCTTTAGTTTAGCGTACACGAAGATACGTGATAAGCCTTTTATATAATAGTATAGATGTAAGATTATACCCTCGGTATTACATGCCTGCTACAATACATAAGGTTTTTGTTCATGGAGCAGCAATAATTAAAAACTTTTCAATTTCAATAGGATTAATGTCTTAGGAGTCATACAATAATAAGTCCTTTGTCCGATTTCCGAATTTATTTTTTTCATTTTTTTCTTTTATCTTAACTAACATCTGTACAAAATTTCAACATTATTGAGTTATTTTTAGCGAGTCTATGAATATGTTTTGTTTTGAAATATATGGTCGGTGGGTTTGTGCTTTGCCCAAAATTAAATTTTTTCTTAATTTAAGCAATAAAAAGATCTGAACCAAGTTTCAACTCTCTACGACAACATATTTTAATTTTGGTCGCTCATTGTATGAACTCGCCACACTGTCCGACGTGATTTTAACCGTTGAGTAAAGAAATAACGTAGTGGCACCACTGCAATATAGCATTTTATAAAACGTAACGCTGAAAAATAAATAACTGGTAATTTCAGCCCTTGAAAGGACTTTGACCTAGCTTCTTATGATCAATTGTGTTGTGCGTGTTATTAAGTTTCTACACAATTGACCGAGAAAGGGACCTACATGTTTAACGCCGACTCCGAACGGCGATGAACGTAATGTTCTTATTCTCAAGAAGCTTTACATGACATTTGATTACTCTCTGAGGTTTGCCATTGTCTGCAGAGAGGTGGCGGCCGTACAGAAAAATCTTTTTTAATTCAAATAATTTTCTGTCGCTGCTGGGGTTCGAACCCGGGTCTCCAGGTTCGTTGACATAGAGACCACGCACTTCAACCAACTACGCCACGGATGCCACGCGTTTGGCGTTTATACCTATTACAATTTCAATTAAATGATGACGGAAGAGAAAAGCTGATATGGTTGCCAACATTTTATTGTATCTTGAATTTTCCAAAAATTTACTAAAATATGCTAATTTTATTATACATCTCTGACAACCCTTAACTGTAGTTAAGCTAACACAATAACGTAGTGATTAATAAAATGCAAATTTTAAATCTAAATGATGCTCTGCGTTAACGTTGCGTTTCATCACGGTGATTTCTAAAATGATGGCATTAAACTCAAACAATAACTTTTATTTTTCGGCGGAATAATAAAAGAGAAAAGTAAGTTTTAATTTGTAAACAAATAAAACATAAAGAATAACACTAGCTTTTGAGCAACATTGTAAACTCAAAGAAATGTATTTTTTTGCAAATACAAAATGTTAACTAAAAAAATAAGAGTTGTTCTTAGTGAGTGATAAAACGTAACTCAAAAATAACTATTAAGATCAAGGTCACAAAATTTAACATTCTTTAAAGGAAGAAAAAATTGATAAAAAAAACCTATGCTCAAAGAAATAAATTATTAATAATAATATCGAAACAAATTAAAAGCCAGATTAAATAAAATTATGAGCTTTCTCTTACTTAAAAGGACACATCATCTCGACGGCGACAATTCGAAAGTAACAAAGCCCATTACAAACAGACACAGCTCGCTAGGCACAGCTTGGAATAATGTTCTTAAGTTATTTCAACTAAATAAACACAAGATCTAACAGCGATAATGAGCAACCTTACTCAATTCTAAACAGAAAGGACCACGTTCTGCGCACGGTGTTTAACAAAAGCATCCAACAAATATTTATAGGGGATTTTCTGTCAATCAATCCCATAAGATTTTATCACATAATTAGCATCAAATCACGTTCTTTGAACCTTCATCAAACGGCGCCAAATCGAAAAGTAATAAAAACTAAACAACAACAACAACAGCAACAACAACAACAAAAACAACGATTAAACAAACCCGCAAGCATGGCGCTAAAAAGAGTTGACAATAGCGTGTGACTCGTACATACAATATTCAAATAAAAAAAAATAAATAAATAAATACAAAATGAGGGTGATAAAAACAAGCTACCTTCTATTATCATATAAATTATTAATAAAATCATTTCATTCATTATTTTTATATCCTTGCCTCTTGCTGCTTGCATGGCGGAAATTTAAATTTATTTGAGTATGGATAAGCTTTGCGACGGCGACGTTGTCCCTGCGGCTGGCTGAGCGACAGCGCAGCTATTAATAGAATAAACATGGTGGAAAACATTGTCATGTGAGTGCACGTAAAACTTTTAATCGTATAAATATATTTAAACCGATAATGACTCAAGGCCGCAAGGAAACAAGTTATTATATGCCTTCCTTGCGGTGATTTAATCCAAAGCTCTTGAAGTCTTGCCGAGCTTTATTTGATGTGGTGGGCTTATGATGAGGCATCAACACACAATAATGATGATGATGATGAATATGTACGAGTATGTTAAAGTTATGCGTTAAGGTGTAGTGAAGAATTCTGAATTTTGCTAGTTGATAGTTTTGGTTTAAATAACTTCGCTCAAATTCTAACAATTAAATTCATGTAAGTTGTTTATATCCTTTATCACCTAGGTACTGTATATAACAAATACACCCAAAGGCTTTATAATTTCTCTAAAACTCTTCTCAGGGTTTATCTATTTTATTTATTTATTTATTTATTCACCAAGCAAGGTATCCTTAATTTAGCTTAAATTTAACTTAAATTACATAACATTATAAAAGGGAAAGGGAGCAAGGTTAAGGGCAATGAGGCAAGATTTTGGGGATATTTGATTTTATTTTTTTTTTTTATGTTCAGTGATAACCCACCCCCCCATATAGGGGGGAGGGGTGTATTGTAGTGAAGAATGATGGTATTAGGGCGGAAATAGGGACTTGGAAAGATTTTTCTTAAAGGTTAATTTGGACATTGAAGGTAAATAGTACTTCCTGATGTTATTGAATTCCCTACAGCATCTATTTATCGGCTCATTACTTGCGTAGATAGTTTGATGCTGATATTTATTTAAAAGTCTTGTATGCCTTGTTCGCCTTAACCCGAATTGTCCCAGCGGCTCCATATGGAGCCACAAAAGATGCTCGTAAACTTTGTATTGTTTAAAGTCTGGAGAATGTTATTTTATTACTTTAAAGACGTCAATATCTTACTAAAATATCTATTATTTAGATTTAGTAACTTTTTTCTTCCTAGGTTGCATAACTTTTTCACCACACTCGTACTAAAAACCATTAAAAAAAAAATTGCTGAAAATTGCTGTTTTTGCAAACATGGTAATGAAAAATGATTTTTTTTATTTATTACGAAAGTTTTTTCCCATAAATATTTATATATTTCGAATCAGAAAAAATGACATATTCTGCCAAAATAAACTTTTTTTATATTTTTTTTCTTTTAGTTTAAAAAATTCAAAGATTTTCTTAGCTGGTCCCATATGGAGCCGCTGGGCACAACTGCGTATTTGACTTTGAAAAATGAAATATGCAGTTGTGCCCAGCGGCTCCATATGGTACCGCAATAGCAGAGTGCATATTTTTAAAAAATAATTTTAAAAAAACTGTAATTAAATATTTAAACTGAAATTAAAAAATTATTCATATTAAATAGTTATTTATACTTTTTTTACTTAATTTTAATAAAAAATATAAAAATACCCAAACCTTATTATGTTTTGCTCTTGAAAAGTAAAATGCACAGTTGTGCCCAGCGGTCCCATATGGGACCATGCTTTTCCAAAAAAACTGAGATCAGAATATTGAAAATTAAAACAAATTTATTCTTTCTAAGGCCAATCGACCTTAATTTATGCAAAAAAATCGAAAAAATCCACAAAAATAATTGTGGGACAAATAGGGTTAATGGTTCATTCATATTTATTTTATTTGATATATATTCGCTGTTAACAACACCGTTAATAACATCGAAGGTAAAACATGAGCTAAGCAATGTTCTTCTTGATGAAAGGGGCATTAGATTAAGAAGGCTAAGCCTATGTTCATAGGGTGGCAAGTTGTTGTAATCTAAAGGGTTAAACGTGTCCCTAAGTGCAAAAAGCAAAAATTGTTTTTGGATAGATTCTAGTCTATCACTGTGTGATTCAAACGAAGGATTCCATATAATGCAGCCATATTCAAGAAGAGGACGGACTAATGTACAGTATAATGTCTTAGTGACCCATACATTTTTGAACTGTGGCACGTCGCTTTATAAAACCGAGTTGCTTACTGGCCCGAGACACAATTTTATCGTAATGTAGATTGAATCGCAACTTATTGTCCAATACTACTCCAAGATCAACGATATGATTGACTCTATTAATTTCAATACTATTGAGAAAGTAACTTTTACTTGCTACTACATTTTTACGGGAGAAGGTTATTACGTAGCATTTATTGACATTTAGATAGAGCTTATTTTGATTGCACCAGTGCTGTAGAGATAACAGTTTCAACTGTAAGTGGGTTACATCTGTTTCCGATTTAATAACATGGTACATTTTTAGGTCGTCTGCATACATTAGATGTGAGATATCGCGTAGTTTATCAGATAGGTCGTAGATTAAAATATTAAAGAGGAGTGGACCAAGGTGACTACCTTGTGGTACGCCGGATGTGACCAAAATCTGTTTAGATAAGGTGGCTTGAAACTTTACGAATTGGGACCTGCCATGCAGATAGGACTTCAGCCAGTTGAGCAATGATCCTGAGATACCAAACTTTTCAATTTTGGAAGCCAAAATATCATGATCAACACGGTCAAAGACTTTACTGAAGTCAGTGTAGACTGCATCTATTTGATGTCCTTTTTCCATTTTATTTAAAACATCAGAGATCATAGTTATAAGATTTGTGGTAGTTGATCTTCCTTTACGGAAACCATGTTGCTGTCCATTGAGTAGAGGATTTATAATACTTGTAAGTTTTTCACATATAATTTTTTCGAACAGTTTTGGGATAGCCGATAATATAGCAATACCCCTATAGTTTTCAACCGATCTTTTGTCGCCATTTTTATACATCGGTGTGAGGTGTGATGTTTTCCAATACGATGGAAAAGCTCCATGGGACAGAGGTTTATTGAAGATTATACATAAGGGTATGGTCAGTGAGTCTAAACATTGGACTAGAAAGCATGGGGGTATAAGGTCAGGGCCTGGTCCTTTATTTGGATCAAGTTCCTTAATTGCTTTGGATATCTCTTCTCGCGTAAGTTGAATATGACTAATTTTAGGTGGAATATTTGAATAGAGAGGGGTATTGTTAGTGTTGTTAGTGTTGTTTATTGGTACACAGAGAACCTCTTTAAAATGGTCTGCGTATAGATTGCAAATCTCTTGTATATTCGAAGAAACAACGTTACCTTTAAACATGGATGTAGGATATCCGTCAGACTTACGCTTAACGTTCACGTAGTCAAAAAATTTTTTGGGTTCTTCAACAATTCTTTCACCAATAAGATTGATATAAAATTGGTAAGCTTCTTTTGACTTAATAGAGAAAATTTTAGCCAACTCCTCATATCTCATCTTCACTTCTTCGCTTACAGTTGATGCAGTTTTCATGATTTTGTATAACTTATTTCTTTGATTTCTTATGTGTCTTAGATTCTGATCTAGCCATGGTTCCGATAGTTTATTTTTTTTCATTATTTTTGGGACTTGTCTATCAATAATTGTAAGCACACGTTGATAGAAGATTGAAACTGCATTTTCGAGAACCAACGCTGATAAATCACTCCAGTCGAAAATATTAAGACCGATTTTAATGCTATCGTAATCAGCATTGAGAAAATCATATACAATTGAGTTATTAAATGAGTGGGTAAATGTTATATTTTCGGTGAACAGTTCTATAGTTACGGCTGTGTGGTGCATACTGTTAGAGAATAAGTGTTCAGCTTCGCTAGTTGGAGCAACGTTTATTTCATAATAGGCATTAGTGAAAACTAAGTTTATTTTTTTTAAAGTAAGTTTTAAAGTAAGAAAGAAAATAAAAAATAAATAACAGGACATTTCAGCCCTTAAAAGGACTTTGACCGAACTTCTTATGATCAAATTATGTTGTGCGTGTTATTGAACGTTTGTACACAATTGATCGAGAACTGGACCTACTAGCTTTACATGTCATTATTTACTCTCTGAGGTTTGCCATTGTCTGCGGATAGGTGAAGGCCGGTCAGAAAAATTAATTCAATTGAAAAAACTTTCTGTGACAGATGGAAATTGAACCAGGGTTCTCTGGCGTATGGGTCACGTACTCTACCCACTGCGCCACGGCCGCCACTAATGTAAGAAAGTAAAGCTTCACACTAAAACGCATTTCGTTATAATGTCTGGAATTTGCCAGTGGAATATAATATCATTCCAATGTCCTCCATGAGAGTTTTTGCAGGACTCAAGCCTTCTGAGGTAATTTTCAATGATTTTTTTTGCACATATTGGCAACTAGCTCGGCCATGACTTTTAAGTCAGCTCAAGAGTTTTATGAGGGTTATTCACGTTGACGGCCTCGGTAGTCGAGTTGGTAGCGTGCTCGACTGCCATCCCAAAGGTCCCGGGTTCGATTCCCGGCTAGGCCATGCTCCTTCGCTTTAAAACCTTTCTAAATTTTCTATCCTCATTTCTAATCAACTGAAATTAAAAATTCATCAATATTTACGACTTGAAGTTATAGTTGATGGTAGAGAAGTTTTTCGATGAGATTGCCTCATAACTTGAATTGACAGAGGTAAAGGCATAACACTTGCTTCTGATTCAAATTCACATGTTTCTTCGGCTTTCCACCACGCTTCGAACATCCTACACGTGTTTCACTTGATTGCCCTTTCCTTCCCACTAAGCTATCACCCCATTTCGAACCAAGGCAGACTTGACTGAATAGGTATTCCACCTGAAATCCTTGGTTCAAAGCTAAAAAAATAAAATAAAATAAAAAACACGATCTTATGCTTAGCCCCACAAAAAAAAGTCCAGAGGCATCAAATCACACGATCTTGGAGGCCAATTGACATCGCCGAAGCTTGAAATAAGTCGTCCTGGAAATTTCTGTTGTAACAAAGCTCTAATTAGTGCTGTTGTATGGCTTGTGGCCCCATCTTGTTGAAATCACATTTCGTCCAGATCTATATCTTCAAATTCAAGTCAAAACAAAAAATCGCTTAACATAAGGCCATAACGCTCAGAATTGACTGTAATGGTTGCTCCTTGATCGTCTTCAAAAAAATACGCACTAATGACACCACGTGACCATAATGAACACCAGATAGTCACTTTTTGCGGATGTAATGGCTTCTACACAATCGCTTGGGAATTTTCAGAGCCCTATTTGTGGTAATTTTCCCCGAAATGGGCCTCATCGCTGAAAAAAATTTGCTTCGAAAAAACGGTATTTTTGAAGAGAAGCTTTTTACTCCTCGTTTTGTGATTTTCTTGAGTGAAATCCGATAAATTTCACTTTTTTCCAAAGCCAAGATAAAGGAGGATGGTCGCAGGCAACGGGTTCACCCTTTCCTGAGTAAATGTAGAGAGACTACCCAGATTCTGGAATTGGTCGCCCAATCTGGGGGGTAGGTGAACCGTTGGACTTGATCAATAGTAGCGTATACGTACGAAAGAATAGCAATGATCCTTAAAATTTGTTAGCACGGGGATAGTCGTTACTCTCAGCAGACGTGCGAGAGTACTATCTTGTGGATGGTATTTTTTAAGTCTGGTTAAAATATTGATAAAAGTAATGATAAATTTGGATAAATTGTGTTATAACTGGTGTACAAGAGGTGTCAAAGTTGGGAACTACGAGGTGAAAAGTATATCTTAGTAACCTTGGAGTGCCAGAGTTGAAAAGGTGCAATATAGTGGTGACCACGTGTCACACACAGTCAAATGCGATGTTGTCTATTCTGTAACACATCCAATAGTGGTGGCTTTTGCCATCACAATCATTAACAGCTATGAGCAGAGAGCGCTCTGGGAGCGTTGAGAGCAAAACTTGAGAGCAAAGGCTTATGTAGCAACACAAAATACAACAACAAATCACAGACAAAAAACAAACACAGAAACAACACAGAAGCTTTAAATGTAGTGGTGCTCATACCCGGTCATGAACGATGGATCCAGATGTGTCGGTGTGTATTAGTGCGTGTCGAGGTAAATCCCTTTTGCCCGGGGAGACTATCGCAGGGCTGATCCTTAAGGGGCGTATCGTTCTGGTTGTGGTAGTTCAATGTCGCGAACAGTGATCAATGTGTGATCGGTGTGGAGTTGCGCTTAATCAACAGTATGTGGCAATGCCCATAAATTGTCAGAGATGTTAGATGGGTCTCGATTTCCACGAATAAATGTGGTTGGTTACCCAACTAATCATCCATGATTGGTACTGTTGCGTTCCAACATTGGTTGCTATCCATACAGTATATTTATTAATTTAAATATAGGATGTCTTCTTAAACGTCAGTTGCTTTGCTGCAGTACAAAGCATCATATTCGTAAACAAAAACTGCAACAGTGTTGCAATGCATCGTGTTCGTGAACGCATCCAATGAGCAATCGATCACATCAGCATCGCAAACTACGCATCACTATTATCGACGATGCATTGGTGTAAACATAGCAGTGCTGCCACACAAATTTATGAAATACATCACGACTGCATACCTAACTGGCATCACGACAGCTCTGCATAGGGATGTTTAAGAAGGCAGTATGATGTGTAACCGGTGTTGAAACTACTATGGCAGGGAGTTGGTCGCGTCTGGTGTCATGAAATTGACCCCCAGGAGATGGTTGGGGGGTACTTACGTCCTGAAGATTTATCTGTTGGGCATAAATTCCATGCACCTCGATTCCATTGCCCTGTGGCAATGTGAAATTAAGCTCATCCGACAGGTATTCACGTTCAACAAATGGAATTATATTTTCAATTTCACCTTTAGAAGTGGAGAGTTTGATAAGAAATACGTGTTATATGTTGGATAATTTATTTTTGCAAAAGTGGCAAAAGCACATTTATATTTGTTAAAAAAAAAAACAAGTTATTTTGAAGACACCATTTGCTTGTAGAGTTTACGTCACTTTGTAGTTAAAGAGCATCAAAAGGATTCTGAATTTTTAGATATAACAAGTCATCTGCAAAAATTAGGCACTGAGCATTTTGTAAAAGAGTCGTTATAAGTATCATTTATAAATAATATAAAAAGCAGTGGACCAAAGATATTACTTTGTGGAACTCCAGATGAAAAAAACAAATTCTATTGCTAAGGTACGAATGCAGCCATTTCAGCATGCAAGAATGAAACTCTTACTTGGCAAGTTTTTTGAGCAGAATTGAATGAGGAACTTTATAAAAGGTTTTTGAAAATTTCGTATAAATTGTATTAACTTGGAAACCTTCACGAAACGCTAAAAATCCAATACTCAAAAAAGTCGAAAGATTAGTTAAAGTTGAGCAACAATCGATCTATAGTTAGCTACATAATTTTTATTTCCAGACTTGTATATATTTTTCATCTCTCCATCTGCCGCATGAACTAAGAATACAGATGGTTTGCCCACTCGTGAGCATGCAACATAAAGCTGGTCGGGTGTAAAACATGGAGTTTCCAGATGTATACTTCCAACGCATACTTCCAACGATTGACCTTGCACCTTATTAATGGTGATATCGGATAAAATGATATCCGAATGATATTAGAATGATCCGATGCATATCGGATATAATATATCGGATATAATGACTGAAATACGTAGAATTAGAACATCTTCCCTTTTGAATTTGCCTTTTAAGATGGTTGCTTCATTCCCGTTATTCATGAGTCCCTTAACTGCAACCCGGGTACCATTGCATAATTTCGGTTGATTAATGTTGCGAAGCATCATAATCGGTGCTCCAGCTTTTAACTGAAGCATGTGCGGTGGCACTCCGAGCAAATCAAGAGAATTCAGGAACTCGGTGGGGTAATTCACCACATCATCTGGATTTGTGACAGTATCCACAGACTTATATGTAACTAATTCCCCCGCAATTTCTCGTTGGATGTCCACATTAAGCTCATTGACTTCGTTTTTCTTCGGTGCTTATATCGCCCGAACCAATCATAGTCTCGGCGCCGTTGCGAAATGTTAGGGAATACACTGCGAAGAAGCTCTTGCTTAGATTGAATAATAGTGCAGAAATTCTCTGGAAATGTTATAAGGCCGATCACATTGTCCATTGGCATGCTTCCATTTCCAATTTCAAGCAATTGTTTGGAAAATACACGTGCCGATGGATCATTTTGTCGTTGCACACGCACATTTATGGTCAATGTTAATCTTTCCACAATTCTCCACAAAACTGACGACTTCAAGCATACATTTAATTCGTCAGCAGCTGTTGATCGAGGTATTACAGGCAATGCCTGATGGAAATCTCCAGTCAATAATACAACAACACCACCAAACGAACGATTATTCCCTCGCAAATCCTGCAATATCCTTTTAAATGCTTTCAACGATTTTGTACGGGCCATAGTGCACTCATCCCACCCAATAAGCTTACATTATTGCAAAACTTTTCCCATTCCAGATGACTTAGAAAACTTTAATGTTTAAGTTTCAACAGCTTGTATATTCAATAGCAACTTAAGAGCGGAATGTGCTGTTCGGCCACCGTCCAACAACGTTTCAGCCAGACGAAGCAAGTGCAATCGCCATTTTATTGTCCGATCGTATACTGAACAAAATTAATGAAATGAGGAATGTTTTCCTAGTACCACCAGGTGCATCCAAGAAATACAATCCACCAGTTTCGTCATTTACAGCTTGCATGATTGTATCTGAATGATAAGCTTTTGTTGATCATTCATTAATGGAGCATTGGTCTGAAGAAACGCTCGCAATTGATTGTAATCGAATTCCTGCTCGCGATGCAAATCACGATTGCATTCCTAATCGTGCCAAACTTTTGTTTACAATCATTAAGCACATATCTTCGTTAGATATTAACGCTTCATTATACATTTCCAATTATACACGGCGGCACACCTCCATCCGATGGTCCAAATTTTCGATGACGCCGAGGCATAAGTGAGGTTCTATGCCATTAATGTGCCGAATTATCTCATCCTTTAGCTTTTGAATTGTTGCTGGCTTATTGACGTACACCTTTTCTTTCAAATAACCCCAAAGAAATAAGTCCAAAGGTGTCAAATCACATGATTGGCGGCCAATTGACATCGCCAGCACGTGAGATAACATGGCCATTGAATTTGTCGCGCAAAAGAGCCATTGTTTCGTTAGTTGTGTGGCAAGTGGCACCGTCCTGTTGAAACCACACATCGTCCACATCCATATCTTCCAATTCGGGCCATAAAAAGTTCGTTATCATCTCACGATAGCGAACACCATTCACCGTTACTGTCTGACCGGCCTCATTTTGAAAAAAATACGGCCCAATGATGCCGCCAGCCCATAAACCGCACCAAACAGTCACTCTTTGTGGGTGCATTGGTTTTTCGACAATCACTCTTGGATTATCATTCGCCCAAATGCGGCAATTCTGCTTATTGACGAATCCACTGAGATGAAAATGTGCCTCATCACTGAAGATGATTTTCTTCGAAAATTTATCATCCACTGTTGCCATTTCTTGCCACCATTCTGACCGTGTAAATGCAAGTCTTTATGCATAATGTTCATCAACGACGAGCGTGAGAGGTGCAATTGTTGGGCACGACGACGAGTTGAGGTGGACGGCTCTTCAACCACACTATTGCGAACAGCAGCAATATTTTCTGCAGTACGAGCTGTACGAGCATGCACTGGTGTTTTCACATTTCCTACAGACCTGGTTTGTTCAAATTTTTGCACGTTTTCCGATTGTACGCACATTTGGACGATTAAATTGACCGAAAAAATCACGAAGTGCTCGATATGCATTTTGATTTGAAAGCCCATTTTCATAATAAACCTGAATGACTTTAACGGTTCAAATTGAGTTAGTCTGAAATTGAGAAATGTCAAATGAAATGCAGAAAAAAACTTGACATTTAGATGTGGTTTATATTCAACATCGGCCCTTAAAATTTAACCACCCTTTATATACACTCTAAACTATTGTTGAAATTTAATTTTTGTTGAATTTTCTGTTGTTGCCTAAAATTATTATCTTTTGGTGTCATTTAATGAAAATAACCAGAAATTGTTTATTTTTAAACAGAAAGTTGTGCAAAATTTAAATTTACACAAAAAAGGTTTAAATTACAACACAAAAAATTGTAATGTTAAACTCAAAATGTGTAAAAATTTTAATGACAAAAATGTGCAAAATTACACGAAAATCTGTAATGGTGAACATGAAATGTGTAATTTCATTCACGGAAGAAGATTTGGTATCACTGAACTAAATCAACGTGATTTAAAATAACAAGTTCGAGGCAAAAAAAAAAAACATCAATAGTATAAAAAAACATCAATACAATTATTAGTAAGCTGGAAAGTTTAACTTAAAAGTTTTATATTTCTATTTTTATTTTATTATTTTTTTATTTTCTTAATAGTGATTACATTATTTCAATTATTTTTTTTATAAATTAATTATCATTTTCTTAAATGAATAAAAGCTAAAAGTGATAATAAGCTACCTGAGTTAACATATGTTTTCACATAACTACAATTTGAATTTAATACAAAACTATATTATAAAACAAAAAAACATTCTATATCTTACTTATTACTTACTTTTATTTACGTAAGAGTAATGGAATAGAGCAATGGTACGAAGGAAGGGGCATACTTTTACACATTTTTTGTTGAAAAATAAACACGAAGAGTTTCAACTTTTACACACAAGTTGTGTAAATCGTTAAACATTTTCTGGGTAATATCCAACAAAAAATGTTTAATTTAATTTTTATAATTCTTAAAAAACATATTTTTTAAGAATAGCTTTATAGCTTTATGCCAAACATATATGTAATACTTCTATTTTGGCAGTACACTCAAGGTACATTCGCCAACATTAGAGTGCAGATATATTGTTATATGAGCGAGAAACTATATAAACGAATGTACCCGAAATTTAATTTTATAACAAAAAAACTCAGGAGCGGTGCTTTCATCGTCAAAAATTTAATATTAAATTAAATAAAGAATTTTTCTTTTTTAATTTTAATTATATTTCACGCGTTGGTGTTATCATTTTTTTATAATGGTGCGCACCTAGGATTTATGCAAAAGAAATATGTATGATTTGTTTTTTTTTATGTTTGGGGCAAACGTTTTTCTGTGACGATTTAACAATTTCTTGTGTGTAGTAATTTTCATATATTCGAATATACTAATACAAACAATAAAATCTAATGTAGGCTCTCTCTCTCTTTGATTTCGTAGTTGAAATTCATTGAAAATGTAGGTTGCTGCCAATATAGAAGTATTACATATATGATGCCAAATAATTCATGAAGCAACAGGTTGCTACAACAATAAAGTTCTTTGCAGAACAAACCAAGCTGACTAGACCATGGTTTCGTCGGACGCTACTCCGACTCATCAGTAGTCTCAGTAGTTCTAGCAGTCCACTAACTTTGACAAGCTAATAAGCGCAATAGCAATAAAACCAAAGCGGAATTATAGAAGCCCTATACTTTATCAAAGCAATGTTTTTCTACTCTTTAGCTAGTCGCAAAATTTCAAAAAGTTGACTGCATTGATTCTGCAAAGATTTTGTTGTTGCGCTTTTTGTTTACTTCTTTATCACGTCGTAAAATTCAACAGAAATCGTTTAGAGTGTACATTAGAGCGGGTTAATTTTTTTTCAAAAAATCGTAGGCGTGGATAATGTTCTACGGAGCAAATTCAACTTTGGTCAAGAAACCGTTAGTCTAAAATCTATTTCGAGCCTCTGGTTTTTCAAAAGAAGGTTATAATTTGTGTTTTGCTGCAATATGTGAAAAAATTATTCCACTTATTGGAAAAAACATTGCTACGAAAAAAATAGCCATCCACATTTCACTCCATATACACTCCATATGATTGTGTGGTGCTCAGGATTATTTTTTTGTGTTAAATACCACAAGCTGACGCTGGGGTGAAGATAATTATAATAATAAAAGTTATTTCTCTGTTTATTTGACCCGAATACAAATCTAAAAGGCCAACATAAAACCAACATCAAAATAAATAAAAACTACAAAAACCGGAATTTTTCTCCATTACTGTATAAAAAGGAATTTTACGTCTACACTACCGATACTATCGAAACTGTGGGTTTTTAAATTAAAACTGTGCGGTGTTTGGATATATTTTATCCAAAAAATGCGGTGTTTTTGTGATTTCAGGTTGAGATTGTATGTGTGACTGTTTACAGCTACAGGCACGATATCGCAAAAACAAACAAAGAATCCAAATTGAGCAAAGTTTCTTCGGTACCATTTCTGGTACCCGAGATATAAAATCTTATATTCATTTTTTTGAAAAAGTTAAAAAATTGCATTCAAGTGAACATTTCTCAAAAATAGGAAAATACACATGCAAAAATTATGCTAATTATTAATTCGGCAACTTTTAGGAATACGTTAGCAGTATAATCAATACCACCAAAATTTAGACTATTACGTAACAATCAAAAGTACTGTGTTATCTCGATTACAACTTTAGCTTTGTATAGCCTTTACACAGGACACTGTGGATAAAAATCGTGAGTGGCATCGTGTTTAGCAATGTATTGTTAGTTTAAGCCTATACTTACTTTTGCTATAAGACATACGTAGTTTTATTTATAAAAGTCAAAGCATTGTAAGGTCGTTATTTTTCACTGTTTTCCTCAAAAAACGACTTTGTCCCTGCGGGGCAGGAAGACATCCTTTTTTTTTCTTAAAATTTTTTTAAGGTGATCTTGACAACCCCATGCAACTTTTGAGACCTCTTAGAATACGATCTAAATTTTTCGATACGCCCTATTGTATATTGGCTATGCTTCATATCCTACAATATCTATTAAAAGGTTTGTGTATTGGCTATCCAAGCAATAAAAGTAGCAAAAACAAATACAAAAATGTTGCTTCTGCTTACTACACGTTGTCATCAGCATAGTAAAGTAGTTAGTGTTGTTGTTAGCACATGAGGGTTTTTTTTGCTTGTGCATAGCGCGACGGAAATATTAACCATAGACAAGTGCGTTGACAAGTGCTTATCTAAGTGACAGAAAGAAAATAATAATGAAATGTAAATATTAAAGTGTGTTTTTTTTAATTTACTTTGTGTAACATAAAATTTTTGGATTTAAAAATTATTTTAATAAAAAAAACCATTGAATTATAAAATCTATGAAACTGTGAAAAAGCATTGCTTCTCTCGTGTGTCCACCAATGCACCTGTGTTTTTTTAGACGTTTCTTTATTTACGTTCCATATTATAAAATGTCAAACCTATAACTTCACAAAAACCAGTTTGAATGAAATGAAAAATTGACAACTACCAAATGCCGAAATATACCCTGTAATATTTATTAAACTGTTGTAACAACTTGAATTTCATAAGCACGTGGAAATGAAAGAAATACATAAGTATATTGTTCCTGTCCTGTTTATTACACTTTCTTGAAATCATTAATCATTTTCATGCATGTAAAAAAAAAAAAACAAAAAAAAACAGGGACAAGACTTTCATTGCGGAATCGGTCATTAACTCAAAGTAACTTCCCTACCTATATCATTAAATTTGTAACATGTGCAGCCCACTTAGAAGAATTGCGGCACAATTATATAAGGATTTATATAACACTCCATTTACAATCCATTAATGAAAGTATTAAAAGTGACTAACGAACCACATCATAAACTATTGTCGTACATGCTCGTACATTTGTGTTTATTCCGATTACTTGTAATCGATAGAACTTTTTTACAGTTCACGAATTAATTGGAAAAAACATACAGCAGCGGTCAAAATAATAGTAGTATACCCTTCGTAAAAGAAAAAGTAAACAAAAATAAATGTATTTGTTATTGTAGTATTTTATTTTGTATTTTGGAAGCAAGTTATTGTCTTAATAAGATATTAAGAAAAAAAATCCTTTAGAAGTCAAATTATATTAAAAGGAAATAACTTAAAAATAGTAAAGATTTTTAAATAAATAAGGTCAAAAAATATTAGTATAACTTCAATAAAAATGAATAAAAACTAGTAAGCCCGTATGGCGTCAAAACGCCAAAATTCGAAAAAAAAATATGTATTGTTTTATTTTTTGTTAAAAGTTTTACACTTTTTGATATATGTAGGGGAGAGGGCTGAGTTGTGAACCGGGCTGGGTTGTGAACCATTACTTTTTCTTTCCCTGCTTGACATATCGTCAATCATTCAACTGCTAAATTTGTCATTTGACATGTCTCAATTTTTAGCAGTTGCACCGAAGTGTACAGACGTATTGCTTGTGCCAGCGACAGACATCGTATTTGAAAATCGACTGCGAAAACTTTTGCGAAAGGCAATGAAGACCTGCGAGCTGACTTTCCAGACAAAATTGATGATATCAAGCAGGAAAAAACAGTACCAAAGCCAAAATCACCAGAAGAAGCATCACTGAAGAAGGCACAACCAGCACCATCCAAGCGTCCTAAGGCAAAAGGACCATCAAAACCATCTGATGAGGATATTGAGTTTTGCACCATTCGTTTGAGGTTTTTGCCTAAAGATCTGACCCCCAAAAACTTCATTGAATGCAACACATTTGGCCGGCCTATTCACTTAAAGTGAGCCAATATGAGAAGGCGTTCGTATTTCACATGAAAATATTGCGACACCGATTTGGATAATGATGAAGAAAATTATTATTGAACACTTCCATCATTACGATTTTTTAGCATAAGTGACGTCATTATAACTTGTTTTGCCTCTTGAGGCCTTCTGAATAAATAAAATCTCAACTGATTATAAAATTATTGGTGATTTACTTCGTATTTTCCGACTTTTATTGGGATTTGCCAAATGGTTCGCAACCCAGTCACTTTTTTGGAAGAGCCAAAAATCATGTCTTTAGAAAATTGGCAGTAGAGAGTGACATTTTTATCAAACGCTAATATGTCTGCAAATAAAACGTTGCGTTGTATATTTACCTTTCCAACGGTAACTGGGATTATTGGATATCTTTATTCTGTGAAAAGTTAGAGCCCAAAAACAAAACTCGGTTCACCTGGTGAAAAAATATCTTTTTAAATGAAAAAAAAGTTGCTGTGTCGTGGACATACCCGTACCGTAGGTTTTGACGTGAAAGTGTTTTTTATCCTTGTCCTTATTCTTGTCTCCATCCTTTCCTTTGTTTCCAAACTTATCCTCATCCTTCCGTTATTCTTTTATTTGTCCTTGCAATTTTCCTACTTCATATTTAAATCTTGTCTTAATCCATGTTCAAATTCTTCACTTAATACTTACCCGAATCCCTTTCCTAGTTTTGAAAAGTGTGTTTTAGGTGTGTCCAAATCTTTGTCCTAACCCATATCCTATAAAATATATTTGTACGTTTTTCGCTTTGCTCTACTGCTTTAATTATACAATAGAATGATTTTGGATAATTTCAGAAAAAAATATCACATAGTTTTATGAACCACATAGAAAACTCACTTTCTTTGCACAAGATTATTTTGCTTTTTTTTTTTAAATAAAGAAATTAAAAAAAAAGTAAGACCTTATTGCACATCTACAGGGCAAGACCTTTCTATTGATGCCCCATTTATGAAAATCGCATTTGTGGTATAGATTTTATGGTCATCACAAAAAAAGCACTTGCGTAATAATAATATGGATAGATTAGCTTATATTTTTCATACATGTAAGATAATAGTGGAAAAAATATGTTTTCAAAAAATTAGTATTTGGTTGTGTAGCCTATATTCGCAATTACTGCGGCACAGCGTCGATGCATAGAGTTGACCCGATTTTAACATCTTTCTGGAGGTATTGAATTCCAAGCACGCCCTACTTCGTGTAAAAGCTTAGAGTTATTTGTAGGTTTGGATTAAGTCACTGCTATCTTCACATCACAGCACAAATTCTTAATTGTGTAGAAATCTGGTAACTGCGGCGGCCATTCCATAACCTTAACCCCGTTAGTCTGAAACCACTGTTGCGCGACTTTGCTTGTGAGCTTTGGGTCATTGTCCTGCTGGAAGACTCAAAGTCGTGACATTTCTTTGCTGGCATATGGGAGCATAACTTCCTGCATGATTTGCACATACTGGTTACGATCCATTATTTGTTCGATCCGGTATATTGGTCCAACTCCTTAAAATGAAAAGCACGCCCTTATCATGTTGCTGGATCCACCATGTTTAATGGTTTTTGTCGAAAAATGTTGGGTTATATTCGGAGTAAGGTGGTCGTCGGATATATTGGCGTAACCCCTTGGCACTATAAAGCTCGACTTTCGACTCATCTGACGACAAAATGTGCCTCCATTTTTCTGCAGGTCAATTCAAAGGAGCATTTGATCCTTTGCAAATTCAATCTCTTTGTCACATGATTTTTTTGTTAATGGGGGCACTTTTCGGACTACGAGCTGCCAGGTTATGTTCTTGCAAGCGTCTGCGTACTATTTCGATGCTAACCTCTACATTGAGCTCATCTTTTATTTCAGTAGCAGCTGCAAATGGGTTCTTCTTCGAATATCTCACCATTCGCACAGTTAATTTCGGTGTCATTGCAGGATGCTGTCCACGAATTTCTTGTTGTTGTTGATATTTTAAGGCATTACATACCATCATCGGAGAGTAACCAATAAGATTTTGAACTTCTGCATACGTTTTTACTTCCGAAATTAATATTTTAATAAGAATAATATCTCTACAAACTACACTACTATATTTTGACTGACTAAATAATGAATACATTTGAAACATGTTAAATTATGACAACAACAACAAACTCATATGAACATGATGGGACTAATTTGCACTTGCTGTCTCTATGTAACGGGAGTTAACAGAGAAGACATAAAAAATAAATCAAGTAAACAAAATAAGACGGTTCATACTCATTGAATAATATCACTACTATTATTTTGACCGCAACGGTATATTTTGAAGAGTCCAATATTGGTGAATTTTCTTTATTAAAAATACATGTGTTTTATGTGTGTATGTATAAACTATCTGCCATTTTGTAAAACAAGCTTTCAAAATTTTTTTTGACCTTATAACTAAAATAGTTATAACTGCCAACTTAGATTTGAAACAACATTAGATTCGAGTGTCTACGATATCAACATTTTCCATAAATAAATATTTACCTTCTGATCAAATAATACCTTCAATATAACGAAAACGGTTCAATTATTCATCGATTTAATTTTATTTCCTTCGAAGTAATCTCAATTGCAAGCAATATAATAAATATTTATTAAATATTTCAATGCTTTCTCCAATCTTTTTAACACTTTTCATAGACTGATTGTTAAATCACCTACAGCTACTTCTGCAAATTCTCCTTTATAGCCTCAATTGTCAAAAAATGATTGCAAATAGGAACAAGTCGCAATGAACGATGTCGGGTGAATACGAACCTTGTGGAACGACATAAGCGCTTATTTTGATCAAATAAACGCAAAGAAAATAAAAGCTTATAGCCAGTTTGCCGCAAACGAACTTCGTTTGTCGTGTTTGAAATCGTTATTTGCAAACGTTTCAATAGTTGTCAGAATAATAGTCAGTTGCGAGAAACGCGTCATTTGGTTGCAGGAAATTAATTTCGTTTGTCATAAACAGGAGTGATTTTTAAATTGCATCAATTGAAAAAATTGTTTTTCCCAACTGAAAAATTTGTTTGTCTTTCCCTTAATTGTATAAACACAACATTTGTAGTTCAGAGTTACTTTTTGGACTGCTTTTACCTTCGTTGTATAAACACAACGCATATAGTTCAGATTTACTTTTTGGACAAATTTTTACTATAACAGCAAATTTTAAGTTTGCTTAGTACGCGGACGGAGATAGTAACAGAGGTGTAATGAGTGCAATCCATAAGAAGACGGACGGACATAGGGAGAAATATAATTAATATAATAAATAATAATGACCGAAATAGCTTGCGGTATAAATATATAAGATATATTTTTAAGTTGATGAAAACTGAATATTCGTTAGCGGCAAATACAAAGAAGTGTAGTTGGTAAATTTTTCAATTGCGGTAAACAAAAAATTTCTTTGCGTGTAGTCGCGTGAGATGTATGAGGTAATGCATTGTCGTTTTAAAAAAATCATGAGTTACTTTTCCACAATACTGATATTTCTCCACAATTCTTCACAAGATATTATGCCATGTCTACACAAAGAGCTTAGTTTAAGTTTCCAGCACAAAATTGAGTTTTGCCAATAAACGCAAAATAAACTCTTGAGTTCCCCAGTATAATTTTGCAGGATGAAACTCAACTTAACTGAACTTTCTTTCTCTGTTTATCAAAACTCAATTTGATAAATGCCTAAAACTATGCTAATGTTCTTATAAAAGGGCACGTTCAGATGGAACATTTTAGGTGACAAGGTACATTGAACAGTTCTGTGGTGAACAAAAACAGCTGTTCTAAAATTGTGCTATTTACTTTTTGTAAAAAATGAACAAAAAAGCGAAGAAAAGAACTTGGTCAATTGTAGAAGATAAGTCTTAATATTAGTATGGGCCGATAAAAATTCCGATTTTTGCAACGCAAAAAAGAACTCGCATGTGTACGTAAAGATGGCTACAGCCTTGTCCTCAAGTGGAATTAATGTCACGCTGGTGGATGTGCCGAAAAAATATAAGAACACAAAACAAAGAACAAAGAAATGTCACACTAAACACAGTTGTGACGAAGCATCTCTGTGTGAACAGCTATTTTTTAACTCAAACTAAACTCTTTGTGTAGATATGGCATTAGAAACACAAAATTTCAGACAAACTCTTTACTCTACTAAATTCGAGATTCTGAAATTCGCAGAATACAATAGACACTAACTTGTTTACAAAGCTATCACGCACAAACTGCCGACTAATGGCGGTTTGTTTGAATGCGAAATTCTGGGCATTTTTTTGATCAGAAGGTATGAAGAAGGCCTACTTCCACATTATTTCTACCCTGCGGGTCATAGGGTTAATTATTACGGAATAAATTGTAGCCGAATTAAGAGTGAAAATATTACTCATAGTATGGTGAGTATGGTGAGTATAATATGATGAGTATGGTAGAACTTGGTATGATAGGTATAATATGATAAGTATGGTGTGACCGTTATGGAATGATCTACTATCTATGTTACTATTATAATGGTGTGATTAATACCTTGTGAGTGTTATGGAACGATGAATATGATAATTTAGTTACGGTTTGATGGATAGAAAGACCTAAAGCAAAAATAAAAGTACAAGCAAAAAATGCAAAAGCAAAAGCAAAAACAAAGCAAACGTGGACGGCAATACCTCCGGCTGTGTAGATATAAAGTCAACTTCCAAATTTTTATAATTTTTTTTTTTTTTTTTTTTAATATGAAATTTACATAATTGTCGAAAATTGAGTGTACTCTTTACATAAGAAAAAAGCCGGATTAAATAAAATATCCTTAAAAATCCTGCATTATGTTTCCAGTTGTGCTTAATTATTTTTAATAGACTAAAAATAAATTCAAACAATTCATCAATTTGTTTCAGTTGTGGAGGAAACTCTCCTATATAAAACAATTATTCCGTAAACTGCAAATTAATAATAAACAAAGCTGTCTACAGCCAAACACATGAACATGAACTCACATGCAAACACTGCATAAATGAATTCTTGACATATAATAGATCTTAAACAACCAGCTGGTTTTATATGTCTATTTTGGCTTAAGGAATACAATATTCTTTGGATTACAGTCTTATGGTTTTGCCAACTAAGATATTTTTCTAACGGACAATTAATTATTATGCGTCTAACATCCTATACTCCCCGCCAGCCTAACCTTAAATGTATGCTATTGAAGTATTGTACGTAAACAATGTAATGTCATTAATTGAAATACGAACTTAATGTAGCGCAAACGTATGTATAACCCAGCAAAGGTATGAGTATAACAGTTATTTTGAATTATTAATCCTTTGTGAGGAAGCCAAAGACAAAACAAGATTAAATACCAGCGATGATTTGTTATTTTTTCCTTATCTTTTTGCTAAAGACAACAAATAAAAAAAACATACTTTGTATACATTTGGAATTTTGATAAATTCCCAATTGCATATTTTGAAATATTGTTAATTTTTAAGTAACAAATATTGTTCTTTAACTTTTGTTTTTTTTTTATACTCTCAAATCAAACACTTACTTATGCTATAAATCTTCAACACTTTCTAAGATAGATGCAAAATGTTAAATGTAAAATCCTGACACAAGAATATTAAAACCTAAAAGGAATTCAAAGTTTACACTTTACCTGTGTATTTTTAAAGTGACAACGTAAAAGTTTACCGCGTAGATTTCCAAAAAAGTTGAAAAAGCATGTGTCCAAAAGGAAACGTAAAGGATAGTTCTTAGTCCTAATGGCAAATTCATGACGTCATGCGGCCGCAGAGAGAGCCGCTACAAAATCTAAAATGGATCAGTCATGCAACGGCGTTACTCGGTAAGCATATGCGCCACGGCAAATGTTATAAAACAGAAATTAAGGATTTATACTTGGCCTGACGACACAAAAGAAAAATATGATGTCAGCTTGCGTAGGTAGCACCTTATGCAACACATATGCAATATTGTTACATAGAATTAATACTCACCCTGTAGAGGTATGCAGCAAATTTTATTATAGGTCAGCAAAGGTCTGTTCTGTGACCTCATAACGAAAATAAAACAAAAATTTTTGGCGCCATGACACCTTGAATACAACCGCTTAATGCACTGAAAATGTAGCAGTAATGTAAAAACGTTGCATGGCATTATAACTTGTTGACTATTGGCGCTTCGGAAAATTGTATGAAACTACAGTAAAGCTGAGGTTTTTAGTCACATGATATAAATAAAAATAATCAATGACGTCATTCGAACTTTCAAAGAACTTCTAAAGTGACCTTAATGCAAAACAAAAAAACACAAAAACAAAAAAAATTAAATTAAAACCGATACAATAGTTTCGACTATGTCGTAACACAAGACGTAGAATTATTCAATTCGCTTTTGATGACATCTTTTTTCAAAAATATTTAGCAAAATATTTTTTCGATACACCTGAGCATATGACCTTTAAAAGAGTGCCGGAGAGGGTTAATATGTATGACTGACCCCCATTACTTTTGCAAAGGGAACATTTTTGCCTTTGACACCTATTCCCTCTGACCACTCCTTAGGGGGGCTCCCATACAAATTTTATGGTTTTGTATACTTATTCCATACGCCTGAGCATATGACCTTTAAAATAGTGCCGGAAAGGGTTAATATGTATGACCTACCCACATTACCTTTGCAAAAGGAACATTTTTGCTTTTAACATCTATTTCCTCCGACCACTTCTTAGGGGGGCTCCCATACAAATTTTATGGTTTTTGTTTATTCCATACACCTGAGCATATGACCTTTAAGAGAGTGCCGGAGAGGGTTAATATGTATCACCGACCCCATCACTTTTGCAAAAGGAACATATTTGCCTTTGACACCTATTCCCTCCGACCACTCCTTAGAGGGGCTCCTATACAAATTTTATGGTTTTGTCGATAAAACCGAAACTGTCGATAAATAGGTAGCAAACTTAAGCAAACAAAAACATCAAATGTTGGCTTTATATTTCATGTAATTGTGTACAATTTATATGAGTTAGAGAGTTCAAACATGAATTTTTCTCCCAGTGAGGATCAAGCAGACCAACAAGTGCTAACATCAACAATGTACGATCAGTACTTTAGGCATACCAAAAGCTCAAATTGTGACCTAAATACCGACACCTGATCACTTAACTCCGAGAATGACGTATTCTACGTCAAAAAATAAGTACAAGTATTAGAGCAAGGATTTGGATACGAATAAGGACAAGAATTAAAATAAAAGGTAGGATAGAGATTAGAGCATGGAATTGGACAAGGATTAAAATAAAATTTCAGATAAGGATTCTGAAAAGGACCACGACAAGTATTGGTACAAGAATTAAGGCAAGGATTTGGACACATTTTAAACAATATTTAGAACAAGATCGCGATAAAGACCTAAATAAACGAACTCGGACACATTTTCGGACAAAATTTGAGACAAAGATTGAGAAAAGAAGTGGGACATGGATTAGAAGAGCGATTCGAACAAGGATAAGGTCAGGAATTTTGGCATTATTTAAATCAAGAGTTTACACAAGAAGTAATACAATTCTTAGAACAAATATAAGAATAAAGATAAGGATGAGGACAAGTTTGGGAACAAAGGAGAGAATAGGGATGAGAATAAGGACAAGGATAAAGATACTCTGTCACGACAAAACCAATGGGTGTGTCTATGATACTGCCAAATTTTTTAAAGCATTTTAAGCTATGGATTCGCAAGTTTATATCACAACGCGCTGCAAACATCGAATCTTTCCTTAGCTCATGAAAATTCTAATTTCTTTCAACAATTAAAAGACAAGCAACGCCCATAAGGGGGCAGGGGAGGTATAAAAAGCAATATACATACATAATGGGTGGGCCATGTAGTGGTTTCTTTTTTAATCATAGGTTATTTTGACACTGACAACTGTTTCCGTCTCGAAATCTTGACATAAAGTCAGTATCATATCTCCGCGGAAAGAAATGAGTTGCTTTACGCTTGAACAACGTTGGGAAATATTAGGAAATTTGGAAATTTCCAAAGTGAGTGCTGTGTAGCCCAAAAAGAGCGTTATTGGGAAAAAAGATGATTTAGGTGAAAAATCATCTTTTCTGACGAGGCGTATTTTCATCACCGCGACTATGTTAACAAACAAAATTGTCACATCTGGGACTCGAAAAACCCACACGTTATTGTCGAGAAGCCGATGCATCCACAGAGAGTGACAGTTTGGTGCGGATTGTGGAGTGGTGGCATCATTCGACCTTCGAATGTGAGGCTGGGAACAACGTTTTGGTCAACAGTGGGCGTTAAAGAGCCATGTTAACAGACTTTTTTTTACTGAAATTGGTGACATGAATTTGGACGACCTCTGGTTCAACATTACAAAGGTATTGAAATTTGACTGGAGGCATCATAGAGCCGTACTTTTTCAAAAATTATGGCTGACCATCCTTTAAAGTCAATTGAGTGCGCTACAGAGACATGAGTAACAATTTTTACTAGTCGAAGGTGGAGTAGAAATAACCTCTTCTCTCAACTGGATGGTGTTACATGCCATAAAGTCATGTACAAATCGAGTTATAACGCCCGAAGTTCACTGATCGTGTAATTTCGAATTTTAGAGACTTCAATTGGCTACCAAGATCTTGCGATTTAACACCGTTAGACTTCTTTCTTTAGAGTTATATTAAGAGTAAGATCTACGCTAACCATCTGCAAGGAATACGAATTCTTAAAGCGAAGATTAAAGTCGCCATCGCCAAAATAGAGTCTGAATTGTGCGTAAGAGTGATCGAAAATTTCGAAAAAATTTTGACAAGCCATTGACAATTTACGAAACTATTTATGTGGTGCAAAGAAAATCAAAATCTTTACTGATCACCAACTCTTGAACTTCGAATTGGGTAATAGAAACTTCTATGCGAATCTCAAGTGTTGGAAGGTGAGAATAGAGGAGTACAACTACGAGTTGATTTACACCTCGGGTAAATCAAACTTAGCCACTCTTAGCCTAGCCATGCTCTGTCCCGACTTAAAACCGAAATAAATCCCTTAACGGCAGACGGCCGCCAGACTGAATCGCCAAATAAAAGCACAACAACAGAGACAGACAGTGAGGGTAGAGAAACAGACGACTCGCGTACTGGTACAGTAAGTGAGGGTTGGGACGAAAACTTCTCGAGCAGTCTGATAAAACATAGTGCCGAACAAGATAATTTGGACTTGATCCCGAACGTGGAGGTGTCAATAAACTTTTTCGTAATCAGCCCTTTTACAATACATCTATTTGGAAACCTTCACTGGTTTTAAAATAAGGGTAACTCAGAAAATTGTACAGGATATAGCTAGGGAAGAGAATAAATTTAAAATCATTGAAGAGGAGCACAGAAGAGCTTATAGAAATTACAGAACAATATTTATACAAAATAAAGAACAAATACTAGAAGGGTACTATTTTCCTAGTAGGAGTAACCTTGTAAGAACCTACATAGCCTCATGCGAAATTTGTAATGTCAGTAAATACGACAGAAGACCTATAGACCCCAACTACAGTTAACCTCTGTTCAAAAATATCTATGGGAAATGTATATTATGGAAATCGAGAATGAGAGATTCATAACCTGTTTTCAAAGTTATAAAAATTTTTCCGTATAAAAGATAGGTCAGTGTTGGACATCTGGTCAAAACTGATTAACATTTTACACTACTTTACGGTGCCTAAGGTCCTAGTAACGGACAATGAAAACAGCTTTATAAGCCTGATAATAAGTAATTTTATCCTTAGGTATCAGGTTATATTTTACTCCGAAACAAAGGAGTGAAGTTAATGGTCAAATAGAAAGAATCCACTCCACTGTCTTAGAAATATGTAGATGCCTCAGAAGAGAATACACTCCCTTGAAGCAAAGGAGTTGGTCGAAGTGGCCATGGATGGGTACAACAATACCATTCATTCGGTTATTCAGAAAAAGTCTAGCGATGTACTGTTTAATAGGAGCTAGAGGATAAACTATCAAAATCAATTTCCAATCCCAGGTCAATAAAGACCTAAGGGGGCTCATAATGAGCAAGCTTATCTGAGTCGGGTATTTGAAATATATTGTGTTGGACATTTAGATAATCTCTATGTCTCTGCTTTATTATTCAATAAAAATTTAAAAAAAATGTAAACAATTTTTTGCTTTAATTATAAAAATAAATCGTACACCTCTTGTTGAAACACTCATCATATTCTTGATCATTTCCGTTTATCTACCATTCGTATTCTATCGTAATGAAATTTTATGCATAATCTTTTTTTATGGAAGATCAAAAAAGCAGATCAAGGTCACAAATGAGCCAAATCTAAAAAAAAACCCGCCTACTTTCTATACAAGATGATGTTATCAAAATGGCAAAATCTCTAAATACCAAAAAGAAATTCGTAAAAATTGAATGAAAAACAAAATTGTGAAATCTCTAGAAATTTTTCCAAACTTAAACTAAAAACTTGAAATTTCGCACATAAGGTTTAATTCCAAATTCAAACTCTAAGTTCGAAATTTAGCATAATCGGGATTGGATTTTCGCACATAACAGACAAATACAAATATATATAGAACTTACTAGTTTAAGTTTAAATGAAAAGTTTAAGGTATGTTTATAAATTAAAAATTAGTTGGGAATGAATTATCCTCGGCTTGGCCGACAGAATTAAACATTCAAGTTCATTGCGATAGCTTTAAAATAACTTCTGTAATCGTGATTACTGACAGACGGACATAGCTAAATCGGCTCAGGAGATGATGCTGATCAAGAATATATATTGATTCTCTGATTTCAATTGGAGTGGTCTTGCGATACTACAAGCGGACTCACATAGAATACGAATTCAATTTGGTTCACTGGGAAATTAAATTATATGAATACATTTAATGTTACTCATACGCCCCGTTGACCACTCTAGTTAAAGCTGAATACCTTAGAAACTGATAATATTTAGCTGTTCTTATTTATGAATTTCGAGGCTAGAGGAAAATATTAGTGACTACATTTTTTAACGTACCTAGGTTTGACGTGACAATATGACGTTTTACAGCGCAAGTTACCCAAAAAGTTGATACAAGCATTTTTTCCAAGGCAATAAATTCATGACATCATAAGGCCGCATAGAGAGCCGCTTTAAGATCGAAAATGCCTAAATTGTGCAACTGCGTTCCATGGAATTATTATTAGGGCCACTATTTATACTTCGGGAATAAATATTATGACCGAATTTTTTTCATTTTGAAGACAAAAAATTTTTTCAATTTTTAGTACGTTACCACTTGAGACACATGAAAAAATAAGAAATATTCCGTGAAATAAGGTAAACAAACAAGCACCGAAAAATTATTTTCCATGAAAACAATGCGAGCTCCCACACATCAGCTCAAACAAAGGCGTTATTGAGCGCTCAAAACATCGAATGAATGGATCATCCACAGTGCATTCCTGATTTGGCAACCAATGACTTCTTTTTATTCCTGCATATCAAGGACAAACTGCGTGGACAACGATTTGCGACACCAGAGGAAGCAGTTGGAATGGGATAAATTTTATGACAAATGATGCGAACGAATGCCAAAATGTATTTATCATAAAAGAGAATATTAGATTTTCTCAATATTTTTTCAACAAGACGAAAAATTCATACAACAAATTCATACAAATTCAAAACGTTTTCAACATGAAACCAGTTACAATTCTTACAGACTTTGAGAAAAGACTGCAACAACCGCTTCAAATTTCCTTTCCTTCATCGCAAAGTATTGGATGTTGTTAATGATGAAAAAATTAAATTGACGCGATATTAAATTTTTAATAAATTCCCAACCTTCAATTTTAGGTTTCAATTATACCAGACCATAAGGTGGAATATTAGCAGTCGCAAGCCGTTGCTTCAATATATTCGAAGCATCAAACATGCATCAGTGGCATACCACAAGTTAATGGCACTTCCCTTGCTTTCTTCATTTCGGATAAAACAGCCTTTGATGACCTAAGAAAATCCATACAATTGATGGATAACGAAAATCTTTTCTCATCTCTCTAAGGTACGTTGCGAAAATATAATAAATAAATTAAAGAATGTCTGCGTGAAATATCAGGTGGGCTGCGTAGGGATAAGTATGTACACGCAAAGTACCCGCACTACTTCGGCCGTCGAAGCATGCAATGGAGTGTTGGGGAAATCCATCGAAATAAATGGTGATTTCATAAAGTTTATGAATGTTTTCCGAAATAAAGAGTTTTTAAAAACCGCGACTTTGCATTTATTGTCTAAAGTAGTGGAACTGTGCCAAAGTGACGTAAGATAGCAATTGTTGAAAACAATAAAAAAAAAAACCATCGAGGAAGCGACTCTCCTTTTGGATCAAAGAAAAATAATTTGGCGATATTTTAAAATATAATAACAAAGAAAATATTTTTGCTGACGCTAAGGAGGAATATTAAAGTGAGAATAAATCGTAAGCTGAGCAACCCGCTGAAAGTAACACTTGTATAGTGTGTAAAGACAAGACTCCAGATGTTGTTTTCTTACCTTGCAAGTATTTGAAGGTGTGCAATCAATACGTTCTTAATTTTCAAGCGATTTCCAGTGCAGATAACATGGACAGCTATAATTGTCTTTATCGTAGATGTAAGGTTGTTGATACATTAAATGTACAGGGTGGGCCAAATACAAGTTTTTGTTTTTTTAAATGCATGTACAAATATACAAAATTAAAATTTTTCCATGTATTATGGATTTATTAATAAGAGCAAATATTCCCATTAATCATGAACACAACATCATTCAAGTGGCTTCCTCGGCTAGCTTCGCAGTAGCGCATTCTGTTACTCCAATTTTCCAAGACCTTGTTAATGGTTTCGGGATGTAGGTCTCGGATTGCTTGATTGATATTGGCCTTAAGTGCTTGAATCGTTTCCAGATTGCTTGCATAACATCGGTTCTTCATGGTTTCCCACTCAAAAAAATCCAAACGGGTAAAATCGCAGCTCCGAGGCGGCCAATTGATATCACCAAGACGGCTGATACACGATTTCGGAATTTGATGTGCAAAAGATCGATTGTGGCATGGGCTGTGTGGCATGGCGCGCCATCCTGCATGAACCAGAGGTCATCCAAATTATTGCTCCAATTTCAGTAAAAAAAAGTCGGTAAACATGGCTCTGTAACGCCCAACTTTGACCGAAACGTTGTTCCCAGTCTCTTTTTCGAAGAAAAATGGTCCAATAATGCAACCACTCCACAATCCGCACCAAACTGTCACTCTCTGTGTATGCATCGGCTTCTCGACAATAACGTGACGTTTTCCAAGCCCCTGACGTGGCAAGTTTTTTGTAAACGTAGCCGCCGAGATGAAACTGCACCTCATCAGAAAAGATGATTTTTCAACCCAAATCATCTTCTTTCCAAATAACGCTCTGTTTGGGCTACACAGCACTCACTTTGGAAATAAATTTCCAATATTTCCCGACGTTGTTCAAGCGTAAAGCGACTAATTTCTTTCCGCGGAGATATGATACTAACTTTATGTCAAAATTTCCAGCAGGAAACAGCTGTCATTTTCAAAATAATCTATGATTTAAAAAGAAACCACAAGCTGGCCCACCCATATATGTTTAATATTGGGGACCATTTTTTCTCAAAATAACATTTTGTCAGAAAAAATTTGAGATCTTTTTTCATTTCAGTTTAGGACCATATTTAATTTTATGTTGTGGGATAATATTTCATATTTATTTAATTCTAGCTGATGTACCCGGTTTTACTCGGGTGAAAAAAATGTAGAGTTTTGATATTTAGTCAACGTTTTAATATTTTTAAAAATTCAAATAATGAAAAATAAGCTTATTTTACTACCTTAAAGATCATATTAAAGGTCCATCTTTTTTCAATCGTTTAAAAAAAAAATACCGAGGCACCAAAAAATTGATTTATAGCGATAACTTTTTATCGAAAAGTGATATTGGTAAAATGTTTTCACAGAAATTATTCTTGAAGGTTAACTGTTCTTTAAAATTTCTTTCAAAAATCACTGAGTTTAGAGCTTGTTTTTTGATGACAGTAAAAGTTAATACAATTTTTCGTAAAACTGAAAAAATTTTTGCCATTAAAGTCATGTTAAAGGTAGTCAAAAATGCAGTTTTGAGTTTTTATCATTTTAACAACAAAAACGACTTTTGTGTCATTTCTTGTGTAAAAATTCAATATTTGGAACCTTTTTAAAAAAAAATTTACAAATATATACGCTTAGCTAACGCTATCCTTCATGGGTTCTATTGAGTGCTTAAATTTAATTTATTTACCATAAAATATTGAATGAAATATATTCAAAAACATCGGAATTATTTGCATTGAAACTAAAACATACGAATTTCTGACGGTTTTTTGTTAATCGTTCTAAGGAAACGATGTTTTTAAAAAAAGACGTTGTCCGAAAAGTTGGTGGAGTTTTGAAGATATGTGAATGTTTTTGATGTCAAAATATAAATATTTTTTTAAATTAATTCGACGAACATTTGGATGTATCAATTCCCTCCAGAAATGAATCGGAGCTTGGAAGTCCTCCATCAAACAATGTCACTGAAATCTAAACTGATGTATCAAAATTAGATGGCAAAGTAGGGGGAGGAGTCTACTCTGAATCACTAAACCTTAACATTGCCTTTAGGCTTCCCGACCACTACAGTGCCTTCCAAGCGGAAGTTACTACTATACACGAAGCCGTCAGATGAATGATATGTCAACTAGAGATATTTATATTCTATCTGATAGTCAAGCCGCTTTGAAAGCCCTGAAATCTGTTGTAACAACATCTAAAACAGTCCTAAGCTGCCGCAGATCTCTAAATAAAATGGAAGAGCAGCTCAATATATTTCTATGTTGGATCCTCAGACATAGAAACTTCCCAGAAAACTGCAAAGCAGATGAACTCGCCCGTAACGGTACTACCAATCCCTTATCGACAGATAAGGAACAAATTGGAATACCTCTCGCCACATGCAAATCACACACAAATGAACTATCCCTTGCAAAAACCAACATTACGTGGTGGTCTACGGGTAGCACATGCCGTACGGTGCGCCAAGTTTGGCCAACCACTTTGGAACTTAAAAAGCTCAAAGGAACTAATTTCCCTTAGAAGGGACCAAATAAATATTGTCATAGGCGTTCTAACAGGACACTGCCTAATTGGAAACCATGCACGAAGACTAAAACTCCCCCATAATGACTTCTGCAGAAGCTGCAGAGACAAGGAGGGCAAATGCCCAGTGCCGCCCAGAAAGTGCCACCTTTTCCTAGGTAACTGGTTCGACAGTGACCTAGATGAACTCTCAAAATTTTCGGTCTACCGAATACTCAGCTTCAGAAATAGCTCCAATTGGTTCAGATAGAATGGAAAATAATTAATCCCTGGTATCACAATGGGTCTAATTTGCCTAAGTGTGTCTCATACGAGACAGCCGAGTCAACCTAACCTAACCTAACTCAGACGAACATTTTTGCTAAAAACAAAGTACGCTTGTCGGTAGATTTACGTTTCTTGTAAAGGGGCGGAAGAGGTGTGATCAAAACTAAGTATGCCATAACCTAATCTAGGATACAAGTAATATGTGTGCCGAATTTGAGTTAAATCCGTTCAGCCGTAAAAATTTGTACTCTGGTCAAACAAACAGAAAATGATTTTTATTAAAATAGATTTAATAATTTACAGCCGTACTCATAAAAATAGCTTTAAAACAGTGATGTTCACATAGTACCACGCGTGGTGAGACTCGAAAGCTTTATTCGAGAATCGAAACACATCGAATGCACGAAGTTCTCTCAATCAGTTGGTGCTGAAACTTCAAGTTGAAAGGTTCGTGTCACTTTGTCATCATCATCAGCTTTAAAACAGTGATGTTCACGTAGTACCACGCGTGGTGAGACTCGAAAGGTTTATTTGAGAATCGAAACACGTACACGATCGAATGCGCGAAGTTCTCTCAATCAGTTGGAGCTGAAACTTCAAGTTGGAAGGTTCGTGCCACTTTGTCATGTGCTTTGCACTGCACGAAATGTTTGTAGCATATGAAAATGCACTATTTGCAGAATTATAGTAATAATAATAATGATGATAATGACAATGATAATGATAGTGATAATGATAATGATACTGATAATGATAATGATGATGACAATTATAATCATAACACAATTCTTGCTAAATACCTGCACAATAATTTTTTCAGTGCACAACCTACAAACACAAGCACAAAAGTCGAACTGCTTTAAAACCTTCAATAGTTAAAAGCTTTTTAATGTTAAAAAGTCTTTTAAAATTATGTTATTCATAAACATGTTGTAGCTGCTATGTAGTTAAAATAGGAACACTTTCGATTTGAAGTGGGATGAGTGTCAATAATGGTTTTTGTATTTGATAAATTCAATGGCCCTTAGTAATAAAGAAATTCTAAGTCGAATTTATCTTAAACTCGACTTTAACGATCAATCGGTAGAAATAATAACAAAAAGTCACTTCTAATTTAGAAAACATCTAGTTGTGGCTCGCCGGCTTCTAAGTCAATTTTAAAGTGATATTTGAAATTATTGCAGTGAATATGGACGATGAAAGAATATTTATGGATCTAGAAATAATAAATGATTTAGAGCTTAAGGAAACAAAAGAAGCAACCTACTTTTATAGCGGCATCCATTTATTTTGCTTGATATATGCAAAAATTATTAATAAATAAAATCAGCTGTCAAAAGAAAACAGAACAAAGGTTACGTTTAGAGCTGAAATTTAAGATCAGTTCACAGTAGAAGCACTGAAGTCGATTTGATTTGTTTTATTACTATGAAACCTAAAAAGTAACTTAGAATCACCTAACTAAATTTGAGTTTAGAAGCGAGTTTTTACGTTTCTATTACTAAGGGCCAATGATTTTTCATTTATTTGTCACAACTTCGTCAACATTTTGATATTTTAACATCACCATTTTTTTATAAATTAAATGCTTTTAGGCAACATTTTGAACAAGTTTATATCGAAAATTTTCCAAATTGATCTGACATATCAGAAATTAAAAATTCTAATTCTACGTTTCTATCAAGACTTCCCTCTACAATATATAATTTTTGCGATAGTTTTACTTCTCTTCAAAACGAGGACAATTTTCACTTCATCAATTCTGAATCCCTTGTTGGAATCTTGAAGAATCTCAATAATAAAAAATCAGCAGGTTTAGATAACATTTCTAATTTTATTATTAAAAGACTTCCTACGTTAGCGATTGATTATTTAACGGTTATCTTTAATAATTGTTTAAATAATGGTTATTTTCCCGATAAGTGGAAAATTACCAAAATAATACCCATCAAAAAGAAACCTAACAGTACAGATATAAATAATTTTAGACCTATTCCAAAGCTCTCTAATTTAGGAAAAATTCTTTAACATATCATAAGACTCAAAATTAATTTAAATCTTTGCGATGAGTTTATCTCACCCTTCCAATTTGGTTTTAAAAAAGGTCATTCTACTGTTCACGCTTTGTTAAAATTCCATGATGATGTTTCAAGTAATCTTCGGCAAAAAAGATGTACTGTTGCGGTTTCTTTAGATATCGAGAAAGCTTTCGATAGATCTTATCATGATGGTATTATTTATAATTTAATTGAACTTGGCTTCGATCCCTTCTTGATCAAAATTTTTTTTAGTTTCTTTTCAAATCGAAAATTTTGCATCCAGTTTTGTGACTTAATATCTGAACTTGGTAGTTTAAAGAGCGGCGTTCCCCAAGGTTCTGTCCTGGCTCGATATTTTTTCAATATTCTTCTTTATGATTTCCCACATGAACTGTCTGACTCGAAAGGTATTTTATATGCCGATGACTGTTTGATTTATGCTCATCACGATTCCCCTAATCTAGCTCTCTGTTCTGTTTCAAGTATTTGAACTTTATTAATGAATTTTACATTAAATGGGGTATTCGTATCAATACCACCAAATCTGAGGCAATATGTATAAGAAATGCGTCAGGCAAATGTAACAGAAGAGTAGTTCCTGAAAGTAAAAAATTGAAACTTTTCTTGAATGGCTCCGAAATTTATTTTAAAAAAATATCAAATATTTAGGTATTTTTTTTAATAATCTTTTTAAATTCAATAATCATGCAAAATCAAATTTAAGAAAAGCGCAAAATTTAGTTGGAATGTGTTCAACTCTTTTTAATAATAAATTTTTAAATCAAAATACTAATACTTTAATTTATAAAGTTAGCATCCGCTCAGTTTTGCTCTACGCATTTCCTATTTGGTTCACAATTTCACCTACAATTGCCAATGACTTAGAGATTCTGGAGCGTAAAGTCTTGAGGTGTTGCGTCGATAGAAAGTTTGAACCCTATGTTAAACGCTATTCAAATAATTTTATTTACGCAAAGGTCAATTTAAATCCGCTATGTCGCTATGCTTTAAACTTACAAAAAAAATTTGTAAACGGAATTTCTCTACACAATAATGAACTTTTAAAAGAAACCTTTGAGTCTCAATGTCTATTAAATTGGTCTTCTTCGGTTAATTACTTTTCTCCTATTGGAATTTTAAATGAAAATATTATAACTGACTTTGATTTTGATGCCCCACTACTACTTGATTTTAATACAAAAGCTGTACCTGGAACACATAGAGGTTAACTAACTTTAACTTGATTTAATATAAGTTTATTTTTTTTACAATAAGGAAAGACAGAAAGTCTTTATGAAACTGTAAAATGCCGGGAGCAAGCATTTTTAATATTTCGGAACAACACAGCCATATGTATCAAAATATCTGTCATTGTATAGAAGCATGCTGCATTCCTCTCTCACTGTTGCTAGAACAAAACAAATATAGTTCTAAGTATTTCAAATATGTATGTATTTCCTAAGGAATAAATGGAATGTAAAACTTACCAAAAAAAAAATTACTCAATAAAATTTACTTTACTTTTGTAAATATTTTGAAATGTTTTGACAAATTTTCTTGTTTTTATTTTCTTTTTGTTTTTAATTTTTTTATATATTTTGAATTTTTTTGACATATTTTTCAAATGTTTGAAATTTTTTTAATTATTTTTGACAAAATTTGTGCTCAAATGAGAGCAAATAATTTTAAAAATGCTTTATGAGAGGTTTATAGAACGTTTCAGCCATTTTTAAAAATCCTCTCATTTATAAATAAACGTTTTCAATAATTTTTTTTGACATTTTCTTTGTTTTTGATATATTTTAAAACAATTTGGTATATTTTTGACATAATTCGTGCTCAGATGAAAACAAACTAAAATTTAAAAATGCTTTATCGAGGGTTTTTTGAAGGTTTCATCCATGGTATAATAATAGAGGTAAACTCGCTAGATAAGAGCATGATACAATTATACAAGGTAGGATTATCCATGGATAAGAGCGTACTGCCACGAATGTCAAAACGAAGTTTACAACTCATATAAAATCTCGAAGCTATGAGAATGACAAGAGAAAGCAAGAATTGACGAAATGTAAACGAAGTTAAACAGTTGAAGCTACCTTGTTGTATTAATTTAAAATTGTAATAAATGGTTTTTTTTCGTATTTTTATCAATATTAAACTTATTTAAAATTGTTTCCAGCCAAACATCATTGAAAATTAAAAACAAAAACTATTGACTACAAGCAGGAAGCACAACTAAACAACAACAGAAGTACAGCAGTAAGTACACAGCTGATTCTGACAATATCGGCAGTAAAGACAAAAGCTAGCACACTCAGCGCTGCGACTACCTCTATTATTATACCAGGGTTTCATCCATTTTTAAAATTCTCTCATTTATAAAGCATTTAAAAGAGATATTTAACGCTTTTGAACGTTTATGAATAATTTTTTTTTAATTTTTTTCGATTTTTTCATCATAATAATTTCATAATTCATAATTTTTTATGAATACAGCCATAAATATTTAATAATAATTTAATATTCTTGTTTTGGCGTCATTTTTCCTGGGTCCATTTTTCGCAGAGTAAAAAACTTTCTGTGACAACTGGGGTTCGAAACTGGTGAACGTACTTTCTAACATGCTCAACTACACATTTTTCACTTCTATGAATCATTTGGCCAGCAATGGGTTAACATCACACAGAAACTAATGTTTTTGTAAGAAATGTTTTTAATATTTTTGACCAAAGGATAATTTATGCATCAAAAGGTTAATGGTACATAATAAAGAATTTATCGCAGAATTTATTTTTAATATTTTTGGTTAAATGGTAACTTAGCACTAAAGAGAATGCTTATCTAGTTTAAATAAGAAAATAAAGCTCAGAATTTAAAAATTTTTGTTTAGTAATTTGGACAACGAGTAATTAGGGTAAAACATTACAAAATAAATAAATTAGGTTGAGAATATTTTTTTATTAATATTTTTTTTTATTTTATTTTGGTGAAAGTGTCATTTGAGCCCCAATGAACTAACATTACACAATAAAAAAAAACAAAAATGTTCTGAGAATTGCCGTAGCATATTTTTTTCAATATTTTTATTTTATGAGTCATAAATTCTTTTGCTTTTCGTACAAAATATATAAAATTACAGTGCATAAAAAACATAACCCTATATAACATTTATCCTCCGTCCTCGAAAAAAGAACTATGTCTTTGATAAACAAGTTGACATTTTTATCTCTCCCAAGAATCAGTCGACAATTTCTCTGTTAATATTTAATTCCATCAAAGTGTATATTACACCAGCACATAAAATCAAACAGCCAGTAAAAATAAAAAATAAAACCGAACAAAAAACAAAGCTACTCCATAGAGGCGACTAAAATCCAAGCACTTATAATACATACCCTCGATAGGTTAGTAAAATCGAATTCTCAAACTAATCTAGAGGAAACACGAACAAGCAATTTAAATTGAATTGAAAACTTTAAATTAATTCTGTCAGAAAGAAGCTCTATCGCATGAAATTTTTTCGAGCTCAATGATGCTTGGTCCGACCAACCATGGGGCATAGTAATAGCTGGACATTGTTTCCACTTCATAACTTGTGTCAAGCAACCAAACAAGTCATGTAATCAAGTCAAGTGCTCCCTAGAGGCATAAGATTTTCTCAACGTGTACAAATAGCAAAAACACACACGTGCACACACACTTACTTATGTATTGAATATACAATATTTTTGTTTCTTTGTATTCAATCAGAAGCTGCTGAGGCACACATAGGTAGGTGTGGCAAAAAATGTTTAAGGTGCTGCTGTTGGGTTAAGTCTGAAAGTTCGAATACAAATTGGCATACATCCAACGCTTGCATGGGTTTTGTTCAATGAACAGGAAGAAAGAATTAGTTGTCAGTGTGACGATATGACAACCATGTAACATTCAAGCGTCGAAAGATGACTAGAAGTGATACGAACCTAGCTAGAACAACAACTCGAACAGGAAAACGTGTTTATGCCATGCTTTGCGAAAATAATTTATTGCATGTTGAAAGAGTTTATTGTGACTGTGATTGTATCTATTATTAATATAGTAATAAAAGTATTAAGCCATAATGAAAACAATAAGCAGTAGAATTGTCATGAGCATCGTGGCAACAATGGTGTCCTTATGTGCTAGGAGCAGATTATAGTAACATTTTAAAATATTCATAAATAAATCCATGAATATGTAAACATATACAAACTGCAGCAAGAAAATGGAGAAAAACTTTCCATTTAGCTTTGTGTTTTTGTTTTTTTTTTATAATATTATTTTAAATGCACTCTTCAAGGATAAAAGAGAAAAGATAGACTTTCAAGAGCTATTTTTAAACATACTAGGAACAACAAACACATGCACGCAAGGTATACACAAACACACACACACACAGAAACATACAAACAACACTTGCTCACTTCGTGACAGACAATGTAAAAAAATAGAAAAGAAAATAAATAAAGGATAGACTTAAGAGGTCCTTGTTCGCTTTACAAACTACATGAAGAGCATTAAAACTAAATAAATAAAAATACTTATGGCTTAGAGGCAATTGAGGTGTGGGAAAGACAAGATATGAAATGAAAAGTAATCTACTGAACACCACCATCTCACACACTCACTCTCCCACACACTCCACTCACGACTTAATTCAACAACAACTCACTCACCTTATCTCACATCATGTCAGCAACTAAGCAAAATTCAATAATAATTCACCGTAAGAAGAGCTCTAAATAGACAGAGTGATAAATTTTATGTGGTTTTCTTTACTCATCGCCTTCAGGGGCGTTCTCTGGCTACCTGCTATTTTATGCTGCTAATCGTACGTGTAGCTTAACGTTCAAGCAACTTTCACTTAAGCACAGGATGTCGCCACAAAATAACCACATAAATGACAGCCCAACAGTGCGTTGGGCACACAATAACACCAACAACACACAATCACCACACTGATGGTCCTGCTGTTGTTGTTTGCCAGAGGACATCCTTTAAAGCTTGAGCTATGAAGCTGTTTTTCTTGTCTTATTCTAGCAGCTAAACTCAATCTAAAATAAAACGGAAATAAAGATGAAGAACCACTTTCGAGATCAGCGGTGCGTGACGTCGTCGGTACATTGAAGTTAAGTAAAGGTGCACGCAAACAAACTAACTAACGTTAAAAACGAATGGTAGCAAACGGCCGAGCTAGCGAACGAACGAGCGAGAAGCTTACGAGCGAAGTGACGAACAAACGTCCGCATTAGACAAGCGACGACTCAACACTGACAATGAATGCACGAACTGGAACTTTTAACAGAAAAGTGGAGGTCCTCTAGCATGGAGGATTTGAAGGCGGCGTACAAATAAAAATTCCCTTAAGTTAGTTGCTGTTGCTGCTGAATGCGACCCGATGTTTCCGTAACGTTATAAGTCGACCCGATGCACAGTGTAATGTTTTCACATAATCTGCGGACAAACTTGTGAGAAGTTATCGTAGAGCGTTAATATGAAACAAAACATTTTCTTTATATAAACTGAAATATACCCGGCGTCACCAGATCTGTTGTCGCATTGTAGGTGTATATAATGTATGGAACGAGAAAAAAAAACTAATCATCACGGTGAAGAAAGCGTGAAACAATTTAAAAAGAACAGAAAAATTACGAACGTCATAAAAAAGCATGAACAACAAACTGATTATAACACTCTATTTTTAAAAACACATCTTTCAAGCATAGATAACTGAACTTTCCTATGATTTCCCATTCCATGCTCATTCTTTAACCAACACCTGACAATGGATAGAAGTCAAGGTTCTTCTATCCTCCTATTCTTCTATCAAGGTACTTCTGTGGGGTGAGTGCTTTTGAAACTTTATAATTTCACAATAAAAAGATTTGTTTCCGTACTCGTTTCAAGGAGCTTGAAGTTACTTGAAGGTGTTTCCGTACACATTTCTCTAGCACGATAGAGAAAAAGAACAAGCAAAATGTCACTCTCTATTACTCGAACTTTACTTGAACTTTACTTGAAAAATTTCTTTGAGCACGAATCTCGAGCTTCAAACAGCTGATTGTCGAAGAGATCAAATTAAATTGTTCTGAAAAATATTGAAAACAAATTTGAACTTTAGGCCAAGCATGTTGACAACAAGATATCATGAGGACAATGAAGGCAACAATTAACAAAAACAACAACGACTCTTTATAGAGCAAAACACAGCAGTTTCGTTGGCCGATATACCAACTCACCAGTACTCTTGCATGACTTTTCACTGTGATCCACTCAAGCTACTAAGGTCCTACTTATACTTCCAATATGCGGACAAAGTTACCCGGAAGTTTATTTTGACAGAGAGAACGCTTTTACATTAGTAACTATGTTCTTATGATGATCTACTTATGATGCACCTTATGTCAAGGTTAACCTTGATCGTATAATACTTCTAGGCATAGCCTCAACTCATGTGTATCTTCAAAAATTTGATCCACTATCAGAGCATGTTTACCACTATCAGAGCATTAGTGGTAAACATGGTAGAGGTTGTGTTATTTTGTTGTTAGCTCCTCCCTTTTTCATACTAAATTTGAAAAAAATTTATGGAAGCCAGAGGTTCCTGGAAAACAATGGAGAACTTCGTTGAATTTTTCATTCTTTTAGAATAGAATGATAAATAAACCAACTAGCAAATTAAATTTTTATTTAATTTAGTTTGCCAAGAAACAGCTGTTGTGCTTGAAATTAACTTGATGTCGTTTCCGTACTTTTTGTCAAATTTTCTCATTTTGACAGATAATCAAATTACTCTCTATTACTAGAACTCATGATGAAATCATTATAAGGTGCTCTCATCCTATGACATTTTCAATATATTTTTTGACATGCTGCCTTATTTTGACAATCTAAACGCTTTCATATAAACGTTTTTGTATGAAAATGTCAAAATAAGGCAGCCTATTTTTTCTGATATTTGGGATGAGAACACCTTATATTTATTCCACCATGCTAGAAATTTACTCGAACTTTACTTGAAATGAGTACGGAAACAGACCTAAATTTTTCGATTTATGAAAAGTCAAAAAATGTTTATTGTTTTCCCAAATATAATCAGCCGTATTAATAAAAATATTTTAAAATAGCTTTAAAACGTCAAATAGTTAAAAAGCTTTTTAATGTTAAAAAGTCTTCAAATTTTGTTATTCATAAACATGTTGTTGCTGCTATGTATATAGTTAAAATAGGAACACTTTCGATTTGAAGTGGGAAGAGTGTCAATAATGGTTTGTGTATTAGAAAAATTCTATGACTTTTTATTTAATTGTCGCAATTTTTTTAACATCTTGATATTTAAACATCAAAATTTTTTCGAAGGTACCGTCTGCACTGAAATAATTGTCATTTTATTATCTTTTTTGTAAATATTTGAAATATTTTGACAAATTTTCTTGTTTTTGTTTTCTTTCATGGTATAATTATAGAGGTCATGATACAATTATACAAGGAAGGAGTGACAACTTGCTTTTTTCTCACCATTACCTTGCACCGACTGTCGTTTGCCTGTATGTTTTGTTTTCTATTTTCTTTTCTTCTTTTTTCGTTCTCTAATTTATACTATTTTTGACATTTGGCACAAGACGAACAAACTGTCACTCCTACCTTGTATAATTGTATCATGATAGAGGTAAACTCGCTAGATGAGAGCGTACTGCCGCGAATGTCAAAACGAAATTGACAACTCATATAAAATCTCGAAGCTATGAGAAAGACAAGAGAAAGGAGGAATTGACGAAATGTAAACGAAGTTAAACAGTTGAAGATGGCTTGTTGTGTTAATTAAAAATTGTAATAATTGATTATTTTTCGTATTTTTATTGATATTAAACTAATTTAAAATTGTTTCCAGCCAAACATCATTGAAAATTAAATACAAAAACTATTTACTGCAAGCAGGCTGAGTACTTAGCTGGATTTGACAATATCGGCAGTAATGAAAAAGAGAACACAATCAGCACTGCACCTACATCTATTATTATACCATGGTTTTTGCATTATTTTGAAATATTTTGATATATTTTTGCAAAATTTGTGCTCAAATGAGAACAAAAAAAATTAAAAATGCTTTATCGAGGATTTATTGAAGGTTTCAACCATTTTTAAAACTCTCCCATCTATGAATCTTTTAAAAGAGATTTTAAACGCTATTGAACGTTTATTAATAATGTTTTTCAATTTTTTTCGATTTGTTTTCTTATGGTGGCTTTATATGAGGTTCATAATTTCTGATGAATACAGCCGGATAGCTTTAATTTTAAAACTTTGAAATTTGTCATTTATAGTCAGTGGAGTCTGCCAATGCAACTTTGAAGTATTGAAGTATAAGGGTTAAAAGAAATTAATCTAGAAATTTTAATATAAGAGAGAAAACAAAGTAGCGGACGTCACATGGTCATTAAGATGCCATTAGCAAACCTCGATTTAACAGTTCGAAGATGGCATAAACTTCGTAATAAAGTATAAACTATAGTTTATATAGTATAAAACAAATTATAAACCACAACGTTTCAATTAACACAGAAATTTTGAGTGCTTCATCAATAACTGTGTTACTTAATGATTTCATTTTATTCATTTATTAAAATAAATAAGTATTCTTACAATAAATATGATTCGGAAGCAACTTTTTCACAATATTCCTATTTTAGTGAAAGCGATATTAATTAACCAAAGTACCCCGGCTTGAAACGGCAAAGTAATTTTAATCTTTTCTTCGTAGAACCCAGTATATTTTGGACACAGAAGTTTTCGATTCGAATCTGTTGCATATATTGACATAAGATACATGGATGATGTCTCCTTTTTTATTTGTGGTATCGACAATGGTTGTGGTATTCATTAATTAGTAAAATCGTTTAGACTATGCATGCACCAACCGATATAAAATTATTGTTGTATTAATATGTTATATATGAAACTTCTGGATATGGTTGCCCCATTGGGTAACTAAAAAACTGTCAAAACAATGTTGACGTTTCTGCTCTGAACAACTTTGCTTTTTTTATTTTATCTCTTACCATAATATTTTAGCAATAAATGCATACGCCATGAATTTTACGCAATGGATTTAACTGTGGGTCCCGAATTTCATACATTTTCTTTTTTTTTTTTTTAGGAAATGTCCTGATAGGTTCAATAACTCTTCATAATGAATAGTTTGATAAAATGAGGAAATAGTCCGGCAAGATCCTAAACATCATTTAATCGTTGCAAATAAATGCTAAAAGAAATAGGGTGTATAATACATTTGATAATTGAAGCAGAGCCGCGTAAAAGCCACTTTCTCCAAAACCGACTTTTTGCAGATTACCGTTAACATGACTCTCTTACATTGCTTAAACACCAAATTAGCCAAAATTATGCACTTTATCCTTATCAAAATGCAATTAGAAAGTGTCAGTAAGAGGAAGAACATTGTCAAAAGTAATCGAAAAGTGTAACAGAGGTACAAAAAGAAAATTTACTGTAGAAAATTGGAGAGATAATAAAAATAAAATGTTGAAAAATAGTGTGTATATAACAAGGAAAAATAAGAATATACCTCAAAAAATCGCTCCAGAGCAGTTACTGTGGAAAAATTGACGTTTTTAAAGAGATTTAAAGAGAAATTTTTATTAATTCTACAAAAAAAAATAACAATGATCAAGTGGATTTCTTTATCGTATTTAATCGAATTGAGAGCAAACCTACATGTTTTATTTTAAAGTTGATGAAATATTTTCTTGAATTTCTTGAATATCTTGAATTTGTAAATTTTTTTTACAGCTTTTTTATTTAATAAATACATTTTTTAAATTCTGCAATGTATCCTTTATTTAAAGAACAGAAACCAGTCAAACAAATATTTTTAAATGGCAATATTTTCTTTTGTTCGAATAACATTTTATATGCCATCGTATTCTCTGTTGTGCAACGTGGAATAACGTTTTATCCTCCAATGAGTTTTGAATGTGAAACGTTTTTATTATTTTATTCGTGATAATTCGCGGCAATTGTTAAATTATTAATTCAATTGTTAAAATTCTCCAAATTGTCCACCCACAATTCAATTTTTAAACATTTTTTAGTGATGCAAGTTCCGCAGCGGATGAAGTTGTGGAAAATTTTCGTTTAATTTGTTTTTCCCCGAATTGTTTAACCAATGATCGGGGTTCCTCTCCATTTCTGTTGCAATAAAGTTTAAAATTAATTTCTGGAATTAAGATTTGTTTTCAATTCAAAGTTGAGGTAGTTTTATGTTTTATTTCTTAGATATTATATTTTTTAATTTCACAAACTATCCTTTCTGAACTAAGCTAAACGAAAGCAATATTAAAAAAAAAAAAAAGAAATGAAAACTATATTTTGACCATTTAAAAAAACAGTCACTTTCTCTTTAAAGATCAATATTTAAAGTCCTGTTAAAAAGGACTTCGCAAAGCTATGCATGTTAACTGGATTTAACCGTTCACGGCCCAAAATGGCACAAATCTTTAGTGTTTTTCTAACGTTGTGTTCGCTAGGAAAAATATTTTTAATTTTGTCCAAACCTTGTGCTTTATGATGATTTTTCATGTTCTTTCATAATCTGACCTCAGATTAACGCTATCTGACCGCTATTTGTAAATATGGCGACTTAGAGCAAAAAAAAATACAAAATGAAGCATGCCATTCTTTAAAAAAAAATCTGTTTCTGCTGGCATATTGTGTTCCTCTATAAGATAGAACCGATAGTTAGATGAGATCCAATATGGCGGCCAAAAGCAGTGAGTAAATGGTTATTTTCAAAAAGTCAACCGATTTACACCAAATTCAAAATGGCGGATCCAATATGGCAGACAAAATTTTTAAAATTCAATCAATTTAGTTTATAGGGGTTTTTGTAGTCGCTGATTACGAATATCAAGTCAGATTTATAAAATTGTCTTTGCATAATTTGGGAAAAAAATGCAAAGTTTCGAGTGTATAATATATTAAAAATTTATTGTCAAAAGAAAAAAGTGAAATATTGAATATTCACAGAGTTATGGTCAAAAACGTCCGAGTCCGTAACCGTTACTTTTCAGGTGGTTGTAACGCTTGGGGCAGAGCAATACTTCTTTCACAACAGATTGTAAATTCTTTTGTTCTAAAGTTGATTTATTGGAAAGATGTTTGGGTTGCCATACACAGAATGTGAACGATAGTTCGAACGCGAATATGTCCGAAACACCTTAAACCCGGGCTGAAAATTGTCGAAATTTCAGCTTACATTGCTGCTGGAATGTTTAATGAAGGCCACACCTCCATTCTGAAGCTTATGAACGAGCTTGGTATAATTATTGGCACCTATTGCAAACTTTTCGCCGAAAACACTGATAGCGAAGACACGAGTAGCGAAGCAGAACCGAAAGAGTCTCTACGAGACAAAAGCAGCCCGTACAGCTCGAAATCAGCTGCAGCTCCAAGATAATCAGCTTTTCGAGGAGACCGAAGGGCTATTGTATGGACCCGAAATCGCAGATTGACCCGTAAGTCACTTAAACTTATAGTTTTACCGCATCGAAACTTTAAACGTGATTATCTTGAAACAACTTTTTCAAAAAATGTTCATGCTGTAACTAAAAAAGTTGTTAACCGATCGGGCTGAAATTTTTACAGGTTTTTCTCTGCAGTAGTACCGGAAGGATGTACTTACAAGTTTAAGGATATCGTGTGAATAAAAATCTGGACCTTCTAAATTTTAACTTTTAACTTTTTTATTATTTTACAGGCTTATCCTTCCCTTTAACACGTCAGTAATCGCAGAAAGAACCTCTTTTATTTGAGATAAGTGGAAAAATTTAGTCACCTGCAGCACTACCTCGCAGCAGACGAACGAGAAGATACTCTCCAGAACCGCCATTTTGTAAAAAAAAATTAAGCTAGCTAAACTTGAAAAATAAGTTTTAGAAAATTTTACACATGTAAAAATAAAATAAAATGGTCGTAGAAAACTTTATCTACCTTGTATCGCCACCCTTAAACAGGATTCATAATTAGATCGATTTTTATGATCCGATATTTCAGAAACTAGGAAATTGTATTGTGATGTGCTCGAAGTATCCAGCAATGTGCCATAGAGAGTTAAAAGGATTATACGCATTCGGTAGGCAAACAAAAAATAATTTTTCCAAAAATTTTTCCTGAGAACATATTTCAGTTATTGCCTTAAAAATGTATGTATGTAATATGAAAACTTTTATCTTTACTATATTTTTTATTTGTAAAAATAATTATTTTCAAATTGTTGTAGGCTTCTTGCACTGGTCTCTTGGGCTGGATCGTCTGAAATGAAAAAAAAACAAAAAAAATTTTGTAAACAAGGTTTTCTCCAATATTTATTCAAAAGAGTAAGCAAAACATTAATTTTTAACAACATGGCGGCTTTTTTTTTAAACAAAGACAAAATTATCCTTATTATTGCTTTTGCTTATCTTTGCAAAATAAAATAAAAAATAAACAAAAAAAAATTATCTCTGACAAGACTGAAAGTCTATTTCTATATGTAACAAAATTGATGGGCAAAACAAAAACAAATCATGTGTGTTTTTGTATTACACAAGTAACGGGACAATCATCTCAAACTCGGCCTCATCAAGTGAGGTTTTGTTTTTGTTGCCTTTGCATGCAATTGTTATTGTTAAAGCGAGTTAAAAATTTGGTGAACGTTGATTTCGTTGTTGTTGTTTTTTTGTACGTGTTGTTGTTTTAACAAATGTGCAAACACAAATTTGATAAAATAAAATAAATTTTTAGCTGGGCCAACTGGGCCAATTGTGCTTCTGGAAGCTCATGTCTGCTTTAAATTGTTTATAAAATGGAAAATATTTTTCGATGAGAAATTCTTTTCAATCAGTTTCTAAAAAATATACTTAGTACAATTTTAGGACCAATCGGCTATGCCATTTCTAAGAAATCTGGCTCAACTTCAAAAATCTAGTTTTGATAAAATCACGTTTATAGTTTTGCGTTTCTGAGAAAAACCCTCTGAGACGTTTTCCCAAGTGTGTATATTTTTCCTGCCTCCTGACTGAGTATTACCTAGTTTAAAGAACTTTGTACATTTCTTGATTTTAACTACTGAAGTTCGTCAAATTTTGAAGACTTTTTTGTAAAAAGACCTTTTTTCAAAATTTTCTTGAAGCTAGTTTAATTATTTAATTATTCAAAAGATTTAAAAACAAATCTTTTTAGAAAAATTATTTAAAAAAAAGAAGCTCTGGATTTATTGAAAAAGTTCTCGAACTAATCCCAATTTTAAGTAATATGGTAACTCATATAATACATTTGACGGAGAAAACTTAGATTAAAATCCTAACGAAGAATGCAAATTTCATTTCAAATTTCATTTAACACTCTGTTGAGAAATTTGTATTGAACTATCGAAATTTGAGAGAGCAAAAACAATTTAAGTTTTGGCCTGTTATTGGACACTGTGCAAAATACACAAGATATTATGCATAAACACAAATACAAACAGAGGCAAAAACAAAGCTTAGCGAGGGAGGATGAATACCACGAATCGGAGCCGAAAAGCCGCCCAAAAACTTTTACTTTTACCTCTACTTTTATTTGTACATTTATTTAATTTTTTTTCTCTTTTCTATTTATTTTTTTATGGTTGTTGTCGTTTTAATTTTATTTCTTGTTAATTTGCACAATTTTGGTTGTATACTTTTGGGGATATAATGTTGTTATTGCCTTGCTGTTTCTTTTTTTTTCCTTTTAGCCCTTTCCAAGCAACAGACAGAACTCGAAAGCCGAACACCTGACACCGCGTGTCTGAAGTGTTTGAAGAATGCAAAAGTTATAATCTATTTGAAGGCTCGAAGCTGTTGCTGCTGCCGATTGAAAAAAAAAGTTTTGTGTGTGTACACAACGCTTCCATTACTGTAACATCTGAGCGCGCTATTATAGCAGAAATAACAACAACAGCAACATAAACAACAAATGCTACCACAACTTCATTAAGTTAATTCTCTACATTAGGCCTGAAAAAGCTAAAATATGACAAACACGCGTCGTAGTCAACAACACGCGCGAAATAATTCCAGTGGCGCAAAGGACCGTCAAGCTTAGTCTTAAGCCAAATAAATACGCTTGAAAAATTATAGTCATAATATTTGTGTGTTTTAATTTAAAAAATTACCAAATTGTAAAAAACTAATAATAGCAAAACATAATTCAATAAATGAACCCAACAGCTGGGATCAAAAACATAAATTCCAAGAGAAACTCCAAAAGTTCTGAAAAATATTTATTCAAGCAAAAAAATAACCTGACCGCTTGCATAAATAATAAATTTTATCACATTTACTGCCTAAGCACTGTGTGCGTGTGTCTGTGTGTGTAAAGATCATAAAAAAGTACAACAAACTATCTGTCGAGCAAGACCCAGAACCCAGTCATGTACTGACCACACAACAACAAAAACCAAAAACAAAAGCAATCAAATTACTCCATCTATAGTCTCTGATCATAACTATTACGCCAACATACAGACATATGTAAATACAAGAAAATATCACATCCACCATTGTTAAATTTCAATTAAATACTTTGTTGCTTGCGTGTACAACATGTTTACTAGTACAGCACACAAAAACACCAACATACACTCATACACACAAATACTAAACGACAACGCAACACGCACACAACACCTTTAAAGCTTATCTACTGCCGCCTCCAGCAAAGCACATGTTTTACGGTCCTGCGAGCCTCATAATAGTTCCAGAATGAAAATGTACTTCGCTCAACTAACGCTACAAACAATAAGAGCACAAGTACGAAATCTCTTTGCCAGACGACACTGAGACAAACAACGACGACGACGACTCTATGTCTGCATGTATGCGTGCGGGAGTGTGTTTGTGTGACGTTTCGTGATGGCTTGTATTCCCTACGTTTAATGGTCTCTTGGGTTTTTTTAAGTCGTGCGATAACACATCTTAATGAACTGTAACCGAATCCTGCCGCGGAAGACAACTGCCAGTCTCGTCAGCCCCTCCTACGGCGTCAACGAATGACTTTGCAACTCTACTCATGGGAGTTTCCACTCAGTCCACTTGTGCTTTTTTCCATATTCTTTGTCTTCTGAACAAGTAGAAAAACGTTGAAGAGTTGCCAGTTTAATGCAAATATGATTTATGTCGGCTCAAAAAAAATTCTCAATATTACTTTGATTCATAATACCATTACAAGTTAACATAGGCTCATATTGAAGAGCAAGGTGAGCTAGTTGTCAAAATCAGCTGGTAATTTTGAGTTTTTCTAATTGTTGTTGTTACTTTTGTCGTTTGACATTTGTAGACCCTACAGCTTTGCTGTTGCAAAATTTCTCATTTGAGCAGCCATCTTAAAATGAGGTTATCTTGCATGATGCAATCACAAGATAGACTCATATTGGAGAGCAGGGTTCGCTAATTGTCAAAATCAGCTGGTAATTTTTGTAGCAACTATCTTAAAATCTTAAAATGAACCTACCTTGCAATTGTATTATGCTTTTTTTGTAATTGTATCATGCTTTGATTGAGAGTAGAGAAGCTTCAAATTATTTTTTTAAGTGTTAGTTTGGAATAAGGTAGACATTTATTTTTTATTTTTATTTTATTTATTTATAGACATTTATTTTAAATAAAAACACTGTTAGAGAACAATTTTACAGGTTGGTTTTTTAATTGTAGGCATAGTTTTGACGTGACAACGTTACGCTTTACTTCGCCGGTTTCCAAAAAAGTATTGAGTGTTTTTCAACCGCATGAGAAGTTTCGACGGTTGTTGTCTATGGTTTGACAGTTGAGAATGTTAAAATGTGTTGACATTTTCATTCAGTAAGGTTTCGCAATTCATCATGAATCGTGTAACGCCAAAACAACGCTTCCAAATTGTGGAAATTTACTTTAAAAAAAATAAATCCGTTCGCGAAGTTCATAGAGCACTTCGCCCATGAATTGTGTTTAGTGATTAAGCTCATTTGTGATTAAATAGCTTTGTCAATAAGCAAAATTGCCGTATATGGAGCGAAGACAATCCTCAAGCCATTAACGAATCACCATTATATCCATTAAAATTGACTGTTTGGTGCAGTTTACACACTGGCGGCATCATTGGTTCTTATTTCTTTTGAAATGAGGAAGGAGTTACTGTTACGGTTAATGGTGAGCGCTAATCAGCTTAACATCGAAGACATTTCGTTCCAACAAGACCGCGAAACTGGCCATACAGCGCGCTTAACCATCAATTTATTGCACAATCAATTTGACGACATCTTGATTTCCAGAAGTGGTCCTGTTAACTGGCCCCTAGTTCGTGCGACTTAACGCCTCTCGATTACTTTTTATGGGGCTATGTTGAGTCATTTGTTTATGTTAACAAAACAGCAACTCTTGAAGCATTGGAAGCCAATATTCAAGCCACCATTGACGCCATACAGTCAGATTTATTGAAAAAACTAGTGAAAAATTGGGCTGATCGAATGGGCTCTGTAACTCGTAGCCACGGCAGACATATGCCAGAAATCATATTTAAAAAATAAATGCCATGAAGTTATCTACCAGATTATAATAATAAAAAATTCATTCCAACAATATTTCTGTACTGTATTATTATTTAAAGTTCTCAAGCTCTTAAAAAAACACCCTATAGAAAACTCATTTTTCCAAGAGAAAAATGTTTTTGCTAAGAGAAAAGTGATGATACCACTGTAAAGGTTATTTTTTTAATTCACCAAAATAAAAATAAAATAATATAAATTAATTTATATTATTTTATTTTAATAATAATAAAAATAAAATAATATTAAAAATTATTTTACAGCAAAAAATTAATGACATCATGCAACCCTGAGGGGACGCCTACATCTCTGTTGAACGGAACACGTTTTGGACGACCTGACAATGTTTGGAGTATATAACTGGTGCCAGCAAGCGCACAACAAAAGTTGCTGCCAAAAAATCTTAGGGCGCGTTTATAGTGCTGACTTGTTGCCGAACCCAACCGAGAAGGAAAGCTTAAAAACGCTGCACAAACAATCTAATGAAATAAGCTCAAGCGTATAGTGCCAGCCGAACAAGCAGCTTAAAGCAACTTGTGCTGTGGTATTCAGCGTGCCGATTATTGCTTTCTCGCTCACTCGTACGGTTTGCATGTGTTTTGTTTTATTTGACACATTGCATACTTATGCTTAATTTTCATTAAATAACATAAAAAGAAAGCATCAAGGCAAACTCCAATAAAATTTATTGTTGTTTTTGCTGTTGCGCCTTTTCTTCGTTTTTTTATTGGGATCAAAAGCAAATCGGTGGAAAAAATTAAAAATAGCGATCAGTAGCTGTATTCTTCTTCATTTTCTCATTTCTTGTTGCAAAAAAAAAAAAAAAAAAAAAAACACAACAAGCATAGCTTTATTAAACCAAAAACACGACCATGGTAGAATAATAAGGTAGGGCCGACTCGGAAAAGAACGGAACCCGCAGAGAAAAGCGGGCTAGTTGTCAAAATAAGCTGTTCATCTCTAGTTTCTTTATGTTCATTTTTCGCAGTTGATTTTAGGTTAAACTTTTTACAAGCTTTTCTGCAAATTGAACACTTCCTCGGCATTTTATAGATTTATTTACAATGTTTTTACAATATTTCCAGTCAAATTAACACACATGTCCGCACTATTTACAATTTGAAAACATATTTCTTTTATTTCATTTGAGGTTTCTACGAACTTCGCCATTTTGACAATTAACCAACCTTTTTAGTTTCCACTCTTCGTTGACGCGTGAGGGCACTGAGCGACTCGGCCCTACCTTGTAATTCTACCATGAACACGACAATAATAACGAACATGATTTTCTGTTGCGAGGTTGATGAGCTTTTGCTTTGTTTTTCTTGTGACAAATATTTATTGGAGCGAGCGAGCGAAGCGAGCGAAGCTCCCATGGAACAACTTGCATGAAGAATGTTTAAAGGAGCAGAACTCTGAAATGGGTTGACCGATTTTAATATTTCTTTTTCTAAACTGTTCTACTGATCTTAAATTAGGTGCCTGCGAAGCCCAAATTTGGAAATTCTGTTTAGTTTAGAAATTTATTGAAAAAAATATTTTCATATCTTTCTTTGTTGATACATTTTCGCTTAATTTAGTTTGCTGCTTGTCTGCTTCTGTATGTATACGTCGTTCACTTCGCTCGCTCGCTATAAATAACCGAACAGCATGGAACAACAACAACAACAAAAACATTAAAGCAAATGTTGTTCGCTGCAACAGCTGTTTATTACTAACTAAAATAAATAACTGCTATGCTGAAGTTTGTAAATGGATGCAAATACATTCAAATTAAATTGTTTAATGTTTTTACTTTCATGTGTTGGTAAACCCTGTAAAATAAAAGAAATTTGCAATTTTTTTTAATTTTTATTATTTGGTGACTGGTAGGCTTATTAGCTTTCATTGCTTCCCCTCAGAATGTGCTGATTTTAACACCAACTCATCAAACCATTATCAGATTCTATCAATTCATGACTATAACTTATGGTGTTTTCGTTTCTACCAGAAAATGTTACCTTTTCATTGCCCTCTTCTTTTTTCGTGTTCGATTGTTAAATAAGTGCAAACGGGTGAAAAAAATCTGTGTTCGTTTCTTAAAATGTTACATTTATATAGGGCAAAAATGGCACATTTCTTGCCTTGCGAAATTTTTTGAGGGGAGCATGTTGCCCTGAAAATCAGCTGATTGCTTTAAACGAAAATATTATGAAATGCGTGTGTTAGACAAGGTTAAATATATGCATTCATAATTTGACACTTCAATAATATTTTTAATAAAGCAAATTTTTATTTTTGGCGCACATAAATATATCAGCTGATTGAGTAAGCAGGGTAGTGTTTTGTGTTCAAAACCTGCACTTTTTGAGGGTTGAGTGCAACTCTTGAAAAATGTTGTACTGTGGTAGGGCAACATTTTTTTGTAGAAACGAAAACACCAATAGATTTAAATTCAAATAATTAACAAAAAAAAACAATAAATGTTATAAAATCGTCTTTAGCAGTTTAAATAAAATGAATTTTTTCGACAATATTTAGAAATAATTCTAAGCCTCCATTCCTATCCATGTTGCGTTCAATATCACGATATTCTAATTTGTAGGTCCTAGGATCTAGGATATTGTGACATTGATCGCGACATGAATTGAAATATAGACTTAGAAATGTTTCTAAATATTGTCAACATTTAGTTCATTAAAACTCCACTAGACGGTTTCGTATATTCAGAAGCATCAAGAGGGAGCACTCAGCCTTTGAATAGAGATGAAAGTCGAGTCTTGGTTTTTGTTCACATTGCTTTAAACAACAATTTAACACAATAATTAGCAATACTATATTTAAATAAGGAAAGTGTTCGTAATGAACCAGATAATGAGTCAAATTGGACAGAACAACAAAATTTCAGGGAATGTTTATTAAGAGTATCATTAGAAGAACTGTCTACAAATCAAATTTTTAATCAACAATCAGCGTTCATCTTTTTTTTACACTGGACCTCCGGTAATCCGGCCCCTGACTAATGCGGCACCCCCTGTAATCCAATATTTCCATTATTATTGAATATCTTTTTGGCAATCTTCGCTAATGTAGATAATGCATTATTGAACAGGTTGATATATATTATGATTTTATTCATAATTTTTGATTATTTTAGTATGTACATTTATTTGTACACAATTATTTCCTAATGTAAAGTTATTATTTTTGTAAGTTCTATAGCATTAATAACGTCAATTTTATAATAAAACGTAAGCTTTCTATTGTATTGTTTAATTTACTTAATTTGACACACATAATGGAGTATGATTTGTACTTCAGAGTATAACATACATAACCTTATCATTTTTTTTTTAAGCTTTGAACCAAGGTTTTAGGTGTAATACCTATTCAGTCAAGTCTGCTTTGGTTCGAAATGGGGTGGTAGATTAGTGTGAGCGAAGGGTGCATCAATTCAATTCAATTCAATTCAAGTAATAAGGCATCTCATCCACAAACTACGACTCCAAGTCGTAAATATTGATGAGTTTTCAATTTCAGCTGATTACTTAATGAAAGAAAATTGCAAACGCGAAATGTCAAAGCGTAGGATCATGTCCTAGCTGGGATTCGAACCCGGGACCTCTGGGGTGGCAGTTGACCACGTTTGACGCACATTTACCGCATTTGTTACTATTTGCGTTATCAATGTTACCATTTGTCACTTTGTGGCCAAATTGTATGTAAACGGTACACTTCCGGTACATTTTTAGACACATTTTTGAAAATTTTTAACGTGAATAATCACAAAAAGCGCTGAAATTGAAGAATACAACATTAAGAAGCTGAAAAATGTTGGCAATGCTGTGACAATCATCAATGCTTTACACACCCACGAACGTTGTCAGACTCTTTCGACGATGCAAGAGGTTTAAGCCAAAAATTGAGACTTAAATTAATGAGTCAAAATCTTTTTCTATTAGTAGGACTGTGCAATGGGCCACAGGTGAGGTTGTTGAAATTTTATATAACAATTGCGAAAGTGGCCGATTTATAGAGGAATTTCCTTTGTACATTATGATCAAGTTTCCCAATTATTCTGGACCAAAATACAACAATTTAAATGTTCTACTTATTTATTCCGTAGTGGTATCATTCAAAAAAGGATCAACCAATTTTACTCGCAAGAAATTTTCACTATAACTTGCGTATGCCATTAATATTAAAAATTGCAAAGATTAATTCTCAATCAAGCAGTTTTCGATATAAGAGAAAGGGATTTTAGGTTATATTCCTTATGATAAGAAAATAAATAAAAAGAAAGGATTGGTTCAAAAGCGCCAAGAATACAATAAAATATTGTATTTCAACTAAAATATATTAACATTTTTTTGTAATTGAATGTTTGAGATCTGGTAATTTTATTGACAAAAAGTAGAATCCCCATTTAATTGAAATAACAAAAAATATTTAATATCTTTGTTTATATAGTTTTTAGAAAAATCTATTGGAGCTAGCAACTCAACTAAATTGCCTCCACAACGTACCAATTTATGTGGCTAGCTAGCAAACGCGTAAGTGTTTGCTAAGCGACTGCTACGACCTAGTTATATATTATATATTATTTATAAATACAACGAAACCTTAAGAAAAAGTTCAAAAATGCAAACCTGTTGGAACATTTAGTGACTTAAGCGACTTGAAGTGCGATCCTGCTGAAGAAAAGAGTCAAATAATGTTTGGTTAGCGCCTAATGTAATTTTTTTTCATGTGCGTTCTTTCTACGCACTTCTTTTTTTCTAAAAAAAAATTCTAAAAAAACTCCAGCAATAAGTCAACAAAAAGCAACAGAAAACAATTGCAAAAAAGTCGAAACAAGTTGGAACAAGTGACTAGAACATCTGGCTTAAAGCTGCTTAAAGCTGCTGGTTTAAGGAAAGAACAAAGTAGACACGAAATCATGTGGCTTTTTTGATGTTTCGATTGCAAAAATAAAAAAACACGTAATATATACAAACAAAATCCAGCTACAACAAGTCAGCGGCGGAAGGCGCGCACTAGATGCACTACCAGCTTCTTTCAGCATGACGTGTTTTCAGCTCGGTTCTGTCTGTAAATAAGTCGTTACTATAAACGCACCCTTAGATAAGACCAAAACGGATTTTTAATATGAAACATCAGCAAAGTAAGTAAGTAGGCTTCAAATAAGCCCTTAACCGTTATTGTACAAAATGTCCCAATTTGTTCGCTTTTATTGGTCAACTTTGAGGAAAATTCTAAAAAAATGTTCAGAAAATTTCCAAGGGTACTCTGTCAATTGGTACCTTTTCTTAAATTAAATAAAATTTTAAAAAATTAAAACTAATTGTTGAGCTTTAGGCCAAGTCCGTTAATGAAGAAAACAACTAACAACAACAACGGCTCTGTATAGAGCAAATCATACAGCAGACTAGACAGATTGTTTCGTTGGCCGCTACACCATCTTATTAATAGTCTTGAATGACTTCCACTGTAATCCACTTAGCTACTAAGGTCTTATTTAACTGCCAATTATGGCGAGAAAGTTACCCGGTATTTTTTTTTCCATCTCTATCAAAAAGTCTGTCAAAAGTAGATAAAAACTCTAGTTACTAATGAAAAGCGTTCTCTCTGCCAAAAAAAAATTGGATTTTTTTTTCAAAAGCAACGAACTTGAATGTGCTTGGCAAAAAAAAAACATATTCCAATATATATTTCGATTTAAGGAGAAGTTTTTGCAGTCCCGTATGGATGAAAATCAATTGTTTTATTAGTTGCCTATTTTGACTTTGACATGACTTTTAAAAAAAAAAATGCCTCCTAAAAGATAAAATTTACTTAAACCCCTTTAGGATGCCCTAAAATGCATTTAAGAAAAGTTTATATGTCAATTCATATTGTTTTTGTTAGTCGTACAACACTGGTTCTGCCCAATAGACAAAGGTTCTGGATTGTATTGAATTCGATTTCATTAGCAAGACTCCTCTCGAAACTTTTTTTCAGGTCATTATTAAGTGACCTTCTAGCCATTCACGGTTTTTTCAGCCATTCCTCAGTTTGATCTTATTTAAGAATTTTCACCTTAAATTTGTAAAATTTCGAGCGAATGCTTCACTCGTTGATCTAAGACCAAGAAACCAGGGTCCACACACCCTAGGTCCACACACACATACCGCAATTGCAATAAAGAATGGCACCAACGTATTTCAATCAGAAGGTCATTCCCGCTATTATTGTTTGCACCCGTAAAATATGAAACAAAGTTTCTCGAGGTGTGGCGGCCTTGGCCAAGTGCGTTAATAAGTGCGTGCACCACTCGATGCAAATTCGTGAACAGGTTCGAACCCCAGCTGACGCAGAAAATTTCCGATTGAAATTCATTTTTCTGGTCGGCTTTCTGAATAAAGTTCTTTCATCGCAGGGACTCTGAGCAACTGAGTAGGACAGATCTGTGTGTCGTAGTAAAAATATTTAGTCGATAATGGTTTTTCCAGTTTTGAAGCCACACTTTTTGGTTGAATTAGATGGAGCCTTTCCGAACGAATAGAACGAGGTGGAGGTCAATATATTTTTTTTCTAGGGTAATTTCTAAAATATGATGAAGTGAAAATATTTGGACGATTATGGATATCCTACGTCTGAGGCCACAGTTTTAAGGCTTAGTCAGCTGATTTAAGATGGTCTTCAATCCCTAACTCTGCTCGTCAAGACCTTCTTTACAATATAAAGAAAGCTTATCCCAATATAGTTATAAAAAAAATTAGCAAAAATCACTTTTCTGTGAAATGGGAAAATCACTGTAGTTCTAATCATTTGGAATGCAATCTTGCAAGACCATATTTTGCATAAAAAATCAATGTCAATTTGCTTAAATAGAGCTTTTTCTTCAATATTAAGGATCTTATCAGGTATTCCTTGCAAAGAATGGCGATTTTTAATGTTCAAGCCGAGTCATTGCTGTTGAGTTCTCATTCAGCTGTCATCCGTTACTCAGGTTACTGAGATTTGTTCGCAAGAAACTATGATTTACTCCGAATATCTGCCACTATATATTCCAATTTTTGTACTTGCACGAAGAAGCTCTGTTCATAAATGCATCTGTTAGTCAACTCATCTGTTTTAAATCATTTCCTAGTAGTCTAGGGAAAGTATTCCCCCTAAACTATCAATGAACTTTGGATATGTGCCAGGGATCTTATCTATTCAAAACATTTTCGACTCTTGTTGCGGTTACAAAAATTTAAATCCGGTTACAATTTAATAAATTGTTATATATTTTTTTTTCTTAATTTTTCACATATTTCAAAACTCTGAAATCATCTCAATCAACAGCTCAATCAGACGTGTATAAAAATAGCACCAAGTTTTCATTACTTTTTATTATCATCCATCGTCCAAAAACAATAGAGCAAAACTTTTTGTAAAAAAAAAGTCTAGTTGGCAATCCTAAAGTACTTACTATTTTCCTAGCTCACTCACTTTTGCTTTGCGCTCTATCAGTCAACCGCACAAGAATGTCCTTTAGATACTTTTCTTTATTGTACGCCTATTCTTGTATTGTTCCATATTTCTTTGGCACTCGTCGTCCTCTTTACTTCCACTATAGTGTTAGTGGGTTCTTACGTTATAATTGTGCTCAGCTTCGTAGTACGTTGGCGCTTTTCAGCTCAGTTGCTGCTGCTGCTGCTCATTGTTGTATGACGTTTATTTCGCTCTTGTGGGGACACAGTGTCTGCACCAATGTTACGCTCATTCGTTCTGTTTTTGTTCTAGTTGTTGTTGTTGTTGTTGTTGTTGTTGTTGTTGTTGTTGTTGTTCTTGTTATTGTTGATGCTGTTATTGTTGTTGCTACTTACGAAAAGCCCAAGAAAACCTTTCAACTGCCCAACAAACAAAATAAATTTACATTAAATTTACTACAAACTTACATCAGTAAACATAACATTTGGAAAAACCTTACCGCAAGCATTGTAACACATTTGCTTCCAAATTTCGAATAAACAAAAGGGATCCCTGATTGTATAATTGTGATTCATGTTTGGAAAATATTTGGAAATAAATATGGTAATGTATTGCATAATAAAGAAATTCAAAAGTTTGTAATAAATTTGCAATTAAAAATATTTCCAAATATTTTCCAAGCCTGAATCACAATTGTACAATAAATGTTGTAATGTATTGCATAATAAAGAAAATAAGACGCTTGTAATAAACTTGTAATTTCATACATATTTATTTAAAAGTATGTTTATAATATAATAATAAATATAGTATTGAACAATAAATAAAGTGTTCATAAATTAACAATATATAGTGCTTTGTTGCCTTGCTTTCATACTCTTCTCGTTGATTTTGCCTATTTTTGGAAAAATAGAAGAATACTTTCGACTCTTCCGCCAAATGCCCCTCGTCAGGTCCATGTTTGTCGGTAGCATCTAAAATGAAATTAAAATCAAAATAACTGTTAGTCTCAAGAATTAGATTAAGTTTTTACTTTGTTCTATCCTTACGTTTATAGCCAGCGCTTCGTTTTCTAATTTTTTTTTATTTATATGACATTTTCACTGACGCTTAAAAATTTACACAGTTATTTTACGCAAACATAAACAGCAAATGACATAAAATGCAGTTCGAACATAGAAATAGAACATATTCTACTTACGAACTACTTACGAAAATATTGCGACAGATAAGTTTTTACAAGCCTGCTTGCAAAAGCTTTGTGAAATGTTTGGGACAAGTGATTTTCACAAACTAATTTGGAAACAGTTGAAAAAAACGTTTGGAAAGTATTGAATAATTAACTGGCTTACATAAATGTTTATTGGGTGCATACAGATGTATGTAAATCGAAAAGGGAACTTTTTCGGTTTGTTTTCTTTGTATTCGGTTGTTTGTGTGGCTGTGTTTTGTCGTAGTTGGCGCTCTTAATGTGCGAATAAAAAAAGCTTTTGTATTTCCATTCTTTACACTTGTTGTTGGCCCTTGTGCGGCAAACAGTAAAGACAAAATGTGCGTGCACTTACTTTTCAAATTTTTAAGTTGAGTTCTTGGCTTTCCTGCAAACACTTTCTGAGTGCCTCAAAAAAATGACTCTAAAAAGAGTATTTCTTATGCGTGTTTTATGAGTACGTAATAAAAAGACTTATAAAGGAGTCTTTGATATGATTGTAAAATTATTGCTCAGAAATAAGACTCCAAAAAGAATACTTTTTATGCGTGTTTTATGAGTACGCAATAAAAAAACTCCTAAAGGAGTCTTTGAGATGATTGCAAAATGATTGCTCAGAAATAAGACTCCAAAAAAAGTATTTTTTATGTGTGTTTTATGAGCACGGAATAAAAATACTTTTAAAGGAGTCTTTGATATGATTGCAAATTGATTGCTCAGAAATAAGACTCTAAAAAGACTATTTTTTATGCGTGTTTTATGAGTACGAAGAATGGCAAAATATGAAAATATATTTATTTTTATTATTAATATTATTAAATAAATGGAAAAAATGACACTCACTATAATTTCGCGCAAAGGGGTTTTTTATTATTTTTAAGAAAATGTTGTAGAATAAGACGAAGTCTTTTATGGTACACCAGAGTGGCGAAAAGTAGTTTCTGAGGTTTTATTAACATCATATCAATGGCAGAAATTAGTGTTTACAAAGATTTTTTGTCGTGGCGGCCGTGGCGTAGTTGGTTAAAGTGAGTGGCCGCTATGTCAAAGAACCTGGAGACCCAGGTTCGAACCCCATCAGCGACAGAAAATTATTTGAATTAAAATAATTTTTAGTACGGCCGCCACCTCTCTGCAGACAATGGCAAACCTCAGAGAGTAATAAAAATGCCATGTAAAGCTTCTTGAGAATAAGAACATTCCGTTCATCGCCGTTCGGAGTCGGCGTTAAGCCTGTAGGTCAATTTCTCGGTCAATTGTGTACAAACTTAATAACACGCACAACACAATTGATCATAAGAAGCTAGGTCAAAGTCTTTTCAAGGGCTGAAATGGCCAGTTATTTATTTTTTTTTATTTTTAAAGAGTTTTTAAACCATTAAAGAGCCTTTCCCATGAGACTTATGACTTTTAAAATAATAACTTCTATAAGTTCTGAAAGAGTCTTCATATGAGTCTTTAAAGATTCCATAACATGATTCTTAAAAAAAGTATTAAATATGGCTCTTAAAAGAGTCTTAATTTTGAGTCAAGAAAGACTAATTTATATGAGTTCTAAAAGAGCCTTTATTATGAGTCTTACAAGAGTCTTTTTTTGAGTCCAAAATGAGACATAAAGCAGTCATTATTATGAATCATATTTTGAAGCCCACGACCTACGAAAATGTACTCATAAAAGAGTTTTTTTTTTAGCGCATTATGACGATAAAAAGTCATTTATATGAGTCTTTTAAGAGTCATAATGTTTGCTGGATTGTTCCTCTATTTGCTGTAATTTTAAAATAACTCAATTTCATGTTATACAAGGTTAAATACAAAGTTAAATACAGATTTCATTATAACTAATTTCCTTGTAAATGAAAAGAAAAACCAAAAGCAAAAGAAAAATAAAAAGCAAAAGCAAAAAAAAAAATAAATACCAAAGGCAAAAGCAAAAGAGAAGACAAGCGCAAAAGCAAAAGTAAAAACAAAAACAAAAACAAAAACAAAAACAAAAACAAAAACAAAAACAAAAACAAAAACAAAAACAAAAACAAAAACAAAAACAAAAACAAAAACAAAAACAAAAACAAAAACAAAAACAAAAACAAAAACAAAAACAAAAACAAAAACAAAAACAAAAACAAAAACAAAAACAAAAACAAAAACAAAAACAAAAACAAAAACAAAACAAAGGCAAAAATAAAAAAAAAACCCAAAAACGGAATAAGGACACGGATTAAATAAAACATGAATTTTGATAAAATCGATAAAAACCCCCAAGGAATGTTCGAAAACTGTATCAAGACGTTTTCTTGTTGTTACTCATGCATCGAAAATAAGAGGATCACATCCATCACGCCATCATATTTACTAGATGATAGATGACTATGCTATATGTAAGAAATGATCTGATTCCGACATCAATTCTTCATCATCATCATCATTATCAATCCATCATAAATGAGTTAAAAACTTTACAATTTAGGCTCGGTAAAATCATAGAAATCACCATTTGCATTTTTTGATTGGTTTTGATTATCTGGCGCTTAAAATTGTTAATTGGATTTGGCCTCGACTACGAATTTGCGCCAGACATTTCTGTTTTGCGCTTGCTGGCGCCAGTTGAAAACACAAAGCGTCGTCAGGTTGTCCAACACTTGATCCTTCCAACGATGATGTAGGCGTTCTCTTCTGCGTTGACCGCCAACGGGCACCGAATCGAAATTTTTTTCATTGGAAAGTTTTCCATACGTCAACATGACCCTGCCAGCGCCAAGTCAACATAATGTCAACGTACAGCTCATACAGCTTGTGGTTTCAATTATTTCGGTACTCGCCATAGACACAGATTGGACCGAAGATCTTACGGTCCTCCAAAGTCCTCTTTAGAGGTGGTATTTTTAACAGTGACGTAGTTTCCAAGTCGCTGGGACTGTTTGTTTGTTGACACTAGGTATTTCGTTTTATCTGCTTTTACCCACTCGACTCGATTTTTTCGCTAATCTGGAGAATGCTGCATCAACTTGGAGCATATTATGGTCAATGATATCTATATCATTAGCATACGTCAGCAGTTTAATACTCTTGTCGAATATCGTGCCACTACATCTTAGATCAGCAGCTAAATGTTACAGCTAAATGTCACACGATAAGGAATAACAAGCCTGAAACCTCGTTTGGTATCGAATGGAAGAGTAAGATCCTTTCCTTACTCCTCCTATCAGGAGCATAGATGATTCCTAATTGGGCTGTCGAAGACGGCTTTGTAATCGACAAAAAGATGGTGCGTGTCGATTTGTTGTAGGGTCTTTCCAAGATTTATCGTAAATATCTGGTCGATAGTGAATCTGCGGCACACTGATAAGGTCCAATCAGCTGGTGTACGATGGGCTTCAGTCTTTCATAAAATTCGCTCGACAGGAACTTATATGCGATATTAAGAAGACTTATCTTATGGTAGTTGGCGCAAATGGTGGGATCAGGTCGCCATTCAGAAGTCTAGAGAAACGTTTCCTTCACATCATCAATATACTCTAGATATCTGTCACTAGTTTCCTGTTTTCCTTGCAAGAACAGGGCCCGATCTTAGAATAATCGGCAAGGTGTCCATTTGTATTTACGCTTAATTTTTCCATGCATTTGATTTTGAAATGCATGAATTTTAAGCTCTTCTGATTTATATAAAAATATTAATTTTAAAAGTTATGAAAACACAGCCACAATTTATTATATAGAAAACCCAAAAAAGAACAAAAGTAGATATTAAAATATAAGTATATTCGATGTATGTATATTCAATGTATATTACAATGTAATTGTATCATAACATTAAAAAGCTGCATAGCAAATTCCAATTACATGGGATGAACCACATCAACTTTCCAACCATGGCCGAATTTTGTATGGTTTTAAGAAGTCACAAACTAGTATTTTGTTCATTTTGTAATAATTATTTTATAATTTTTTGTATAATCTTGGCTTTAGTCGTTTTCTAGCTATAGACCAAAATATATGCTATTTGTATGGAAGGCACCATGTCCAATTTTCCAAAAAACCCGAAAACTTTTTTTTTACTATTGTTTATGCCTAAAACATCGAAAACGACCAACAACTAGTTTTTCTAGTCTAACTTGTACTAAACGATCCAATGCTTCAGGAGTTGTCACCGGGGCGTATGAGTAACATTCAATTGAATTTATTCAACGTGTTGCAGACAACCAATAAGATACTATCTTTTCGAATTTGTTTCTTTTTGGCTAAGTTACATCGCTTTAAGATCTTCACTTGTGTACAAAATGTAGAATTGTCCTGCAGAAGGCCTAGTCGCTAAACGACTATAATTAAAACATAAGTTATTCCAAAAATATAATTATGTATATGGAAAACAAATTTTTCGAGCTCTAGGCCAAGCATGTTGACAACAAGACAACATGAAGAACAAAGAAGGCAACAACCAACAACAACAACAACGGCTCTGTATAGAGCAAATCACACAGCTTGACTATACAGACTGTTTCATTGGCCGCTACACCAACTCATCAGTAGCCTTTGTATGACTTTACACTGTGATCCACTCAAGCTACGCCTTAAGGCTTAGAAGGAGAACAAGGTTTAATTTTATAAACTGTTTTTATTTAAATTGGAAGCTACCCTTCCAACCATTCTTCAATCTAAAGACTCAATTCTTAATGTAAATATTGCCTTCTTAATGGCTTTGGATTGGATAAATGCACTTTACATAAATAAATAAAATAACCTAAATTATGCCAAAGAACTCTTGTGAACCCTTATTTACAAAGTTCCTTGACTCCTGTTTTCTTTTTTTCATAGGTTATTGATTTCTTTGGAAATTTTGATTTTACTTTCTTGATTAACTTTTCGAAAACAAGAAAAAAAGGAGTATATTCAAAACTTTATTTAATACTTGCTGATAGACCCGGTTTTACTCGGATGAAAAAAATGTACAATTTTAAATAATTTTAAAATCCAATTACTGAGAAATAAGCTCCAATTTATTGATTATTAAATAACTTTAAAGCTCATATTAAAGGTCTTTGTTTTTCTGTCGGTTTAAAATAAAGAGATATCGAGGGCCCGAGAAAATAGATTTATATCGATAATTTTTGATCGGAAAGAGATGTTGGTATAATTTCTTCACATAAATTGTACTTGGAACTTAACTATTCTATAAAAAGAATAAAAGCAACTTTTGAAAAAAATTTATTTATTTAAAAAATCAATGGGGGTAGTCTTGTTTTTTTATGAGAGAACTAGCTAATAAAATTTTTCGAAAGACTGAAACCAATTTTGATATTAAACGCTTTGTCATGCTACAAGGGGTACTATTTATATTTCGGGAATAGCAAATAATAACAAACATTTTTAAATCAAAATGGTTTTATTATTTTGAAAATATCCCCCTTGATGATCAATACAGTTTTGCATTCGTTCAAACCATTTGCCATAGCAGTTTTTCCATTCCTTTTGAGAAACCTCCAAAACATGGTTTTTTAACGCTTCAACAGCTTCTGCGGCGCTCGTAAATCGTTGACCACGCAGTTTCCTTTGATATTCGGGAACAAGAAGAAGTCATTGGGTGCCAAATCAGGATTAAATGAAGAATGAGTCATCAATTCAACGTTTTGACTGCTCAAAAATGCACATGTTTGACGAGATGTGAGAGGGATCGCATTGTCATGATGGAGAATGACTCATCTTTGGCGGTTGGTTTTGCGAATTTCTCCGAAGACTTCCGGCAAACAAATTGTCGTGTACCATTAAAAATTTACCGTCCTACGTTGCTCAAGCGAAACAGTGGCCCCATGACCCATTCGGTGGAAGAAACACGCGACCATTTGCTTCGCAGTGCTTCGTGCGCGAACAATTTTTGTTGGATTTGCCTCGTCTTGGAATATCCACACGGTTGATTTCTGTTTTGTTTCCGGCTCATACGCATATATCCATGATTCGTCACCTGTCACGATTTTATACACATCTTTTGAAGCACCACGATTGAGCCTTTTAATCATTTCTTTACACCAGGGCAGGACACTCCCTCACTGAGCTCTCTGTGAGCGTAACTTTTCACATGTACACAAAGCTCACAACAGATGAGAATATAATTCAGTCGTTCGCAGACGGTGATGCTGTGAGGGTCTATGTCGCTTTGCGCTGCATATTTTATGTACACTCTTAAAAAAACAAATCTACTGATTTGTAGATTCATAAAAGCCATGCATATATTTCTTTATTTTATGAAATTTCATATTATTCGCATATATAAAGGTTTATTATAATTCTTACATTCATATTACCTGTTACGATTCTTTGTATTGTTCATTTATATTCTTGTATTAATTTTTAATAGCTAATTTTTTGATTACATATTTACTTAATTATTATTTACTTATTTTTTATTATTAAGCTTAATTATTACTATACATAAAGATTATATAATAATTAAATAATTATTCGTTTGTATTAATGTTTCATATAATTCATCTTTATTACCTATTTAGATCCCTTGCATTATTCATTCAAATTACTTGTATTAATTAATTTCATAGAAGAAATAATGAAGAATATCGAGAACTAAATATAAAAACATAATAATAAAAAAATTACAAATCTAAATAGTTGTGACAACTATTTCGCTCAGTATGTGCGATTCGAGAGCGCACTAATACTAACAAGACAAAATAAATTGTGACTGTGTTAGAATTCGCAGCCCTGCTTTACACCAATCGACACGAGAGACTTTTTTGAGCGATTGATAAATTATGGGGCATCCAATGAGAGCAAATTTTTTTTACAGATAAGTGTTCATGCAAAATCGAATGTATTGAAGTGGAACTAATGTGCAAGGATGCACGATCTCACGATATGTCACATGACGATCTTGCATTATTAGTTCACGTACTGCATCGATGTTTTGTGGCACAACAACCGATTATGGACGACCTTCACAGAACTCGTCGGCGACCGAACTACGACCACGATTGAATTCACTATACCAACGATATACTGTGATTTTGATGATGATTTATCGTCATACATATAACTGAGTTCATCGACACATTCTTGTTGAGATAATCCACGTCGAAAGTTGTGAAAAATAATCCAACGAAAACCTTCTCTTGAAATTTTCATTTTTTTAACAAATTGATTTTCTTAACTCACTGTAAGCAAAACAAATAGCAGTTGTACATCAAAACGTTGTGAGTACAATTATGCTAACAAATGTCAAATTTGATGATTATGGTGATTATGACTATTGACATTAGTGTTGCCAGTTCTCGAAATATAAATAGTACCCCTCGTAAAGGTAGTCAAAAATACAATTTTGAGTTTTTATTATTTTATCAACAAAAACAGACTTTGCTCCTTTTTTGAGTAAAAACTCAATTGGACCTTTTTTAAGAAAAGATTAAAAATATATATGCTAAGATAACGGTACCTTTCAAATAGTTTTTATTAAGTGCTTAACTTGAATTTATCAACGAAAAAAAATTAAATGAATTATATTCAAAAACAATGTAGTTCTTTCGAAAGTAAAACATACGAATTTTCCGATTGCTTTTTGTTCATCGTTCTAAGGAAACTATGTTATTATAAAAAGACGTTGTACTAAAATTTTGTGCAATTTTAAAGATATGTAAAATTTTTCGTTGTCAAAATATCAGATTCTTTTTAAATTAATTAGACGAACATTTTCGTAAAAAAGGTACGGTAGAGGCGTGGTAAAAAATAAGTATGCCATAACCTAAGTTAGGATTCAAGTAATATTGTGTGCCGAATTTGAGCTACGTCCGTCCAGCCGTTTATTAATATAGATGAACATTGCATTTTACATTTTATGTAAATGGGTACTAATGAAACCATGCCTATATTTATATCTGTGGTGGACACAAAAAAATTTTTTATGAATTTTATTTTTTTAACAATTTTTTTTTAAACTTGTACACTCATCGAACATAATTTTATAACTAACTTAAAATACAAAATTTTTGATAAATAAAAATTGACAATTTTGAAATCTTAAATAATAATTTTTTAAATAAATGTGTAAGTGAATATTTGTAAAGTTTGTATGTTGTTTTGTATGTTGTGGTGTCGGTGTTTATATGTGGTGGTATTGAGTCACCACATTATTCCCCCTCCCTTCTGAAAAATTTTGGTCGTGTTGGCTAATAGGTTGAAGTGTACTTTTTTAGTATTTTTATGTTTGGTTGAATGTGTCTGTGCTGTTTCGGTGTCTAAGGTGGCGGGCTTAATCCTATCAATGTTGACTGTTATGTTAGTGTTATTTTTACGAATTGTGAAGTATTTCGGTGTTCTCTCAATAACTTCGAAGGGACCATCGTACGGCTCTTGTAGTGTTTTACGAATTGTGTCATTACGGACAAAGACAAAGTTACAAGTACTAAGGGCTCGAGGTATATATTGTTGAAAGTTAGTGCTGTGATGCGCAATGTTAGACTTTTGATCTTCTACGACCTCTTTAAGTTTGGACAAGGTGTCCGACGAATTAAAGTTCTGACTGCTGTGGATTACTAGTTGTTGTGGATTACACGTCCACATTACCGTGGACCTAAGTCCTAGAAGAACTAGTGGCAACTCTGTGTACCAATTTGTGTGGTTGTTACTCGCTATTAGAGAAGTCTTAAGTTGGCGGTGAAATCGTTCTACAATCCCGTTAGCTTGTGGATGATAAGCAGAAGTGGTAATGTGTTTGCTTCCTAGTGTCTTAACGAAGTTTCGAAATGTTGTGGACGTGAATTGAGGACCTCGATCGGAAGTAATTTCCAGAGGAACTCCAAAACGTGAGATGTATTCCTTTTGAAGTGTATCTACGATAGTACTGGCGTTGGTATCTTTAATTGGATACGCTTCGGGCCAACGTGTGTTTCTGTCAACTAAGGTAAGTAGATATCTATAACCTTTAGATATTGGTAAAGGGCCAACTAAATCAACGTGAACATGCTCAAAACGACCGTGTGGTATGTCTATCTTGTGTGGGATTGTCTTCGTGTGTCGATGTATTTTAGCTCGTTGGCATCTAACGCATTCTTGTGACCATTTGTTGATTTGTGTGTTCATTTTGGGCCAAAAATATCTTTGTGTTATGAGACGTCGAGAAGCTCGTGTACCTGGGTGTGAAATATTATGTAATTGTTCAAAAATTTGTTTGCGTAATGTTTGTGGAATGTATGGACGTGTTCCTGAACTTGTTTGTTCGCACCAAATTTTAATGTTAAGTATTGGGATGTGTATTTGTTCGAATTTGTAAGTGTGTTTATTTAGTATATCTTGTAGTTCTGGATCTGTATTCTGTTCTTTGTGTAGAGTTCTGAGGTTAATCTCAGAGGTTGTGAAAGCCTCTATCTCAGCTCTTGAAAGTGCGTCCGCTACGGTGTTTTCGGTACCTTTAATGTGTCTGATGTCGTTGGAAAATTGTGCAATGAATTCTAGGTGTCGTGTTTGTCTTGGGCTTCTCTCTGTTTTTGAATGTAATGCTGAAGTAAGTGGTTTGTGGTCTGTGTATATAGTAAATGTTCGTCCCTCTAAATAGTGTCTAAAGTGTTTAATTGTAAGGTAAATTGCTAAAAGTTCGCGATCTAACGTACTGTATTTTGTCTCTGATGGAGATAATTTCTTTGAAAAGAAAGCTAGTGGTTCTGTTTCCTGATTGTGTTCTTGTTGCAAAACTGCACCGATAGCAGTGTTAGATGCATCCACAGCGATAGAAAGTTTTGCTTTGCTATTAAAATGATTAAGTAGCACTTCCTTAGTAAAACTTTCTTTTATCGTTGCGAATGCTTCTGTTGTGTTTTCTGTCCATATTAAGTGTTTGTCCTTTGTTTTTGATGCTGAAGTTATCATATCATAAATGTGTGTGAGTGTGTGTGCTAATTTTGGAATGCATCTGTGGTAGTAATTAATCATCCCGATGAATTTCTGCATTTGTTTAACTGTTTCTGGTTTTGGATAGTTAACAATGCATTGAATTCTATCGGAAGATGGTTGTATGCCTTTGTTTGAAATGTCATAACTTAAAAAATTTATTCTGTCTACGCCGAAAATACATTTGTTTGGTTTGATGTTTAGTCCGTAATTGTCTAGTCGTTCAAAAACTAAATTTAGATGTTTAACGTGTTCTTCTTCTGTCTCGCTGGCCACAAGAATGTCGTCGAGGTATACAAATACGAAGTCTAGTTCTCGTAATACTTCGTTGATAAATCGTTGGAATGTTTGAGCTGCATTTCTTAAACCGAATGGCATTCTCAGAAACTCAAACATTCCGAACGGTGTTGTAATCGCGGTTTTATGTATGTCTTGTGTGGCCATGGGGATTTGGTGGTATGCTCTAACTAGGTCTAATTTTGAAAATATGTGTTTATTGTGTAAGTCTATAGATAGGTCGTGTATGTGTAGTAGAGGGTAGCGGTCTGGAACTGTAATGGCGTTTAGTCTTCTATAGTCACCACAGGGTCTCCAGTCGTTCACATCTTTTTTGGGTACCAGATGTAGTGGAGAAGCTGACATGGAGTCTGAAGGACGGCAGATACCTGCTTTGATTTAGAAATCAAATTCCTGTTTGGCAATTTTGTATTTGTTGGAGTCAAGGTGTCTTGGTCTTGAAAAAGGTAACTGTCCTTCTGTAGTTATGTGGTGTTCTGTTTTGTGTTTAACTGGTTTGTTGTAGTGGGGTTCTGCTGTTAGTGATGGGTAATTTTTGAGTATATTTGTAAATTTGTTGTCTAGTGTAATTAGTTTGGGTAGTGATGTTTCTGTAAATGCTGTGATTGCGTTAACTGATAGTTGTGTAAGTGGATCAATGAGTTTCTTGTGTTTTAAGTCTATCAAGAGTCCATATTTCGTAAGGAAATCTGCTCCTATGATGGGTCTTGTAATGTCTGCTAGTATAAATGTAAAAGGGAAATCGCGTCTTAGTTTTAAATTTACGTTGAGTAATTTCTTGCCGAAAGTTGAGATTGTGCTACCGTTAGCTGCTGTTAGAATTAAGTCTGAATTTTTCTTGTGGGCTTTGAATTTATTTACTGGAAGTACGGAAACTTCTGCTCCACTGTCTATCAAAAAGTTTATATGATTGTCGTTATCGTAAATAAAAAGGCGGCGTGTGAGTATTGTTTGACTTCCATCATTAGCCGTCGCAATGATGGAGTCACTTAATTTGTTGAGTTATGTTGTGTTGTGTTGTGTTGGGTGTCGTTTTTACCGAATGAGCATGGTTGTTCGCATTGTCTAGCTGCCCTTCCGAACCTAAAATGGTATCTACATACCCAGTTGGTAGGTCGTTGTCGTGACACACTTCTTGACGGGGATTTACGTCTTGAAAATCTTCGAAAATTAGTTTCTCTCGAGTTCGAACGTGAATTATTCCGGTATCGTTCGTTTTTTAATTCTTGGACCTCAATTGCTAGTTTGTTGAAACTTTCTGGAATTTTTGACGTTGTTTCAGCAAACGATTGCGTTATCATCGCAAGCTCGGAGTTTTGGGTGTTTTTTGTCATGCGCTGGGCATTATTGCCAAATGAAGCGACTTCGGATTCTGACATAACTTCCCACAAATTGTCAGCTAGTTTCAATAGTTCCTCTAGCTCTCTATGACTAGATCCGGTCACAGCAATATTAAGGCTTTTGGGGAGCTTGCGTAGCCAAATTTTATAAACTAAGTCGCTATCGACTGTAGTACCGGCTAACATAATTAGTGACCTATAAAATTGAGATGGCTTTTGGTCACCCATCTCGGTGCCAGACAAGATTTTGTCGAACCTCTTGGCTTCACTTAAAGAGTGCCGGTCAATCAAGGTTCTCTTTAAGCCTTCATACAAATTTGAGGAAGGAGGTTTCTGTATGAAATCTAGCACTGTTATAATTACCTCTTGAGGTAGAGCGGTTACGAGGTACTCATACTTTGTCTTGTCAGTAGTAATTCCTTTTGCTTGTAATTGTATTTCTGCATGGGCGAACCATGCGTCGGGACAAGTGGTCCAAAATTGTGGCAATTTTACTGACGTTGCTTGTACTTCAGGATGCATTGGTGCATCAAATGGATTGACAAGATCCGTTTGGAGTTGTATGAGAGGGCGATGGTCACCTTCGCCGAAATGAGAGAGATGTGAGAGAGGGTTAGAAGTATGTAAGGGAGTGGGGGGTTGTCTGGGGTGGGGTGGTGGTGTGTGTGAAAGACTCATCGTGTACCTCAAAATGTGTCTCCTAAAATGTGTTTCCTAAAATGTGTTTCCTAGTGCAGTGGAGTGCCTACGGATGTAAGACGATAAGTTTCTTCCGACCCTATCGTCTTACAAACGTTTTAAAATCTACGGCGTGTGCCTCGTGCGAATCTAAATTAAAAAGCAACCTGTGAAAAAAAATTTTATAACATGTCAAAAAAAAAAAATTACAAAATTTGATACAATTTTTGAAATAATAATAAAAAAAATTAATATGCCAATTTTGTTATTGTTGCTGTTGTTGTTGTTGTTGTTGTTATTATTGTTGTTGTTGTTGTTGTTGTTGTTCTTAATTTTGCTGCTGCTGTTGTTATTGTTGTTTTTGTTGTTATTTTTGTAAATTATCCTGATGCTGTTGTGATTGTTGTTGCTGCTGCTGATATTTTTCTGTTGTTGTTTATTCTGCAGTTATTGTTAATGTTGCTGTTGTTGCCTGTTCCACCTTACCGGCAGGTGTAGGGTCTTGCTTGTTGTCGTTGTTATGACGTTGTTGTTGATGTTGTTGTTGTTATGACGTTGTTGTTAATGATGTTGTTGTTCCGTTATCTTACCGGCAGATATAGGGTCTTGTTTGTTGTTGGACGATGATGTTGTTGATGCTGACGATGGTAGCGGCGAGCGTTTCAGTTGCTGTAATTGCTGTTGTTCTAGATGCTGTTGCTGCTGTGCCTGAACTACCAAATCACTGGGTGGCGTTAGTTTTTGTAGCTGCTGCTGCTGTTGTTGTTCGGTGATAGTGATATTCCGACCTTCGGTTCAAAAGGTCTCTTCAATATAGGTGAAATTTCTCTTTTTTTGGTGAGCTGGACTTTGATTGGATAAGCCTTGGAGTAATTTCAACTTTTAGCTCTTGTAACCTTAATAATGTTCCTTTGTTTTTGCACTGGTAGGATCGCCAGTTGTGGTGGACACAAAAAAATATACTTTTACTTTGTTTAAAAAATTTTTTATGAATTTTATTTTTTTAACAATTTATTTTTAAACTTGTACACTCATCGAACATAATTTTATAACTAACTTAAAATCATGGTATAATTAATCAGGTAGGTGTGACAGTTTTCCAGCGAACATGAATTGTCAAAAATCATACAAGACAAAGCAAACAAAAAAAAAAAAAAAAAACAAAAAACAGACGAGTTTGACAATCCATGAACGATCTCGTGAGAAAATAGCCTGTTGTCAAACCTACCTGTATAATTGTATCATGACTTAAAATACAAAATTTTTGATAAATAAAAATTGACAATTTTGAAATCTTAAATAATAATTTTTTAAATAAATGTGTAAGTGAATATTTGTAAAGTTTGTATGTTGTTTTGTATGTTGTGGTGTCGGTGTTTATATGTGGTGGTATTGAGTCACCACATATCTATGCTTATAAATATTTACATATAAGCAAAGAAAATATTTTAAATTCAAAATCATGATTTTTATAGGCTTAAAAAACTAAATTCCATTGATCGTTTTTTTATTAAAAGTTCAGAACTTTTTCTCAAATATGTAAAAATATGTAAATACTTTACTTTAAATGTAGATTAAGGTGGTCCTTATTCATGAAAAAGCCAATATGATTCGGGACACATCCTTAAAAGTTTCCTTTACTCAAAAAAGTAATGAATCTCAGGTAAGGATTTTGCAAAATATCACTTTTCCCATATAAATCCCTTTGACCAACAACACCTTGTTGCAGTACCTCTTATATTTGAGATTCATTACTATCGCAGATATTTTTATTTTTATTTCGTTCAATACGACTTAGGATTACCTCAATATGGATGATGACCTATTGAAACACTGCATCATCATTTTTAATTTGCGAAAGTCAAGCCATTGTATTACAGGAATTGACTCTGGGAGTTCAACACTTACTTATCGTTTACATTGTGTGCATTTTCTTGTAGGATATAAGCCACTAGTTCTTTTTAGTCCTATCTTTATTTTGCATGCTTCTAAATTATTTTTCCGATGAAAAAAACACGTTACTGAGTTACTGATTAGCGTAAAATTAGTTTTTTCACTTATAAGCAGCTGTCATTTTCCTTAGCACTAGAATCGGAAATTTTGTAAACAGGAAAAGTTACTTTTCACTTCACAATATAGTAGAATGAGAAAAAAATTTAAATTTTTGTTTGTATATTTTTGCAATAACAATTCAAATTAATAATAAACTAGGTTCACAACCGGAAACGGTCAAGAAATTGATGTATTCTTCATGCTAATGGCAGCACTTGTCTCTTGGCATTAATTCACCACGGCAGTGCAGCCAACTCACAGGAGCTTAAACATTATCGAGCATTTGTTTGACAGCTGCGAAAACACATTCTTCCAGAAAATATTAAAAGCAGTGAGTCAGGCGATTTGATTCTTCTGCATTTTTCAATAAAACTTACTTTTGACAAAAAAATATCTAAAACGAAGACACAAAATGTCGACAATGGCGAGTCCTCTATCAATTGCTGGCACCAGGCAGTCTGGAGCTTCGGTCCGCACCCAAAATGGTAAGAAAATATAGGAAATCTTAACAGCTGCAACGGAAGATCTGAAATGGTGCATAAAACATGAAAAAAATATTGCCATGCTTAAGCTAGTGCATTATAAATTAGGGTACAAGTAAAATTTGTTCAACTTGCTAGTTTATAAAGTTATTTTGCATCCTATGAGCGTATTTGCAAAAGTGAGGTTAAATGCGAGTTTTTACGCTACATTAAGCCCATCGCACGGGTTTGCATGAGCCGGCAGCGCCGTGTATAAAATATAACGCAGTTGCCATGACGTCATTGTTCTTTTTCTTCTGTTAAATTTTGTTTTTAATCTTTCAGTTATGGCTGCCAGCTCGATTGCCAATATTGTTAAAAGTTCCCTGGGTCCTCTAGGCTTGGATAAAATGCTGGTCGATGATATTGGTGATGTTACTGTCACCAATGATGGTGCTACCATTTTGAAGCTCTTGGAAGTGGAACATCCTGCAGCAAAGTATGTGTAAAAATTTAACATTTAACTTTTTACGCCTTTTTTCTCGTTCCATCAGAGTGCTCGTTGAGCTGGCTCAATTGCAGGATGAAGAAGTTGGCGATGGTACTACATCCGTCGTTATTCTGGCTGCAGAATTGTTGAAAGTGTGTTGAAAAGATTGTTTTGCTAAACTTCTGAAATTATTAATTTTAACCTATTCACAGAATGCTGATGAGTTGGTAAAACAAAAGATTCATCCAACTTCCATCATCTCTGGTTACCGTTTGGCCTGCAAGGAAGCTTGCAAATACATATCTGAGCATCTGACTGCGCCCGTTGATGAGCTAGGCCGCGAGACTCTCATTAACATAGCTAAGACTTCGATGAGCTCAAAGATCATTGGCGCAGACGCAGACTTCTTTGCTACTATGGTTGTAGATGCTGTGCAGGCAGTTAAGATTACAGATCCTAAGGGCAACCCTGCCTACTCCATCAAAGCCGTGAATGTTCTTAAGGCACATGGAAAATCAGCACGTGAAAGTATCTTGATACCCGGTTACGCCTTGAACTGCACTATCGCCTCACAACAGATGCCCAAAAAGATTGTGAATGCAAAGATTGCCTGCCTGGACTTTTCGCTGCAGAAGACAAAAATGAAGATGGGCGTGCAGGTGCTAATCAATGACCCAGACAAGTTGGAAGGCATTCGCGCACGTGAGCTTGACATCACCAAAGAGCGCATCAACAAGATACTTGGCACCGGTGTTAACGTCGTGCTCTGCTCGGGCGGCGTTGATGATCTTTGTATGAAATACTTCGTCGAAGCGGGCGCCATGGCTGTGCGACGCGTCAAGAAAGGCGATTTGAAAATCATTGCCAAAGCAACAGGCGCTGCATTCCTCACATCGTTGACAAATATGGAAGGAGAAGAGAGCTTTGAAGCTTCAATGGTTGGTGAAGCAGCTGAAGTGGCACAGGAGCGCATTTGCGATGATGAATTGATTTTAATCAAGGGCACCAAAGCAAGGTAGGGCACATACAAAAAAATATGCGTTTATGTTTATTCAAATCCAGAAAAAACATAGAGAGTAGATTTGAACGGCATAATGCTGATTGTCTGTGTGTGACTCTTTTTGATTTTGTTTTTTAACCACATTACTGTATAAATGAAACAATTTACTTCACAGAGCTGCTGCTTCCATTATTTTACGTGGCCCCAATGACTTCTACTGTGATGAAATGGAGCGTTCCATTCATGATGCACTCTGTGTTGTAAAACGCGTTTTAGAAGGCAAGAAAGTGGTTGCTGGTGGTGGCTGTGTTGAAGCTGCACTTTCCATTTACTTGGAAAATTTTGCTACCTCACTCGTAAGTATGACGTTGTGGGTGTTATGTTTTACAATTTAACAATACTATTTCTCTAAAAACAGAGCTCACGCGAACAATTGGCCATTGCTGAGTTCGCCAAATCACTTTTGGTCATTCCAAAAACACTAGCTGTTAATGCCGCCAAGGATGCTACAGATTTAGTGGCAAAACTACGTGCTTACCACAACTCTAGCCAGACAAAGACGGAGCATTCAAATCTAAAATGGACTGGCTTGGATCTTATTGAGGGTGTAGTACGCGACAACAAAAAAGCTGGCGTTTTGGAACCTGCCATGTCCAAAATCAAGTCGCTCAAGTTCGCCACCGAAGCAGCTATCACAATTTTGCGCATCGACGATATGATCAAGTTAAATCCTGAAGAGAAGGCCGGCAAGTCTTATGGCGATGCCTGCGCCGCCGGCGAATTAGATGGTTAAGCTGTCAGCCCTGTTTTTGCAGAAAGCTGCGTCTATTATCTCCAAACTTATTTTTACTTAACTCTAAAATAATCATTTTGAACAGTAATTATTAATCATTACAGCATTTAACATATACTCCGTTTGAAATTTAATTATTTAACAGCCTGTTTAATGTTTATTCACCTAATTTTATGATATTTTATTTTTTAAATACATGAATGAAATTCAATAAACAAATCACTCGCTCATCATAATCGATCAGAATAAACGTGAAGAAACACCAACTAAATCTATTTAATTAACCAAATATTTCCAATCTACCAAACAAACTTGAAACGTAGGTATCTAATTTGAAAGCAGCTTCTAGAGATCGTTATGAAATGCCAAGCAGTAATTTGCAGAAGCGGTACCATGTAAAGTGTGCTTTCGCTTATCACAATGTCGTAAGCTTTCTGTATTAGCTTCTTTCGATTGGGAAAAGTTTTCTTATACTGGAGATATTTAATATTGAAAGCATTTTACATTTTTATTTGTAAATATAAAAAGAGAAATAGATAAATGACTGACTTTTTAATTAATTGGTTGTTTAAGTCAAATCAAGTTTAGCTTTCAATATTTTTAAACTGGTTACATAACATGCAACCTTTTTTGTAACATGCTTTCAAAACTCCAAATGTTTTAAAATGCAAGTTCCACATGGAATTAATCTTAAATTGCTCGGGCCATAGAATAGTCTCACGAGGTCTAATGATTCAAAAGTAAATGTACCTGTAATTAGATCACCCTTTATTCTTCACATTTGATCTGAAATCTATTCGTTTTTTACATACATAGTTTTTTTTCTAAATATAGTTCTATCCTGGTTCGAATACAAACACGAAAAATAGAGTCTTGTTACATTTGTGAATATTTACCAATCATGCTTTAAAAAACTTATTAAATAAACTTATTCTTATTTCAATTACTTTTAAAAAAAAATTTACTTTCTGTTTCAAGCACCTTGTTAATATATTATCTGGGTAAGTGTTTTAAAAGCATGTTTGGAAAAGATTTCAATGGTATTGTATTTGATAAGCCTTACTCCAATCACTATTACAGAGTGACTGATTGAATGAGAATGCACTAGCTAGCATGGTCCACCTTATTTTCAAAGGTCTCTCCCAACTTTTCTTAAAAAATCATTTAGAATGTTTGCCCAAAAGATCTTTCAAAACAATGCCTTCGACGCGTTCACTTCACGCTAGCAAAGAGCGTATCGAAAATTTTCAAACATTTCTTAAAATAGATCGTGCATCTATTATTCTATAAATACATAAAAATTGTACCAAACTTAGTGAGGAAAATCCACGAGCACGTTGAAGTTGAGCAGCGAGATACAGCTCCTATATTTTTTGTCCACCGAAAAATATTTAGTTTTAATAAATAATTAAAAAATCTTATTGAAACTATAAAATGTGCGACAACAACGAGAACCTGACCGAAGATGTGAACAATAATGCGGCCAATGGCAACACCGAACCCCAGCAGACCGAACTGCTGGACATGGTGTTTGCATTGGAGAGTGAAAAACAGGCATTGATTGAAGAATCACGTAAAAGAATTGGTGGGTTACGTCGTGATTTGGAAGATTCACTCTCCGAAAATGAGAAACTTAAGCGGAAAGTCCAACAATTGGAGCAATCGCTGAAGCAGTCGGTGATGCTAGGTGGCGTGGATGCGCCTAAATCACGTCAAGAGCAAGACGAATTGCTGCTTAAGGCAAAGACGTTACTGTTCGAGAAGACGAAGGTAAACAAGCAGCAGGAACAGCAAATTCAGACACTTCGCGATCAGGTGGATGCAGTCAAGGATGTGGTGAATGTAACAAAGGATATGTTGAATTTAAAGACGGCCGAGTGTGAACACATGCAGGTGCGTTTAGAAAAGTCGCAACAATGGATTAAGGCGGAGCGCGACAAGTGTGCACTGACGGAGAAAAAACTCGAGATCTCGAAGGGTGTCTACGATAAACTGCGTGCTGAATACGATATACAATCAACGATATTTAAGGTGTGTCCAAAATTTGCATTATTTTCAAGTATTAATTTTCAATTTTTTTGCAGAATCTAAAAGAGGCGTATGAACAGAAAATCAAGGTTCTGTCTGCTGCACTAGAGAAGGCTAAAGAGCAGTAACAAATTCAGATTTAAGATAAATAAATCCAATTCAATCCTTAATGATCACTCCAATTACACAAAAATCTAAAGCTGAAGAACTATAACCGCGACAATGTGGAACAATGTCACAGTATGCGCCAACTTACTATCTTTAATGCTAGTCAATATATTTTAAATGAAACTCTTATATTGTATTTAAATGCAAGCCATTGCAATCCAACTACCTAAATTTGTTGAAAGCTTTATGAAATAAACATCGTTTTTTAATTAATAATAAGTGATTTCAATTTTTTTTTCTATGAAAGATCAATATTAATGCTATTTATGCAGCTTGCTGTTGCATCTGCTTAGCAGCCACGCTTTGTTTGATTTCGATAACGCTGATGACTGCATTCAGAAAACGACTCTTTTGCATTTGAATCTTTTCAATCTTCTCGATTTGTTCCTGCACATATTCAACGCGACGTTTAAAATAATCCTTGGACCCATCGAGATTCTGATACAAAACGAATAAATTACTGATTATTTCAAGATTTCCCACTCGCCGACAACTTACCTTCTCCACATAGTAGCCGGTGCCCACATCAATGACAAAATTATCCAAATCCTTTATTCTGCCTGGCACGTACATGCTGCTGGTAAGCGGCACTAATATTTGTCGCTTCTGCCAATCGGGCTGAAATGCCTCTAGTGATTCCTTGGATGTGGCATACTTACCTTTGCAATTGTAAAGCGTCTGCAGAGATTCCTGAATGCTATTGATTTCCTAGTATTAAAGAAAAAATGTGCCCAAAAATGTATGAATTAATTTGCTGTCCATCGTTTGGGTGGCCATGCTTTTTGCTCACACCTGCTCGAATTCCTGCTTTATTTGCACCAATTGCTCCAGACTAAGTTTCGCCAAATCTATCTGTTCGGGTTTATCGCCTGAGCCACCCGCTGACATGTTTGTAATTTTGTTTTGTTAACTATTTTAGCGATTCCTGAAGAACTTTGGAACAAATGTTCTTTTCAATTGTGGAAATATTTAACTCACGTCGCTGAACCGATGACAAATGATACCACAAAATTTAGTGTGCTAAAGTGCAAAAAAGTGAACAGTGACAGCTGTCACAATCTAATTGGAAGATACATGAACCCTGTAGGAAAAAAGTTGATGTTTGTAATCTGAAAGCTTTAAGCCGATTTTATTAACAAAACAAAATTTGGCTATTTTTTTTTAATGAATTATCAAAACTTAACTGTAAAAATAACAAATCTCATATCGTTTTCTTTTCTCAAAAATAATTCTGCTTTTTTTCTGCCCTCTTTGAGAATTCTGCCCTTTTTTCTGCCCCCTTTGAGAAATTCTGCCCTTTTTGCCTTTTTCTTGAATAAAATTCTGACCTGTACACTAAAAAGTGTTTTTTTTCGCAAATTTTGACCTCAAAAATAGAAAAAATTCAGAATTTTTTCACTTTCAAGATCGACGGTTTTAAATTCTCCCCTCTACTGCTACGAACTAAATGAACACAAAAAGGAACGTGTTAGAAAAATATTAACCGTTATCATTGACATTTCATTTAAACTTGCGCTTTTTCACAGATGACAAAATAAATATTATTATAAAAGAAAGCAACAGTGCCACCAACACAACATCAAAAAAAAAATTTTGCATTTTGAACGATTTGCTCAAAAGGTATAGAATACACTCGATTACGGTAAATCGATCACTTGTAGCTGTAATTCTACCTTTGGTTAATTTTAGATTAGAGTTCGCTTCGTATGGCCAAGATGTGGTCCCTTTGGTACAGCAGGCGGAATATCTCGCAGCAATAATTATTGGTGAGAAAAAAGAAGCGATTTAAATTTGTAAATATACTGCATTAATGAGGCAATGTTACAAGATACACAAAATTGTTTGCAACAAACAATAGTAGTAGAAGAAATGGTTATTTATCATAATGGAGACTCTCAATAGTAAAATGTATCTGTCTGGTATATATAACAATTAAATATATGTTAATACATGATACTATGTATGTTTCAAACAATTTTCTCTCTTTTTCCGCAACAACTCCCTAGCGAATGTTTCTGTATTTGTGTAAATATTTGCTTCACTCATTTGAAAAAACACCGCTTCCTTATCTCTGAGTCCTTTAGAGCCTTTGGAGAACTCGGTTAAAATTATTTCCAGGTTTAAAATAGCATTAAGGGTTTTCATGCAATCACGAATATTTGCCAATTGCGGAACCGGAAAAATTTCGCTGTTTTTGCATGAGGTACCTTTTATAGTTTTCGGTTAGAGCCGCTTTAATCAATAAGCCGTTCTTTAAGAGCCGCCGCACATTACAGACTTTTAGTCGGCCGATAGTTTGATGCTTGATTGGCCGCAACTGACAAGCCAACTATTAAGTTGGTTGTAGGTGCGCACACTGTGCCCGGATAGTTTGCCAATTGCGGGGTTGCATTTGAGAAACATTCTCATGGGGAGTTTTAAAATTATTTGGCTCTTTTGAGTTTTATAAAATTTTTCGTTACTCACATTTTTTTTTGTTGATTTTGGTGCGGATATGAATATTAAACATTTTTTTTTTATTAGATCATTATGTAATAAGCATCATTCAACATTTTGCTGGAACTTACGCTATCTTTTATAACAATAATTAAAACTTGTTTATCCCTATTTGCAATCTGCAAAGGCATCACTTATCCCCATTCATACTGTAAAAAGCAGCACTTTTCAACAAAAAATAAAATTACAACAAAAACAAACAAAATGTCCACCAGTTGGCAAACTATTTGATCGGCTAGTGTGCGGACTTCCATAGCACGCCATACCCACTTGGCAGTCTGCAGATAGTTGGCAGATTTTAAAATCAAGTGGAAATCTGACCTCCCATTTGATTTTTTAGTCGGGTTTGATTCAATCGTTAGGTGTGCGCACTTCCATAAGGCACCATGCCCACATGAAAACAAATAAAACTATCGGCCGACTAAAAGTCTGTAGTGTGCGGTAGCTCTAAGTTGTATGGCCCCTTTTAAATTGGTCAAGAATTGCCGTCAATTTTTGCTATTCGCTTTTGAACGCTGATGTCCACGTCTCTCATCAACAAATGCAAGAGTTGACCGTCAACTCTTGACATGTGTAAGCCGATTGTGAAAAACATGGCAACTTTGGTTCAATGTTGCTAATAAGTTCTAACCTTTTAAATATCAAAATTACGAACCTTAGTGAGAAAGTAAATTTATAAAATTGATGCAACAAATTACTTTTTACGAGTTGTTCCTTTTCTATTTTTTTATATATTATTATTTTTATATATAATATTTTAAAGATGGCAACAATTTGGTACCGAAAGTATTCGGCGCTATTTTCGCATCAAAATCAAGCGGAAAACTAGAAACTTTGGCGAAAACTAGAAACTTTGGCATGAAACCCCTTAATGTCTTTTATATCGAAAATCCGAACGTCGTAGCATGTAAAAATATATTTTTCAGATCTGGCCACTCTACTGTGGCTGCTGTTGTGTAATTTTGACAGTTTAGTTTTTCTGTAAATAAAAAATTCCAATTTCTTTGCTAGTGATGGCATGCGTTCGGAGTTGTGCCAGAATTTTGCCAATTAAACTTACAATCTCCAGAAATATAGCAATGTCTGCACAACGGCGAGCAGAAGAAGCGTTAGAAAAACTTAAGGACAAAAATCCCTACTACGAAAAGTATGCGCAAAAAATAGCGAAACTGCAACATACCTCGCCGGAAGAGTTTCTAGATCGTGTCGACAAAGTTGCGAATCCCATTAAGGATGGCATAAGTCAAACACGGTAATTTAATGTTACTTGAGCTTAACATAAATATAAAGCGCTGTGATGATTTTGCAGAACCTATTCAGAGTTACTTAACTCTAAGCAGCCTCTGGCCGAAAAGATAAGTCCCGAAATACCATACAAAAAACTGGAAGACATCATGAAATTAGAGCTAGTTGCAGACAAAAGCAAGGAGGAGATTATCAAAATTTGGTTCGAGTATCACAAGACAAAAGATGCGCTGGTTGCAACGCTTACCTCAGACCAATTCGATACTTTAATGGATCGCGCTAAAACATATCCAGTCTTCATATTGCCACTACCTCGCAGCGAAGGTTTTGAATTTTTTATGCTGCAGTTTGCGGCGAACACAGTACATTTCACTCCACTGTTGGCATATCAAGTATACTTATCAAAAATTTCTCATTGTTATTTTATTTTATTCTAAATTTTTCCCTCTATTAGGTACATGCAGAAAATGCTCCTGAATGTCTCACGCTGGTGCACTACACCGAGATGAAGGATAAGAACATTATTTTGATGCGTGGCGAGTACGACACCAAAGTTATAAGCGCTAAGGAGGCTCAATGTCTGGCTAATCAATTGCAGATGTTTTACTACAAGACTGATGATTCTAAGCTGCAGCTATTGAAGACATTTACCCACAAACCTGAGGAATTCAAACACATGGATCTAATTAAAGAAGTGGAGAATATTCAACTTGTTTAAATTAATTCGAACGTTATTAACGTCAGACTTTAATTCATAAATTTGCTGTTGTTGAAACTAGATTGAGTTTTAGTTTTCTTTTGAGAAAATTTTGTAATTATTGAGGTGATTTCAATAAATGCATAAAATTTATTTTCGCTTATGCAACACATTCAATATAATTGTCACTTTACTATAGAAATTAAAATAAAGGCTAGAGTTCCATTTGATAAGAAAATGCTCATTTATGTAAGGAAACCTATATCAAAAAAGTACGAGTTTAACATTTATGCCCTTTCCCAATGTATTCTCGGAAAAATCACAAAATAAGATAATGAGGCTTTAGTAAGAAAATAATTGATAATTGCAAATTAAGTTAAACACCCTCTTTTTTATAAACTTTTTCAAAAAAAAGGAGTGACTTTTGGTTTCATATCGAGTTTCCATACTCTTTGGTATATACTTCAAATATAGTTCGTATATAACTCTCAATATAAGAGTTATACGGGAGATGTCGCTCCCTATTTTCAATACCCATTATTTTTTTAGCAAAATAATGTTAGTAAATCATGGTTGAGTTTACATGCTCTATAGCTCAAAATTCTAGAGCTAAGCCATATAAACGCTTTGAGTTGCACGAAAGTGCAAAGCCAAAATTTCTTGCAAACACGCTTATCGGCTTAGAAATCATACTTGGAACTTGGAGAAAAACATCTACAAATATAAAGGTGGAAGTAAAGAGAATATAAATTTCTCTTTTCAAAAGATATTTGTACCGGTGAGCCATATACCGCATGTTAACAGGATGCGCTACTGCGCAACCAGCCGATGCTGTTGGCATTTCGACGTGTCAACGTTTCTTTATTCGTGTCTCTATGCGTATACGCATTCTTATCCTTATCCCAAAAGACATCCTTAACCTTTACCTTATACTTGTCGTTGTTCTTTTCAATATCTTTGTCCTCATCCTTTCCTTAATACTCTCTGCAATTCTTATTCACATCTTTGTCAAAATCCTTGCCTTAATTCTTATCCTTACCTTTGTTGCAATTCTTGTCCTTGTATTATTCGCTGTCTTAATTCTTGTTCTTATACTTGTCTCAAACCTTGCTTGCATCCTTGTCAAAATCTTGTTCCTTATCCTAATCCTTGGACATATCCATCACCTAACTTTTTGGAAATCTTTTTTTATACTTGTTCTATTACTTGTAGTAATTCTTGTCTAAATGCATTTTTCAAATCCATATCCTAGTCATTGCTTAAAACTAAATTATTAAAATACAATTATTTCTATATATTGACGTGACGAAGTTACGTTATACTGCTCTAGTTTCCAAAAAAGTTGAAAAATGAATTTTTTAAAAATTCATCTGCGTTTCATTGAAGTGTTACTCGCTGGGTATAAGAGCTATGATTAAAAAATAGTATGACCGTAAAGGTTAATTCTTTGGCTATATTAAAAAAACAAAAAAAAAATTTAATACGGCATAGAGACGTAGTGGGAGCTGCGTAAGTAACGCAACTGAAAATTTGTTACATGGAATTATTACTCGCTGAGTATTAGCGCTAGGATTAAAAATACGATACGCCAATAAAGGCCTACTGGAAACCCTCACAACAAAATTAGACAAAAAATTTCTGACATCATGGGGACGCTGAGAGAGCCGCTCAAAGATCGATAACGCATCATTCATGCAGCGGCGTTGCATTGAATTTTTACTCAATGAGTATATAACCTACGATAAAAGTTTAAAAAGGAAAATAAAGTTTTTATACATGGCTTTACGACAAAAATAAAAAAAATTCCGGCGTCGTCAGGTCGTGAATATAGCAGCTTATGTAACAGAAATGTAATATCGTTGCATGGAATTATTACTCACTCAGGAGGAGTGCTTCAGTAAATTTTGTTTTACGACAGCAGGGATGTGTTATTACGCTTCACAACTAAATTACAAAAAAACTTTTGTTGTCCTGATTTCAGGGATGCAATCACATAATGCAGCAAAAATGCTACAGCCATGAAAAAACGTTGCATGGATTTTTAACTCTGTGACTACTGGTGCAACGGTAAATTTTAAGGAACGAAAACAAAGGTGAGGTTTTCGGGCATATGACAAAAATAAAAAAAAAAATTTACGGCGTGTCAAAAACCCCCAGGGAACCGCCTAATGTGACGCATATGCATCACTTTTGCTGGATTAATTGAAATTAGAGCACAACCAATGGGGAAGCAAAAAAAAAGCTAAACGAAAAGCACCAACTCCAAATCCAACAACAACTCCAACACCAACACCAACACCAACATTAACACCAACACCAACACCAACACTAACACCAACACCAACATCAACACCAACACCAACACCAACAGCAACACCAACACCAACACCAACACCAACACCAACAGCAACACCAACACCAACACCAACTCCAACACCAACACCAACACCAACACCAACACCAACACCAACACCAACATCAACATCAACATCAACATCAACATCAACATCAACATCAACATCAACATCAACATCAACATCAACATCAACATCAACATCAACATCAACATCAACTTCAACATCAACATCAACATCAACATCAACATCAAAATCAGCATCAACATCAACATCAACATCAACATCAACATCAACATCAACATCAACATCAACATCAACATCAACATCAACATCAACATCAACATCAACTTCAACATCAACATCAACATCAACATCAACTTCAACATCAACATCAACATCAACATCAACATCAACATCAACATCAACATAAACATTAACAACAACAGCAAGAAACTTCGTCACGTCAAAACCTACGGGTGTGTCCACGGCACAGCCAACTCTTTTTTTGTTTTAACAATCACATCGTAAAATAAAATTGTTATGCACAGTATATTTAAGGAAAAAAAATTTAAAAAAAATATGATTTGTTATTATTAACATGTTAATACTTATTTATTCCTTACAAATCTTTAACAAAATATTTTTTATGATGAATGAATTTTCCATCGGGGTACCCGGATGGCTCATACTTGTTTTATCGGGGTATCCGGATGGCTCTTTTTTCAATATTTTAAATTATTTATAATGCAAATTTCGATAGAAAATCGGTCAAACAAAGGGGATACAAGAAGGTTTTGGTCCATCTTTTTTAGAAAAAAAAAATTATTCTACAAAATTTACCGCGTTGAGTACCCGGGTTGTTTTTTGACAAATTTACTTCTTAATCATATTTTAAAATCATTAATAAAAAAAAAAAAATTCAGAACTTAGGTGAATCAAGTCATATTTTCTTTAAGTGTACTTGTATGGCCAACAACAATGTATGTACAAACAATTATATTCTTTCTCTATGGGTGGAGCTTAATTTGATAAGGAATGGATTTGTTGAATAAATTATTTTTTTCACCCTTTTGACAGTGTATAATAACTGCGTGGAGAAAATCGTTTATTGCCTTCTAATCGGGATAGGCTTTTTTAAAACTGGAGTAAATTAAAGACCCAGGTTGAATATTTGCTTTGAACTACACAATATCAAAGCTTTTCAAAAATATTAAATTGAAATTCAAATAAAATAAATTGAAATTTCGAAATGCCATTAAGAATTGAGAAAACATCAATCGATAAACGCCAACTAATTTTAAATTCAGAAAACATTAAATAAAAATTAAATATACATAAATTAAAGATCACAACTATTGAAATTCAGAAATTTAATTTAAAATTCATTAAATATAAGTGGAAATTCAGAATACTATTAAATTAAAAAATCCGAAAACCTCTAAGTAACGTAATTAGTGGTACTACCAAATATAAATATAAGCCACATAATTTCTGAATTTTAATTTATGTTTTTTTTTTCAATTACAATTGATGTATTATGAATTTAAATTTATTTTTTCTGAATTTGCATTGATCGTTTCATATACGAATGAAAAATCGAATGAAAACTCAGCCAACCTTTCTTTGCATCAAAATTATCTAACCTTATAACTTCGAATATATACTTTATGATGATTGTGGGGATATTTTAACTACGGCCAAGACGAAAAAAAATTCCTTGCTAAATAAATGAAAAAGATGTTTTTTTTTTTCAATCCAGTACTAACTTCAGACAGTTCCCTCCGTCAAATCGCCCGTGTTCAAACTGTCAGCTTATTTGGATGACATACAAGCTTGAACAATCTTATCAAATTTTAGAATTAAAATTTCATTGAATGGGCCTCACCAACCCAATCAACTGGCATAAGATCTGCTGTTTTATCGAGCATTTTATTCAGCATATTATTTATGAGATGAGGCTCATTGTTGGCTCAATGGGTAGGTAACACATGGTCCAATAAGTCCCGAGACTAAGTAATAAAAAACTTTTTTTTGCAAATATTCTTATTTATTCATCAACATAGCTTCCTTCAAGAGCAATATATCATTCCTCCGCTTTTCTAACTTTTCAATACTGGTTTTGTAGAACCATTTTTGCTTCGCCTCAAAAAAACGCTTCAGTTTCAGCCATCACCTCTTCGTTGGAGCCAAATCTCTGGCCGGCAAGCATTTTCAACCAAATTGAGTGAAAACCACGCCCACCTCCCATACAAAGTGACTTTATCAAAAAAAAAAAGCGAATATTTTCTGTTAAAACTATAACGAAAACGTTTTTACAGATAAACATTTTATTGATTGCTTAAGACTTTGAATATACTTTGGTTTGACCGTGGGGGTATTTTAACTTCGGCCCAGTCGAAGATCATTTCTTACTAGTTTTCCATAAAAAACAGTGATAAATCAACACATGGAATTATTTTGAATCTATTATTTTGAAAATATCAACAGTAGCGTCACTTAAATCACTGCAACTTCTGAACTAAACGTTAGATTGTCATGAAATTTTTACACGTATTGTTTGAAGGTTGGAACTATCGAAATATTATATCGATATTTCGTTAGGGGTGCCACCTAGTAGTTAGTCTCGGGACTTATTGGCCTTTACATGTCGAAAAATTAACAGTGTAGTACGGTCTGTGAGCTGGTTCATCTTCAGCGTGTTACGGTCAATGGTAAACTTTGTCTCTCGGATGGCATTTATCAGTTCCAGTCGTGATCGGCATATGCCCGAAATTTTTCTCAAAACAAATTGCAGAAAGTATGCTCTTGATTGAATACAAATAAATGAATATTTTACAAAATTTTATGTGTTTAGTTCAAAATCAAAATTGTCCTGGCTTTAAAAATCACCATGCACGGGTGGGCCAAATACAAGTTGTGGTTTTTTTTAAATGCAATCAAATGAATAAAATTAAATGTTTGTTCAATTAAATGAAAAAGAACGTACATTCCCATTAGTTATGGAACACAACGTCGTTCAAGTGGCGGTCTCGGCTGACTTCGCAATAGCGTATTCTGTCACTCCAATTTTCCAAAACCTTGTTGATGGTTTTGGGCTGTAGCTCACTGATTGCTTGAATGATATTGGCCTTAAGTGCTTGAATCGTTTCCGGATTGAAGGTACAACATCGGTCCTTCACGGCTCTCCACAGAAAAAAGTCCAAAGGGGTCAAATCGCAGCTCCCAGGTGGCCAATTGACATCGGCAAGACGGCTGATAACACGATTTGGGAATTTGGTGCGCAAAAGATCGATTGTGGCATGTGCTGTGTGGCATCGCGCGCCATCCTGCATGAACCAGGGTCGTCCAAATTCAGGTCTCCAATTTCAATAAAAAAGTCTGTTAACATGGCTCTGTAACGCCCACTGTTGACCGAAACGTTATTTCCAGCCTTATTTTCGAAGAAAAATGGTCCAATGATGCCACCGCTCCACAATCCTCACCAAACTGTCACTCTCTGTGGATGCATCGGCTTCTCGACAATAACCTGCGGGTTTTCCGAGCCCCAGATGCGACAATTTTGTTTGTTAACGTAGCCGGCAAGATGAAAATGCGCCTCGTCAGAAAAGATAATTTTTCACCCAAATCATATTCTTTCCAAATAAATACTCACTTTGGAAATAAGTTTCCAATATTTCGCAACGTTGTTCAAGCGTAAAGCGACTCATTTCTTTCCGCGGAGGTATGAGTCTGACTTTATGTCAAGATTTCGAGCCGGGAACAGCTTTCAGTGTCAAAATAACCTATGATTTAAAAAGAAACCACTATATGGCCCCCCCCTGTTCTTATAAATAGAATTTACATGTGGTGTGCACAAAAATAAACACAATCCAATTGTGGTGAGCACAAAAATAAACTTTTATTTTATTTAAAAAATTATTTTATATAAATTTTATTTTTTAACAATTTATTTTTTTACATCTAAACACATCGAACACAATTTTATATCTAATTTTAAAATACAAAATTTTTGATAAATAAAAATTGACAATTTCAAAAACTTAAATAATATTTTTAAAATAAATGTGTAAGTGAATATTATTAAAGTTGTATGTTGATTTGTATGTTGTGATGTCGGTGTTTATATGTGGAAGTATGGAGTCACCACATTATTCCCCCTTTGTGGTGGGCACAAAAATAAACACAATCCAATTGTGGTGAGCACAAAAATAAACTTTTATTTTATTTAAAAAATTATTTTATATAAATTTTATTTTTTAACAATTTATTTTTTTACATCTAAACACATCGAACACAATTTTATATCTAATTTTAAAATACAAAATTTTTGATAAATAAAAATTGACAATTTCAAAAACTTAAATAATATTTTTAAAATAAATGTGTAAGTGAATATTATTAAAGTTGTATGTTGATTTGTATGTTGTGATGTCGGTGTTTATATGTGGAAGTATTGAGTCACCACATTATTCCCCCTTTGTGGTGGGCACAAAAATAAACACAATCCAATTGTGGTGAGCACAAAAATAAACTTTTATTTTATTTAAAAAATTATTTTATATAAATTTTATTTTTTAACAATTTATTTTTTTACATCTAAACACATCGAACACAATTTTATATCTAATTTTAAAATACAAAATTTTTGATAAATAAAAATTGACAATTTCAAAAACTTAAATAATATTTTTAAAATAAATGTGTAAGTGAATATTATTAAAGTTGTATGTTGATTTGTATGTTGTGATGTCGGTGTTTATATGTGGAAGTATGGAGTCACCACATTATTCCCCCTTTGTGGTGGGCACAAAAATAAACACAATCCAATTGTGGTGAGCACAAAAATAAACTTTTATTTTATTTAAAAAATTATTTTATATAAATTTTATTTTTTAACAATTTATTTTTTTACATCTAAACACATCGAACACAATTTTATATCTAATTTTAAAATACAAAATTTTTGATAAATAAAAATTGACAATTTCAAAAACTTAAATAATATTTTTAAAATAAATGTGTAAGTGAATATTATTAAAGTTGTATGTTGATTTGTATGTTGTGATGTCGGTGTTTATATGTGGAAGTATTGAGTCACCACATACATGTATGGATTGTACTGTATCGAGCATTTTGAAACATTGAAACATTTTTGAAAATTTAAACATAATTTGCGATATGAATGGAGTAAATCGAAAAATATTTTGTCCTCATTCGACACAGCTCCAAAATTCCATCGCTATTTTCTCAGTGTATTTTTAACCACCCTCGAGAGCATAGGGTTGTTTTACAATTAATACGGTCAGCCAATAAAAAACTTACGTTTTGTATGTCACCAGAAAGCAACAATATAAATAGAAACATAAAAAGCCTGCTTCTGAAGACTTAACAGGTGCAAGGATATCCCAAATGTATGGATAGTGTAAAGTGTTAAAAAATTTGTTGCATTTTTTTCATAGTTCATTTAAATGTGGCCAAGTATTTTGAAACACTGCGTACGTCTTAAACTGCTTTCTACACTGTGGAAGATGTTACGTGTGTGTAGGTGTAGGTGTTACAACTTGCACCAACACCAACACCAGCACTTGGCTTACTATGTGCTTGACCATTATTATGCATTGAAGGATATGAAGACAGGAAGAAGGATAATGAATGCTTTCTTATGTATGATGTTCATCAGTGTCGAATCCGACTGCGGTAGGAGTAGCATTGCGTGTGTTTGGTCTTCAAAACGGAAGTGCAACATAGCCGTCAGTCTACTATACTCTGATAAGCTCTGCCTTATTATAAAATGTATCATCCTTTAATTGTTATCCTTGCGTCGTCGCAGCAATCAAACGGCCATTAAACGTAAAACATTCTTCGAACAAGCTTCGCAAGAAACAGTCATCATCCTTTTAATTCGTGTCGAGTTTTTAATTAAATGATATTTCTTGTGTTCTTATTAATTAATGACAGCATATAAATTGCAGTTGAATTTTAACTAAACGCCATTAATTTTAAATGTTGCCAATTAATCAACAGACAAGCCTTAGCGCCGGCGCTAAGATCGCAAATCGTCCTTCGTCGCCGCGAAACTTTTTTAAACGTCTCTACGGCCATCTGGAAGAGCGTGCCGGTAGCACTGTCGATACGCATCACTGCTATGATGTTCCAGCTGAAAGTGTACTCGAGCAATCCGTTGTTATAACCGATCGAATAACGTCGCGCGATTTAAATACGTCCAGCAACTGTGGTACGCCCACATATCAAAGTGATGGTGGCAGCATATCTTCTCCAGATATTTCAATAAGCGATGAAAGGTGCGAAAAGCAGTCAGCTATTGACCACAAATCATTCACTTATGATCAGTTAAAAATATAATTATTTCTTTTTAACCAATAATTAAATAGAATATCGGATAACAATTCGATTTACGACTCGTATTCACAGCACGTGTTTCAAAAAAGTAATTTGGGTGCAGCTCCAGCTCTACATGCTTCACCTCTAAACGGTATGCCCTTCGGCTTTGGCACGAGCGAGACACATTTTCCAGCCGGTCTAACAGCATTCTGTAAGTCGAAAAAATTTTAAAATCTTTTGAGATAATTTTATCGGTAATTATCTCAAGGTGTTAAATAAAAGTTGAACATTGTAAATTGAGATATTGTATTGGTAGTAACAACATTTCGGAAAATCTACAATGTTCCTTCTGACTTTTTCAATCTATGATTTATGTTTTATGTATCTGAGTTATACTGAGTGTTATATTTTCTAAACGCTTCGATAAAAAATATAATATGTACAAAAAAGGAGTTGGTTGTATCGTGGACATATCGTAGATTTTGACGTGACATGGAATCTTTATTTTTATTCTTTTATCGTTATTCTTGTCCATATCCTTTTCTTTTTTTTCGTTTTTGGATTCGCATGGAGGTAAGAAATCTTCCGGGACAGACAGAATTTGCCTTCGTACTAAAATATGCCCCCTGTTGGCGGATACAGGTTTCCGCTAAGCACGATTATTGACTTTTCAGCAGAATTTCAGATAAAGTTAAAATTAACGCGAATTTTTTAATTATAAAATAACTTATGTTAATAAACAAAACCGAACGACCAGTATGTCTAAAATAATAAAAAAAAAATAGTGAAAAATAATCAATAATTGTCCAAAATGTACACAAAATTACCAAAAAATTCAAATTCAAACAAAAAATTACCAAAAAAATTACATTGTTCCCAAACTTGTCCTAATTCTTATCATTATACTTATGTTTATTTGTCCTAATAATTGTCCTACTTCTTGCCCAAAATCCTCTTTTAATTCATGTTTAAATTCCTGACTATACCCTTATGCGAATCTCTTTCCTAATCCTTGTCCCACTCTTTTTCCTAATCTTTGTCCTAAATCTTGTCCTTAGTGTGTTCGAATACTTTTTATATTCCTAATCACATATCTTGTCATTATCCTTCTCCCAATCTTATCCTAAATATTGTTTTAGATTTGTCTAAATCTTTGCGATAATCATTGTCAAAGTCCTTGTCTCAATCCTGTCTGTATTCTTGCCCAATTCCATGCTATAATCTTTGTCCAAACCTTTGTCATACTCCTTATCTTATTTCTGGTCCTAATATTTTTCCAAATCCTTAAATATAAATAAATAAATAAACTGGCCATTTCAGCCCTTGAAAGGACTTTGACCGAACTTCTTATGATCAAATTGTGTTGTGCGTGTTATTAAATGTTTGTACACAATTGATCGAGTACTGGACCTACTAGTTGTATGCCGACTCCGAACGGCTAATGTGCATGTTCTCAAGAAGCTTTATATGGCATTTATTACTCTCTGAGGTTTGCCATTGTCTGCAGAGAGGTGACGACCGAACAGAAAAATTAATTCAATTGAAAAAACTTTCTGTGTCAGATGGAATTGAACCTGGGTTCTCTGGCGTATGGGTCACGCACTCTACCCACTACGCCACGGCCGCCAAATTAATTTTAGATTTGTTTTTATTCTAAAAAGTTTTGCAATTTTAAGTTAATTTCAGAAAGTAGTTTCAGATTGATGATTAAAATATAACGGCACATTTTTAGCTTAGTTTCAAAAAGTACATGAAATAAACATAAGAAGAGGACATTTTAAAATAACATTAATGATGAAATGTTTCCGTACTCACTTCAAGTAACTTGAAGTTACTCGAAAGTAACTTGAAGTTACTCGAAAGTAACTTGAAGTTACTCGAAAGTAACTTGAAGTTACTCGAAAGCATGGTACAATAATAATAAGGTGTTAGTGAGTTTTTGACAACACCAAGAATAGCTTTCTTTCTGTCAAAAAATTGAGAGCGAAGGAGAGGAACTGTTGATAGTTGATGATGTGTTATAGTTTTTATAGTTTATTGTGCGAATTAAGTTTAAATAAATATTTAATTCAATTAATTGTGCCGTGTGTGGCGTCCGTGGCGTAGTTGGTTAAAGTGCGTGGCCGCTATGTCAAACAACCTGGAGACCCAGGTTCGAACCCCAGCAGTGACAGAAAATTATTTGAATTAAAATAATTTTTCTGTACGGCCGCCACCTCTCTGCAGACAATGGCAAACCTCAGAGAGTAATAAAAATGCCATGTAAAGCTTCTTGAGAATAAGAACATTCCGTTCATCGCCGTTCGGAGTCGGCGTTAAGCCTGTAGGTCCATTTCTCGGTCAATTGTGTACAAACTTAATAACACGCACAACACAATTGATCATAAGAAGCTAGGTCAAAGTCCTTTCAAGGGCTGAAATGGCCAGTTATTTATTTATATATTTATTTTTTTTTTTAATTGTGCCGTGTAGTGTTGACAAAAAGTTATTGCAGTTGTCTTCGCCCATTTGCCAAGTTCGCCATTGAATGGTTTTGACATTTTATCAAAAGGTGCCACCGACATCAAGCTTTGGCCAGTATGCAAATTTACTTGCATTCATAACGTCTGCTTGAAGAACATATCATGGATGCCATGAAAGAATGTTTAACGCCTCAACTGATAGTAGCCATCAAAAGAAGTGGACATGGCATTGAGTTCCGATCGACTGCACGTTAGCTGATTTATTTTTATTCCAATTCATGGTATAATAATACAAGGTAGCATTGACAGTTGCTTGGGAAATCATCTACTGTCAAAAAATATACTCAAAAAGAGAGCGCTCACAATCCGCCATTGAAAACACTAGCAATGTTGAAAACGTTGATGTGAAAAAAAAACAACAACCACAGCAGCTGCTGATGTATTTCCACAAAAAGCTGTTTTTGACAGTTTATGTTTTCCTGTTGAAGAGAAAATAAGCAGTTGTCAATGCTACCATGTATTATTATACCATGATTCCAATTCACCATCGGCTGTTTTTGACAGGAGCGGGGCGAAAAAGTTTATAATTTTGAGAGAGAAGTGTCAAACTCACTAACACCTTATTATTACACCGTGCTCAAATGCATTTCTTTACACATTTCTTCAGCACGAGAGAGAAGCAGAACAAGCAAAATGTCATTCTCTTTTACTCGAAATTACTTGAAAATTACTGCTTCGAGCACAAATTTCGAGCTTCAAACAGCTGATTGTCAAAGTGACAAAATAAAATTGTTGTGTTGTTTTGTGAGAAAATATATGAAATTGGTTTGCAAACTCATAATAATAAAGTTAAAATAAGTAAAATTAATGCAAATATAAGCGTTGTTCTTTTATTTTGCCAAAAATTCCTAGAAACAATTCACTTGCAACTATTTCGAATTTTCAATTTTTTTTAAATAAACCAACCAGCGAATTCAATTTTTATTTAATTTCAATTGTCAAAAAACAGCTTTTTTGCTTGAAGCTGACTTGAAATCGTTTCCGTGCTTATTGACAAATTTTCTCATTTTGACAGGTAATCAAATTACTCTCTTTTACTCGAACTTTACATATACATACATATTTGAACTTTATCTTTCTTTTCTAAAAACAAGCTTAAAATTGAACCGGACTGTGCAACTAAAGCAACAGCGGTTAATTATTCCTCAATATTTATTTTATCACCTTCAAAATGATATGAATTTTGTCAGTTCCATTCAAAAATTTTACATTTTCTAGCGTACTCGCAACGTTTTGGTGTATGTGCGCTTATTATGTTGTCTTCGGTGGTTTGAAAATGTAGTTCAGCAAACAAATGGAATTAACACGTGAACATTTTAGGCTGATGATTTTTTATGATTTTCGACGTGGATTGACAAGAAAAAAAAATGAATCGATAAACTTAGTTCAACTTTTACTGAAAAGCTGCCCAAGAACGGTTGTTGTGGCAGAAAACATCGATGGTGTGTGTGAACTGTTGGAAGCAGATCGGCATATGACATATCGTGAGATGAAGTCATCCTTGGGCATTAGTGGAACTAGCACAAATTCGATTTTACATGAGCAATCTAGAGTTTAGGTCACTCAAAGAGCGCAAGCCCCGACATCCAGCAAATGGTTGCCAGTTTTTTCAGAAAAACCGGTCATGTCGCAACTGTACAACTTGAGCAACGGAGAAATGTTAATGCTGAATGATACACAATAATTTATTTGCCGGAAGCCTTCGGAGAATTGAGGAAAACCAACCACCCAAGGAAGATCATATTTCATCAAGACAATGCAAGTTCCCACACCACAACTCAAACAAAAGAGTTTTTGAGCATTCAAAACATAGATTGATGAACATCCGCCTTACAGTACCGACTTGGCACCCAATGACTTCTTCTTGTTCCCTCACATTAAGAAAACATGCGCGGCGAGTGTTTTCCTACATCCTAGGCCTTCAAAATCTTCGATTCAGAGGATTCAGAATGACAAAACTGTTCCGAAAATTGGTTCAAACTAATGCAAAAGTGTAACACATGGTCCAATAAGACGACCCGAGTCTAAGTAATAAAAAAACTTTTTTTTACAAAAATTTTACTTTATTCATCAACATAGGTTCCTTCAAGAGCAATACATTCATTCCACCGCTTTTCTAACTTTTCAATACTGGTTTTGTAGAACGATTTGTGCTTCGCCTCAAAATACGCTTTAGTGTCAGCCATCACCTCGTCATTGGAGCCAAATCTCTTGCCGGCAGGCATTTTTTTGAGGTCAACAAAGAGCCAGTAGTCGCTGGGTGCAAAATCTGGCGAGTACAGTAGATGAGGAAGCAATTCGAAGCCCAATTCGTAGATTTTCGCCATCGTTTTCATCGATTTGTGACACGATGCATTGCCTTGGTGAAAAATAATTTTTTCAAATGGGGCCGATTTTTCACGATTTCAAACGCTCCAACAACGCTATATAATAATCGCTGTTGGTTGTTTTTGGCTTTTCGAAATAGTCGATGAACAAAATTCCATGCGCATCCCAAAATACAGATGCCATAACCTTTCCAGCCAACTCTTGTGTTTTTGGTCGCTTTGGCCTGCTTTCATCGGTTGCTCTCCACTCAGCTGACGACTGTGTTGATTCCGGTGTGTAATGGTGGATCCATGTTTCATGCATTGTCACATACCGACGCAAAAATTCATGTTTGTTGTTTGTTAACAGTGCCAAACAGCTCTCCGAATCATCGATACGTTGTTGTTTTTGGTCCGGTGTGAGAAATCGCGGCACACATTTGGAAAGCAGCTTTCTCATCGACAAATGTTCCTGTTATATTGTTCCCACACTGCCTTTCGATATCTTCAGAGCCTCAGCTAGCTCGCGCACCTTCACTTTACTGTCGGCCAATACCATTTTGTGTACTTTTTTTATGTTTTGTGGAACAACTGCCTCATTTGGACGTCCTGAACGTTCAGCATCATTTGTGTCTGTACGACCAAGTTTAAACTCAGCATACCATTGGCAAATGGTTGCTTTTGACGGTATTTGGACGGTAGCTTGGACGGTTTTCCTTCCCATAAAAAAACAGTGATAAATCAACACACGGAATTGCTTTGAATCCATTATTTTGAAAATATCAACAGTAGCTTACAGTAGCACTTAAATCACTGCAACTTCTGAACTAAATGTTAGATTGTCATGAAATTTTTACACGTATTGTTTGAAGGTTGGAACTATCGAAACATTACAAAAATAATAGAAATCAGATTACGCCATCAGAGGCAGAAAAAGTTGCACCGTTCTGCGCAAGACGTTAGGGCTTTCGTGACGTAGATAGGAAAAGACACTTTCTCTGTTCTTCTCACTGATTTTCTGTGCGTGCAAGAAAAGACGAAATATAGTGCGAAATAGTTCTGTGCGATTTATTTTTCAGCTACAGTTCTGTTTGTTTATGTTTTGCTCAGTGAAAAACAGCTGATTTTGACAATGTGTCGATCATGACGTAGGCAGACATGCGCATGGCATAATCTTGTATTTATTATTTTTGGAAACATTATATCGATATTTCGTTAGAGGTGCCACCTATTAGTTAAAATCGGGAATTATTGGACCATGTGTTATTGATCATCTTATAGTCTACTTTGAAAACAATAAAAGCATTTTCACTGATTAACCATTTTTTTTTTATTGTTAGGTGGAAAACTTAAAAGGCAACCCACGTATACAAAAGTTTAAGATTTTTTTGAGCTTTTCAGTTAGCAATACATTATTAGTTCTCGTAATTTTTCTTGAGTATAAGGACATTCGAAACCGGAAACCGGAATACATCCAAGAAATAAAATTTATTTTTGAGAGCTCGTACTAGCAGTACATTAATACTTTACCTATTCGCCTATTTTGACTTCAAATAGGTGAACTCACAGGTATATTTTTTAAGTTTCATACAAACAACAATGAACAATTAATCAATTGAAACAATAAAATTTAAAGGGGTTTGACCATCTTTTATGTAACCAAAATATATTTACTTTGTTTGTACTTTGCTTAATGTTTACTATAGTTGGAAGTAAGTTAAAAAATAATAAAAATAATTATGAATTAAAAGTATAAACATGAGTTGAGAGAAAACTTTTACATTTGTGCCTACTATAAAATTTTAAATATAAATTAATTAATTTTAATGACTGAGAATTTTTCCATGCAACTTCTATTTCTTTTCACTATCTCTTTGATACTGTAAATTTCTCAGTTCAACACTAAGAAACATTTTTAAATTTGGATCGGAAATTTTTTCGAGTATTATTTCACGTGCTTTCTCACTATTGCCATCCAGTAATTTTGATAACGTCTCTGCATATTCAATCCAAACACAGTTTGCACAGCCAGACATACAGCAAGTTGTGGGCTCAGGTGGTAACTGTAAGTTACAAAATAGAATGAATTTATTAATATAATTTTGTTCTAAGATCTATTATTATATACTTTTATATCGTCTGACTTTTCTGCATAAATTCGAGTGATTTGGGTGACAGTTTTTCCAGTTTGAACTAATAAATTTTTTGTTGTGCAGTGGTGACGCAGCACAGGATGCATTTCTATAAATATAGAAAAAGAGACAAAAAACGGAATGTGAAAGTTATTAAATAAATACACAAAGAGAAATGACGATATATAAAATAAATTAAAATGGCGTGACTTTTTGTAGTACCTAATAAACTCCGATTTATGGATTTCCTCACGCAACCATAAGCTAAGATGTGGTGAAAAGTGAGAGTTTAGTGAACATTTCCGGGGTAATATTTTTTTTTTAATTTGTATGTACATAGTTTCTTTGCGTTTTTCAAGGAGATAAGTTTTCGAAAAAATAAAAATATTTGCAATTTTTTTAATGCAAAATTTTTTTGTTTTGGTTTCAATCCAAAAATTCGGAATTCATTTGCGACACTCGTAAAAAATTATTTTTGAAATTAATATTTAAAACTTAATAATATTCTTGTTCATTTTAATAACGAGCATTTGTCGAACACAAGTAAATTATAAACAATTTTTGTTTGAAAATAGTTCGCAAATTAGTCATAAATAATAATTATATTATTTATTATTTAATTAAATAATTTATATGTAAATAATACTTAAATAAACACATACTTCAACAACTGACATGTTCGAATGGACGTGCAGGCAAACATTTAACGGGGGAAAACTAACAATATGAATACGAAAACCAAAGTAAGAAATTATCCATTAGTTGTCAATCGGACAATGTCGATACTTCTTTTCTACTATAAGAGTATGAAATAAGTATAAATTATGTATAAAACTATGAATTTCTATATAATACTTCCAACTGTTTCCGAACCCAAACATTTTAGAATTGGTTTTGAAAATGATATAAAACTAGTGGGGAATGTATTATTTTCAACTTAGCTAAAACTAAAATACATCTACACTCGTTTTATTATTTTGATGGTGTCAGTTTGTATGGGAGATAGGCTTAGTTTTCATTAAATTAATCCAATTTCAATTTCTTGTGCTTTTTAAATATGAGGGTTACTAGATATATTTCGGGAATAAATATGAAGACCAAGACCAAAGAATATTTTTTCATTTAAAAAAGCTTTATTGTTTTTCGAAATATTCTCCTTTATGATCACAACATTTTTGTATGCGTTCGAACTATTTGTCATATCATTTATCCCATTCCGCTTAAGATACCTCCAAAACATGGTTTTTGAGTGCATCAACGGCTTTTTCTGGCGTCGAAATTGTTGTCCATGCAGTTTGTTCTTGATATGCGGGAGTAAAAAGAAGTCTTTGTCTTGATGAAGAATAATTCTTCGGCGCTTCTTTGTTTTCCTTATTTCACGGAACATTTCTGGGAAACAAATGGTTGTGTACCATTGCGAATTGATCGTTCTACGTGTCTCAAGTGGTACTCTCTCCACATGATTAGTTATTCGAAAGGAACAGGCGACCATTTGCTTCACAGTGCTTCGAGCTCGCAGAGCTTCTGTTGGATTTAGTTGTTCGTAATGACTGTATGGGACTTTAAAGACCCATACAGTCGACTGTTATCGACTTTCAGGCTCATACGCATAGATCCATAATTCCTTCCTAGTCACTATTTTATATACGTCTTCTGAAGCACCGCGATTGTATTTCTTTAGCGTTTCTTTGCACCAACCGACATGAGCCTTCTTTTGAGCGATTGTCAAATTATGTGGAATCCAACGTGAACAAATATTTTTAACAACTATGTGGTCACGTAAAATAGTATGTATGCTGGCGGAAGTAATGTGCAGGGATACCTCAACCTCACGGTATGTCACATGATGATCAAGCATTATCAGTTCGCGCACAGCATCAATGCTATGTGTCACAACAGATTTTGGAAGTCCTGTACGAAATCCGTCAGTGAGCGAAGTCCGGCATCGGTTGAATTCTGTGTACCACCGATATACAGTGGTTTTTGATGGTGCTTGATCGCCAAAAGTCGAATTGAGTTCATCGATGCACTTTTGTTGAAAAATGTTCACGTGCTCAACACAATAAGCGCACGTACACAAAAACGTTGTAATCATTTGGAACCGTCAGTTTGACTGGAATAACATTAACCCATTTTGGCCCAGGCGGGTAGTTTTCTACCCCGAAACCAAAATTGAGATTTCAGAGAAAGTAGACACAGAAAAAAATAATTTTTTATATGAGTATAATATTTAGAATGATTTCTGTTATTTAAGTCCAACAACCACCCACTAAATATCCAGGCACCCCCCACCCCTTTACAAAACAAAAAAGTCCATAAATGGACCTTTTTGGAAATAAATATAATATATATATTAACACATGAAATCGAAAAGTTATCAGTGCTAAAATACTGGTAAAAGTTCGTACTTATACAGTATTCAATGATTAGTGCAGTTGTCTATTGGCATAACGGTGCTTTCTTATCTTGAAATTGCGTGGGCAGTTTTCTACCCCTTAGGCCAATGAGATAACAACTGTCATATACGGCACATGGTTTTCTGCAGTTCATTTCAGTAGCGTTTTTTTGTTCTTCAAGTGTTTTTGGTTTGTACAAACAGTTGGTAGGTATAAGTGTAATTATTTTGTAAATTATGTAAATTATTTTGGCAATGTATGACCATGACAAGGAGTTAGTTGTCATTAGATGGATAGATAATGCAGCAGTTACGATGTTATCCAACCATTCGTCTATAGAACCACTCGCTACAGCCAAGCGTTTTGACCGCATGACAAGAAAACATGTAAACATAAACGTTCCCCGAATGACAAAGGATTACAATGAAGGTAAGGATATATAACTCTTTCTTTAGAAAGATGTGTCTTCCAATATCTTTTCGCTCTCTCTCTCTCTCTCTCTCTCTCTCTCTCTCTCTTTTAGGCATGGGGGGAGTTGACCTTCACGATAACGCTTTGGGAAATTATCGTATTGGCATACGAGGGAAAAAATGGTGGTGGCCACTTTTTACAAACACTCTTTCCAACATGATGGTCAATGCATGGAAATTGCATTGCTTGGTTGCAAAAAACAACAATAGCAAACCAATGTCACAGCTAGAATTCAGATTCCAAGTAACCCGAGCTCTTCGGACATCAGAGAAGATTACTCAGGATACAGATAATGCTCCTGGAACAAGTAGGGGTACTAGAGATAGCGACGTAGCCCATTTAAATGACACGAAACATTTTCCTGGCAAACGTGGTGTCGATATACCACCAAGACGGTGCAAAGTATGTTCATCAAAGACTCCCTTCATATGCGTGAAGTGTAATGTTAATTTACATGCCAAATGTTTTGCTAAATATTTTAAACATCAGTAAAATATAAAAACTGTAATGTTTTCTCCTATGTTTTCTACAGTGTGTATATTATTTCCATTTCTCAATAAAAGTTTATGATCTTTTGTATTTCATGTGTTTATTACTACTATTACCTAGCACACATTCAATATATGGATAGGCCCAAGGGGTAGAAAACTACCCCAGCCATATCTCGGTAAATAGATGAGATAACCACAACAAAATTTTAATATTTCTTAATTGACTCAAAATAAGCAACTACTAAAAAAATCATGAAAAAATTCCAACAGGATCGTGTAGCGGGCCGAAATGGGTTAACGTTGTTAGTTCCCGAAATATAAGTAGCAGCATACTTATCAATGCCTACGAGTAAATTATCAAGTAAATGCATTACTTTTTGTGGGATTTATGAAGATTTTGCTATTTTGATGATCTTGTATGAGAAGCAGGCGTACTTTTTATTAGATTTTTGTCTAATTTCAAACTTAAAGTATTTGGTATGAAAGCTTTTGTGCGAAATTTTCGATGTTTTATCATTTTTAGCATGTCACTTTCTACGGGAGGTAGGCGTAGTTTTAATTCGATTTGAAAAAATTTCATACGAAGAGTGGGTATTTGGAACCAAAGCTTATCTGCAATTCAAAGCTTATTTAAAGGGTTTAGAATTTTTTTAACTTGATCTTTCCCTTTTAGAAATAAGCTTAAATATCGATTTTCATAACAATAGCTTTAAAATTACGGCTGTAGTGGGGACATCGGAACACACGGACATGACTAACTCAACTCAGATATTGATGCTGATCCAGAATATATCGTATACATGTCGTATATCGTATATGTTCAAACGGAGCGGCAAACTTAATAAACTTAATTACCCCTTACATCAGTACATGTGGGGGTATAAAAATGGCATGTATGCCTTAAATTTGAAGGCTTTATGTTTTGGCTACTCCTGCAAAAATATAAAAATTGTCGGTATGGCTTTTTGGATCTTAAGTAACAAAAAAAATACGGCCTCGGTAGTCGAATTGGTAGCGTGCTCGTGTCCAATCCAGAGGTCCCGGGTTCGATTCCCAGCCAGACATGGTCCTTCGCTTTAAGCCTTTCTAAATTTTCTATCCTCATTTCGAATCAACTGAAATTAAAAATTCATCAATATTTACGACTTGAAGTTGTAGTTGATGGAAGAGAAGTTTGTGGATGAGATTGCATTATAACTTGAATTGACTGAGGTAAAGGCATAACACTTGACTCTGATACAAATTCACAAGTTACTTTGGCTTTCCACCACGCTTAGAACATCCTACACATGTTTGATTTAATTGCCCCCTCCCTCCTATTAATCTATCACGCCAATTACGAACCAAGGCAGACTTGACTGAATAGGTATTCCACCTGAAATCCTTGGTTCAAAGCTAAAAAGTAATATTGATGCAAAAATTAATAAGATAACACACCCAAGAGTATTATCGAAAACCAACCATTAAAAGAACTAAAACCAGATAGTTGGTTATTGTTAAAAAGATCAAAGTTATAAGTCAATAATATATTTATTAACCCTTTCAGCCCCAAGGTTTGCTGTTGGCAACTTCTGACTTTGTGGCTCTGTTTCTAGTATGCGAACCCCTTTCCCCTCCCCCACCCCCCTCCACCTTAGTACCATGAACCCAACATTTACTACTTTTCAAAACTTTTCTGTGCTACCAACTTTTCTGTTTCTGTCAAATTGATTTCCTTACAAATTAAGTTCAATTCGTATTGTCGTTAGTTTTAATTCATATCCAAAGTTAAATTCGTACTTTTATGTGAAGAACGTAAGTAAAAACTACGTAAAAATTACGAATTTAACTTTGTACAGAGACGAAATTTTGGTTTGTGTCTATGCTAAATCATCTTCGGATTTATGCATTTAACTTAAAGAACTTGGCTACGGTCCTGGTTTGAACTATACATTTGAGTCTCTTTTTTTTAATATAAACTACCTTTCATTTATCTACTAAAGGTTAATCTTATATAATTTTAAAAAATAACAAAAACTACTAATTTTTCTGAGTAAAAGAGAACACGCCTATTTACTGTTCACTTGTGTGAACTATTTACATCCCCAAACAAACATTGTCATATACTTAACAAAAAACGCATCGTGTACGTAAACGTATAAGTTGCAACACATGTGAGAACTTTTGGTTTGTTTTTTTTTTTTTTTGTCTAACGAATAGGAAGTAAATCAAAAAATGAAAAAATATTTTTATATAAAAAAAAACTATTTGAACAGATGTTTATGAATGATGTCGTTCGAAAAAACTGATAGAATAAAAAATAGTTCCGGTAAAAAAATAACAATATTTAACATTCACTTAAATGAAAAAATCAGAAAAAGGTTTTAAATTTCATAACAGAAAAAAGTTTACCAAATCGCATGCAAATCGGAAGCAAAAAAACATAAAAGTCACTCATGTATGAGACGTAAATGCGGCTCATTCGTTTATGTTTTGTGGTAAAACCTGTTAGTTACACTGTTTTAAAAACTTCTTATGTTTTTTTCTTCTTCATCATGTTGAGTTTCTGAAGACTGTTGAAAAATAAAAAAATATCCTGGTATTAAAAAATTATATTGTAATTGATCCAAAGTGGAAGCCTAAAAAATTAAACCCGAACGAAGTTGTTGCAGCAGCAAGAACTTAAAAAAAAAAAAACAATCATCAAATTTCAGCTGGTTGGCTAACAAAAAACTTCTCAACAGGATTAAAAGACGCACATATTTTTTTCAGCAAAGATTTGCAATGGTTTTTGTTACTGATAACTCTTTACTGTGTTGTTAACTCTTTTATAAAAAAATAATTTTTACGACAAATTATAATCAATAATTTTTATAAATAAAATATTAAAAAAGGTAGCAGTTGGCTGTCATGAACACACCCGTTGGTATTGACGTGACAACATAACTTCAACATCGTTTTTATTTTTTTCCTTGTCATTAAACTTGCCCCCATCTATATCTTTATTCGTATGTTTCACCTTATACTTGTTTAACTCTTTGTCCTGAGCTTTGCTCCAATTTTTATTTGATCTATGTCCAAATAAATACTTATCCTAGTTCTTGTTCGAATCCATTTCATAGTCTTATCCCACTACTTGTCGCAATTTTTGTTCCAATTGTTTTCTTAATTCTTGCTTTTTAATTTTGTTTAAATTATTTTTCCAATCCTTGTCTGAATCCTTTTCCTAATCCTTGACCAAATCCTTGTTCTCGTTCATGAGCCATACAAGGCAATGAGCGACAAGAATTAAAAGAGAGATAGACATATAATTTACACAGAGATACAAAGAGAAGACGAGGGAAGAGAGACGCATTTTCAGGCGAAAGAAAAGGGAAGCGGAAATGCGTGAGTGCGTGAGTGAGTGCGAGAAAATTGAGATGCATGGTGACATCTCAAATTTTCCGAAAATTTTTCGAAAAAATGAGATGCCTGGCCGATGGTTTCAAGACCGGGGCCTCTTCCTGCAAGGATGAAAATGGGAATCTAGTGACAGATATCCAGAGTACATACACTGATGATGTGGAGGGAACACTTCTCTAGGCTTCTGAATGGCGACGACGACAACAATCCCGCCAATAGAGATGATACCCCGGAATCCCCAATTTTGGACGACAGCGTTGAAGTTCCGCTGCCCGACCATAGTGAAGTCTTGAAAGCTATAGCTCGGCTTAAAAACAACAAAGCCGCAGGACCTGATGGCTTACCTGCTGAGCTCTTCAAGAATGGAGGCGAAGCTCTATTTAAATGCATTCATGAGCTTCTATGCAGAATATGGTCAGAAGAATGCATTCCAAACGATTGGAACCTCAGTGTGCTCTGCCCAATCCACAAGAAAAGCGATCCCACAATTTGCGCCAACTACCGTGGGATAAGCCTTCTTAATATCGCATATAAGGTCCTGTCGAGCGTACTATGTGAAAGACTGAAGCCCATCGTAAACCAGCTGATTGGAGCTTATCAGTGTGGCTTCAGACCTGGCAAATCCACCATAGACCAGATATTTACGCTACGACAAATCTTGGAGAAGACCCTTGAGAAACAAATCCACACACATCATCTTTTTGTCGATTACAAAGCCGCCTTCTACAGTCCAATAAGGAATCATCTATATTCCACCATGTCTGAATTTGGTATTCCTGCAAAGCTCATCCGCCTTTGCAGAATGACACTGAGCAGCACCAGCAGCACAGTTAAAAACAGGAAGGACCTCACTCCTCCATTCGATACCAAACGAGGTTTCAGACAAGGTGATTCCTTATCGTGCGACTTTTTCAACCTGATGATGGAGAAGATCATCCGAGCTGCTGATTTGAGACGTAGTGGCACGATATTCTACAAAAGTATTATGCTGCTGGCGTATGCTGATGATATCGATATCATTGGCCATAATACGCGCGAAGTATGTGCAGCATTCTCCAGGTTAGCGAAAGAGTCGAGTCGAATGGGTCTTGTAGTGAACGCAGATAAGACGAAATACCTAGTGTCAACAAATAAACAGTCCCAGAGTCTTGGAAACCACGTCACTGTTGACAACATCTCCTTCGAGGTCGTTAAGGACTTCGTCTACCTGGGATCCAGCATTAACTCTTTCAACGATGTCAGTATTGAGATAAAGCGAAGGATAACTCTTGCCAACAGGTGTTACTTTGGGCTGAGTAGGCAATTGAGAAGCAGAGCCGTCTCTCGACGAAACTCACGCTCTATAAGTCACTTATCATGCCCGTCCTATTATATGCAGCACAAACCTGGACGTTGAGCAGTTCTGATGAAAAGACTTTGGGAGCCTTCGAGAGAAAGATTCTTCGTAAGATCTTCGGTCCAATCTGCGTTAATGGCGAGTACCGAATTCGATGGAACCACGAGCTGTATGAGCTGTACGCTGACAGTGACATAGTTAAGCGCATTAAAATCGAGCGGCTTCGCTGGCTAGGTCATGTTGAGCGAATGGAAAACGACGCTCCAGCGAAAAAAATATTCGATTCAGTGCCCGGTGGTGGTCAACGCAGAAGAGGACACAAGAAGAGGACACATCTTCGTTGGAAGGATCAGGTGTTGGATGACCTGACCACGCTTGGTGTTTCCAACTGGCGCCAGCAAGCGCAAAACAGAAATGGCTGGGCCAAAACCGACTTACGGTCGTAAGCGCCAGATAAGTAATTAAGTAAGACATATAATTTATAAGCATTTCGGACTTCTTCGACAAAAATCAAATTTTGTTTAACAGATGTGTTTCACTAGGGTTATATAAAACAAGATGGACAGTAGTAATGGGTTCTATGGACTTCGTGGACAGATGTCAACTTTTTTTTTTATACAAAAATCTATTATTTTCTGTCAAATAGGTGCCACTCGGATTATATGAATTTTTTGTGTTTTGTGACTTCTTGGACAAAAATTTATGATGAAATTCATTGGGTTCTCTGAAACTTTTGGGTTTGGTGCAAGTGTCCACCAGTTGAGATTATTTTTTTATTGAAATTTTTTTTTCACTACCCAGCTCTCATTCTTGTCGCTCTCATTCATAAGCGACTACTTTTTGGTAGGTTAATGGAATGAGATCTAATTTTTTAAAGTCTCACCAAAAGTTACGCGTTAGAGTACATGTCCACGAACGCGTCCAATTACGAGTGTTCCTACCATTTTGAATCGTATGCTCACAAAGGCACTAAAGTGGACCATTCCGAATTCTGCTTTTTTTGTACATACTTTTGCTAGCCGGTGAAAATGTGCTAGCAAAAGTATGTACAGAATTGCATATATTTGACATAAATTGTAAACGTTCTTACTCAGTTCAAGATTGCAAAAGTGAAAAGAAAACATAATTGACATTGAGTACTTACATCATCGGTTTTGTGGAGAGCTCCGCTTACCTCTAATTCAACTGTTTCTTACAAATCAGCTGTACATATTGCATTTAATGAGTCTTCCTGAGGGATTATGTTGTTTTCTTCAATCCATTTTCAAAATAATTTTAACGTTAATTTTTTATTGATAAATTTCTATGGCAACACATAGTAGTATTATAGTATTTTTATTTGAAGTGAAAGCATTTGCAATGTTGTGAGAGCATATTGTAAATATATGTGACCCGGTCTACGAAAAGGGACCTTCGATGTAAAAACTATGGAAACTTCTGCTTTGCGCCATTAGAAATAGCAAACATTAGTCTATCCGAATCGCCAAAAAAGTGAAAAATGATATTTTCACACCGAAGGTCCCTTTTCGAAGACCGGGTCACATATGCTAAAAGTTTTCGCTATAGGATTTATGCAAGAGCATAGCAAATGAAATGGAATGCAATTTGTGGATATTATTGTATGTGTCGTTGCAAATATATTTTACATTTGCTATGATGCACGACTGCTTGCACCGTATCATATATATTATATGTAATATAATAAAAATATATTTTTTATGCTCTTGTAATAGCTACAAAAAGGTTTTTGCTTATTTAGAATTTTTGGATTTAGAATATTTATTATGTAAAATTGTTGGGGGTTCTTACTATTGCATATTTTTTGTAAATTGAAATAGTAATATGATATTTGATTATTATTCATGTCTCAACAATCTGTCAAACTTACACGCAAAGAAATTTTTCGTTTAGCGCAACTGAAAAATTCACCAACTACACTTCGCTTGCGAGTTGTATTTGCCGCAAACGAATATTCAGTAGTCATCAACTTTAAAATATATCTTATATATACAGGGTGTTTTTTTAGCTACATGAGAAGTTCCGATGGTTGGTTTGACAGTTGAGAATGTCAAACTGTGTTGACATTTCTATTCAGTAAGGTTTGGCAATTCATCATGAATCGTTTAACGCCACAACAACGCTTCCAAGTTGTAGAAATTTATTTTGAAAACCGAGCAAGCAATTCGTGCAGTTATTGATCGTTTTCGCACTAATTTTACTTTTCTCTATTCAAAACCATCAACAAGGCAAAGAAATGTGCGCACCGAAGAGAATATTGCTGATGTAACGCGAAGTGTTGAAGAAGACACCGAAATGTCGATTCGCCGCGGTTCTCAACTTGATGGCCTTTGTCCTTCGACTACGTGGAAAATTTTTCGTAAGGATCTTGGCTTACGTGCCTATAAAATACAGCTCGTGCAAGATTAAAGCCAAATGACCATCGTTTACATCACATTTTTGCTGATTGGGCTAATTTAAAACTGGCCGAAATGAGCATTTTTACCGAAGAATTGTGTTTAGTGATGACGCTCATTTCTGGTTAAATGGCTTCGTCAATAAGCAAAATTAACGAATCGCCATTACATCCATTAAAATTGACTGTTTGGTGCGGTTTACACGCTGGCGGCATCATCGGTCTTTATTTCTTTCGAAATGAGGAAGGAGCTCTCGTAACGGTGAATGACGAGCGCTATCGAACCATGGGGACTGATGTTTCCAAAAATGAATCAGCTAAACATCGACGACATTTCGTTCCAACAAGATGGCACAACTTGCCATACAGCGCGTTTAACCATAATTTTTTTGCAAAATAAATTTGATAACAGCTTTATTTCCCTAAGTGGCAACTCTTGAAGCATTGGAAACCAATATTCAAGACACCATTGACGCCATTCGGCCAGATTTATTGGAAAAAGTAGTGTAAAATTGGATTGATCGAATGGACTATGTAACTCGTAGCCGCGACGGACATATGCCGGAAATCATATTTAAATAATAAATGCCATGAAATTAATCTACCAGATTAAGGGCCGTTTTCTCATCTTACCTATAAAGTTCACTTTAGTTGAAGTTCACTTTAAAGTTACCTTTAGCTGTTTTTCGTTTTCTCATGTTGCCTTTAGTGTTACCGATATGATAAATTTAACGGGAGGTTCAAGCTGGTTGTAAATTTTATATCACAGATAAAATTTTAAGTGCTACGCATTTTGTAAACACAAAGCAGCCGTTTGCCAACTTCAAAATAAATTCAATAATATTCTTATAAATAAACAAAATAAATATTCGTAATGAATAAAAGGCGTGTGTTTCAAATCAATGCACTAGAAGCCATGTTCGAAGATACAAAAGTGCACAATACTAGGCCAAGAATATTTCAGAAGCGTAAGGACTACTGCCAATTTTGTACGGCCTTGCCATATTTTCATACATATAAAATAATAATTTAGAGGTAACATGAGAAAACCAAATTTGCTTTACCGAGAGGATAAATTTATTTGGTCGGCAACTAAAGTGAACTTTAAAGGTAAGATGAGAAAACGGCCCTAAATTAATTAAAAATTTATTCCAACAATATTTCTGTCTTGTATTATTATTTAAAATTCTCAAGCTCTTAAAAAAACGCCCTTTATATACCACAAGCTATTTCGGTCATTACTTTTGATTATAATAATTATCTTTCTTCCTTTGTCCGTCCGACTTCTTATGGATTGCATTCATCGCATCTCTGTTGCTATCTCCGTCCGTGTATAGTAACAATTTGTCCAAAAAGTAATTCTGAACTAAAAGCGTTGTGTTTATACAACGAAGGTAAAAACAAAGTTTTCAGTTGGGATAAACAAATTTTTCAATTGCTGCAATTTAAAAATCACTCGCGTTTTTGACAAACGAAAATAACTTCCTGCAACTAAATGACGCGTTTCTCGTAACTTACTATTATTATGACAACTGTTGAAACGTTTGCAAATAACGATTTCAAGCACGACAAAGGAAGTTCGTTTGCATCTTACTTGCGATAAACGTTTTTTTTTATTTGCGTGTATCCGTTTTTTTTACTAAATAAATTTAAAGAAATATCTCAAGAATTTGGCGTTTTATAAAGTTTTGGGTTCTCCTGTAAATTGATCAAAATGTTGTTCATTTTCGTTTTTAATTTCACATAGTATGTAACTTAAATTAATCTTAACCCTTTCAGCCCCAAAGTTGCCTGTGGGCAACTTCTGACTTTGTGGTTCTGTTTCTAGTTTGGGACCCCTCGATTTTTTACAATGAATTTTTAATGATAGATTGAAAGTGGTGAATAAGAGGAAAAAATCAAAAATATGAAAATGAATTTTTTTAACAAGCTTTTCAAAGTTATTACGAGTCAACTCATATGCGCGACCACGCGAATATGCGACTTAAAAAAAGAGCAAACTAAAAGATTACATTTTTAAATATTTCCGAAAATTTTCTAAAACTAAAAGTAATTAAATGTAAAAGTACGAATGTAAGAGATCTTATTAACATTTTTAGTTAAGAGAAATATGATATTTAGAGCGCTAGAATTTGTAAAAGAATTTTTAGATTTTTGGAAAACTTTTTGTAGTATCTATTAGTATATAGATATAGGTTTCAAACTTCATACTCAGCTTATTAAGGTCAAAAACTGATCCTCGACGAAATTTGGAATGTTTGGCACCGCCAGGGTTAATTCGGGGCTGAAAGGGTTAACTTATAACCCATATTTAATAAAAACACACGTGTACATTTTTTGTCTGTTATCTCTTGTTCGAAAAGTGCAATTTTTTGATGTGTTGGACAGTGTTATTTGAGCCGAGAAAATGACACAGCTGTTTCCATTGTACGCCGATTCCCGGATCAACAGTATTCAACGCATCAGAGTGGAAAACTGAAGAAAAATGTTTCAACTTTTTTATCCATCAATGCAAGGCAATACTTTTTATAGCGCTCATCAGAAGCGGTATTCTGACTATTCATATTGTTTCTATAGACACCACACAAAATACAAACACCAAACGCACATCATTATAAATGAAAAATGTTAGTGGTCTACACGCTATTTCATAATTTTAAAACAATTTTCCATATTTACCAAATTGGACAATAATTCTTATTGTTTGTATAACTTTTATAATACAAGATTAATTTCACTTTAACATCTTCATTGTGCGATAAACATCATCGGTCTGTGTTCGTTGATGCGTGTTTGTTTAAGTTTTGATATCACACCCCTCTGCATGAATGTTCATCGTGTATTCAACCCTTGTTAACAAAATGATGAGTTGCCTGCGTTTCAATTAGTGGTAAATTTTTTATAAACACTTGTTCTGCATTCATCACCCAATTTTAGTGCTTCACCACAATATGTTAGCAGTGACAATGAAGAGGATTTATCGCGCTATAGTTTTTAAAGCTCATTATCTTCAAGTGTTATAATCGTCACTTAATATAAGTTGTGGTGTGTGTTAGTTGTTAAGCCTTTTTAAATATGATTTCCACTGATTTTTGGTGATTTCGAAATACATACTTTAATAGAATTCTTAGACAATTTCTTACTATTTACCTTTGGAATGGTATGAGTCAATACGTCCACATAAGGTGAAAAAAATGTTTTATTTATAAGGAGACAAAACTCACTTAAGGGCCAATTTTCACCTGGTGATTAAGTTCAATTTTAATAACATGAATATGGTGTCTTAATTATTAGTAAATATAAACATTGTAAAGGATGACTTTAAAAAATTCAAATTTTAACAAATTGAACAATGAACTTAAAAAATTTTTATGAAAACTATCTAACTAGAAACAAGTTAAGTAAAGGTAAAATTTTCAAATTTTATTTTTCATATTTGTTTTTAATTTTTAAATAAATGTATATGACCCAAGAGGACCCGGGACAACAGCGGCAAATTTTTGGGGGCAGTAAGTTTTGAAAAAATAATCATTTTTCCTTTTTTATTATATTTTTTATAAATTATTTAAAAAAAATTTATTAAATTTTAATGTGATAATTTTTTAATTTAGTTTAGCAAATATTTTATTTATTTGAACATTGAAAAAAACAACACAAAATTTAGTTATTACTAGTGGAACAGTCAATCTGAACTGCTTCCAAAACTATGTTCAACTGTTTTGTTCAAAGCTCAATGTTTTGTTATGTTCAAAGCTTCATAAAAGGTTTTCAACGAGATCATGATACAATTATACAAGGTAGGAGTGACGGTTTTTTCCTCTTGCACTAACTGTCAAAAATAGTATAAATTAGAGAACGAAAAAAGTATAAAAGAAAATAAAATGTAAAATATACAGGCAAATGACAGTCGGTGCAAGACACCCGTGAGAGAATAGCCAGTTGTCACTCCTACTTTGTATAATTGCATCATGAACGAGAGTAGTCTCAGAAGTACCCGTACTGACGAATAGATGGCGGTTGTTGTTTAAAAAGAATTACTATGGTAGAAAGTACCAGCCTTATAAAGCTTAAGTTTGAATATTGACGACGCTACGTTGTTCAGTACAGGGTGGGCCAAATACAAGTTGTTTTTTTTTTAAATGCAGTAAAATGAACAAAATTGAACTTTTTCCATGTATTATAACGTAATTAGTTAGAGCAAACATTCCCATTAATTATGGAACAAAACGTTGTTCAAGTGACTGCCTCGACTGGCTTCTCGAATTTTCAAAGACCTTGTTGGATGTTGGCATTTGTTGCTAAAATCGTTGGCATAACATCGGTCCTTCACGATCCCCCACAAAAAAAAGTCCAAAAGGGTGAAATCGCAGCTCCGAGGCGGCCAATTGACATCGCTAAGACGGCTGATAACACGATCCTATATGAACCAGAGGTCGTCCAAATTTATGTCTCCAATTTCAGTAAAAAATAAGTCGGTTAACATGGCTCTGTAACACCCACCGTTGACCGAAACGGCCTCATTTTCGAAGAAAAATGGTCCAATGATGCAACCACTCCACAATCCGCATCAAACTATCACTATCTGTGGATGCATCGGCTTCTCGACAATAATGTGGGGATTTTCCAAGTCCCAGACGCGGCAATTTTGTTTGTTAACGTAGCCGTCAAGATAAAAGATCGTAGCGCCTCATCAGAAAAGATTATTTTTCATCCAAATATCTCTTTTCTACACAGCACTCACTTTGGAAATAAGTTTTCAATATTTCCCAACGTTGTTCAAGCGCGAAGCGACTCATTTCTTTCCGCGGAGGTATAGTACTGACTTTATGTCAAGATTTCGAGTGGGAAACAGCTGTCAGTGTCAAAATAACCTATGATTTAAAAACAAACCACTAGATGGCCGTCCGTGGCGTAGTTGGTTAAAGTGCGTGGCCGCTATGTCAACGAACCTGGAGACCCAGGTTCGAACCCTAGCAGCAGTAACAATACTTTCATTTGAAAGGCTTCAGTGTAACCAATATCAGAGCGGAGCTAGATTCTACTCTGAGGGAGTCTGTTTCATCATTTACACCAGTAAAATATTGGGTGGCAGAGTTTAAACGAGACCGTACGAGCTGCGAATACGAACATCGAAGTGGTCAATGCCAAATGAGGAGACCAAGCTAGAAATGTTGAATAAAATCCACCAAATGGTACTGGATGGCCATCGACTGAAAGTGCGCGAGATAGCAGATTTAAAGGGCATTTCAAGGAGTGCTTGGATATCTTGCTCCGCAAGATGAGTGCCGCGATTACTCACAATGGAACAAAAACAGCTTCGTAAGGATTTTTCAATCGTGTGTTCAATCAGAGTTTTTGCATCTATTCATAACCATGAATTAAACATTGGTTCATCACTTCACACCTGAGCTAAAGGAGCAGTCAAAATAATGGACTGAAAGGGAAGAATCGCCTCCAACGAAGGTGAAGACAGTTTCATCTGCAAGCAAGGTCATGACATCCGTGTTTTGGAGAAAAATAATGTTTTGTTTCAGCAAGACAATACATCAGTTCACACATCCGTTTTCGCTATGTCCAAAATCAATGAGTTAAAGTTCGTATTGTTACCTCACATACCCTATTCGCCAGATTAAGCCCCCTCGGATTGTTTTCTGTTTCCAAACTTGAAAAAATGGCTCAGTAGTAAAAGACTTGTCAACAATATAGCGGTGGAGTCTGCGGTTGATGGCTATTTTGAGGAGCTCGACGGTTCGCACTATAAAAAGGGCATCGAAGCTATTGAACATCGGTGGAAAAAGTGTATTGATTTAAGAAAGGAGACTACGTAGAAAAATAAAGACATTTTTTCCCTAATTTTGTGTTTTCTTTGTTCGGTCGGGTATTTCTGGAACTACCCTCGTACATATGTAAGCTAGAAAAATTCAAATTGGAACATAACATATGGGATCGGTGTGGACCGGATCAAGCTGCAGACCGGAAATGGGCGTGGTCCGCTCACTTTTCAAGGAAGTATAGGATATTTCATGGTCGGTGCAAACCGAATATATGTTAACCTTTCCTTACTTGTTCTAAAATTTTTTGTTAGGGCAACACTTGCATTCGGGGCCACAATGGCGGCTTTGCCACCAGACGGCTTTGCCCACACTCGTGGTTATTATATACCTTCTGATCAAAAAATACCCGGAATTTCACATTCAAACACACTGCGCTTGAGATATTGTCAAAATGTTTTTGGGTTGGTACATATGTCATCTGCTGCTTTAATATCTGTTTGGGCGCCATTTGTCGGCAGTTAGTGCGTGAAAGCTTTGTAAACAAGTCAGTGTTTGTTGTGTTCTTCGAATTTCGAAATGTCGAACTAAGTTGAGCAAAGAGTTTGACTGAAATTTTGTGTTTCTAAAGTGTTTGAGGCAAAGTAATCGTCGCAAGAGGCCATAATTGTGGAGAAACAATTCGTGGTTTCTTCACCACGACAACGGACCAGCCTACACATCTTGTACGCTACTATTTGAACAAAAACAACTTTCATATAGCTCCGCAAGCTCTGTATTCACCTGACATTGCTCCTCGTAATTTTTTTCTTATTCACACGACTCAAATTATCACTTCGCGGAAAGGGTTTTCAGATGATTGAGGCGTTTAAGAATTCACAGGGGCTAAAACGATTCAGCCTACCAAAAGTGTTTCCAAGATTAAAGGAAGGGGTGGAATATTTTTATTGCTTGCAATGGAGATTTCTTTGAAGGAAATAAAATTAATATCGATGAATAATTTATTTTGTTGAAGAATTCTGGGTGTTTTTTATCAGTATCCGAAGTTATAAAAACTCATTTTTTAGACTAACTTCAGAAAAAAAAAAATTTTCTTTATTTAAACAAAATGCATCATCTACATTGCATTAACCAAAATAACATGGTATTCGTTTTTAAATTTCAGTGGCTCGTCGCAGACGCAAAGAAGGACGTCAAAGACGACAGCGTACCACATTTAGTACAGAGCAGACACTACGATTGGAAGTAGAATTTCATCGCAACGAATACATCTCGCGTAGCAGACGCTTTGAATTGGCTGAGACGCTGCGGCTCACAGAGACCCAAATAAAGATATGGTTTCAAAACCGGCGTGCAAAGGACAAACGCATTGAAAAGGCTCAAATCGATCAGCAATACAGGTGAGCAGCTAGAAGAACCCTGCGAATAAATATTTTATACGTTCTAAATATCATATAAGGGTGGAGAGGGAGATGGGAATTATAATTGCAATTAATGGCTAATAAAACTGAACACGACATTAATTTAACGACTCGCTATTTAAATGAACTCATATTTTATATTTTTAGAAACTTTGTCGTGGCCAATGGTTTTATGAGCACAATTATGGGTCAGACAACGAGTTATCATCATCCCTCGTCTATGATAACAAATCTTCACCAGAATTTCTATCAGCCGAATAATGTTGGTCTCATGCCAACGCACATTCATTCAACAGCACCGAGCATGATAAAAAATGCAGCAGCAACACAAGCCACACCAACAACACCTCAACCAACACTGCTGCCGCCCCAAACACCGCACCGCATCAGTGATAATCGCGGGCATGCTAATTATAATGGCATGAATGATTACTTCAAAAACGCTCCCGAAAATAATAGCAACTTAAATTCGGTTATTAATTCTTGCTAGCAATTAATTTAAGGAGCTAGTTTAAGACTTTGTTGCTGCACTCCGAAAGAGGAACGTTTTTTTATTACAGATACAACTTTTATAATCATAATACAAATATACATTTTATATAGTTTTAAATAAATGTACATAACCTTAAGACTTCATTTGAGGAACATTTTTTTTTTAATTTATCTGCATTATGACTGTATTTCGACTGTTTTGAAAACTTTTTGTAACATTTAACATGCTTATTTCAATACAAGATAAATGCAACTAGGAATGGAGTTTTAATTCTTAGCGTATTGGGCAGTATATTACTCTATGTCTTGAATTATATGATGCCATAATGAAAATGCATTCAAGTATTAAAACTTGAGTTGTTTCCTTTTCTTCTGTGCTCATTCAGGGCAGGAGATGTTGTCAATCACGCGCTTGAGATATTTTCAATAGATTTCAGCCGTTGAGAAAAATTATTCATTGTTACTACAAAATTCTTTTTTGGCCGCAAAATATTCAGAAAACGAAACTAATTAAGGATGCACACTAGATGCCGTCGACTTTAAGATTTGTGTTATAAACATTTTTCTTCAAAAAACAAACTGGAAAAATGGGTTCTTGTAAAGGATGACCAAATAGGAACGATAGGAAAAGAAATTAAAATAAAACAACACCGGTGTGAGATATCAAATTGATTCGGGCTTTATTTTGAAGCTACATTAATGCCATTATGTATGGAATAGCGCATCACTTAAATGGCCGCCTAGACTTCGCTGGGAGTAAGCGCTCAGTTCAATTTTTGATGACTCGGTCCGATATGTGCGGTGTTATTCCTACAATAGCGTCTTGAATATTGGCCTTGAGCTCGCCCAAAGTGGTTGGCTTGTTAGCGTAGTATAAGGACCCAACGTAGGAGAAGAGTGGAGAGAATTGCATGAGCCCCCTCCCACACAAGCGCAACGAATTGCTGCCAAATATACCATACTCTCCAGATCTGGCCCCTAGTGAATATTGGCTGTTTTCAAACTTGAAGAGATGACTACAGTGAAAGCGATTTTGCTTTTTTGATAAGGAATTTGAGGAGTTAGATAAGGAGCACTATTCGAAAAGCATCAAAATGTTGGAAGACAGCTGGAATAAGTGAATCGCCCTAAAAGGGGCCTATGTTGACGTATGAAGGTGAATTTTGACAAAAAATACGATATTCTCATTGAAAATCTGGGAGGTTATCAATTGACCTAGTAATAAACATCTCCATCGACTGTCAAAGTTAAGTATGTATTCATCTTCTTTCCCTTTGATTAAATAAAAACTTTTTAACAAAAAAAAAACCGACCTCAAAATCACTACAAAGTAAAAAATAATTTAAAATAACTTTTCCCATTAATTTCTTGGTCATATTTTAAAAGCTATTTATATGTATTATAATATTGGAAATCTTATCATTTCAATTTTTTCTATTTTGTTTTATTATCATCAATACATTAATTGCTTTATGTACATAAAAGCTTCAAAGTCGGCGCTTATCTTACTATGTTGAAATCATTTTATTTTAATTTTTCTAATTTGTTTTTTTTTTTTTTTTTAATTTGTTTTATCATAAAAATATTATTAACTTTATGAATATAAAAGCTTCTTAGCGATTTTTTTCTTTCAGTTGACAATTTTTGAGTACGCTGAATGTAGCCAATGAGTTCCATGCATTATTTGTGCAGCTGTTACACACTATGCCATATTCAATATGAGCTTTACAAGCTCACCCAAACCAGTTTAGTGAGAAATTTAATGTGAACAAAGCTTTTAAAATTACTACAGTGTCACCAAGGCACCAAATAGTGCAAGAATGGTAAAAGATCATGATTGTGTGTCAAAGATGAGCGCCGACTTCAAAGCTTTTATGTTCATAAAGCAATTAATATATTGATGATAATAAAACAAAATAGAAAAAATTGAAATGATAAGATTTCCAATATTATAATACATATAAATAGCTTTTAAAATATGACCAAGAAATTAATGGGAAAAGTTATTTTAAATTATTTTTTACTTTGTAGTGATTTTGAGGTCGGTTTTTTTTTTGTTAAAAAGTTTTTATTTCTTCCTTTTTAGAGAATATGAAATTTTTTATGTAATAGTTATTCTTGGGGAAAATTTCAAACATGAAACTTTGTTCTTAAAAAATTTGTTTTGTTAATTCCTGAAAGTTTGTTGGGTATTTTTCATTTCTGCTTCTTTGAAATTTTTAGTGCCACGCCCTTTATATAAACCCGCCCACTGTATTTACCGTACTTTATAATGATTCTACCTAGCCCTGTGCCAAATTTCAGTTTCCAAGTATCAATATTAACCGTATTATAGTACTTTCCTTAAAGTGCCATACCCTGTGTACAATCCCGCTCACTTTTTTAATGATTCTACCTACCCACCTACCTGCATACCAAATATTAGTACGCTAGTGTCAATATTAACTAAGATATAGTATTTTTTAATTTTGACACGCCCCTTTGTTGAATAACGCCCACTTTTTTGGCGGTAATTTGTAGTAACTGTGCCTACCCATGTACTAAATTTCAACACCCTAGTGTCAATATTATTCAATATACGGTATGTTTCTAATATTTCCACACCCATTTGTCGAATAACGCCCACTTTCTTTACAGTAATTTTTAAAAATTGTGTCTACCCCTGTACTAAATTTCAGTACCCTAGTGTCAATACTATTCGAGATACAGTGTTTTTTCAATATTGCCACACCCCTTTGTCAAATAACGCCCACTTTAATGACTGTAATTTGTAATAACTATTCCTACCCATGCACTTTATTTCAGCACCCTAGTGTCAATATTATTCGATATATAGTGTGTTTCTAATATTGCCACACCCCTTTGTCGAATAACGCCCACTTTCTTTACAGTAATTTTAAAAAATTGTGTCTACCCCTGTACTAAATTTCAGTACCCTAGTGTCAATACTATTTGAGATACAGTGTTTTTTTAATATGACCACACCCCTTTGTCAAATAACGCCCACTTTATTGATCGTCATTTGTAATAATTGTGTCCACCCCAGTATTTTTACTGTAAATTTCAGTACTTTAGTGTCAATATTAACTGAAATACAATGTTTTTCTTATATTGACACGCCCCTTTGTCGAATATCGCCCACTTTTTTAAAAAAGGACCTCCGCGTTCATGATATCTATCTGTTGACAAAAAATTACGGAAATCGGGCCAGTGCTTTAGGAGTTATCGATGTACATACATTTAAAAAAAAAAAAAAAAAAAAAAAAAAAAAAGCGCGGACAAACCAACGAACTTGAGAACCTCCTCCTTTTTGAAGTCGGTTAAAAAATGGTTCTATATGGAGTTGCTTAGTATGGTTAGTATGGTTGTGTTTTGAAAAGTTTGATATGAAATAAAATATCGAATCATAGAGCAACACTGAAGTAAAACGGGAAATTATAGCGGGCACACCGAGTGCACTATGCAATCACAAGTATAGAGGGTCAGTCGATGACATAATTCAATGAGGTTGTGTAGAAAAAGCTTAAGCGGATTAAGACTTTTCAAGACTTTGTGACTCCGTGCTTGACAGTTTTAGTGGGTAGCTGATTTCGCATCTGGGGGCGGATTCTGTAACTGTGAGAAATATTCTGTGAACACAAAATAAAAAACTCACTTTCACGCGCAGTGTTCACATTTGTATTTCATGCGATTCTGTAAGTGCAAATGAACAGCACAGTGCTGAATGAAAAAACAAAGTAGCTGAATTAAAATTTCAAAGCGCTGAATTGGATTTTACAGCTAATATTTGTAAGCAAAATAAAGGAAAAAAAGTTCAAAGCTTTTATGGTTACATAAAATCGTAGAATTTATTAAATAAAATGAGTTTACTTTTGCGAATAAAGTTTTTTTGTCGTTTGAGAAATAGAAGAAGGAAACATATATGTATTAATAACTCAATTAAGAAAATACGGTTAACAAATGAGTCTTTCTTAATTTAATAGGAATCACTTAATTAGGGATCTTTCACTGCACCACCTAAGTTGTTCAGCTGCTCACTCAGTTGCTTCCATTTTTCATGACGAAAATGCCATCAACTCTTTCAAATCTTGAAACAAAAACTTTGAAAAACATAACACTTATAACACCAAAAAATTAAACACTTACTCGTCCCGCGAGAATGTAAAATTGTTTTCCATGAAGTTTGTGAGGAACTCTTTCTGCTCTTAGCTGGCTTTTTTCACTTTTTTGCCATTTCGCTGTATTCAATTTTAAACTTCACCGCAAAATAATCAGTGAATAAATTTAGGCCATTGTGTTCACTTTTTTGACATATGAATTCACTTCATACAGTTACAGAATCGCAAATTTAGTTTATTCGCAGAATTTTGTGAACACTTTATTTTTCACAGTTAGAGAATCCGGCCCCTGATGTCGGAATTTTAAAATTCAAGATGGCGAATAGGGCTGCCACCTAATTTTAAACTTTAAGTTTCAAACTCGTAAAGAAAACATATTATTAGGTGGTAACCCTATGATAAAAAATTATTATACCGACGCATTTTTACCTGGTGTTCGCCCAGCACCGAATTCGTAAAAATAAAAAAATCTTAAATGGAAAAACCCTATTCGCCACCTTGAATTTTAAAATAAAAAACAGCTATTGGGTACAGAATCATGAATATTTGTCCAAGGAGTCCACAGATTCCTAAAGAGTCCTAATACCCTTAAACTTTCCCCACACAAGCTCGTAGAATTATTTGGATACTTGAGTTAGTTGGATACTTGCTTTCAATTTCAAGCTTTCTGCCGAACACATAAAGTGTTTCCTTTAGACGACTTTTACATTGTTGACGCTCAACTCTTGCATTTGTCGATGAAAGACGAGGACATCAACGTGAGAGAGGTTAAGTTTAAAAGGGAATAGCAAAACATTTACGTCAATTCTTGATCAATGTAAAAAGGGTATTACTTAGAACTTCGTGTAGCTTCAAACACAAAAATAATGCTTAAGAGATTTTATAAGGAATTGTGTAGGAAGTAAAAATTAACGGAAATGGTTGATACTGTATTGGAAAGCTTGTGTTTTTTGCTGTCCATTGATTTTTAGTCTACGGGTAAAAGTATCTTTGAGCCTATAAAAATTGGGCAAAACACATGAATGCAAACATAACAAAAATAATTCATAACTCAATCCATTCGATCGTCATTGTTTTCATCATTAATTTCGTAGCAGGCCAGTGTAAGCCTTAGGGGAAATATTCATCACAGAACTGGTTACATTATGATTACTTGGTAATGGGAGGTAGTCAGAAATAAGGCATTATTTTAACATGGGCTTGTCATAGGCGGTAATGTGTGTGCTTACAGGCATCACAGCTTAGATTATTTATTTTCAAATCGTAGCGAGGATATAAGGTTTAAAGTTGATCGCGGCTGTTTGGCTTGATTCACCATCGTTGTCGCGAGGAATATTCTTTGACATTATTTATTTGGAAACTGTAAGCATGGGCGTAATGACATGTGCTTAAAGGGTAACTAGTTACTGAGCTAGTTATGGCAGTAATGACTTCTGATTTCCCCTCTGGGCAGTTGTGCAATATTTCTGCCAGTTCCTAAAAGTATGTTTTAAAAATTTATGAATTATGAACTCAATATGCGGTCTTGATGTGCAAACCACCGAACTCCGTAGTCAAGGTAAAGTATATTTTAATAATACTTATTTCAGATATTTACTCTTATGGGTAAAATTATCAAATAAAGCTGTTTTCTTTATGGTGCACTCACAGAGAAATTGCTAAATTATCTTTAATATAGTTCCCATATGTTGTAAAGCTACATTTTCATTTCACTTTCATAATCTAATCAATTTCCCTCAACACATATGATAAACATTTCATACAATTCTTCGAATAAGTTATTAACCAACCATATCTAGTTAATAACACATGCACATAAAACAATGTAAACTGCGTATTTTATATGATAAAAACAAAATAACTCACTGCTTCAATTTAGCAACCACAACTTTTGCTGCCTTATTTTGACACTTCTTTATGTTTTTCGCTTTGACACGTTCACCGAAAAAAACAAAATCAGCTGACACTTAAAAATTGCAATTGCAGTCACTAACACCATGGTGCAATAAGCAAGGTGGTCGCCTTGATACAGTAACAAGGTAGGATCATTTTAAAACAAGAGCATGATATAAATAAACAAGGTAAGAGTGACAACTGGCTATTTTCTCACTTTTATCTTGCACCGTATCTTGTGGCGTCCGTGGCGTAGTTGGTTAAAGTGCGTGGCCGCTATGTCAAAGAACTTGGAGACCCGGCTTCGAACTCCAGCATCGACAGAAAATTATTTGAATTAAAATAATTTTTCTGTACGGCCGCCACCTCTCTGCAGACAACGGCAAACCTCAGAGAGTAATCAAAATGCCATGTAAAGCTTCTTGAGAACAAGAACATTCCGTTCATCGCCGTTCGGAGTCGGCGTTAAACATGTTGGTCCGGTTCTCGGTCAATTGTGTACAAACTTAATAAGACGCACAACACAATTGATCATAAGAAGCTAGGTCAAAGTCCTTTCAAGGGTTGAAATGGCCAGTTATTTATTTTTTTTTTTTTATCTTGCACCGACTGTCATTTGCCTGTATATTTTATTTTCTATTTTCTTTTTTACTTCTTTCGTTCTCTAATTTATACTATTTTTGACAGTTGGCAAGACGAAAGAACTGTCACTCCTACCTTGTATAGTTCATGGTATAATAATACATGGTAGCATTGACAACTGCTTATTTTCTCTTCAACAGGAAAACATAAACTGTCAAAAACAGCTTTTTGTGGAAATACATCAGCAGCTGCTGTGGTTGTTGTTTTTTTTTTCACTTCAACGTTTTTAACATTGCTTGTGTTTTCAATGGCGGATTGTGAGCGCTCTCTTTTTGAGTATATTTTTTGACAGTAGATGATTTCCCAAGCAACTGTCAATGCTACCTTGTATTATTATACCATGGTATAGTTATATCATGAACAAGAGTAGCTTGGTTCTGTAACTTTTCTCACTGCAGTTCTCACCAGATTTTCCCACTTTGCAGATTATTATGACGTCATTCTCACTTGCACTCTTTCTGTAATAAAATGAGATAAATCGGTGACTCGTCTCGAACATTTCAATTCTATTTTCTCAGAAATACGACAGCCGAAGTGTTTCTGTAAGCTAAAATATTCGACTGGAATCGAATGAAGTTGTCACTTTGTTTTAACTAGATTAGAAAAATGTCATTTTCGGTGAAGTCGTTTATATAAATGTATTAATGTAACGAATACATGTTCCTTCTATGGGGTACGAAAGTATAAATTTAAATTTTTTCTTAATTGTTGCACATTTATAAAAAAATAAATTTTACTAACATGTTTATAAAAATATGTATTATAGGCATTTATTTTATTTATTAAGCTAAATCCGTGCGGATAGAATTGTTAACAAAGTGCTTTGACATTTGCCACTTTTTCATATGTTCCCTCTCACTTGTGTATCTTTTCATCAGGGACCACTATTTACTCACTTATCAGTTCCAGAAACATTAGCTTTCGCAAAAGTGAGTATTCTGGAACAAAACAGTGTGACGTCAGAAAAAGTGAATATTTGTCGCAAAAGTTACCAAACCAAGCTACAGAGCTGTAAGTGCCACAAACGACAAAAGCAATAAAAACAATTAGCAAAAAATAAAATTGACAGCTGACTTAAGCATTTAAATATTGAATATAAATTGGACAGAAAGTCCTTTCAAGCTGAAAGGAGCCGAGCTTCTTATGATCAAATTGTGTTGTGCGTGTTATTAAATGATTGCACACAAATGATCGAGAATGATACCTACTAGTTTTATGCCGACTCCGAGCGACTAATGTTCTCAAGAAGCTTTAAATGGCATTATTTACTCTCTGAGGTTTGTCATTGTCTGTAGAGAAGTGACGACCAATCAGAACAAATGTAAATTAATTGCAATTGAAAAACTTTTCTGTATTAACTTTTTTCGAACGTGGGCTCGCATTGGAATCGAGTGGTGAACACACTATTGTACTCAGCCATAGATTTTGACATCTAGCACATGTTTTCTCCAATATGTCATGGTTGTATCTCAGAGGGAGAAAGCATTATAAGCTACGTTATCCTTAACATAACAAAATCAAATTCAGGCTGTAAATCTTTTATATAAAACTCAAAGAAATAAAATATAAGGAAATGGTGTTGGCCACACACACAGTGTACGTGAGCTGTGGTATGCTTTCTAAACTGAGCGAGCGAGATAGAAAGTGTTTCTGAGATCACTTAAATATTATTGAAAGTTTGTGCAGTGAAATAATTATATTAAAATCGTTTTTCACTGCTGAAAACTATGTCATTTTAAAGATTAAAATTAATTTGTGTTAAAAATTTATATATTTCTGATTAGAAATTGCTAAAAATGCAAATTAGAGCCAGTTGATTTCGCACCAATTGCTACAGGGGCGCATTAGTTTTTCACAGCTGAATACATTTTTGGGGCGCTTCTGTGTTCAGCATAGTTAATCAGATGTAATACATTTTGTTCATTTCTTTACAGATTTTCGCATATTCGGGACCTTAAACTGACTATTCGTCAAAAATTGTATAAAACTATACATTTCAAAATGTGTAAACACAAAATTTTTCATTTATTTTTTCATGCGTTTTATATGAATAGTTGTATAAAAGCCCGTCCTACTACAGGTTGTACCCATTAAAGGGCTGCGTAGATGCACCTATTTCAACGTACACACACTGTGAGTTATTGCATTGCTCTCAGTTGACTGCCTTTCATGACACTTAAGAGTTGTTTTTGCTCAACACCAAATACAAATCGGCAACAACAAGCAATACCCACTCTCTTCTCTCGGCAATCAATGCACGATTTGCTTTTGTTCCATGGTATAATAATATAAGGTAGTATTGACAGTTGCTTGGGCAACGACCATCTGTCAAAAAAAATGTCTAGAAAGAGAGCGTTCAATTATTTCTTATGTTTTCGCCATTGTTTATGTTTCAGCCGTTGCAAATAACCAAACATTTTCTTACAAAATATTGCCTATTTTATTTAATCAATAGTGAATTATTATTACTACAACGAAGATAACTTGTGAACTTTGTGTTATTAAGTGCAAACATAAGAAAAAATGTTGAAAACATTCAAATGTAGCAACCTCAGCAGCTGCAGATGCATATGGACGAAATTAAAGGAGTTTCCAATTATTATTAAAACACCACGGCTGGAAAACGTTAAACACATATCACACATAATTTTTTCACAACTTTCATTATTATAATTGTGTATTTAACGCACATATTTTGCGGAATTTATTTATTTTTACATTCGTTTAATTCTTGTTGCACGAACAACTGTTTTTGACAGATGGTCGTTGCCTTGTTGCTGAGAAAATCTATACTTGTCAATGCTACCTGTATAATTATATCATGCTTTTGTTCGGCAACACCACAAGCACTGCAATTTCTTTATAATGAGGGAGAGGATAATAGAAAGTAATAGATGGCAATAGATCATTTGGATCATTTTGATTATTTCAATTAGTTAGGTCGTGTAAAGTGCGATGAAACAAATTTTTAATAATATAATTGATAATTTAGATAACAAATTAGCTAATAGTTTAGTTAACTAACTTTAATTTAGTTAACTAAATTTAGGACAAAGCTAACTTAAATCCATTTTAATGCAGCCATTATTTTATTTATTTTTTTTTCTATATGAACTGGAGGAGAATTCTTTTTTTTTTATATATCTATATCTATATATATAAAAAAGGAGCTTATGTTTGTAAGGCCGCAATAGACTCCTAAACTACTCATCCGATTAGCATGAAAATTTGTGTATAGAAGTTTTTTGTTGTTTGTGGGCTATCAATTTTGATCCACCTTGAACACCAGAGGGCGCTGTAGTACAAATTTTTTACAAAACTGCCTAAAACTCATAAACTGCTAATGCGATTAGAATGAAAAGTGGTATACAGTGAGTTTCATGTACGTTGAGTGTTCTGCTGCTATCGTTTTTGACCTATCTTGAACACCAGAGGGCGCTTTAGTACAAATTTTTTACGAAACCACCTAAAACTCCCAAACCGCTCATGCGATTAGAATGAAAAGTTGTATACAGTGGTTTTCATATACGCTGAGTGTCTTGCTGCTTTCTTTTTTGACCTATCTTGAACAACAGAGGGCGCTTTAGTACAAATTTTTTGCAAAACCACCTAAAACTCCCAAACCGCTCATGCGATTAGAATGAAAATTGATATATAATAGTTTTCAGGTACGATGAATTTTTTGACAGTATCTTATTTGAACCACCTTGGACACCAGATGGTGCTGTAGTACAAAGTTTTTGCAAAATCGTATATTTTTAGTTGTTTTCTTAGGTTACATATGCAAATATTTTCAAAATATAAATTTACTAAAATTAAAAAATTTCCGTTATTTTGACATCAAAAACATGAACATATCTTGAAAACTATGAAAAATTTTACTACAACGATATATTTAATGCAACATCGTTGCTCAAAAATGAGAAAAACACAATCAGAAATTTAATTTTGTGACTTTCGATTCAAATATCTCCGCTGATTTTTTATACATTTTGTTAAATGTTTTTTTTGTCTTAAAGCTTCATCAAAGTACTATAAAAACCTCATTGCAAAAATGCTGTTAGTTGATAATATATATTCTAAATATTTTTTTCAAAAAAAGGTCTGAAATTTTGGAGTTTTCCTCAATTTCAAATTAAGATTATGATAAAATGATACCTTTGAACTATCAATGAAACCATTGTGTTATATAAAATTAGATGGAATCGGACTAAGTTACTTAAGAAAAAAAAAAAATAATATTTGCATAAGTGTGTCAGATAACGAAGAAAAATCTCTCTCAAGCTAGCAGATGATCCAAATCATGGTGTAATAATAATAAAGTGTTAGTGAATTTTTGACAACACCAAGAATAGCTTTCTTTCTGTCAAAATATTGAGATCGAAAGAGAGGAGCCGTTGATAGTTGTTAAATTCTATTATTTGTTTGAGTTGCTAGATGATGATGTTTTATAGTTTTTGTAGGTTATTGTGCGAATAAAGTTAAAGTAAATATTTAATTGAATTAATTGTGCCGTGTTGTGTTTACAAGAAGTTATTGCAGTTGTCTTCGCCCATTGGGCAAGTTCGCCGTTGAATGGTTTTGCCATTTTATCAAAAACGTGCGCTGGAAGGTGCCACCGACATGAGGCCTTGGCCAGCATGCAAATTGTTTTGCATTCACATCGACTGCTTCAAGAAAATATCGAATGCCATCAAAAAATGTTCAATACCTCAACTGATAATAGCCATCAAAAGAAGTGGACATGGCATTGAGCTTCGACCGACTGCACGTTATATGCTTTATTTTCATTCCAATTCACCATCAGCTGTTTTTGACAGGATCGGGGCGAAAAAATTTATCATATTGAGAGAGAACTGTCAAATTAACTAACACCTTATTATTATTACACCATGATCCAAATCATCTATTGCCACTTATTGTCAGTGCACATGGTTTCATTGCATTGACTGCAGTGTGCTCTCTTACAACGATGTCTTAGAACAACAATGTCTTGGATCTCTTTTCATTTGCGCTCACTTGTTTTGTTCGTCTTCGCTGACACCACACACTTGATTTGTTTGAAGAGAGCAAGACAATGATTGTGGTGTGTTATAAACAGATGTCTTGAAAGCAGTTTCAAGTGCACCTACGCAGCCCTTTAGTACCCATGTAGAGTAAGATATATTTAAACTTATTTCCATGTTATTTAAAAATATTTTTTTTAAATATTCTTTACTAGTGAATTTTCTTTTTTAGGGGTGATATCGGCCTACAGGGGAACCGACCACAAAAAAAAAACAAAAATCGGTAAACAATTTTCTTTTAATATATAAGCGGCTGTATTCATGAAATATTTTGAACCTTTTATAAAGCCTTCATAAGAAAAAAATCAGAAAAAAATTAAAAACATTACTCATAAACGTTACTGAATGAAAAATCACTATATTTGACTAAGAATTTTTATGAATAAGATATTGTTATGAATACGGCTGTAGGTCTTTAATTACCAAACGTTTACTAATAACGTATTAATCTAAACACCGGTTTTATATGTAATTCTAACCAACACACTTTGAGCCTTCTTTTTCGACGTAACCGAATACGGCTCTTTGAGAATGTTTATGTATTTGTGTCAACCTACACGAATAAGAAAAAGGCCACACTTTTTTGCAATAATATCACTTCCTTATATCTTAGTTCTTTGATAAAACTGATTATTTGGCAACACTACTTCCCACTCTTATTGGTTACTGTGCATGTCTAACTGTTTAAAATATTCGATTTTATCGATTACTTTGTGTAGATCTAGAAACATTTAAATAAATATATGAAATTTTTTTCTTACTTTTGCCTATCGTCCAAATCTTCTCGAGTCCTCGTGTTGGTCCCGATTATTGTTTAAAAGAATACCTCATAGATATAGATTTATTTTTTACTTTTTTTTTTAAATATCAGCAGCTATTGGACTTTTTAAGTCTAAACAGTGTCGCCAGATGAAATTACCATCAAAATTCTCTTTTTCTCACGCTTAATTCCCACAAATTACCACACTCGCTAAAATACCTCAAAATACCATAAAATACCTCAAATTACCACAAAATACCTCAAATTTTCTTTTGAGCTATTTTAAGATATTTTGAGGTATTGTGGTATTTTGTGGTAATTTGAGGAATTGTATGGTATTTTGAGGTATTTTGTGGTAATTTGAGGTATTTCTTTTCCCACGCGTGGTAAATATCTCATGTGTGGTATTTTTTTCCCACGCGAGAGATTTTTACCATAAAATACCATGGGAATTACCACATCCCACAATCGTTGAAAAATACCATAAGTACTATTTATCGTGCTTTTCTGGCAACATAGAGTCTAAACCATGATACAATTGTATCATGTACTATGTTTCCATGGCGAGTTAACTCGGTGTTTACTCGGGGTTAACTCGCTATGGAAACGCGAGTTGAGTTGAGTTTCGTTAAATCCACGAAACTCCACGAAACTTGTAAGATTTAACTGGGTTCTATCTGTCAAAGTGAATGCTGCCATTTAGTATCCATTTCGCTAGTAAAACAATAACAAAAATGCAAATGAAATTGACAAGTTCGACTCAACTCGATGCTGTGCATGGAAACACTATCGAGTTAGCGACGCCATTTTCTTAACTCGACGAAAACCCTAAACCCGAGTTAAAGGCCCAAACATAATAGGCTCGAGCTGGCTGCAGCTAATGTCAAATTTTATACGATTACATAGAAATGATGCGTAGAAACCATAATAGCTCGAGCCAGCTTTTTCGTCAAGTTTCGTTAACTTGATCTGGCTGCAGCCAGAGCGATTCAAATCGAATGCTCCGTAAGGAATCGTTTGTTTTAATTTATTTATAAATTTATTTCCGCAATTCATGCTAATAATTATAAATTCAAACGAACAAAACGAATTGATTCAGAAATTGTTGAATTTTCAAAGCAAATGTGAAAAGTAGTTATGACATAAAGGCGAACTCTGCTCAAGTCATTTTGGTCAAATTAAGCATTTGACAGAACTTGAGCTAGCTTTTCGTTCATTTTGGACATTAGCTGCAGCCAGCTCGAGCCTATTATGTTTTGGCCTTAAGTCGCCATGGAAACATAGTAATGGTCTAAACAGAATGGAATTAAAACACTACAATCGTTAAGTACTATTCACATCAATCAATTTTTCAACCAACAAGTTTTAAACTATTCTGGCAACAAGTGTTATTCTCGTTATCAAATCATGGTACAATGAAAAGAAGGTAAAAGCATTTCAGAGAGGCTGACTGCCGCAACTGTCAAAACGAAATTGACATCCCATAGAAAATCTGAAAGCGATTAGAAAGCGAAAATTGACAAAATATAAACAAAGGCAAACTGCTGACAGTTTTTATGGTTTTTATTGAAAAATAGTGCACAATAACACAACTATCCAAGTGGAGTTTATCAAATTTCATCAACAAATTAAATTTTTTCTAAGCACATCCAATTGGAGAAATTCAACTTTCATTGATTTTCTTTTGGTTTCATTCTCAAAACAGCTGACTTTGACAATTTTGGCTATGAAAAAGAGAGTGCAGTACGAAATGCGTCTACCTTCTCTTATTCTACCATGGGTTGAATAAATAAGGTTGTCTCGGGGCTCGGGGCTCAGTACCCACAGTTGTCAAAATCAATGAAAAGCAAGAACAACAACTTCATCGGCTTTACATTTTATCAATTTTTCCATTCAGATTTTGTATGAGCTGTCAACTTCGATTTGATATTTGTGGGAACTCGCTCTCATCCATGCGACAACCTTATTTATTCAACCATGATGGTCTTTTTCAAGCCAATTTAGATCAATTCCTACTAATCTAAGTTACCGAGTACATGATACAATAATTACAAGGTAGCCTTGACAACTGCCTGTTTTCCCACGAGCTGCGTCCATTAAATGTCATTTGCATGTATCTTTTACTTTCTTTTTTCTTTTTTCGTTCTCTAATTTATACTGTTTTTGACATTGTAGAATAAAGATCGTAGATACAGAGAGAGAGCGTGGACTCGGAACTATCAAATCGAAATTATTTCAATATGAAGCAGCCTTCATGCTGTTCGGAAACTTTTCACTCGGATGATGAAATCTTACAGTCTGAATGAGAATATTTGGCACTTGTGCGGTGAATATGATTGTCAAAAATGTATGTAGCTCCAGGGGCTAGTATAAACAACCCTGCATTTACCTTGTTTATTCTACCATGGTATTTGACAGTTGGTGAAAGACCTAAAAAATTTCACACCTACCTTGTATGATTATGTCATTATTGAGTAAACTTTTCGTGATTAAATTAAAAGCCATATTTTGCTGTCCGATCTCTGTACGGAATAAAGTGGAAATTTTATATTGGGCAAAAGTGATAAAAGCATCCAAATTCTCGAATTAATTCTGATTAATTTTTTTTAATTCAAATTTTATATATTACTTGTCGAAGAATATTTTCTTTGAAGATTTCTACTTGTTGTAAGAAAAAAAAAGTTCTTAATTCAAGAATAAAACCCGATGCTGTTCAGTCGATCATCAGACAGCGTTGGACTTATATATATTATTGTAAGCCCGCTAATTTCAAGAAAAGATAAAGCAGTAGGCGCTACAGTCCATTTTAAAATTTAGTTGTAAAATGTTGTTTTTCCATTTCAAAGTATTCACGATTCAGTTCACTTGCTAGTGCATTTCAGGACTTGAGGACTTGTGCAGTTAGGTTTTCGTGACTTTTGTTTGAGAAATTTATTTAAGTATATCTTGTTTGCCAAAATCAGCTGTTTCTTATTGTTATCGGCAAGCAGAAAAAATATTTGATAAACTAAATATAAACATGCCGAAAAAAAGAGTTTAAAACAAATAATAATCATTTTGAGATTGCCTTTATTTTTGCTATCCATCTCTAATTGAATATAACCATCACAATTTACATCTTGACAATTAGTGATGCATAGCATAATTTGTATAAAATACCTAGTACCCAATTATGTATATATATTTCGCTAAGATACCTCGTGTTATTTTCTAAGGCCCATATTACACAATGATCGTTTGATCGCGGTCAAAATATTTTTGTTGCTGCTTTCAATGCGAAACTGTCAAAAAACACTGAGAGCCAGAGCGGATGAACTGCTTTAAACAAAATATTTATATATTTTTATTTATTAGTACAAATAAAGTCGAATTATGCATTTTGAGTTAAATCACTAAATTTATTTAACAAGTAAGTGGTACATTAACCCTCAAATATTGCATCACTATTTCAAAGCTGTCAAATTTTTCAATGTGCTTAAATGCACAACTTCACAAGTCCTCAAGTTTGAGGTTAAAGTAGAAATGAAGATTGGCAGATTTTTGACGAACGTTTATTTTGTTTTTGTAAAGTGCACAAGTCCTCAAGTGCACAGGTAAGTGCACTGAATTGTGAATACCTCTAATGTAGCGAGAACATAGTATTTGCCTGGGGAAAAATATATTTTTTCATTGTCGTGTGAATTCACCCCAGCAAAAAATAAAAGTTTGGCAACGTCGTGTTTCGGCGTCCATTTTGCGAAAAATTTTCTGGATATTTTCACGGGGAGTATATTATTTTGTGAAATAATTTATATAAAAATGACTCGTCCAAGTACAGTTACTAATGGTGATAAACCAAGTAAAAGCAAAACTACTACCAATCCTCCTAAAGTGACCGCTAAACAGGAACCTATAGACTGCTATGAAATTGTTGATTGCGATGATGTAAGTTTTCCTCCGTTGACGTTGATTGCGCCGCAGCTTGTTCATGTATTTCATATCTTATATGTAATTTTAGGACATCTGCGAATTGGAGCACTTGAGGAAGCTCTTCGTTGGAGGTTTGGCGCCGTACACGACTGAAGAATCGCTGAGATCATTTTATGAACAATGGGGCAAAGTAGTGGACGTGGTGGTAATGCGCGATTCAGTAACAAGACGTTCACGCGGCTTCGGTTTTATCACATACACCAAAGCAGTTATGGTAGACCAAGCACAAGATGCCAGACCGCATATCATTGACGGAAAGTAAGTACAAAAATTACGAGAGTTCAATAAGAAAGAAAAGTTAATAAATAAATTTGTTTGAAATTAGAAATGTGGAAGCTAAGCGAGCTCTCCCACGTCCAGAGCGTGAAAAACGTGAAACAAATATTTCGGTAAAAAAACTTTTTGTAGGCGGCCTAAAAGATAATCACGATGACGAATGCCTAAGTGAATATTTTTCACGATTTGGTAAAGTTATCTCAGTAAAAATTCTCACTGATAAAACTACTGGAAAACGTCGTGGATTTGCATTTGTCGAATTTGATGATTATGATGCTGTGGACAAGGCAATTCGTAAGTAGAAGTTATTAAATACAAAACTAATCACTTGTATGCTGCATTTCGATGCAATTGCTTATAATCTATAATCACAATGTGATTGTCATGTATTTCTTTGTAACATGAAAATACAAAGAAATAGTATGCGAATTTCCTTCTTAAGGGTGTAAGAACTTGACGCATGTAAATGTGAAACATGCATACATTTTAATTTGTTTCGCTTGGAGCAATTTTTACACAGCTTTAAATATTTTTAACCAAAATGGTCGGGAAAATTTCTGATTTTAAAAGACAATTATTTTTATATTATAGAAGAAAATTAATCAAATATACTCAATATAAACATTTATTTTTATACGTACCGTGGCTCCCAGCTTATCTCAACCAGCATCCAACGTCCAACAAATAATTTAAACAGCTTTAATAACTAAACTTTAAAAGATGTTAAAATTATATATATGCAGGTTGTTAGCCTAATGTTTTAACCTATCAGTTGTAACTAAATTTATATTTTTTTATAAACGAAAAAAAAAACAAAAGCAATATCGGAGCTCATTGCAACCAAAAACTTCGCAGCAGAGCAGTGATAACATTTAGGCAATTTACAAGTTCTAAAGTTGCCAGCCAAAGTTGTATAAAAATAAAACCCTTGTGACCACAATCTTGAAGTTGTATGTCATATCTGCTTCCATCTTCTGCGGCCTTGGCTTTATTAACTCCGCATGCGTTTGCATTATATCCGAAACAGTTGTCCTCGAATAAAAGCCTTTACTTTAATTTTTAAATGTTCTTCTTTATTTTAAAATTAAAAAAATAAAAAAAATAAAAAAAATAAAAAAAATAAAAAAAATAAAAAAAATAAAAAAAATAAAAAAAATAAAAAAAATAAAAAAAATAAAAAAAATAAAAAAAATAAAAAAAATAAAAAAAATAAAAAAAATAAAAAAAATAAAAAAAATAAAAAAAATAAAAAAATAAAAAAATAAAAAAAATAAAAAAAATAAAAAAAATAAAAAAAATAAAAAAAATAAAAAAAATAAAAAAAAAAAAATAAAAAAAATAAAAAAAATAAAAAAAATAAAAAAAATAAATAAAATAAATAAAAAAAATAAAAAAAATAAAAAAAAATAAAAAAAATAAAAAAAATAAAAGAAATAAATAACTGGCCATTTCAGCCCTTGAAAGGACTTTGACCTAGCTTCTTATGATCAATTGTGTTGTGCGTCTTATTAAGTTTGTACACAATTGACCGAGAAAGGGACCTACATGTTTAACGCCGACTCCAAACGGTGATGAACGTAATGTTATTATTCTTAAGAAGCTTTACATGGCATTTGATTACTCTCTGAGGTTTGCCATTGTCTGCAGAGAGGTGGCGGCCGTACAGAAAAATTCAAATAATTTTCTGTCGCTGCTGGGGCTCGAACATGTGTCTCCAGGTTCTTTGACATAGCGGCCACGTACTTTAACCAACTACGCCACGGACGCCACTAAAATGGTTAAAGTCGCATTATATGCGACGAATATAAAAATAGGAATAAAAATAAAAACAAAATCAGCTGTTCGAATAGCACACTCTTTTAACATACATCGCAGTGTTTTATGTGTCTTATCGCAATTTTGCATGGGAAGCCACAACAGTGTTGACACGACAGTTGTAAAAAATACAACAATAGGACGATACGACATCTTGTGAATTGCCTAAATGTCTTGCAATATAAAGGTTGTCTTTTTTCTATGTTTTAATCATTTTATTCGTAAAACGTTCAAATTAATTTTTTTGTGAGTAGGTCTTGCATAAAATAGAACGCACGATAAGGGGAGAAATGCTCAACAAAATTTTCAATCCGACGGATTGAACGAAAAATCCAAAGTACGGTTCTAAAAGTGGCCAGTGAAGTGTAGGCAGATCATGATTTTAAGGGCAGAATAAGGACCAAAAATCAGAATTAAAGTTTAAAAGTTGCCATGTAGCACTTGGACGAGGATTCTAGGTTTTGGAATATCGTCATATTTGCTGATTAGTCAAAAATTAATATTTTTTATTCAGGATATTTGTGTGACGTAAGCCAAATACAGAGCTGCAAAGCAAACAATTTGTAGGCTACAGTGAAACACGGCGTTGGCAATGTTATGGTATTGGCCTATATGTCGGCGTTGGACAATTGCAGTTTATTGAGACGACAATGGTCATGTCTCACTTACTTGAAATTTTGAAGAATACAAATTTGTTCGAAAGTGTGGAGAACCTGAACGCTTAAATTTCAGACGAGTCTTCAGATTTTATCAAGACAAATACTCGAACTATAAGTCGGGTACTGTACAGACTTGGCTAATATGGAACTGTCCGCATGTTATGCAACCACCTGTATGCAGTCGTCTGTCATGAACGTGATTGAAAATGTGTGGGCCATTTTGGATACAAACATCCGGACCATTGGAATGGGCCAAATCTTGTCGAATCCATGCCAAAGAGGTTCTTGAGAACCACTTGGCCGGCAAAGAGGCTCTTGAGAACCAGAAGGTTTATGGATAAAAAAAGTTTTAATAAAGTGGAGGCTGTTTGTTAGTCTGCAATTTTTTTTACCTTATAACTTGAGAACCACTCAACTGATTGCATTGCGGTTTTTTGCTACCGGTTCGGAATTTTTAAGAGAGGTTTACAGATTAAATTATTTTTAAGTGAAACTTCTTAGCACCGTTGCGATTTAAAACGCGATGAAACGAAAAATCGACTGTTAAAAAAATAGTTGACTTAATAAAATGATTACAATGGAAAACTTTCAAACTAAACTACCCACCGAGAAAAAAGAAGCAGTTGTATATGAAAAAGAATCAATTCTCTTCTCCAATATAGTTTCTAGAATTAATTATTTTTAACATGTTGATGTCCTACAAAAAGTAGAACATTTTTTTCTCGCTTCCACTTGAATCGCTACAAAAATCGATTCTTTTATTCACTTTTTAAATGGATTCTTTTAAATAAAAATGTATTAATTTTTCGGAAGTAAGAAAACATATCAGAACAGATTGATTATTTTCAAGTTTATAGCAAAATTTGTTTTAAAATTAATTCGTTTTTCACTTACCAAAAGAGCAAGCAAGGAATCTTAAAAACATTTTCTATAGTAAAAATTATTATATAGGTAGTAATCGATTTTGGCTGGAATAAAAACGAATCAGTAAACTATTGGTTGATAGATTCCAATTCATAGGTTTTGCTTTAACATTATATATTCTTTGGAATACGTTCTAAAATGTAAGCACAAGAATCCATTCTTTTTACGATTTTTGTTAGAATCAATTTTTATTTTCCCGATGGGTAATTATTTAAATCATTGACATATCATATTTTACAATTTAACGCATAATTAAGAATTTATTCGAAATGATTTTTTTCCAAACAAATTATAACAAAACAAAAGTTAGTCACAAGCAGCGAGTTCTCGTACGCACTATAAACACTTGCTTTAACCGAAGTTTCTTGTATTTGCAAGCTCAATCCAACACCAGTTTTAGCGCAGATGGAATATATAATTTTATGCATATTGTACCCTTAATAGGCCTGCAATAATGGCGCTTAGTAAGGCCTAGGTGGCTCTTTATAAAATTGGATTAAGCGTATTAGTGCGGAATCTGAGTATTACCGATCCAGAGTTCTGCTCCTTGTGGATGGATTTTAGAGTTTGCACTCACTTGATGCAATTCTGCTACGTTCACAGAAGTCTGAATTAAGGGCGGAAGCCTTAAAGAATTAAAAATCAGATGTTTTCGGCGGTACTTATTCTTTTAATGATGACCAAGTCTTCATTGATTGCTGGTAAATCGAACCTGCTAACTGGATTGTTTGCACAAAATTTCACAATCCCGGCTAGCAATCAGACACCGCCCTCTATAGAAAATAGGTCGTCTTCGATGCAAGGGATATGTTTTCGAACGAGCTTAGTTAAAAGTGTCCTTGCAAACCTCAAAATAAACAAATCTGCTCCTAATACTGTATACATCATTATATATATCACCAATTGTGTTAAAAATATGTGCTTCTACACTTGCTTGACCTTTGCGTAACCTTTTCAACATCTACAGGATAGGAGTATTTCTTTGACCTTGAATATTTGCGACCTTTCAACAACATTTTTGTTGGAAGATCGCAAATTATAACCCGGTGACTAAGGAGGGCGATGCCACGAACCCTGAGAACTACTGGATCAAAGCAATATGCTCTCAAAAATCATGGAGGACGTAAAAAACTTTCACCTACATATCAATTCTGTCGCAATATCTTTTATCTTCTTACCGAAGAAATTCACCTTTTAGTAACTTTTACACCCTGTTGGTATTCTGCAACCAAGCGTTACTGGTGAATATTGTTACCATCTGTTCAGGTAGTAACAAGCAAAACATCTGACATTTTTATAGCTTGGATTAAAAGAAGTGCTCGTGTTTTGAGTAATTTATTTACTTTTAAAATCCTTAAATCGAAATTGGAGAAAATAAAAATAAGAAACTATTTCAAACTCACTGTTGCTGCTTCTTCAGCACTTTTCAATGAATAATAATTAAGAAAAATTTACTGTAATATTAATTTATTTAAAATTAATATATAAATTAAATATAGAAAATACCGCAGCTGCGCCGGCGTAGTGTGTGCGTATTTCCTGTTAAGAAAAAGTAAATATATTAAAAGTTAACAAAATACAATTAATTCTATGTACTTATATTCTAATTTTCCATTGTTTATATTTCACATCAGGCACGTTTGACAGTTACCGAATGCACAGAATACCGATTTTTAAGGCCGGTAACGAATTTCGATAACAATGTTGCAGTTGCCGGTATCGCACAGAATCGATCTGCTAATGAATTATCTAAAGCACAGCGAATTTCTCAGTGACCCTCAATATGGCTTCCGTAGGGCCATATTTCATTTCATCTCTCATAAACATATCAACTCTCCTGGATATCGAACGCAATGTTGGTTGCCTAAGCCTTTTGTACAGGTACTACCTTGGGAAGTGTTCAAGGTAGATACATAACTGGCGTCAATGGCTCGTGTACCATTGCCTTGATGCGCAATAGAACAGTGCGCAATAGCTCGCTCCCTGCGAGCGTGTACCTCGGTAGTTTTGTCCTTTGTAAATTCAAAACTAATCTTCACCAATGCTATTTCATCTTTCCACCATCCAACTATCACCCTTCTTCCGAATCGACTCAATGCTTTCGCATTATAGGAACGATCTCTTGAACGTTGGTTTAACCTTATAAAATAGCAGCTCAATAAAGTTTCTTCCATCTGAAATCACAATGCAACACAAACTTCAGCGGAATTGGAACAGAGAACTCCCTTATGTGAACAGACAGCTGATGCTAATGCGCTTTTGTAGTTGCTCTTGTTAAAGCTAAAACAAAATTCAAAAATTTCTCTGCGTTTCTTTTTCAATTTTAAACCTGTATTAACTTAAATTGACAACGCTTAATCCGATATTTTTCTCTTAAAATAGAATAAAAAAAAAAACCCGTTAACTCACTACACAGCACAGGGTTATATCCTAAGTTTAGTAAAAGAAATTGCCCAGATGACTGAAAAGAAGTCTTGCATGTTGCTAATTTGCAATTACTTATATTAAATATATAAAATTAATCTTTGAGGAATTATGAATTATAAGGAGAAATTAGATTATTAGATCTAGTAAAATAAATTTAGTGAAAAAAAATATTGATCTTTTCTATTTATTCTCCTTTTTTTAGTTCAGAAAACTCATTCCATTAAATATGTTATGGTTGATGTTAAAAAATCTGTGTACAGTCAAGAGCAACAACGTCAAAATGCTGCTAACAAGCAAAACAATATGCAAGCACAACGTCAAAATGTTCAGGGTCCACCGCCACCTGGTTATGGACCACCAGTTGCACAAGGAATGCATCCATATGCGCACGCACCGCAAATGAACGCACCACCCATGAACGCTGGACCACCGCCACCGAATTTTAACTACTGGAACCAGGGTCCTCCGCAGCAGCTGCCACCACCGAATTACTATGGTGGCTATCAGCAGCCCCCTCATCCACCAATGAATAACTGGAATTACCCAGTAGCGCCACAGACTGCACCAAACTGGAATACTGGACCACCACAAGCTGCTGGACCACCACAACCTGCTGGTCCCCCTCAACCTACTGGGCCACCACAACCTGCTGGTCCACCGCAACCAACTGGTCCACAACAACATGCTGGTCCACCTCAACAAGCCAATTGGCAGCAGCCAGGACCCTGGGGACCACCGCAAGGACCCCCAGCGGCAGCAGGACCACCATCAAATTGGAATGCTGCTGCACCAGCCATGCCTCCTAGTGGTCCCCCAGCTGCTGCTGGTCCACCAGCTGCAGCGCCGCCTGCCAACTTTGGCACAGGGTATCAGCAAAATTATGGTGGCGGTCCTACAAAGAATTCCAATATGAGCTCTAATCGCATGAATCCCTACGGGCCTGGATCACATTATGGTGAGATTTCAATCCTTTGTTGTTACAAACTTAACTTAATGCTTTAAGGTAATCATGGAAATCCACCTGCTCCTGGATATGGTGGATACAATGCTGGTCCACCCGCGGGCCCACCCGGTGTTGGCCCAAATGTAGCACCTCCCATGAATATGGGTCCGGGTCCTAAGCCAGTACCTCCAGTAACTAACGGCAATCGTCGCTATTAAAAGTGGAAATGGAAAGCATTTGCCGAGTTTTTGGTAAAGTATAAGAGGTAAGAAAATCGTTGTCCCTTCTTTCACAGAGATTTTTCTGTCTGTGTTCTTAGGAATCGCGGTTCAGAACTTCAGTTTTTTGTTTTTTTTTTGATTTAATTTATAAATTACTTGGAAAAAATAACTTAAAGACTACATGACAGTTTATTTAAAATATAGATATTGTATTTCTCGTCTCTATCTGTGGCGACATATTTTAACTTCGATGTTTGATCATTTGTCGAATGTTGTACATGTATATTGCAACATACTAACACATATCGCTCGTTTTCTGCAATAACGTTACAACACAAAAAAATAGATTTTTCAGGAGAAGCATTTTTAGTTTTGAACAGACAAAGGAAATTAAATCACCATCCAAATCAAAATATGGACAAAACATCAAATATACAAGTACTACTGTAATGTACATGGTATAATCCATATAAAGTGACAAAAGAAACTGGAGATTATCGATATATAATACGATCAAATCGGAAATATATTGAGGTGAATGAATCACAAATTCTACTCTCCTGCAAAAATTGAAGAAGATATTGTTACCAAAATTGTACACAGCATAGATCATGGTAACACGAATGTTGCTGTGTAATTAACTCAATTTTTATGTTTTTTGGATTGTGACGTTATTGAAGAAAACGAGCGATATTATATGTGACATACTAACACATTGACATTTGTTCAATATTCGCTTCAATGTGATATAAAATGTCGCCACTGGTCTCATTGCATTAATTAAATCATATTATGAAATTATACAATTATTATATTAAAAATATATTCAACACAGTTATTTAAAAGTAGGTATTTATTAAAAGTTCTATATTGAATAGTTCTTTGAAATCGAGTTTAATGCACTATATACACTGGTGGTCAAAACTAAAGCAACATTTATCAGTTATATTAGAATTCATAAGATGAGAGTTATTAAAAAAAAAATTCTTAATAATTTATTTTACTTGCAGAAGGGAAACTAAACAAATTAATTTGTTTATTCTTACGTTTTCCCCGAAATATTAATTAAAGAGCTTGTGTGTTGCTTGGATAAAAGCAAAGGAAATGGACTTTAGGCTTGATGGGAAAAAAAATAATTCTAAGTAGTACCATTAGTCATTTTTCCTTATAATAGATGCAAAAATATGCAAAAAAAAAGATCCGTTTTGCGATAAGCTTTTAGAAAATTTATATTTAGTTATTTGAAAAAAAGTTCTTAGCTATAAACTCCTGAAAATCTCATATTTTAGTTATATTTTTAAAAGAACAGCGTTCTTTAGGAACCAAAATCTGGTGAATATAAAAGTCAACAAGCAATATACAACTTTTGAAGATGCCTTTAAATAAAAGCAAGAAGGAAAAAGTTAGCTTTGTTGATGACAAGGAAGAAAAGAGCATGTTGATGATTTGATTTATTAACTACATACCGCTCGTATTCTTCAATCCTCAGCGGGCATTTTGAGCTATGAATGCCTAAAGGCTAAGGTGGGTTTGTGGGCAAACATGTCATTCACATCGATTATCTTGAAAAGGATATAACGATCACCTGCGAAAATTATTCGCAGCTGTTGGACATGTCGCACTCCATCTTCAAAACAGGCATAACTCCAAAAATTTACAAATTTTTTTTTTAATATTAAACTATTCGTAGTGTTAACCTCCATCAACTATCAAAATTTTGCACTCATCTTTTTACTCTTTAATAAAAAAACAAATCGTTTTGTCTCCTTGTTTTGTATGGATTTCTTTGAAAAACAAAATGATTGTTTGCTTCTCCTAAAATTTTGAGTTGTGTCTGCTTTGAAGATAGGTTGCGATATTTGATGAAAAAGTGCATACACATCTGTAGTCGCCATGGCAAAAATCCATAAATTGGGACACGGAATGCTACAACATCCAACATATTCTAAAGATTTAGCTCTCTGCGACTATTTCCTATTTCCATGCCTTAGAGATTTTGGTCGGATAAAGAAATCATCACTGAAATAAACGCCCAATTTGAGAACCTTGATAAAACCTATTATTTGGAAGGAATAAAAAATTCGAAGAAGGGAAAAAGTGGAGAGGATGTCAGGAGCATATTTCCATTTTTAAGATAATTTTTTTAAATCTATGTTCCTAGGAATTTTTGGTCGAGATAGTCACATATAATAAAATCTTCTATTGATAGTCTTATATTGAATAAATTTAGTTTATTACAAATACGCTCAACAACGTCTTTCGATACTAGCAATATCGTAAGGTCTTTGTGAAAATATGTTTAATTTTTATATTAAAATTACTTTCTCATCCCTGTCTAAATTTGCTGTCAAAGATTATAAATCAAGAAACGAGAAGCAAAATCTTTTTTAAAATGATAAATCATAAACATGTATGCATTATATTTCTTGTGCGTTGTACTTCGAGTGCAAAGGAGATAGCGTTTAACTGGTTTCACTTCTTCGGCATTGAATTATTGCCAACGATCTTCTCATTAATTGCTTTTACATATCTGAAGTGGTTAAATCAGGCCAAAATATAAATAAGCATAATGTAGCTAGTTGATTCTGGTTACTTTAGTTTTGTCCAGCAGTGTTTAATTAGTTTCAATGAAAGAACTTCATTAAAGTTTCTGCATCTTCTCATATCAGCCTAATGTATTTTAGTATTTTATTCCTTCTTATTAAATCTTAGTTTTAAAAATGATTAAGTTTAAAACGCATCTAATTTATATTCCTTTTAATATAGGTATTTTCAACATTCAAAAGTTAATTATAAAAATACAGAAAAAAGTTTCAAAAACAGTGCAAAAATTACTTACCTTAGCAGAAGTAAACTCGTTTCTGACTAAAACTAACTAAGCAAGAACCCTTTACAAACAAAACGAAGTAGGAAGGACACGTATCTAACTAGATCTTATATATAATACGTCTTGATAATGTATCGAGTATACATGTTTAAAAAAATAAAATATGTATTGCCTACTTTAAGTTTGAACTATTTCATAAAATTGTTATTTTCTTACAATACGATACGTTTAAATAAGCTATGAAATACGTATAACTCAACTGGATTTTAATTGTTAGTTTAATAAGATATTGTCTATTTTTAGTGTCCAGATATAAGTTTCTTTTTTTTTTAAATATTTAGTAATTTGAATTTATTAACTCGATTGGATTTCATATCGATATGACTTTATTTTACATAAATACAACTACTATATCGTTCATCTTATTCTTATAATTTAAAACAGAAAATTGTGGTAATACCGACTTGATTTAATTTTAATTTAAAACTAAAAAATATGTATCGAATATAGAATGGACTTTCTGTCAGTCAGACTTTGTATTGCAAACACATCTTAAGTTAGTTATCTTTTAACTATGTAACTTATCAACAATCTGTTAATTCAAAATAATTATTTACAGATTTTATAAATGAAATTGTTTCTTACAGCTTAAACCAATAAAAATAAAATAATTTATGAACAAGTATATGTATGTATGTTATGCATTTTTTTTAGTATTAAATTCATTTAAATAACATTATGTATGCACTTTGAAAATAGATTTAATATCTAGGTCTTAGCAGACGGCGAAAAATCATTTATTTTTTTCAAATCTGTCAATACTTTAGCCTACACCTATTTAAAATATTAAGCTTATTATTACAATTATATGCTATCCAGTTTTCTGACTTCGTTACGAAGCACAGGTATGATTTTAACAAACTTATGTATGTGAAATGTTTATGATAATAAATTCATTAATAAAGTAATAATTATTTTTATAATTTATTTGTAGGAATTAACAAGGTAACTTATTTTTGATACATTATTAATTAAGTTAGTGTGTGTAGGTAAAAACTCAATCTAAGAAAATTGTTATATATTGGAACATTCACAAAAGAACAAATTTATTTAAATAAGGCTATTTTTATCTTAAAAAACTATTCAAAAAGTTTGCTCTGAGTTTCTTATTTTAAGGTCAATAATCAAATTTTACTCAAGTGCCTTTTTAGGTTTATTTTATTTCATCTTTAATAATACTATTTTGAAATGGTAGAAATTCCGAATTGGTTGTGTTTCAATTCGAATTCAAAAGCAATCTTATATCAAACAAAAATATTAAAACCATATAAGAGACAAACAAAAGGTGCAGAAAATACGAAGTATATGTTTTTCATATTTTTCGCAATTATAAAAACGTTCCCGAGTAGTGATATTTAATTCCAGTTACCACTTTTTACAGTGAAATTGATTTCTTTGCAAGAAAAAAAAATATATACCACAAAAGTTTCGTGATGAATACGGTAAAAGATGCTTTTGGTAAATTGATAAATTGATCCATAAGCTATTCCATTAGTTAGCAGGCAACTTTTTACCTCACCTTCTGTAATATTTTTGCAACTTGTCTAACTTTTTATTTTTTTTTCTCTTTTACTTCATCTGATAATAGTATTTCTCTTGAAATATTTTTCCATAGACTCTTATTTTACTAAAAATAGGACTAAAATAAAAATGTAATGTTCATAGATGTTCATGTAAAAATATCATGTGTAAGAAGCTCAAATGGTGAGCACCACAGTTGGCCGATATTTTTATAATTATTAACAAAAAAATAACGATTTGGCAATTTCAGCCCTTAAAAGAATTCTGGCCGATCTTCTTATGATCAAATTGTTTTGTGTGTGTTATTAAATATTTGTATTCAAATTATGGAGAACTGTACCAACTAGTTTTATGCCGGCTCCGAACGGCTAATGTTCATGTTCTAAAAAAACTTTTCTTGGTATTTTTTACTCTTTAAGATTCGTCATTGCCTGCAGAGAAGCGATGGCCGATCAGAAAAATTAATTTCAATTGGAAAAATATTCTGTATTAGCTGGGGTTTGAACTTTGATCGAATTTGTATCGAGTCCGTCGACGGCCGTCACATTAGGGGCGACTAATGTAATAATATATGTTACCATAATATTTATTTATTTATTTAGTACATAAATATAGTTTATAGTTTACCATAATATAGTTTATGGTTGGGACCTAATAAACCAATTTATTGGTTGGGACCAATTTATTTGGACCTTCAAAATATAGAAAAACTAGTACGAAATGATCTGCGACTGGACCAAAGTTAAAATACCCCCACTCCCGAACCAAAATATATTTAAAGTCTTAAGCAACCAATAACAGCTTTATTTGTAAAAACATTTTCGAGTTTTAACGGAAAATATTAGCCTTTGTTTTTGATAAAGTCGCTGTATGGGAGGTACGCGTGGTTTTTACTCGATTTCGTTGAATTTCATACATAGAGTACATGTTATATATCGAAGTATGTAAAAATTCAAGTCCATTTATTAATTTTTGTGGAATTTAAAGAGATTTTTACCTTTTTGGTAGTCACTTTGTATGGGAAGTAGGCGTGGTTTTCATCCGATTTGACTAATTTTCGAACTTGATATAGAAAGGAACTTGATTTGTCTAACGCTATGCTTTAAAAAAAGGTTTATATATGCTTTTAATAAAAAATATAAAGATTTATAGCAAGAGTATTTTTAAAAAATGTAATTTTTATAAATTTGCTGTAAAATTTGCGCTTGACTGCCAACCTAAGGGTCCCGGGTTCGAATTCCGGTCAGGCCATGGTTGTACTCACCTACCTTTCTTGAATTATTTTCTTATTTGTAATCAACTGAACTTGAAAAATTCATCAATATATACGATTTAGAAATTGCAGTTGATAGTACAAAATTTTGTGAATGGGATTGCATAATAACTTGAATTAACTGAGGTAAATGCATAAGACGCCTCAGATTCTGATTCCCATGTTTCTAAGGCTTCCCGCCTTGCTTTGAACAATATATGTCTCGTTTGGTTATTATCCCTTCCTCCATTTCGATCCAAGGCAAGCTTGACTGTGTAGCTGTCACACCTGAAATCTTTGGTTCAAAGCAAAAAAATTAGTTGAAAAAAACTGTTAAGTAGTTACTACAGAAATCACAGAAAACTGTTGATGATTTGGTTTAGCAGCAAACGGAACAGCTTTCAAGTCTGCTGGAAATTGTAAAGTCCTATTAAAACAAGCAGCCGTGTCCGAGATCGCTAAAACAGGCGTAGACCATTTGATGCCAGGGTCGAATCAAAGCTGATACAGAACTTTTTTCAATTAAAATTAATTTTTCTTATCGGTCGTCACTTCTCTGCAGGCAATAGCAAACCACAGAGTGTAAATAACGTCTTATAAAGCTTTTTGAAAATATGCACATTATCAGCCCGCAATACTTACGTATTATTTGCATCTTTCGTTTATGGAGAATGTTTTTAATTTCCCTCATTAATATAGCGAAAAAATTTAAAATGCTGATTTAGGTTTTTAAAAAAACGAAGATTTTGCCGCCTTTTTTGTCCATATAGTTTTTTTCGAACTTCAAACGATATAACATTTGAGTGCCAGATTCAGACAATTCAGACAAAGGATAATAAAATGGTAGCAAAAAAGTTTCGTTCGCCTATATTCAACTTTAAAGAATAATAATGACAGCCCAGAAAAACCAGAAATAAACTACAAATAAATTTTATTTAGCTCTTTAAGAAATTACTTTTGCGTATTTTATTTAGGCAATCTTATCATTAAAATATACAACACTCTTGGTCTTGGTGACTTTTTATTGTTAATAGAGCTTAATTAATACTTTTATAAAAACCCTTATATATTACAGATATGCAACAGATTTAACTATAACACAATTTTAAGACAGTAAATTTTTTAATATTTTTTTTCACTTAATTTTTTAATATAAATTTCACAAGGTTTCACTGTTTTAGAAAATACCTGAGGTAAGTTTTTTAACTTTTATTCTTATCAAAATCATTAATAATTCTTATATTTAATTCTTTTATAGCGAGATATTTCTGTAATAATTAAGTAAATTTGCACAAAATAAAGGTTGATTTTTAATATAACAAAAATATGTTTCAATCAGCAAGATTTTAATGGGACTCAAAACAGCATCTGCTCGACTTTCCATCCAACATGTTTGCTTTTGTGTATTTTGTTGGATCTTCGTTGGGGAGAACCGCAACAAATGACGTATCCAATAAAACAAAAAGTGCTGCAGTGCAACATTCTGGAATCTCATTTATTGAACATTCGTCTGCGTTGTTTTGACTTTGGTCAGCAGTTGTTAGTCAGTCTTGATCTAGCCTTTGTCGAGTTTATAATTGTGGACTGTGTGTAGCTGCGCTTATAAAGATCGGCTGCTGTTTGTGTGATTTTAATCTTTTAGTTTTTTCCTCGGTACTTACTTCCTTTTTGTTTACTTTGAAGCTGCAAAAAAAGGTATTTATTTTTAGAACTTTTCATGTAAGTATGTATATATATATATAGCACATATGCAGGCCACATCATTTTAGTTCAGTGTTTGGTGAGATCATAGTTGATTGCTTTTATGATATGATGTATCATTGAGCATCCTTAATGATTCTAATGCAGAATGTTTCTGTATCATATACCCTGAATGTGTTAAATTTGTTTGAACAATATACATGTGTTTGTAGCATCACAGGAAGCGATAAGAATATAAACCCACACGTTTTTAAGTTAATTGTAATGAATAAAATTTTTGGAGAACTGTTTTTGTTTATAGGACCGGTATAAAAAACTAAGCAACTCAGCTGTCTTGAAGAAATTAGATCATCTCAGATTAACTTCTATATTCTGATTATGATTTTTTTTTTTTTGTTTATGAAAATATATATGATATATGAAGGGCTTCGAAAAATCACCGGCTAACTCAATATTTCGTCGAAAACATAAGCTATAATGTTATATACTACAAAATCATCTATTTCTAACTTATTATTTATTAATTTTTTTGTTGATAGAGCCGGTCATAATAAAAATAAACAATTTCAACTTAATTTTCTGCTGTGTGTCATTGCACTCTTCAGTTCAAATTACAAAACTACTGAGTTAATTGAACTTGAGTTTTTTTTGTGCTTGTGAAATTTTTAATAAAAAAAAAATACAAAGAAATTAAATTGAAATTGACATGAATTTGATTATAATTTATATTGCATTTTCGAGCGATTCAAAAAATAAAAAAAATTGCTATTTCAGTCCCGAGCAGGACTTTGACCGAACTACTCAGTTGTGATATGTGTGTGTATTGTGTTATTAAATGTTTACATATCGTCGTAGCGCATACAAAAAAGCTTATGTGTTTTTGAAAAATTTTTCAGGAATCGAAAAAAACATTTTTATTTTTTAACAATTTCAATACTGTTCACATAGGCAGCTAACTTTCACATTTGCTAACTTCTGATCCAATAAAAATATCAAAAACCATTTGGTGAGTAGATGGGGCAGAGATATGGCTATTAAATGGTAAAATATGGTAAAATAAAAAAATATCGAATTTTTACACATAACCTTTTTTGTATGCGCAACGACGATATGTAGATTACACATAAATGACCAAGAATTGCACTTAAGTACAGTTCTCCTCTGTAAGAGTTAATGTCCGCACAATAAACTATTTTCTGAAACGAAAGCATTTACTGTGTTAGCTGAAAATACACTCGCGACAAAAAGATAGCACATAAGATTTTTCTTTTTGAATTTTTACTGTAAATGATCAAACTAAAACATTTTTTTTTTATTTTTGACAAAATTAATTTTTTTGACAGAAAAAGGGCTATGATATTGGAATTTTATTCAATAAACGAATTAATTGTTTAGAACAAAACAAAAACATTTTCAGTGGTGCGACAAGATGATAAAAAACAAAAATAAACTGGCCATTTCAGCCGTTCAAAGGACTTTGACCAAACTTCTTATGATCAAATTGTGTTGTGCGTTTTATTAAATGTTTGTACACAATTGATCGAGAAATGGACCTACTAGTTTTATGCCGACTCCGAAGGGCTAATGTGCATGTTCTCAAGAAGCTTAACATGTCATTATTTACTCTCTAAGGCTTGTCATTGCAGAGAGGTGACGACAGAGAAATTAATTTCAATTGAAAAAAAATGGGGGTTCGAACCTGGGCTCGTATTGGCATCGAGTAGTCCACACACTGTTTAAGGCACTAGGCCACGGCCACCACGTAGCGCATATATATTGGACGAGTAATATGTCCATGCAACGCCGTTGCATGATTGCTGCATTTTCAATCTTGAAGGATTTTGATTGTCCTAATTTTTTTCGGTAGGACTAAAGATCAGCCTTTACTGGCGTAGAATAATTTTTACCTTAGCACCTATACACCTAAAGCGTGTTATAGTTGCATGCAAGAAATTATCAGTTGCGTTGCTTAAGCAGTTCCCTTCGCATCCAGAAGGCGTCTTTAATTTTGTTTTTATTTTGTCATAAAGTCGAAGAAATAACCTTTACTGTTGTACTACTATACTTAGCGAGTAACAATTCCATGCAACGCCGATGTATTTTGAAGAAATATCTTTTTCACTTTTTTTGAAAACCTGCTCTGTAAAAAGTAACGTCAAGTAAAAAGTATATACATATGTATGAAACATACGCTTAAAAAAACTTAAATTAACTCATTAAAAAGAAATTTATACTATATCATTCGACTTATGTCACCATCATTTTTTTTTTAAATACATACTGATAACCTCTTCAACTTCTAGAAAAAATTTTCAATTACTAACGAGCTCATGGTCATTGTGTGTCGGACTTCACTTTATTTACTTAGTGTAAATGTCAACAAATACATACTGTACATTTTTTTCTAGCATAGATTTGTATGCAAGGCCATCATCACTTGTGGAAGTTATTTAACGACATGTGTGCCTCATGTGGCGGTGGTTGATATCAATTAAAAAATTGAATCGGTTAAAATAATAAAATTGTTATCTGAACTGGTGGCAAAATATTTAAAAACTGCTGTTAAATCAATTGAAATAAATGACCAAAGAAATCAAAGCCGGCTGATTGGATAGTTTGCGAATCCGAGATATTAGGTGCATCGTACCTATGTGATAGCTGAGTATTAAGGTGGATCTCATATTCTGGGAGCTAGACTCGAGTAGATCTTAAATTCAAAAGGTTATCGAAATCAGTGTAATCATCTGCTAGCGGTTTTAATTTGAAAAAATCACCTTTTCGCAAGAAATTAACGATTTTTTTCGCCATTAGTTTTTATTAAGCTGAAATAACTACCCGAAGTAGGATGAAAATTAAAGGTATCTGGGGCTCCAAAGCTATGAATAGAAATATTGTTAGATTCCAGAATTTATTTAGTGCAACAGTGTTCAGATTTCAGTCAAAATTTTCGGTATTTTTCACAAAAATCGATATAAATCCGCCATTTTCAGTAAATTTTAGAAATTTTCTTATACACGACTTTAGGGTTCCAGATACCTATAATATGTACCTTATTTTGGGGCAGTGATTGTAGCTTGATAAAAACTTACGGCGAAAAAACTGTTAATTTTTTGCGAAAGTGTTTTTTTTTTCAATTCAAAATCGCTAGCAGACGGTTTCACCGATTTCGATATCTTTTCGAATTTAATATCTACTTGAATCCAGCTCCCAGAATATGAGTGTCGAAAAAACATTTTTTCGATCCACCTGGTTTTTAAAAACTGCTGATCTCTACTGCCCACTAGAACAAGTCACATTTGTATGGATTTTGTTAAAGTATCTGGGATCCTCCGTGCCCCCCCCCCCCCCCCCTGAAAAACACGATGGTTGCAAATGAAGTAATTAGAGCTCTTAAAAGTCCAAGAATTGTCAAAAATGGCCCGGTTCTTGTCGAAAATCCGATTTTCGGAGAGTAATTTTAGATGAAATGTATTTACATTTTTCTAATGCATTTCAAATTTTTTAAAAAAAACCAAAAGTACCTACTTCTATGTTTAACTAGCTGAAGAATCTGATTCTGGACTTAGATTTGACGTACAATGAAGTCTGGTCCCAGTAAACGCATTTTAAGTCAACATTTAAAATTTTTTTCATATAATTTTTTATTCATGTTTGTCCTTTGCATTGATCTAAGACATTTTTTCAAAATTAATTAATGCATTAATGCAGTCCATTTTATGGTCTTAATAATTAAAAAACAAAAAACAGGATCGAGCCATTTTTGAATGAGATACGATATTTTTGATACATTGATTTTTAAAGGATTTAATTTTAATCATTGTGAATATGGATTTTCTTTTGCTGCACGCGTTCAGAAATATTGGATTTTGCTGTACCGCATGCAAAGAGCTTACAATGGTCTTCTACCACGTGAAGAAAAGCCTGTTTTTCCGCTTCCAATGACGTAATTTTATTGTTGTACCGTTAATCTAGTTAAACATAGAAGTAGGTACTTTTGGTTTTTTTTTTTTAAATTTGAAATGCATTAGAAAAATGTAAATACATTTCCTCTAAAATTACTCTCCGAAAACCGGATTTTCGACCAGAACCGGGCCATTTTTGACAATTCTTGGACTTTTAAGAGCTCTAATTACTTCATTTGCAACCATCGTGTTTTTCAGGGGGGGGGGGGGGGGCATGGAGGATTCCATACAAAGTAGCATTTGACTTGGTCTACTGCCCACATCCTGTAAAGTTCCGACCTTTCAAGGCTAATTAAATATGCATTTTTATACTGGTAATAAGAGTTTCTTCCGCATAACATGATTTCATTCAGCTTTATACCAGTAACTTTAACTTGACTTCCTGAGTTAAGATAGTTTAGGAAGTGGGTATTTATTTCTTTTGAACCCTTTTTTTTTTTTTTTTTGTCAAATCATACGGATTTTTTCATTTGAATGGATTAACGCCATTCAGAGTAATATTCTGTATGGTATGACTTTACATTATAAACTATTTTGAAAGAAAAATAATAATATTCCATTCGTAGCAGTGTTTTTCAATAATGCTTAAAGCAAAAAAAAAAGCAGAATACAATATATTCTCACGTTCTTCTGTAATAAGTTCTGAAATAAATCTTTTTTCCAATATCGACTTTCCAGATGACTGGATAAGGAAGCTGTGCAAATTCCTCAGAAATATTTTGTTAACATTCTAAATATTAAAAAATAGTTAATGAATTTTGCTATTTTTCCACTTTTCAACTATAATTAAAAGAGTGCGCAATTTTAAAAAGATAATTATTCTTATTTAAATTATTTGTTTGCGGTGTTCGCAATTTGTTGTAAAATTTTTTGGAATTCGGCAAGATCTATGTCAATGAATAACAAGATACAGTCTTAATTCATTAGTACTGATGAGCATACCGATGGATCAAATTACGTCCATTGCGCAAAAGATAATAAACATCATCATTCATCCATGAACTAAAAAGAATTAATATATTCTTTTGTGACAACAACATACTAAGATAAAATTGAAAGACGCATTTATTTCAAAATCGAACAAATGCGAGTAAATGGTAAATTCGTTTTATCAAATGCACATAGCTCCTAGATTACGCAACTCTCGATATCAATGAATAAAAGTTAACCATGTGTACCAAAGAAATGTAAAATTATTTCATTTATAGGCCCCCTAAATGTCCATCCAACATGTTTCCAACTTAGTGCATTTTCTAATTCGATAAAAGTTTTTGAGTGAGATACATCGCGCGGCAAAATGGCGAATGTAATAAATGTCGATTTTTAGAAGGAATTTTTTGAGCTGTGTTGAAGTCTCCCAGAGTACAACGAAAATAGTCCTGTTGTTTTGTCTAGCTGCATACCCATCCAACATCTAGTTCCATTTGGGCGGCCCTTATACTTCATTATGACATGGAACAGTTTCAATAGTATACCCCATGGTATAATAATACAAGGTAGCATTGACAACTGCTTATTTTCTCTTCTACAAGAAAACATCTCCTGTTAAAAACAGCTGTTTGTGAAAATGCATCTGCAGCTGCTGAAAGTGTAAATTTTTTAAACTTCAACGTTTTCAATATTGTTTGTGTTCATGATATAATTATACAGGTAGCATTGACAAGTATAGATTTTCTCAGCAACAAGGCAACGACCATCTGTCAAAAACAGTTGTTCGTGCAACAAGAATTAAACGAATGTAAAAATAAATAAATTCCGCAAAATATGTGCGTTAAATACACAATTATAATAATGTAAGTTGTGAAAAAATTATGTGTGATATGTGTTTAACGTTTTCCAGCCGTGGTGTTTTAATTTTAATTGAAAACTTCTTTAATTTTGTCCATATGCATCTGCAGCTGCTGAGGTTGCTGCTCTTGAACGTTTTCAACATTTTTTCTTATGTTTGCACTTAATAACACAAAGTTCACAAGTTATCTTCGTTGTAGTAATAATAATTCACTATTGATTAAATAAAATAGGCAATATTTTGTAAGAAAATGTTTGGTTATTTGCAAGCGCTGAAACATAAACAATGGCGAAAACATAAGAAATAATTGAACGCTCTCTTTCTAGACATTTTTTTTGACAGATGGTCGATGCCCAAGCAACTGTCAATACTACCTTATATTATTATACCATGGTTTGTGTTTTCATTGGCCGATTGTGAGTGCTCTCTTTTTGAGTATATTTTTTGACAGAAGTTGGTTTCCCAAGCAACTCTCAATGCTACCTTGTAATTATTATACCATGGAACAGCCAACTTAAAACATTCAAACCACGATACAATAACAAGGTGGGATAATTTTAAAATGGCTGCTCAAATGTAAAATTTTAAAACAACTAAGTGTCAAATGTCAAACGACAAAAGTAACAATAACAATAAGAAAAACTGAAAATTAACAACTGACTTTGACATCTTTCACGTTTGTCTCCAATATTATTGTTATTGTATCATGATTCTGACAAAAGATGACTAATTTACACACGTCTATTAACACACAAATATGCATGTCTGACGCTTGCAAATTTGGAATTTAACTGCACTTTAAATGTAAACTTAGTGCACATCATCATTCACATATTTACTTATATAGCTCTGGCAAATTGTTCAAATACATACGTTTATACTATCCAAAACAATAGAATCTACTTTGTTATCATGAAAAACATTTGAAATTGGAGGAATCTGTGTAAAACATTGCGCAGATGAGAACTCTTCAGTGATAGCAGGAGTAAGTGATATATGAAAAAAATTAATCCGCATGAAATTCCGTTATTTTTCATGGTTTCTTTTTTTAATTTGTGCTGTTTTAATTATCAGAACACATACACAACTCATACAACTAAGCTCAAAACGGAAGTTTAATACCAGATAAGCCGTTGAAATATTATATTTTAAATTGAGCTTATATTGGGCAAGAAAGTCTGCTTAACCCTCTAATCCGTAAGGCTGCCCTGATGCAACCATCGTTTTAATTCATGTAAATTAGAAACCACAAACCTAACCTAGTAAATAAAAACCAAGACCAAATAAAAACGATAGGAAAATAAATTTAAATAAAACAATAACGGCGTGAGAAATCAAATTGATTCTGAGTTCACTTTGAAGTTACATTCATGCCATTATGTATGGAATAGCACATCACTTAAATGACAGTCTCGTTTGCGGTAGTGAATGGCAGTGCTTCAAGCGGTCGGTCCAATTATTGATGACTCGGTCCAATATGTGCGGGGTTATTCCGACACTAGCGTCTCGAATGTTGGCCTCGAGCTCGTCCAAAGTTGTTGGCGTGGACTAAGGACTTGACGTAGCCCCAGCGAAAATAATCGAGGGCTGCCAAGTAGTGTGCTCGCGGTGGCCAATTGATGAACGCTTGCCGTGTGATGACCCAGTTGCCAAATTTATCCTTCACCACTTTGAGCGTTGCTTGTATAGCATTAAGCGCCGTCTTGTTGGAACCAAAACTCGGATATATCGATATTATCGAACTCTGTCGGCCACAAAAAGTCAGTTAACATCGCTCTATACCGTGGACCATTAAAGGTAACGGTGTCTCTTTCCTTATTTCGAAAAAAAATAAGGTCCGATTGAGACGCCGTGCCATAAACCGAAACAGTCAATCTTTTTGAATGCATTGATGTTTGGTTGGACACTTGTGGATTGTGGTCGCTACAATAACGATAATTTTGCTTGTTAATTTTGACAAAAATGGATCTCGTCTGTGAAGATGATTTTTTGGCCAAAATCTGGATCTCCGGCCAACATTTCCAGCATCCATTACGCGAACTCACGGCGTTATCTATGGTCGTCCGGCTTCAGTTCTTGCTTCAGCGCAATCTTATACGGATGTAGGCCAAAATCCAACCGCAAAATAAGCCTGGTTGACTCTGGCGATACCAATTCAGTATCCAGTCGGCGCCGAACAGCTACAGCGGCTGTTTTCTTCACTTCGCAAAAATCTCAACCAGACAGAGATAGTCCAAAAGAGAGTGTACTCACGCTCAAACTTTTCCACGGTACGACGAATTACCTACGCACTGAAGCCATAATGACGACCGACCTCACGACGAAATTCCCGTTGCGTATTTACCATTGGGCCGGAATTTCGATATTTTTTAATAATTTTCAAACGTTCTGCAAGCGTGAAACGATGCGAGATGAAGTCGCAAACTCATGATTGAATTAATAAGGTTGTCGCATGGATGAGAGCGAGTTCCCATAAATGTCAAATCGAAGTTGGCAGCTCATACAAAATCTGAAAATCTGAGCTGGAATTAATTTCGTTCTTATGACAATGCTTTGAAACGGCTATTGATTGGAGTTGTGCAGCTCTTTAATACGAATCTACAGTGCCAGCTAAGGGTGAAGGATATTTATATTGAGGTATTATTTTCTTGTAACTTTTTACTCTCCTTCTTAGGTATGGTAAAGGTAAGGGTAAAAAGATTTAAGAACGCATTTTTTATCAATGTCGCATTAAGAGACCAGATCCTTAAAAAAATTACTGTTCGATGTAATATTAGGGCACTTCTGAAGTAAACTTTGAATTAAAATACTAATGCCAAGATATTATAATTGCAGAGCATATTGATAGTTCCATAAAAATCAATATTATTTTGTAAGATGAGGGCTAAAATAACCTGAGAGGGTTTTCGGGTTTTCCAGAGTAAAATTTTATTTTAATAACACAGCAGAAAAGTGGGCCAAATTTGAAATAGTTCTGAACTAGTTCCAAAAAGGATCAGTACTAATTCCACTACAATACCCTTTAACATTGAACGAATTGATGCTTTTTGCGGGTTAATATCATAGGAAAAGACAATTTTCCCCATAAACACTCCTTTTCCCCATATTTGAACTAGTTACATTAGGAACATTTTTAAACTGAAAGTGGTTCTTTTTTAACTTGGTTTTAAAGTGAACATTTTAAAAGTGTAAAAATATAGAGTAGTAGAGCAAATGTCCTAAAGACCTGATTTTTACGATCTTTTCCATCCACAATCCAGAAGAAATTTTGTTTATAAACGTCTATAAACATTTTTATTTTTTTGTTATTTTTTATTATTTTTTCTTGTGAACAGCAAATTTTAAAAATAGCCAGAACGCGTTTATTTTTTCAGCAATACTTTTGAAAATAAAAGCAAAGTGAGCTATTCTACACTGAACACCTTTTGTACTTTTTCAGAGCTAATTCGAACTGCACTAGAAATGAACTAGTTCATTTTTTCAATTGACTACAAATAACTGCTGGGAATTTTCTAATTTTCGTGCACTAACTCGCTCACACTTACATTTAATTTGAGGGTGTCTATCCTTTCTCGGCCTGTCCATGAAAACCAATTAACAATACTATACATCTACCAATCTTCAGCTTGATTTTTCTAAGAATACTCTTTATTTGTGTGTTTTCTACCCATTTGCCGACAGTGGGTAAAACGCTGCTGAGTTCACAAATTGTTTGCTTTTAGTTTTTTAGCCAACCATCTTGTAAACTTGTGATTTATCTATGTATCTTACTTATTTAGTCCAAACATGAAATGATTTCATTGTTTCATCTATAAGCTAAACAAAGTAGATCATTATATACGGAGGTCTTTTTAATATCAGCTCCAGGAAATCCATTGCATCATGTGTTGTTTCATTAAAAGAAGTGTTATACAAACATAAACATGATGCGAACGCAAGACTGAGCATAATGCAAAGAGAGCTAGCTGTACACATTACTCAGTTTTTTGACCTTAGATTTCTACAGCGTGTTTTGAATGTAAATAAAAACTCTTTATTATTAATAAGGATCGAGTGTCCTGAGGGGTGGTTACTAAAAAAAAAATATTATCACATCATTAAACGCAATTAATGAAATTATTCAGTTCAATTAACCGTAACAAGAGTTGATTGACGCAGCCGTAGTTTTTGTTAAATGCTTAGATTCAATGAGCTTAGCTGTAAATACTTGAATATACAGTTGCGGTCAAAAATATAGCACCATTAAATCAACATATGTTCTTTTGTAATTTCTTTTATGCTAAGCCACTTTTGTTAGAAATTACTGTAGAATACCGTTACGTATCTCATACATTTTCAAAAAGTGCGATAGTGCGCTCAAAACAAAAACGGTTCTTTCGATTTCTTTCTTTTTTGTCACATAACCACTTTTCCGATCAGTCAAAATAATAGCACCGTAGACATTTACTCTATTAAAATTTAAGATTTTGTTGAGAAAAGGTAAGATTCGAGGAAAACATTGCTCTTCTAAAAAAACGGATTTTATAAAAAAATGTATTTCTGAGGACAAAACCTACTTCGAAACTTCAAGATTATCTGGCTGTTCAAAGCAAATTATTCGGAATGCCCTTGTGTACCAACTGACAGAAAAAACACCGACTGAAAGTGTCGAAATACAAGCCAACAAAAAAACTGTAAAACACGATGGCACTAGTTTTATTGTGTGGGCGTGTTTTTTATACTACGGCGTTTGTCCAATCCATTGGATTAAAACTGTAATGGATCAAGACGTCTATGTCATTATCATGCAGGATGTGATACTGTCGTATGCCGATAATTTGGACCTTGCAATTAGACAATGAATCCAATTATACCAGTAAAAAATCCAAAAAAGTAGTTTCAAGATAATCACGGCATTGTGATGGAATGGCCCCCGCAGTAACCAATTTTGAACACAATCGAAAATATGTGAACTGACATTAAGAAAGGATTGGCCAAGAACAAAACTAATATTGGTTGCGATTGAACGTTTCTGGAAGACGGTCTCTGTAGAAAGATGTCAGAAACTAGTGATCTCATGATCTCATTGTCATCGCGTTGTAAAGCAGTCATTCCCAATAAAGGGCACTCGTCTAAATATTAAATAGTGTGCATTTATTGCGCACACAGCTTCTCATTTAATTTTTATTTTTTTTTTTTTGTGATATCTGCTTGGTGCTATATTCCTGACTGTCTTATATTGGCCGTTATGAGCACTATTATGTCATAAAATTAGACAAACATATTCTTTAAGCGAATTTTGCTGTAAGATAGCATCTTGTACATTGCATCTTATTTATTTGAAAATAAATTTCGATTAGTCCTCGTTGTTTCCGTGATTTTGCTTCAAAAAAGTTTGCGACGTCCTTGGTGCTATTATTTTGACCGCAGCTGTATATACTAAACTCTGATTTATGAATTGAGCTCAATGATAATTCTTAACCCTTTGACGACGGCTCCTAAACCGCTCCTAAGCCGAAATTCGCGAATCCGAGACTCGATTAGTGTTCAGTGACCCCAAATTACTGAACAAAAGTGTCGCGAAATTTTTTTTTACCTATACGTCCAAATGGTCATCAACGGTAAAAATGATTGCGACTATTTTCTCTCGTTGGCACTAAGCTAACGAAAAGTTTTACATCGATTTTTGATTTACTTCATGAGAACTCGTTGTTTTTAATCTATTTTGAAAGTTAACCGATGAAAATTTAAAAAATAACCTTTGCTATGGTGGTACTTTGACTTCTATATGACTATTGGTTTATGAGACATCCCCAGAGCAGTTCAAAACTTTGTTAATAAATCCTAAAAATCTGGCCTTATTTATTTGCTACGGCGTATTGTTTGGCATCCAATGAGATGTTAAAAAATAACCTTTCCAATGGTGGTACTTTGACCTCTTTACGACTATTGGTTTAAGATATTCACAAAATAGGTTAAATTTTCCAAAAAATTAGATTGTTGAGGTTCTGGTAATATCTTCTGAACAAATAGTCGTAGAGAGGTTAAAGTAATACCATTGGAAAGAAAACTAAACTGGTTTTCATTTCTTTATTTCATTTCAGCCTTTATTACCTACACGATCGCTAATCAAAGAAAAAAATCGATTGCATAGTTTTTCGAGGAAAAATCCGAAAGTAAAAGGGTCACCGGTGTCCCAGTGGTCGTCAAAGGGTTAATATATAGAAATATATAATTTTTAATACATATTTATTGAATCAAATCTTCGTTGAAAAAAGCACAGTAGACTGATAAGATGTTAACCCAAATATTAATTCTCGGGAAGTGAGGTCATAAGAATATATTTTTTGTTATCGCTCTTTGAAATTGTGAAATAACATACACTGTACGATTTGAAAATTTAAAAAAATTCTTCTTATTACAATTTTAATTTTAGAACTTAAAACATCATCGTAATGAAGTGGGCTTTGCTCCTAATCGTAGGCCTCGTTGCCTGTGCTCAACTTAAAGCCGAAGAATTTCCCGAATTGCCTGATGATTTTGACTTGGCAAGTTTTGCAGATTTGGATGAAAGCGATGAGGAGCTTTTGCGTGAGTTGGAGCAAAAAAATGCGGTGGGTTGAATAGACTTTTGTAAATTACAACTTAAGCTTATATTTTGGAAACTTTAGAATAATGATGTAGAGCGTGAAAATGAACTGGCCTCAAGATTGGCCGCTGATGCAATGGAACAAAGAAACGAGGTACTGAGCGCTGTAGCTGAGAGTGAGTATTTAAGTTGATATTATTAATAAAAAAACGTTAAAATTCCATTAAATACTTATATTTTCTATATAAGATCTATATATATCATATAAGATATAGATACATATATCTTATATTTTATTAATAAAAGCTTTTTGTTTTTTAACACATTACGTGCCAACGGAAAACAATCGGAAAACAGTCCCGATAATATTTATAAGAATAAAATAAATAAGAAATAGACGTAGCGGGTATTATATTTGATATACTGACCAAACAGTGAAAGATGTTGAGATGTGTGTCTCTCAAAATCTGCGAAATTTCAGTGCCTCTCATATATGATCGACGTGGCACGCACTTGTGTGAAGTTAGCATCCGGCGAAATGCAGCATCCGGCGAAAAAAACTTAACAGAGCTCTGTTAAGAATTTAACATTATGTTAACATTATGTTAACAGAGAAAAATGTAATAACTCTGTTAATAACATTTTTTTCTAACAGGAAAGCTTAAAAAAAGCTCTTTTTATGTTACTTCATATAAAGAGTGGAGATAATTATAAACAAAAACGAATATTTTACATTATTATAAACCCTATCGCATAGATTTTATATCCAAAAATTTCAAAGAAATAACAAATCAATCGCGAAGAGATTCTACACAATAATTTAAAAAAGAAATATATTAAAATAATACCTAAACAGGAAAACCAAAAGTTTTCTAACAACAAGATATATTTATGTTTAAAAGTCGATGAGTTTTCAAAAGAGAAATACATTTGTATGGAGTACACTTTTCATAAATAAAATAATATTCTTACAAAGCAATCGCATTCTACAAAAAATTCAACTCGAAAATCGAAAAAAAGTAACTTTTGTCAAATTGCAAAACTGTACCACAAATTCTACAAAGTTAAATAACTTTTGATCAAAGTCTATAGATATGCTTTAATGTAGTGTCAACTTTGACCTTAGAGAGTTTAACGAAAAAAAATGGTTCAGTTTTTTTTTATTTGAACTGGAAAAATTCAACTTTTCTGTTAAAATTTGCAAAAAATTGACCAAACTGTCAGTACCACAAATTCTACAAAGTTAAATAACTTTTGATCAAAGTCTATTGATATGCTTTAATGTAGTGTCAACTTTGACCTTAGAGAGTTTAACGAAAAAAAAATGGTTCAGTTTTTTTTTATTTGAACTGGAAAAATTCAACTTTTCTGTTAAAATTTGCAAAAAATTGACCAAACTGTCAGTACCACAAATTCTACAAAGTTAAATAACTTTTGATCAAAGTCTATAGATATGCTTTAATGTAGTGTCAACTTTGACCTTAGAGAGTTTAACGAAAAAAAAATGGTTCAGTTTTTTTTTATTTGAACTGGAAAAATTTAACTTTTCTGTTAAAATTTGCAAAAAATTGACCAAATAGTCAGTACCACAAATTCTACAAAGTTAAATAACTTTTGATCAAAGTCTATAGATATGCTTTAATGTAGTGTCAACTTTGACCTTAGAGAGTTTAACGAAAAAAAAATGGTTCAGTTTTTTTTTATTTGAACTGGAAAAATTCAACTTTTCTGTTAAAATTTGCAAAAAATTGACCAAATAGTCAGTACCACAAATTCTACAAAGTTAAATAACTTTTGATCAAAGTCTATAGATATGCTTTAATGTAGTGTCAACTTTGACCTTAGAGAGTTTAACGAAAAAAAATGGTTCAGTTTTTTTTTATTTGAACTGGAAAAATTCATTTTTTCTGTTAAAATTTGCAAAAAATTGACCAAACTGTCAGTACCACAAATTCTACAAAGTTAAATAACTTTTGATCAAAGTCTATAGATATGCTTTAATGTAGTGTCAACTTTGACCTTAGAGAGTTTAACGAAAAAAAAATGGTTCAGTTTTTTTTTATTTGAACTCGAAAAATTCAACTTTTCTGTTAAAATTTGCAAAAAATTCACCAAACTGTCAGTACCACAAATTCTACAAAGTTAAATAACTTTTGATCAAAGTCTATAGATATGCTTTAATGTAGTGTCAACTTTGACCTTAGAGAGTTTAACAGAAAAAAAAATGGTTCAGTTTTTTTTTATTTGAACTCAAAAAATTCAACTTTTCTGTTAAAATTTGCAAAAAATTCACCAAACTGTCAGTACCACAAATTCTACAAAGTTAAATAACTTTTGATCAAAGTCTATAGATATGCTTTAATGTAGTGTCAACTTTGACCTTAGAGAGTTTAACGAAAAAAAAATGGTTCAGTTTTTTTTTTATTTGAACTGGAAAAATTCAACTTTTCTGTTAAAATTTGCAAAAAATTGACCAAATAGTCAGTACCACAAATTCTACAAAGTTAAATAACTTTTGATCAAAGTCTATAGATATGCTTTAATGTAGTGTCAACTTTGACCTTAGAGAGTTTAACGAAAAAAAATGGTTCAGTTTTTTTTTATTTGAACTGGAAAAATTCAACTTTTCTGTTAAAATTTGCAAAAAATTGACCAAACTGTCAGTACCACAAATTCTACAAAGTTAAATAACTTTTGATCAAAGTCTATAGATATGCTTTAATGTAGTGTCAACTTTGACCTTAGAGAGTTTAACGAAAAAAAAATGGTTCAGTTTTTTTTTATTTGAACTGGAAAAATTCAACTTTTCTGTTAAAATTTGCAAAAAATTGACCAAACTGTCAGTACCACAAATTCTACAAAGTTAAATAACTTTTGATCAAAGTCTATAGATATGCTTTAATGTAGTGTCAACTTTGACCTTAGAGAGTTTAACGAAAAAAAAATGGTTCAGTTTTTTTTTATTTGAACTGGAAAAATTCAACTTTTCTGTTAAAATTTGCAAAAAATTGACCAAACTGTCAGTACCACAAATTCTACAAAGTTAAATAACTTTTGATCAAAGTCTATAGATATGCTTTAATGTAGTGTCAACTTTGACCTTAGAGAGTTTAACGAAAAAAAAATGGTTCAGTTTTTTTTTATTTGAACTGGAAAAATTCAACTTTTCTGTTAAAATTTGCAAAAAATTGACCAAACTGTCAGTACCACAAATTCTACAAAGTTAAATAACTTTTGATCAAAGTCTATAGATATGCTTTAATGTAGTGTCAACTTTGACCTTAGAGAGTTTAACAAAAAAAAAATGGTTCAGTTTTTTTTTATTTGAACTGGAAAAATTCAACTTTTCTGTTAAAATTTGCAAAAAATTCACCAAACTGTCAGTACCACAAATTCTACAAAGTTAAATAACTTTTGATCAAAGTCTATAGATATGCTTTAATGTAGTGTCAACTTTGACCTTAGAGAGTTTAACGAAAAAAAAATGGTTCAGTTTTTTTTTATTTGAACTGGAAAAATTCAACTTTTCTGTTAAAATTTGCAAAAAATTGACCAAACTGTCAGTACCACAAATTCTACAAAGTTAAATAACTTTTGATCAAAGTCTATAGATATGCTTTAATGTAGTGTCAACTTTGACCTTAGAGAGTTTAACGAAAAAAAAATGGTTCAGTTTTTTTTTATTTGAACTGGAAAAATTCAACTTTTCTGTTAAAATTTGCAAAAAATTGACCAAACTGTCAGTACCACAAATTCTACAAAGTTAAATAACTTTTGATCAAAGTCTATAGATATGCTTTACTGTAGTGTCAACTTTGACCTTAGAGAGTTTAACGAAAAAAAAATGGTTCAGTTTTTTTTTATTTGAACTGGAAAAATTCAACTTTTCTGTTAAAATTTGCAAAAAATTGACCAAACTGTCAGTACCACAAATTCTACAAAGTTAAATAACTTTTGATCAAAGTCTATAGATATGCTTTAATGTAGTGTCAACTTTGACCTTAGAGAGTTTAACGAAAAAAAATGGTTCAGTTTTTTTTTATTTGAACTGGAAAAATTCAACTTTTCTGTTAAAATTTGCAAAAAATTGACCAAACTGTCAGTACCACAAATTCTACAAAGTTAAATAACTTTTGATCAAAGTCTATAGATATGCTTTAATGTAGTGTCAACTTTGACCTTAGAGAGTTTAACGAAAAAAAAATGGTTCAGTTTTTTTTTATTTGAACTGGAAAAATTCAACTTTTCTGTTAAAATTTGCAAAAAATTGACCAAAGTCAGTACCACAAATTCTACAAAGTTAAATAACTTTTGATCAAAGTCTATAGATATGCTTTAATGTAGTGTCAACTTTGACCTTAGAGAGTTTAACGAAAAAAAAATGGTTCAGTTTTTTTTTATTTGAACTGGAAAAATTCAACTTTTCTGTTAAAATTTGCAAAAAATTGACCAAACTGTCAGTACCATAAATTCTACAAAGTTAAATAACTTTTGATCAAAGTCTATAGATATGCTTTAATGTAGTGTCAACTTTGACCTTAGAGAGTTTAACGAAAAAAAAATGGTTCAGTTTTTTTTTATTTGAACTGGAAAAATTCAACTTTTCTGTTAAAATTTGCAAAAAATTGACCAAACTGTCAGTACCACAAATTCTACAAAGTTAAATAACTTTTGATCAAAGTCTATAGATATGCTTTAATGTAGTGTCAACTTTGACCTTAGAGAGTTTAACGAAAAAAAAATGGTTCAGTTTTTTTTTATTTGAACTGGAAAAATTCAACTTTTCTGTTAAAATTTGCAAAAAATTGACCAAACTGTCAGTATCACAAATTCTACAAAGTTAAATAACTTTTGATCAAAGTCTATAGATATGCTTTAATGTAGTGTCAACTTTGACCTTAGAGAGTTTAACGAAAAAAAAATGGTTCAGTTTTTTTTATTTGAACTGGAAAAATTCAACTTTTCTGTTAAAATTTGCAAAAAATTCACCAAACTGTCAGTACCACAAATTCTACAAAGTTAAATAACTTTTGATCAAAGTCTATAGATATGCTTTAATGTAGTGTCAACTTTGACCTTAGAGAGTTTAACGAAAAAAAAATGGTTCAGTTTTTTTTTATTTGAACTGGAAAAATTCAACTTTTCTGTTAAAATTTGCAAAAAATTGACCAAACTGTCAGTACCACAAATTCTACAAAGTTAAATAACTTTTGATCAAAGTCTATAGATATGCTTTAATGTAGTGTCAACTTTGACCTTAGAGAGTTTAACGAAAAAAAAATGGTTCAGTTTTTTTTTATTTGAACTGGAAAAATTCAACTTTTCTGTTAAAATTTGCAAAAAATTGACCAAACTGTCAGTACCACAAATTCTACAAAGTTAAATAACTTTTGATCAAAGTCTATAGATATGCTTTAATGTAGTGTCAACTTTGACCTTAGAGAGTTTAACGAAAAAAAAATGGTTCAGTTTTTTTTTATTTGAACTGGAAAAATTCAACTTTTCTGTTAAAATTTGCAAAAAATTGACCAAACTGTCAGTACCACAAATTCTACAAAGTTAAATAACTTTTGATCAAAGTCTATAGATATGCTTTAATGTAGTGTCAACTTTGACCTTAGAGAGTTTAACGAAAAAAAAATGGTTCAGTTTTTTTTTATTTGAACTGGAAAAATTCAACTTTTCTGTTAAAATTTGCAAAAAATTGACCAAAGTCAGTACCACAAATTCTACAAAGTTAAATAACTTTTGATCAAAGTCTATAGATATGCTTTAATGTAGTGTCAACTTTGACCTTAGAGAGTTTAACGAAAAAAAAATGGTTCAGTTTTTTTTTATTTGAACTGGAAAAATTCAACTTTTCTGTTAAAATTTGCAAAAAATTGACCAAACTGTCAGTACCACAAATTCTACAAAGTTAAATAACTTTTGATCAAAGTCTATAGATATGCTTTAATGTAGTGTCAACTTTGACCTTAGAGAGTTTAACGAAAAAAAAATGGTTCAGTTTTTTTTTATTTGAACTGGAAAAATTCAACTTTTCTGTTAAAATTTGCAAAAAATTGACCAAACTGTCAGTACCACAAATTCTACAAAGTTAAATAACTTTTGATCAAAGTCTATAGATATGCTTTAATGTAGTGTCAACTTTGACCTTAGAGAGTTTAACGAAAAAAAAATGGTTCAGTTTTTTTTTATTTGAACTGGAAAAATTCAACTTTTCTGTTAAAATTTGCAAAAAATTGACCAAACTGTCAGTATCACAAATTCTACAAAGTTAAATAACTTTTGATCAAAGTCTATAGATATGCTTTAATGTAGTGTCAACTTTGACCTTAGAGAGTTTAACGAAAAAAAAATGGTTCAGTTTTTTTTTATTTGAACTGGAAAAATTCAACTTTTCTGTTAAAATTTGCAAAAAATTCACCAAACTGTCAGTACCACAAATTCTACAAAGTTAAATAACTTTTGATCAAAGTCTATAGATATGCTTTAATGTAGTGCCAACTTTGACCTTAGAGAGTTTAACGAAAAAAAAATGGTTCAGTTTTTTTTTATTTGAACTGGAAAAATTCAACTTTTCTGTTAAAATTTGCAAAAAATTGACCAAACTGTCAGTACCACAAATTCTACAAAGTTAAATAACTTTTGATCAAAGTCTATAGATATGCTTTAATGTAGTGTCAACTTTGACCTTAGAGAGTTTAACGAAAAAAAAATGGTTCAGTTTTTTTTTATTTGAACTGGAAAAATTCAACTTTTCTGTTAAAATTTGCAAAAAATTTACCAAACTGTCAGTACCACAAATTCTACAAAGTTAAATAACTTTTGATCAAAGTCTATAGATATGCTTTAATGTAGTGTCAACTTTGACCTTAGAGAGTTTAACGAAAAAAAAATGGTTCAGTTTTTTTTTATTTGAACTGGAAAAATTCAACTTTTCTGTTAAAATTTGCAAAAAATTGACCAAACTGTCAGTACCACAAATTCTACAAAGTTAAATAACTTTTGATCAAAGTCTATAGATATGCTTTAATGTAGTGTCAACTTTGACCTTAGAGAGTTTAACGAAAAAAAAATGGTTCAGTTTTTTTTTATTTGAACTGGAAAAATTCAACTTTTCTGTTAAAATTTGCAAAAAATTGACCAAACTGTCAGTACCACAAATTCTACAAAGTTAAATAACTTTTGATCAAAGTCTATAGATATGCTTTAATGTAGTGTCAACTTTGACCTTAGAGAGTTTAACGAAAAAAAAATGGTTCAGTTTTTTTTTATTTGAACTGGAAAAATTCAACTTTTCTGTTAAAATTTGCTAAAAATTGACCAAACTGTCAGTACCACAAATTCTACAAAGTTAAATAACTTTTGATCAAAGTCTATAGATATGCTTTAATGTAGTGTCAACTTTGACCTTAGAGAGTTTAACGAAAAAAAAATGGTTCAGTTTTTTTTTATTTGAACTGGAAAAATTCAACTTTTCTGTTAAAATTTGCAAAAAATTCACCAAACTGTCAGTACCACAAATTCTACAAAGTTAAATAACTTTTGATCAAAGTCTATAGATATGCTTTAATGTAGTGTCAACTTTGACCTTAGAGAGTTTAACGAAAAAAAAATGGTTCAGTTTTTTTTTATTTGAACTGGAAAAATTCAACTTTTCTGTTAAAATTTGCAAAAAATTGACCAAACTGTCAGTACCACAAATTCTACAAAGTTAAATAACTTTTGATCAAAGTCTATAGATATGCTTTAATGTAGTGTCAACTTTGACCTTAGAGAGTTTAACGAAAAAAAAATGGTTCAGTTTGCAAATTTTAACAGAAAAGTTGAATTTTTCCAGTTCAAATAAAAAAAAACTGAACCATTTTTTTTTCGTTAAACTCTCTAAGGTCAAAGTTGACACTTCATTAAAGCATATCTATAGACTTTGATCAAAAGTTATTTAACTTTGTAGAATTTGTGGTACTGACAGTTTGGTCAATTTTTTGCAAATTTTAACAGAAAAGTTGAATTTTTCCAGTTCAAATAAAAAAAAACTGAACCATTTTTTTTTCGTTAAACTCTCTAAGGTCAAAGTTGACACTACATTAAAGCATATCTATAGACTTTGATCAAAAGTTATTTATCTTTGTAGAATTTGTGGTACTGTTTTGCAATTTGACAAAAGTTACTTTTTTTGATTTTCGAGTTGAATTTTTTGTAGAATGCGATTGCTTTGTAAGAATAATATTTTATTTATGAAAAGTGTACTCCATACAAATTTATTTCTCTTTTGAAAACTCATCGACTTTTAAACATAAATATATCTTGTTGTTAGAAAACTTTTGGTTTTCCTGTTTAGGTATTATTTTAATATATTTCTTTTTTCAATTATTGTGTAGAATCTCTTCGCGGTTGATTTGTTATTTCTTTGAAATTTTTGGATATAAAATCTATGCGAAAGGGTTTATAATAATGTAAAATATTCGTTTATGTTTATAATTATCTCCACTCTTTATATGAAGTAACATAAAAAGAGCTTTTTTAAGCTTTCCTTTTAGAAAAAATGTTAAGAATTTTTTAGGCATAAAAAAATGAACCGAAAAGAATAAATTTTAAAACTTTTGAGTGTAATTAGTTCTTAACATTAAAATTTGAATATAAATATCTTTAAAATTAAAAATGATTGCTGAATAATTTGTGTTGCATTGTTATTATAGCATTATGTAGCATATATTTAACATCCACGAAGTTTTTAAATTTATTCTTAACCGTATTTATATCTTTACCTATATCTATATCTATATCTATATCTATATCTATATCTATATCTATATCTATATCTATATCTATATCTATATCTTTATGTATCTCTATATCTATATCTATATCTATATCTATATCTATATCTATATCTATATCTATATCTATATCTATATCTATATCTATATCTATATCTATATCTATATCTATATCTATATCTATATCTATATCTATATCTATATCTATATCTATATCTATATCTATATCTATATCTATATCTATATCTATATCTATATCTATATCTATATCTATATCTATATCTATATCTATATCTATATCTATATCTATATCTATATCTATATCTATATCTATATCTATATCTATATCTATATCTATATCTATATCTATATCTATATCTATATATCTATATCTATATCTATATCTATATCTATATATATCTATATCTATATCTATATCTATATCTATATCTATATCTATATCTATATCTATATCTATATCTATATCTATATATATATCTATATCTATATCTATATCTATATCTATATCTATATCTATATCTATATCTATATCTAAATCTATATCTATATCTATATCTATATCTATATCTATATCTATATCTATATCTATATCTATATCTATACCTACATCTATATCTATATCTATATCTATATCTATATCTATATCTTTATCTATATCTATATCTATATATATATCTGTTTCTATATCTATATCTATATCTTCATCTATATCTATATCTGGATCCACTAAGAACTTTTGAGCACTAATCGTTGTCATAATTAAAAAAAAAAAGTAAACGCTCCACCCTAGTGTACAAATAATCGTACAATCAAAGATCATATAATATTATTATATGATCTTTGGTACAATGTTAAAAAGCTTATTTATTATAAAGCTTTTAAGCTCCATCTACTGGTGAGAAGCAGAACCTTCATGGTGTAAAAATGAACTTATTAATTGCCACAATATCCAAGTGGTGAAAAATAAAACCGCCACCACAAAAAAAAACAACTACAATTTTTTCTTTTACACTTTTTTAATAACTTCTTTCACTTATTAAAAAAATACATTCACTTATATGTCAAAATTACTTACCGTATTCATTTCTAATGAAATATTCCTTGTTTTTTGGGTTTTTTTAGTTAAACTTGTTTTAATTATTCTTCGCGCTTTTTACAACTCAAAGAAAATCTTAAAGTCAATGACACATGCAGCGTAGCCACTTTAAGTTTTAAAAACAACATGAAAAGGTGCCACTAATATATTATTGTAATTGAACATATACCTGCAACATACTCACAGAAATCCAAAAATAATTATCTCCATAAAACCAAATTAGAGTATAATAGCCCCTGTATCTTCAGTGTTTATAAAAATTATAAAAAATTGTTATGGTTAAACTGAAACCATAAAAAAACGGTATGAAATTATCACAATAAATCTTGTTGCATATGTAATTATACTTTTTAATCCATTATACTTTTTACACTTGCATATATGACTTCGTTAGAAAAGAACGCTTGCTATTAATATTATATTCACTTGCTATAAAACAGAGGTTTATAAAAACCTTTTTCATTGAAATAAAAAAAACCGAAACGATCAAAATAAGAAAATAACAAGGAATTTACTATCTTTTGAGTACTTGTTTTTCACTGAAAGACTTAATTTGCTTTTTAGCAATATTGTACAGAAATGTAATTTATACATTTCGGAATTACTTACAGTACTTGTTAATTTTGTAAAAAAATGGAAGTATAGGAACAAAAGTTTAAAACTATTAAAAAATTTGATAATTACACAATTATCAACAATTGTAAAAAAGCCGTGAGGTTTGGCGACTTTACTTAATGTTTTCGAAGTCGCTAAAATCATATAAGAAGTCCGTTTTTTGGGACACCCTATGATTTCGTTTCTACAAAGGTTTGGTACCCTACACCTGAACAGGCCAGGGTATATTAACTTTGTGAAAGCTTTTGTAATACACAGAAGTAGGAGTATATAATGTAGAAAAGTATATTTATTCTTGATCAGCGCCACATCCTGAGTAGATTTAACCATGTCCGTCTGCCGTCCGTCTATTTAATATATTTATAAAAATCTTAATTGAAATTATTAGAAACTATAATTATTATGATAGGGCCGGATAGGGATAATATGTATGACTGCCCCTATTACTTTTACAAAAGGAAAATTTTTCCGTTGGGCACCTATGCTATCCGACCACTTCTAAGGGGGGCTCCCATACAAATTTTATGATTTTTGTATATTTATTTCATATACCTGAACAGGTGACCTTTAAGAGACTGTTGGAGAAGGTTAATATGTATGACCGACCTCCATTACTTTTGCAAAAGGAAAATTAAAATATAAAGGTATATATACCGGTAATATATAGGTAAGAACCGTTAAAATACCTATGCTGAGAAAATTTTTTTCTGCATAAAAATCTGGATTCTACTATACTAATAACTACTTGAAGTTATATTCCGGTCAACTTTTGGACTCTATAAATGAGAACGATTTTTAGAATATTTTTTTTTACAAAATACCCATTAAGTGTAAGAAAATAAAATGTTTTAATTTATTGAATATCTCAAAAACTAGAGCATATTAAATAAATGAATTAAGTATTTCGTTATAATCATTAAAATAAAATAATTTTACCAGAATTTCAACAAACCTGTTAATAATTTAATTGTGAATGTATTAATACAAAGTTGATTTAATAAAAGCACTATTAAACTATTTGCAAGCTCTATCTGAACCTAAAATTGTTATGGTGCAATTTATAAAATCATTATTTTATTACCAATTTTTTATTGAACCAAAATTACATACACTTATTATGAATGCCCCTATTGCGAACGTTTTTGCACACGCTTAATAATTGGTGGAAGAAAGTGTGCAAAATAGTTCAAGCATATAAAATATAGTGTTCAATGCACTAGATGCACCAAGTATTTTTGAGTTTATGCAAGCAAACGAATTTATTTTTATATTAAGGTATTAAGCTGCGTATCAAGAGTTTAATTTGAATAACTAAAAATTATATGATATTCATTGATGCGTAATTTCTAAAATTTAAATAAACAAATAAATAGTTGTTAATAGTAATTCTATTTTGATGTGTCATAATCGTTAAAAATAAAATTAAATTTATTATATTATATATTATTACATATTATTATATATTATTATATTATTATATATTATTATATATTATTATATATTATTATATATTATTATATATTATTATATATTATTATATATTATTATATATTATTATATATTATTATATATTATTATATATTATTAAATATTATTATATACTAGCTATACCCGGCGCGTGGCAAGTATATTGGAAATAATAATTAAATTCAAAACTTTTATTAGTCCCTTAGTCTGACACCACGGTCATGTTCTACTGCTCGTTACAGTTTCCCAGTAGCAGAACATCACTCCCAGGCAAGGTTGCCAGTTATGTGGGAAAAATCCCATTTGTGGTAATTTTTAATTGTCCTTGGGAATTTTTTTTTTTGGGAATTCCCATGGTATTTTTTAATTAGCGTGGGAATTCCTATGGTATTTTTTAATTAGCGTGGGAATTCAGTGTGGTATTTTTTAATTGCCGTGGGATTTGGGAATTTTTTTCTTCAAATGATTTTTTTCCGTTTATTAAGCAAAAACTTCATATGAAATCATTGCCATTATACGCATTAAACGCTCTGTTTACAAAACGATTTTATGTTGTATGTTACGCATTTAAATTTAGCAGCTTGCGACCCTGTTTCGAAGTTCGTATGACCCCTTTAAGTCTCGGTTTCCACTCAAGTCTTGACGGTCAAGTCTTGAGTTCGGTGGTACGGGAATCGTAACTAAGGGAAAGAAAGAAATTGACTGTACCGTCAATTCTTGGGCAATTCGTTTTGTGTTCGTTTCTTGTCCCGCTACTTTTTCTATTCATTTTGCGCATCATTGGCGTAATTTCATTTCATTTCTATAAGATGAAATGAAACGGCAGTATATGATACACATCGTCAACTCTTGATGTGTGGAAACTGAATCGTCAAGTTTAAAAGGGAATGTCAAAAAAATTGAAAATCAAGACTTGACGAGTGGAAACCGGGACTTACATTGGTCAAGACTTGAATTCAAGTCTGTGAGTTGGTATGAACACTTGCGCTGTACCGTAAATTTTTTGGCAATTTTTTTCCTTTTGTTCTTTTCGCTGTTTTGACAAAGAGCTTCACATTATTTTTCGTTTGCTTGCGTGCGCTTGGTGTTCTGTGTTCTATGTAAAAGCCAGAACTGTATTTAAAAAAAAATATTTTTATAAAGCATTTTTTATGTACAGTAACCTGCATAAATTAAAAAAAAATAATAACTTCTTATATCTAAAAAATTTTTTGAAAACAGCTCCTGTTTTTGGTTGCTACACGTATATTATACCTTAATGCAAAAATTTGTGGTATTTATACTTTTTTTATTTATACATTTAAGAGATTTATTGTGGTATTTTTTAATGCGTATGGGATTTTTTTCGGTATTTTTAAATGCTTATGGGGTTTTTGGTGGTATTATTAAAAAGCGTGGTATTTTTGTGGTAATTTTTAAAGATCGTGGGATTTTTTGTGGTATTTTTTAATCGTGGTGGGAATTTTTTTTTGTTTACCTTTGCCGTGGTAATTTTGGTGGTATTTAATTTATGCTTCTGTGGGAAAAAGGTAATTTCCGTGGGAATTTTTCCGAATTTTAACTGGCAACCTTGCTCCCAGGTGACAATTCCATTATGAGTGTGAATGTCCTGTGATTTTAGCTTCCATAGCTATTCTGTATAGAGAATTGGGCCACACCCCCTTTTCTAATGCACATACATAATAGTTTTACAGTAGAAAGACTTTGGCAATTAGTAACTCCATACTGAGTTTTATTGTCATGCGACGTTTAGTTCCAAAGCTATTCAATATCAAAAATTTGACTTGTTTGATCGAAACCATAACACCTTTTCCTATGCCCGTCCTAGTTCTCTTGTTTATTTCTAAAAAAACTTATTGAATCACACAAAGTCAATTCTAGAAAGTAAAAAATCAGCCGTTTGTTCCTTTTGTTCATTCACAAATAGCAGGAAAACAACCGTCAAACATGTGTAGAAAAGTTGCATGCAGCGAAACAAATAAACATACGAACATACGTACATACACACATACATCAAGTCGGATTGATTCTCATTCTCATCAAAAAAATCCTCAACATGCTAAAGGTGGTCAGTGAATCCCCTTTTAACAAAACTGCGTTAGATTAATTCACCACATCAAAACTAATTTGAACATATTAGAATGTACTTCGGTACAGTAGAGAGCAACATGCAGTTTATTGAGGCTCTCGCAGCACAAACACATGAAAAGCTTCGATATCAAAACTATGGCTTGCATGGGTGGAGACACACCCCTTGATTAATGTTTGTCCCAGTTTTCTAGTAGAAGGATATCACCAAGTGGAACTCCATTGTGAGTTTGAATGTTATGCGACTTTAATTTCCATAGCTATTCGATATCATAACTTTGGCATGTATGGGCAGAGCCACACCCCCTTGACCAATGCCTGACCAAGTTTTATAGTAGAAATGCATCACCAAATAGTAACTCTATTCTAAATTTCAACGTTTTGTGATTTACTTTCACAGACTATTCGATATCAAAAATTGTAAATGAATGGGCGGAGCTACACCCCCTTGTACAATGCCCGTCTCGGTTTTCTAGTAGATGGACATTATCAAGTGGCAACTCCATACCGAGTTTCATTATTATGCGGCATTTAGTTCCAAAGCTATTTTATACCATAAGTTTGACTTTTATGGGCGTTGCCATGCCCCCTTGTCCAATGCTCACTCAATTTTTCCAGTCAAAGGACAAGACTAAATAGTACATTCTTACCGAGTTTCATTGATGTATGACTAATAGTTCGAAAGTTATACCAACAATTTGGGCAGCCGAAAAAGTGCCACGCCCTTTGTCCAACGCCCATAAGATTTTACCAGTGGAACGGCACATGTAAATCGAGGCCGAACACCTAATTCCAATATTGTGCGACCTATAATTTTAAAGTTATTCCATATTGCAGATTTGAGCTGCCACGCCCCCTTGTACAATGCTCGCTGTATTTTATAATTAAAACTATTGGTCTAAAAAAAACTATGAAAATATTTTCTGGGACGTTGTGACACTATTTCACCCCTGCCTTAACACCACCTTTTAAATGCAATGACAATTCATGTAGTTTTTTTTCGATATAAGAAAATAAGGAAAGTTACACTTTACACACTTCATTAAAAATGGGAGTTTAATTGTACATCGTACTATGTTCAATTTGGGTTGCATAAATATATTCGAACATATCATCATTGAATATATGGCAACCTTTTTGATCTCAACTCCGAAGAGCGGAAAAGTTCAACGGAAAAATATTTAACGGAAATTATTTTTTTTTATCATCGCTGTCATAGTTTTTTATAATAGAATAAATTTTTTGACTAGCTGAATAAGCTTTTAGGCAATGCCCTCTAGTAGTAGCCATTTCAGCTAACTAAAAATGCGATCGAATGATTGAAAGCTTTTTTTCAATTCGCTTATAAATTTTTGAGCTTTTTACATTTAGCAGTATTCTGCTATTAACATATGTGATAACAGAGCTAGGATATCTAATATTCGCCGGATGGGGCGAAAACGATGGTAACTTCACACCGGTGTGGCACGCATTGTGTTAAATAACTCCTCAGCGGGGATCTTGCACTCAAAAATATAAGTGATTTTTTTTGTTGTCGGGCGCTAGTTAAAGTTTAATTAAAAATATTTTATATTGAAAACAAATTTGAGCTTTAGGTCAAGTATGTTGACAACAAGACAACATGAAGACAAAGAAGGCAACAACCAACAACAACAACATCGGCCCTGTATAGAGCAAATTACAAAGCAGACTATAATACCTCCTGTTTCGTTGGCCGCTACACCAACTCATCAGTAGTCATGCACGACTTTTCTAGTCTTGCAGTTCTACTTATACTGCCAATATGCCGAGAAAGTCAACCGGAAGTTTATTTTTGACAGAGAGAACGCTTTGTACATTAGTAACTGAGTTCTTATCTACTTCGATGCACCCTGTGTCAAGGTTAATCTTGATCGTATCATACTTTTAGGCATAGCCTTAACTCATGTGTATCTTCGAAAATTCGATCACAGTGATTTACCGCTATCAGAGCATGTTGAGGTTGTGTTATTTTGTTGTTAGCTCCTTCCTTTTTCCACACTTCCGCTTGTCAACATACTTGGCCAAAAGTTCAAATTTGTTTGCAGTATAAATAATGAAAGGTCATATTCAAATTTTGAAAAATATTTTATTAATTTATAAAATTTTCTGTTTGATCCATATGTGAACTTATTGAATTAAATTTTGTGACTAAAAAAATTACAAAGTTGAAATTGAAAGTAGAAACAGAATTGAAATGGAAAAATTTAAAAGTTGAATAAATGTAGCAAAATAATAAAAATAAATCAAACTTAATTAAACAATGGTAGTATTTCAAATATCATATTATTCATCATACCCTAAGATCCAGATCTAGAGTAAATATGCGACCAAATTTTTGATAATTTATTATTTATTTAAAAATAGATAAAATTTTCGTATTGGATCAAAACTCCCTTCGATCAAAATGTAAGCTGAGAATTTATAAAAAAATTTTGAGGTGTGTCGCCTTAGAGTATTAAAAATACCATACATTTTTTAATAGAATACAAACTTTATTTGATGCATTTTCTACAACAAAAGAGTTTTAAGTGTATTCTATACGCAAGTAAGAGTGCTTTGTAGGCACAAAAATTTTCTTAGATGTATTTTTTGCACTTAAAGGAGCTTATTTAAAATACCAAAAAGGAGCGTATAAAGTATTTTTGGAATTTTACTGCATCGCTCACCGATTGCGGTTATTTGAGTTTTGTTTTTTTTCTCACAAAATAACGCTTATTACTTAATTATATTATAATCACTCAGCAATAGCTGTTATTTGGTGTAAAAACAAATTTAAAAGTACTTTTTTTTCAAGTTTGATGCTTCATTGAGAAAAATTTGTTACAAATTCATTTTTCAAAGTATTGTCCATCGCTAGCCACTACTTTTTCCCATCTTTCTGGCAATTTTCGGATACCATCTCGAAAAAACGATCCACGAAAGTGCTGATCCACAAGGGCATGCGTCATCGACGAAAACAAATAGTAGTCAGAAGGGGCAACGTCTGGGCTATACGGCGGCCTCCTTCGCCGAACATTCTCGCGCAAACGCTTTAGAATACTCAAATAATATTGAGCGCTGACCGATTGACCTTGGGGAAGGAATTCCGAGTTCACGACACCTTGAGAATCGAAGAAATAGTCAACATCACCTTGATTTTTTAATGACTTCGTCGTGGTTTTTTGGATTTCGACTCATCTGGATAGCGCCACTCTGCAGATTGTTGAGTTGTTTCGAAGTCGTACTTGTACACCCAAGTCTCGTTACCAGTAACACGCTGAAAATTCGTATCGTCCATTAAAACAGGAGATGGAGCGATAGTTTTGCGAACATTTTTTTAATGAAATTCTGACATTTTGGCGCAAATCGCGCTGCAATCCTTCGCATGCCCAAAACGTCATGTAAAATGGTGTGCGCCGATCCAATCGATATATCATGCTCGGCAGCTGAATCTCTCAGAGTCACACAATTAATTTTCTTTTTTGACATTTTCATAGTTTATTGAAGTTGCTGGACAAAAAGGTGAGGCGCGTTTCAAAGCTTTTATGAAAAATTTCAAGGTTTTAGATAAATTTTAATGGAATTGTAGCAATTTTAGCATTTTGATGCTTTTCATTTTTGGCACTTATCAAGAATATAAACTGTATACTTTCAATACCCATGCAGTTTTGATAAATTTCAAACTAGAAGTATTTATTTGATATCTTGATCTCTATCTCCGTCATCATCCTTATCTCCATCTCAATTTCCAGCATCATTTCCACCTTCATATTCATCTCCATCTCCATCTCAGTCTCAATCTCAATCTCAATCTCAATCTCAATCTCAATCTCAATCTCCATCTCCATCTCCATATCCATCTCCATCTCCATCTCCATCTCCATCTCCATCTCCATCTCCATCTCCATCTACATCTCCATCTCCATCACCATCACCATCTCCATTTCCATTTCCATTTCCATTTCCATCTCCATCTCGGTCTCGATCTCCGTGTTCTTCATCTCCATCTCCCTCTCCGACTCCATTTTCATCTCCATCTGCATCTTCATCTCCATATCCAACTGATGGGCGACCCTCTAAACAATTTGTACCACTCAAATGTCCGTATACGTGATAGAGCAGACTCTCCATAGATTTTCTGCAACATTTTCAGTGCATCCAGACAAGGAATTCCGTTGATGAAAGACAACTTCAAACACAATTTTTGCTCAAATTTTTTTCCATTATGAAACTCGCAGGTCGGACTCGAGGTGATCTTGTTTACAAAGCAATAAGAAAGAAACTACAAAACAGTCCGGTTTAGTTTTGAACAGAAGGTATATCTGGATATACTGGAGTCCTCCCCACTGGTTGTCTGTTTGAATGTTAAGAAATCATCATCAGCTCCTTTCCATTTCAGATTTCGCGAGTTATAACAAAAGCAAGTAACTTTTCTTTTTAAATTCCGGCAAATAACTCCCGGGAAATCACCCTCATTTAATTTTTATAGATTATATTGTAGTTTATGAGAAAGAATTGAAAAAGTAGAATAAGTGTAGGTAATTATTTTGATGAAATTTTCTCTATTACTAAAGAGTGTTCCAAAAGTCACTGATATTTTGATTCGGGCACTACTTTTGTGACAAGCGTAAAGTAGTAAATCTATGAGAGTTGCTAACAACAATCATGGAGGTTTAGCCATTAAGAAATTCACTGTCGAGCAACGCGTGCAAATTCAATACAAAAATTTTACGGAGACGGTACGCAAAACCCGCACACTGCAAACGAAATTCGAAATATGTTTTGACCGACTGCGGAATATGTAGCCGAGGGTTATCATGTTGCAAAATGACCTTGTCGTTCCTTTCTTTGTATTCTGGCCGTTTTTGTTTCAATGTTCGGCTCAAACGCATCAATTGAGTTCGGTAGAGTTGCCCTGTGATAGTTTCATCTGGTTGTAGCAGCACATAGTATACCACGCCCAATTGGTCTCTCCAAAGATAGAGCATTTCCTTGCTTCGATTTTGGCGTATGGCCGGGTGGCTTGTATGATTTTTTGCGCTTGAAGTTATCGTAATGAACCCATTTTTTTTTTAGTCACAATACGATGCAAAAATCCTTTTCTTTTTTGCCGTTGGAGCAGCTGTTCACAAAAAAATGTCGTTTGACGTCTCGGGTTCAATTTATACGGCACCCACTAACCTAGCTTATGGATTATTCCCATGACTATTTAGCGAACATATATGGCTTGTTGAATCACTCCTAATGCTTTTTTGAGTTCTTGCGCTTGTCACGAGTCTTCATCCGATATAGCCTCCAATAGTTTGAGCCTCCATCCTCAAACTTTTCTGGCCGTCCTTCGCGCTCGTTGTCATCGGTATTTACCACTTCTAAAACGACTAGACCAAAACTTACATGTGGAAATCGATGAAGCATGTTCCCTGTAAGCTTCATGCAGCATTCGATGGCCTTCAGCTGCATTCTTCTTCAAATGAAAGCAGAAAAGTAAACTTTCCCGCAAATTGTGTTTTGTTGGCAGAAACGTTGACATATTCAAAGCACGCAAAAACTCACTTCACTTCACTTCAGCGAAACGACACATACTGAAAAAGAAAGCCTAATGATGAGGCTTCAAAATGAAGTTGGTTGCAACATTGTCCGATTCGATTTAATACTAGTGATGCCATCCACAAAAATCCTTTAAAACTTTTTTTGGAATTTTTTTCTGAAACGCATAATTTTAATATCGGTGCTCCTTTTCCAGACATTTTTTTTAAGAAAAAATGAAAACAGGCAGTTTTTTGTTTTTAGTAAAATAAGTTTCAGAATCACCATGTTCAACCATTCGGTTAAAATAAGTGTTATTTTGTGAGAAAGAAACAAAACTTGAAAAATAACTGTCATCGGTGAGCGAATTAATAGAACTCAAAGTAAACCGTAATCGTTGATAATGATACAATTAAACTTAAAAATAACTAAGTTTTGATTTTAAACATCACATAATATATTTATTTTTACTTAAAATTTGAATAAATTTCCTTCATCACAGTGCCATAATCCTTCACAAACATAACAATTTTATTTATTCAGTTTTGTAAATAACGAGTTTTTTTGTCCATCCTTAGTGTAGATTAAATTTTAATTTATTCCTTCTTAGTTGATCCTTGCGAGAAGATGACCTGTGGTGCTGGACGTGTTTGCCAGCTGTACGGTGATGAAGCCAAGTGTATCTGCATTCCCGATTGCCCAACAGAAGTAGATGAGCGTCGTCACGTTTGTACCAACAAAAATGAGACCTGGCCATCGGATTGTTCGGTCTATCAACAGCGCTGTCTGTGTGATACCAATGCTGAGGGTTGCCTCAAGCCTGAGAACAGTCACATACATATAGATTACTATGGCCTTTGCCACGAAAAGAAGGTACGTTAAAAAATATCAAAATTGAAAAAAATTCGTTTTATACCCCGAATTTGTGGTCCATTTTTTGTTGTAGGAGTGCTTGGAAGAGGACATGAAGGACTTCCCACGTCGCATGCGCGACTGGCTCTTTAACGTTATGCGTGATTTAGCCGAACGCGATGAGCTCACCGAACACTACATGCAAATGGAGATGGAAGCCGAAACAAACATGACACGCCGCTGGGCCAATGCCGCCGTGTGGAAATGGTGTGATTTAGATGGTGATACGGATCGTTCTGTATCTCGCCACGAGCTATTCCCCATCCGTGCTCCTCTCGTCAGCTTGGAGCATTGCATTGCTCCATTTTTGGAATCTTGCGATTCAAATAATGATCATCGCATCACTCTTATTGAATGGGGTTCATGCTTGGAACTGGAAGAGGCAAGTTTGATGTTTTTTGTTTTCCTTTTGCTTATGTCATGTATGTATATTTATTTCCTTAGTCTGACCTCAATGGACGTTGTGATGATATTCACAAAACTGTGCCACATTTATTGGGTTAGATGCTCAACCGGAAGCGATGCCTGCCAAAGAAACGCAGCAATGTTAAGCTAAATGTTGAAATTATTTTAATGTATTTCCTTAAAGTGTAACTTGAAAGAAGCTCGGTGCCAAATATACAGTAAAGATATACTTTTTTTTTAATAATAATCATCAGTTTGTTTAAGCTTTAAAATGTACGTAATAACAATAAAATTTATTTTTCACCAAAAATTACGCAACAATTATGTAGCAGCAAAGGTGTTGCTAAGAGAAGTCAATTGCGCTCAGAATATTTTACCATTGGAAATGCCTCCTTGATATGTCCCTCGTTGACTAAAGGTGGAATTGGATTCAATAAAAATTGTTGTGGGGGGAACTTTTTATTTTTCTAAATTTTTTATTAATTAAAACAGACTTCTATAAAAATCACCCCCGTAGTTAAGTTCCAGACAAGGAATACTTATCGTGAAATGATCATAGACAACAGTTAATAAAGGCATATAATATTCATGGGCCATAAAATAAATAGGCGTAAAAATAAAAAAAAAAAATAAAGTTGGAAAATATTGGAAATATAATCTTGTACTCTTTTAATATATTTTTATATGATAGGAACTGAAATGAATGTTTGATGATAAAAACGTTTATTGTAAATAACGCCCAAAAATAATGAATTTCATTTTTGGATTCTTTAAACTAGAGTACAGAAAGGTCCATTCGTGTATGCACGCGAGAACATACGTTGCTCATTTGAGTACACACTCGTGAATCTTTTAAAACGTGTCACGTTCGCGCACTTGGACGGAACGCTAAAATATTAAGTAGGGAGCGAGTACGATTACTTGTGCATCTGTTCAAATTGTACTACGCTTCCAAAGGCGCGCGAGTGGACGATTATCCACTCTGTCTTAAACAAGCCAGAATATTAGTGTAACTATAAGGATGTTTCCAGAAAACATATAGTAAAGATTTTAATACATATTTTGGTTGTAGTGCCCAAATGAACCATAAATCGTTCGAATGCTTCATCAATAAAATATCCAGTATTTATTAAAATAATTATAAAATAAAAACAAAAAATAATAAATTTAAATATTTTTCAAATTTCATAAAAAAAAACAAGAACACAGTCTCTTCGGTTCATATAATATACGAGAAAAATAATTTATAATAATAATAATATTTATAATAACTTAATATAATAATATAATATAACTAGCTGGTACCCGACGCGTTGCTGTCGTAGCAAAAAAGATATCTATCTATATCTGAATCTCAAACTCAGTCTCAATCTCAATCTCAATCTCAATCTTAATCTCAATCTCTATTTCTATTTTTATCTCTATCTCTATTTCTATCTCTATCTCTATCTCTATCTCTATCTCTATCTCTATCTCTATCTATATCTCTACCTCTATCTCTATCTCTATCTCTATCTCTTTCTCTATCTCTATCTCTAACTCTATCTCTTTCTCTATCTCTATCTCTATCTCTATCTCTATCTCTATCTTTATCTCTATCTCTATCTCTATCCTTATCTCTATCTCTATCTCTAACTCTATCTCTTTCTCTATCTCTATCTCAATCTCTATCCTTATCTCTATCTCTATCTCTATCTCTAACTCTATCTCTTTCTCTATCTCTATCTCTATCTCTATCTCTATCTCTATCTCTATCTCTATCTCTATCCTTATCTCTATCTCTATCTCTATCTCTATCTCTATCTCTATCTCTATCCTTATCTCTATATCTATCTCTATCTCTATCTCTATCTCTATCTCTATCCTTATCTCTATCTCTATCTCTATCTCAAACTCTGTCTCTTTCTCTATCTCTATCTCAATCTCTATCTCTATCTCTATCCTTATCTCTATCTCTATCTCTATCTCTATCTCTATCTCTATCTCTATCTCTATCTCTATCTCTATCTCTAACTCTATCTCGTTCTCTATCTCTATCTCTATCTCTATCCTTATCTCTATCTCTATCTCTATCTCTATCTCTATCTCTATCTCTATCTCTATCTCTATCCTTATCTCTATCTCTATCTCTATCTATATCTCTATCTCTATCTCTAACTCTATCTCTTTCTCTATCTCTATCTCTATCTCTATCTCTATCCTTATCTCTATCTCTATCTCTATCTCTATCTCTATCTCTATCTCTATCTCTATCTCTATCTCTATCTCTATCCTTATCTCTATCTCTATCTCTATCTCTATCTCTATCTCTATCTCTATCTCTATCTCTATCTCTATCTCTATCTCTATCTCTATCTCTATCTCTATCTCTATCTCTATCTCTATCTCTATCTCTATCTCTATCTCTATCTCTATCTCTATCTCTACCTCTATCTCTATCTATATCTCTATCTCTATCCTTATCTCTATCTCTATCTCTATCTCTATCTCTATCTCTATCTCTATCTCTAACTCTATCTCTATCTCTATCTCTATCTCTAACTCTATCTCTTTCTCTATCTCTATCTCTATCTCTATCTCTATCTCTATCTCTATCCTTATCTCTATCTCTATCTCTATCTCTATCTCTATCTCTATCTCTAAATGGAACGACTCGTGTAAATTGATAACCAAATTTCGAGGCTATGCTACTTATAATTCCAAAGTTATTCGATATCGCAAATTTGGCTTGTATGGGCGGAGCTACACCCCCTTGTTCAATGACGTCTTAGTTTTCTAGTTGATGGATATCACCCAATAGTAATTCCATACTGAATTTCGTTGTTATACGACGTTTAGTTCCAAAGCTATCTGATATCAAAAATTTAAAGTGTATGGGCGGGGTACCATTTGAGGCCTACCTATTTTTTTTTGCAGCATTAGATTTAGAATGTGTTGTCTTCTTATGATCAATGTGTTGTGCGTGTTATTAAAGTTTGTACACAATTGACCGAGGACCGGACCTACAGGTTTAAGGTTAATTAAGGTTTAATTTAATATACATACGTGTAAATTTTTCGAAAAAAAACATTTTTTTTTTTTTGTTTAATGTGTTCTTTATAGTTTTAAGAATATACATACACATTTTTAAATCAATATTTAAGCAAAAACAGAAGTTATAACGGTTTTCGTTAACCTATGTCTAAGCTCCATACAACAAACAAAAAATTTTAAACGCGATTTCCTCGAAACTAGTTTTTTAAAACGGTTCGATAGATAACTCGAAATCTATTGGTTCAACTGCAATGATTTTGTTTTGCATTTTGTTCGTTATTTTGTCCTTTAAGCATCCTCCCTTATCACATAGAGGATTTACCATTTTTGCCTCTGAATTTTCTTTTATTGTATTTTAATTAATTGCACCTTAAAAAAAAAAAAAAAAAAAATGTACTCATTTGTTGAAATATCTTAACTGATAAAAACTCATTATACTATTTTTTTTTATTATTTACTTTTGTATTAGTCGCAATTCTGGACGAATAAAATTGAATTGAATTGAAAAAAAAGCATCCTCCCTAAATTCAAGTATCTACTTTTTTTTGTTTTTTTTATATTTATAAACAAAAAAGCGCGCGAAAATGTATCTATTTTTCGAACCTTTTACTTCAACTTCCGCCATAATTAAAACAAAAAACGCGGATGTCTTGCGTAGGGGGGATGCTTAATATAAGGTCTATGCTTTAAAATGTCATTTGATTTTTTTGTTTCCGATACATGGGAAAGGCCATATTCATCAAACCGTTTTGGATGCCTTTTTTTCAATGCCATTTTCAGCGCCCTCTGTATAAAAGCCAGAACCGTATTTGAAAAAAAATAAATATTTTTATCAAGTATTTTTTATGTACAATAATCTGTATAAATTTAAAAAAAAATATAATAACTTCTTATAGCCAAAAAACTTTTTTGAAAACAGCTTCTGTTTTTGGTTGCTACACGTATATTATACCTTAACGCCGACTCCGAATGGCGATGAACGTAATGCTCTTGTTCTCAAGAAGCTTTACATGGCATTTTTGATTACTCTCTGAGGTTTGCCATTGTCTGCAGAGAGGTGTACTTGCTGTACATTCAAAATATTGTATCGACACAACTCGAAAATGACGCAACTTGAGGTTCTAGTGTAATTATTTAATACTTTTATATCTTATAGTTTTAAACGAGCAATATTTAGATATATGTATATATACTAGCTTTTTCCCGGTGCGCTTTGCTGCACCTTATCTAGATAAGTACCGGAAAATGTTGCAATGCCTTCAGCGTTATTATTTCTAAACCATCTCGTACTCGAAACATAGGGGTCGTTCATAAATGATGTGCCCGATTTTCAATTTTTTTATTTTACCCCCCTCCGGTACTCTTTGTAGTGCATTTCAAAAAGACTCTCCTCCACCCCCATAAAGTAACGTATTACTTATGAAATAAAAAAGTTAATTGATTAAAAATATTCGAAAATAGAAAAAATAACTATCGAAAAGCAAGCAAAGAAAAAGTATGCCCTTACTACACTTGCCAATAGTTAGCAGTCAATTTAGACTATCAAACATGAAGATGTAAAGATGAAAATGGTTTGAAATGTTGGATTGTATTAATTTAAATTTTTTCGAGTTTTTTTATTTTTGGCCACATTACTATATTTGAGACCCCCTCCCCCCATTCGTTACTTATCGTAGTACATTTTAAAACCTCTCTCTCTACTGAATTGTTAACGTAATTTATGAATGACCCCATAGTTACTGCGCAAATTTGAGCTTAATCGGGTCAGTAGTTTTGGAATCTATAGCAGCGATATTACCAAGTAGTAACTTTATTCTTACTTCTATGTTCTTTGTCTTTTACTTCCATAGCTTTTCTGTGTCATAAAATTGGCTTGTATGGGTTGAGACACACCTCCTTGTCCAATGCATGTTACCTTTTCTAGTATAAGGACATCACCAAATGGTATCTACATTCTGAGTTTCAATGTTTTGTGACTTTTACTTCTATAGCTATTCTGTATCGTAAATTTGGCTTATATGGGTGGAGCTACACCCTGTTTTCGAATGCCCGTGCCAGTTTTTCAGTAGAAAGACCTTCATTGTTATACGACATATAGTTCCAAAGCAATTCGATATCATAAATTTGGCCTGTGTGGCCAAATTCCCCCTTGTCTAATGTTCGCTTAAGTGGCGTCCGTGGCGTAGTTGGTTAAAGTGCGTGGCCGCTATGTCAACGAACCTGGAGACCCAGGTTCGAAACCCAGCAGCGACAGAAAATTATTTGAATTAAAGTAATTTTTCTGTACGGCCGCCACCTCTCTGCAGACAATGGCAAACCTCTGAGAGTAATAAAAATGCCATGTAAAGCTTCTTGAGAATAAGAACATTTCGTTCATCGCCGTTCGGAGTCGGCGTTAAGCCTGTAGGTCCATTTCTCGGTCAATTGTGTACAAACTTAATAACACGCACAACACAATTGATCATAAGAAGCTAGGTCAAAGTCCTTTCAAGGGCTGAAATGACCAGTTATTTATTTTTTTATTTTTATCTAATGTTCGCTCAAATATATAGTAACTGCCTCTTGGGCCCATAGCATCTACATATCAAGTTTCACTATCAAAACATGAACAACTCAGGAATAATAATGATTTCTAAAAAATGGGCGTATATATAGTTAGACCACGCCCAGTTTTAGTATAGTTGCCGACAGTAACCATACGAACTTATGTACCAAATTATAGTCTAATACGACCAAAACCGTCTTAAAAATATAGCATTTTTATTGATTTGTGGGCGGTAAAAGGGGGTATGGAAAAAAAGGGGTGTGGGAAATTTTTTCTATGCCTATATTTTTCGCGCAAATGCAAACTAAAGTGAGACTTCCAAAATTATTCCAATATTCCATTTATTTCCAATTTCCCTTGCAAATATTTCCCCATATACACCATATGTGCACACCTGTATTTTTTCACACCTGTATTGTTGTAAAGATCACTAAAATGCCTATAATTCATGAACCAATACACATACAAAGACCGTTTGTACATAAAAACCTTCATATTGACGTCACCTTTCATGATAATTCCAGAAACGAAATCGGTTCACGCATTACAGAGAACATCAATTTCATACCCAATGCAACTTATTTTTATATACAAGGTGGCGCAAAAATAACCTTCCGATGTTTTTTGGCTGTAATTTAAAAAAAAAATGAAAAACTTTGATTCTTCTTGTGGATTATTTTTATTTGGTCTTTTAATTTTTTTTACATCAAGTCGAGAATATGATGTCATGTAAATGGCCGCCGCCACAGTTGATTGTCATTTGAGCCCTTTTTATGGCATTTTTCATCACTTCGGCCAAAACTTCCGGCGATAGGTCCTCACATTCTTGACGGATATTGTCTTTAAGAGCTGCAAGAGTCTGAGGCTTGTTGACATAAACCCGCGACTTCAAAAAGCCCCACAAAAAGAAGTCTGGAGCGGTCAAATCAGGCGATCTTGCTGGCCAGTGCAAATCGCCAAATCGGGAGATTAGGCGCCCGGGAAATGCATCCTTCAGCATATCGGTTGTGGCACGTGCAGTGTGTGCCGTTGCACCGTCCTGTTGGAACCACATGTTTTCCAATCCCAATTCATCAAGTTGCGGCAAAAAGAACTCGTTGATCATTGCTCTGTAGCGCTCACCATTCACAGTAACCGTCTTCGAAGAAAAAAGGTCCGTTGACTCCTCCAGCGAAAACAGCACACCATACAGTGACTTTGAGCGGGTGTAATGGCTTTTCGTGGGTTACACGCGGATTTTCAGTGCCCCAGAAGCGTAAATTTTGCTTATTTACGTACCCGCTAAGATGGAAATGGGCCTCATCACTCATGAATATTTTTGATGAAAAATCATCTTATCTTAAAATCAGCAATATTCCGCGTTCTGGAGCAGTGTAGCGTAACATTGTTTATTAACGTGTATTTCGCATGTGTTTACTACACAAATGTCAAAACAGAACTGACATTAGGGGCCAATCGCAAAATTTATAGCATTTTCTGATAGGAGGATTACTTTTGCGCCACCTTGTATATAGATTTGTAAATGGTGGGTTTATGGAGGCGAAAAATCGATCTAGCTAGGTCTTCAAAATTCTTTTTACTTGTACGTACCAGTGTTGCCAGAAATTTTTGGGGAAAAAGGCTAGATGGGCTTTAAAAAAGGGCTAGAAAAGGCTAGATGGCTTAAAAAAAAGGGCTAAAAAAAGGCTAGATTTGTTTACAGTATTTTTTTACTCTGTGAATAAACGTACGCATTTATATATTTACATATAATATTAATATGATATAAAACAATACCAAGAGCAAAACATATTTGAAATTGATTAAAATTGAATTAAGTCTTTCAAGCTTAAATATATAATAAGTGTAAAAACCGTATTTTTCGAGTTTTTCAGATTTTTCTTGCTTGCACTCGGCTCCTCAAATTCCATTAATCAGACGAAGTCCTATTGCTGGAGCTGGAAGTACTTTCAGTTTCATCATTAGAATCACCTATTTTCTAACTCATTTCTTGTATGAAAAACTTTATTGAAATATCTAGTAAATGGTTTTTAAGCAAACATTGTTTTATTTAATATAAATAAACATACATTATAAGAGCGAGAAAATATATAGAGGAAATTAAATTTCAAAATAAAAAAACTGCTTCTATTGTCAATAATTTTTATTTGAAATTTTTGTTGTTTGAATTTTTTGATTAAAATTTTGTTTGTTTAAATTTAATCATATTTATTATAGGCGTTATTATAATTGTTTTATAATGGTGCGTACCTGTGATTTAGGAAAAACAAATATGATTTGTTTTCTTATATGTTTGGGGCAAACGTTTTCATAACAACCGCCCCTGTGACGGTTTGACTTTTTATTTTTTGTGTAGTAATTTTCATATATTCAAATATACTAACACAAACAGCAACATCTTATGTTGTTATGGCTGTCTCTCTTCGATTTCAGAGTTGGAATACAGAAGTATTACATAAACATATGTTCTACCTTATTAGCTTTGGGCACAACCTTTTTTTGAGATGCATTTATATGCCTTTTTTTCTCTCTGAGAATAAGAATAAAGAAGTTGTATGGTTATTCTCTTTGAATTTTAATTAATTACTTAAACAATGGTTATTAAATTTATATATCCCATGTCCCAACTGGGCACCATAGCTATCGTGGAGAAAAAGAATTTTTGAAATAGCGCCTGCCATTCTCAAGCTTTTCGCAGCCGAACATACGTGAGTCTTCTTTTATATAATAGTATAGATTACATGTATTTTTAAGTCATGTAACTTTTTATTGTATGCCGATGATTTAAAAATGTTCACTTCTGTAACAAATTCACATGACTGTACTATGTTTCAAGAAGATATAAATTCTTTAATAATATGGTGTAACTTGAACGATTTGCATCTTAATTTTAACAAATGTAAGATACTCACTTGCGCACGTAAACACTCACCAATAGTTCACAACTACTATTATGATATCAATTGCTTTTTTGCAAGAGAAAATGTCTTTGAGAAAATGAGAAAGAAATTTATAAAGTTTAAATTCATAATACCGCTTTTAAACGAGTCAATATTTGAATATTACTGCTCTAATTTAATACCAAAAAAATGCACTAACCTTGGTTAACATCTAGGCTATATCATTTTCATTACAAAAACTAAACGAGAACTATAACAAACCGGGAGTATTCAACGATAAATTTTGCTCATACCATTTTGATAAAGTGTCAAAGTTTTCGGTGGTTTACCTACACTATTGGTTAAAATGTTATATTCTTGGCTTGGGTGAATCAAACATTTTTTTTCTTGGCAGGGTATAGAAGTAAATGCTCTCAAAGCAATGTATTAAACAATATATTACTTTGGTGGATAAGCATAAGTTTCTAATGTCCATACAATTCTTTTTACCTAAGCCGACTTAGGTGATTTTACTATTGCTTTTTTTCTCGGTGTAGAAAGCCACTGACGAGCGTCTACGTATACTTTTCTATACAAAGTGATGAAACTAATTAACCCCTACGGATTGGCCGGAGGGAATAGGTCCCCAAGGGAAAAATGTTCCTTTTGCAAAAATAATGGGGGTCGGTCATACATATTAACACTCTCCGGCCCTACTTAAAGCTCCTCTGTTCAGGTGTAGGAAATAAAAAAACAACAAAAAGACATAAACATACTTCAATCCAATGCTTTGAAGTTAAACTGTATTCTTAGCTCGAGAAACGAAGTTTGCACGGACGACACGAAGTGATTTCCTCGAACATCGTGAACAGACTTGAAAAAAAAGGATTTGTAGGCAAAATAATTGCTTTTTTCCTACATTTCAAGTTTCTACATTTCAAGTTTTCTACATATCAAGTTTCTTCATTTCAAGTTTTCTACATTTGGCGACTTGATTTTTGCTGCCTTTGATTCGCGCAAACTTGTTCTTTCCCTGCCTCGACTTGTAGGGAGTTGAAAAATTAAAGAAACTTGAAACAACAAATGGATCCGTTCATGCAGATCTCTGGTGCATACATCTAAAGCAATATATCAAAAAAGGCTAGAACGAAACAAAAAAAGGCTAAAAAAAAGGCTAGAGGCTAGATGGTATTTTTCGAGGCTAGACGACAGTAAAAAAGGCTAGATCTAGCCTCAAAAAGGCTAGACTGGCAACACTGGTACGTACAATAAAAAATCTCCAATTCACTATGTGTATTGAATGTGCAACTTAACAACTGCGCCATCTGTTTAAGCTCTTTTATACTAAAATTAAGCAATAATGTGCTGAAACTAGACACGATCCAACGAGAACAGCTAGTAGTTTAGCAATCATCTTAACAAACAGATGGCGCTGATATCAAGACTAAAAGAACATATTTTAGTTCAAGCGCTAACATTAGACACGATCCAACGAGAATAACTAGTATTTTAACAATCCACTGAACAAACAGATGGCGTGGTTTGTTTTAATGTACAAACCAAGAAACTTTACTTGCCTCCACAATATGATTATTAATTCAACAATAGGGCAATGGCTACAGTGTAAATTTACAAAGTGGAAATCTGCTCAATTTCGATTTAACTTTTATTTATATTTTAATTTTTTATTTGATTTCGGAAATTTACTCATTCGAGAAGTTTTAAAGAAAGTAAAAAATAAAAAATTTTAACACATGAGCTCTAGCGAGATACAGAGCGAGCGCGGTCGCCCAAGTACTTCAATATTAGGTCTGTTTCCGTACTTTACACTGTGTAAGATTTGTGTAAAACGTGTGCTAGAGAGTAAAAACGAAATGTGAGAATAGTTGCAAAAGTACGGAAACAGCTTCTAGTAAGTTTCGAGCACAAAACAGCTGATTTTGACTGCAGACGGCAGCACAAAATTCAAAACACTTTCACTCAAATTATTAAAAGCCATTTTTAATGCAAAACTGAACAATTAATTAATTTTTATTTATTACTATTTATTTATTGTACGTAAATTTCTTTTTAGGCACACAATTTATGAGTTTATTTATCGCAAAACATAAACAATTATGAAATGTAATTTGACATTTGCTTCTTCTTATTGATGCTTATTCTTCTTGATGCTTGTTCTTACTTTACTCGAAGTCTCGAGTTCTAGCACTCTCTGTGCACTTTGTGTGCTCGAGAGAGCGATTTTATGCTTGTTCTTCTTCTCCCATTTTAAGCACAGAAAGTACGGAAACAGAAAATAGCGTCCCACAAGTTACACAGTGTGCGTACGGAAACAGACCTATTATTAACAAAAGTAGAATGCGTTTCTATTTATTTCCCAAAATATGAAATCGAGTTCACTGCTTTATTCCATACAAAACTCGGTTGCTTTTCTTGTCTTGCTTATCGTTGGTGTGATACAAAATGATGCTATAAAGTAGTGATGCTCAACTCGGCACCTACGAGCTCTCAGCTCTTAAGAGTAGACATCGAGCTCGGCGAGCTCGCTGAGTGTTTGTTTGCATGTTTTGTGTGTGCTTAATTTGAAAGGAAATATCAGTCAGAATTTTAATTAGACAGCATTTATACAATAAAGAGTATTTCATTTATAAACTATAGTTAAACAATTACTTTTATTCCTAAAATATGGTTAATTACAAGTAATTTATTTAAATATACATATATAGTCAATGCTAATATTTTGTTTTCTAGGCAGTTTGATTTTTGAGTCACCAAGCATGCAAGCGCGAAAAGTTATTATTTCTGAAAAGTGCACACAATTCAGCTGCACAATGATTTGACGTAAAAAAATTAAAAAATTTTGAAACGCTTTATTTAAACGCGTTTGCAGTTTATAGGCATTAAGCGCATCGCAAAGCATTGTAGATTGCTACATAACAACTCTGCTTATGAAAATGTTTTGACAGCTCGTACGAGATTCTTACGTTGTCTCGCATCGCACTCTCGCACTATTGTATTTCAGGCTACTGCAATTGATACACCGGTTATAATGTATATTTCTTGCTGGGTTGGTATTGTTTTGTTTTTGCTCACAGTGGAACATTTCTTAAATTTTGTTGTTGCATTACGAAGTTGGGTGCATTGTGTTATTTCTCAGAAGTTCATACTATACAGCTGTGTAATGGATTTAATCTTATTTTAATTATAAGTAAAATAAATTTGAAGATACCTTGTATATTATTATTTTTGCACTTATTTTATGGATGTGAATTATAAGACCGCATATGAGTGCTTTTGCCCACCGTGCTATGTTGTTGAATACAAATACACACACGCGTTTCTTTGCTTCAATTTTATGTGAAGAGCCGCTGCTAGCTCTACGCCAGCATAGCGAGCTAATGAGTTTGGCATCACTACCATAAAGCACCTTTCTTCAAAATGGACTTTGTTATTCTACCTTTGTCAAAACCGCCTTTGTTAAAAAGTCAAAGCCTAAAAGTATGCACAATATATTTAGCTCGTTCTGAATTACTTGCACAACAGTTTTGCCATAAAAATGTTCACCGTAGCTGTGTCTGAGCTGCAGAGGGGGATAGTGCAGCAAATTTTCAGCTTCAGCTGACCATGGTATAATAATACATGGTAGGATTGACAACTGCTTATTTTCTCTTCAACAGGAAAACATAAACTGTCCAAAACAGCTTTTTGTGGAAATACATCAGCAGCTGCTGTGGTTGTTGTTTTTTTTCACTTCAACGTTTTCAACATTGCTTGTGTTTTCAATGGCGGATTGTGAGCGCTCTCTTTTTGAGTATATTTTTTGACAGTATATGATTTCCCAAGCAACTGTCAATGGTCGCATTCTGGCCGATACTTTCTACGCAACTGTTGCTCAACTTTCCGGCTGAATGGTATGTAGCATAAAGCGCTCACACAACATGTTGCCTGAGCGGTCGCCATTTTAGGTAGCGAAAATATTTTATGCTACCTCGACTGAGCGGTTTGCGCTCACTTGATGTTGACAGATGAAAAAAGTGTTTTGTTGTGAAGTTGTGCTGTAAAATTATAAGATTAGTATTTTAATATAAAAATACTTAAGTATATATCTTTTCCATGATTTCCTTGCGAATTTAATTTTATTATATTGCTTTAAATTAATTTTTTTGAATCGAATCATGAACAGCTGTTTGCAGTTTGACGTTTCTCAAAAAAAACCCATTCAGCAGAATGTATCACTTTATGCTACTTCGCTACCTGAGCGCTTTTTCTGCCAGAATGCGACCAATGCTACCTTGTATTATTATACCATGCAGCTGTCATGTACTGATATTGTAAAATTATTCATTACTTCCAAGTAGGGATGGGCACATTGACAAAAAAAAACTACTTTTCGGTTAACCGGTTTTTCAAATTTTGGTTTTCAACCGAAACTAAAAACCGAAGTAAAACACCGGTTTTCCCAAAAACCGACCGTTTTTTAAAGATATTTTTTAAAAATATACACATTGCACTCTAACCCTTTTATGTCCGAATTTATTTGGGATGATCTACAATATTTGTAAGGCCATACAGATTCTTGTATGTATAAACGTAAACATTAAGTGGTATCAATTTTTAAGTCCTATGTATGTATTATGGTTTATTTTTTATGAGATGATGAATTTTGCTAATATTAAGTTTCCTGAGAAAAATCTGAAAGCTTTTTATCTATTATTCTATGTTTTGTGCACGTCTATTTTCAACTAATTAATAGGTATACCTTTCATTGAAAAGTTATGTATCGTTTTATTTTCATATTATTTTAATGCACACTCACTTTTTGCGAATATTTTTTTGGACGTGTTACCGAGCGTTTCCACCGCCCGAACGAACGAAGAAATCATCGCGAACAAATCGTCGCGATGAATTCTTCGTTCGGTCCAACTGTTTCCACCGCACGAACACAAGTTGCGAACATTGGTAAGTCGCCATCTTGTTCGTTCGTGCAGTGGAAACACTTAAATTCAATGCTTGCGAGCATCAGCGTTGATCAATATTTGTTTAAGCAAACGTACTAAATTCGATTAATTTTTACTACTTTTATGCCTTTTAATTTAGGTTTTATGTAAGTATTTATGTAAAGAATTTATTATATAAAGAATATTATATAAATCATTTGCTTATATAAAGTGCTAATAAAATAAGAAAGTAAATTAAAGTTCTTTTGCGTTAAATTTTCAATATATTTTCTTTCTTTTTTGTTTTTCCTACGTTATTAACTACAATTTCAACAAATCTACTACCTATGCGCAAATAAGCACTAGATTCGCCCAAAAAGATCGAGCGTCGGCCGATCAGAGCGAACGAAGAAATCTTCGTTCGTTCGTGCTGGAAAAGTGTTTACACTGCGCGAATAGCGCTCGCGAGCATTTTGTAAAAAACCAATGTTCCGAACCTTGGTTCGGACCAAACTGTTTACACCGCCTGAACGAACGAAGAAATCTTCGTTCGTTCGGGCGGTGGAAACGCTCGGTTACGAAGAACAGCAATTAAAAAAACTACTGACAATGCTTATAACGGAAATTCTGTCAGTAAGCTTGCAAAATATATTTAATAATTGGCCAACAAACAAAACATTGTGAAAGAATTATAAACAATGATTTTATGAGCATTAATATGAATGTTGCCTACAGGTAACATTGGGCATGAAAGCGTTAAAGAATTATTTTTAAAAGCAGCTTACAAAATTTTTGTAGATTTTTTATCCTGCCTTAAATCTATCAAACATTTTTAGAAAATTCGCAATATTTTGTATCTATTACAGTTAAAAATAAAAAAGAACGGTTTTTTCACTAGTTTCTAAAAATTCTTCATTGACTTTATTTTAAGTAGAACGTTCATTAAATATTGCACATTCTAAAAAATCCAATGTTTCTATTGTACAATTTTCACTTTAAAATAAAGCAAATTTGAGAGGTGTGTTTTTTTTATTTTTTATTATATAGCTTATAAGAAAAAGTTCAACAGAAAACTCAGTTTTTAACATGATACAATCGTAAGGTAGATGCGAGGTAGAGAAAAATATTTAATGTAGCTCTGTTCTGTCGCCATATCGAAGTAACCTTTCAAATAATTTTCAAAATATAAATTGAATTTTATTTTCAAGTAGCTCTTATCTGTCATTTATATAAAAAAAATTAAAACAAAACAAATTTTTTTCAAAAAATCATAACAAAACTCTAAAAATTTCTTGACAAATTTTCCTTTGTTTGAGAAAAGTAAGAAGAACATATCTGAAGAGAGCTAGATTCTGAGGCATCTACCTTGTTACTGCCCAGCAGTTATTTTAGAGTCAATTGAAAAAGTGAACTAGTTCATTTCTAGCAAGGTATATTAAGGAAGGTAGAGTTGTTAGTTGAAATTCTCTCTTGTGGTGGGTACAGCACCTGTCAAAATCGGCTATTGGACGAATAAAAGCAAAACAAATAACAAAATTTTCCAATTAGAATTGTGTTTTTGATGAAAATTATTTAAGCGATTTAATGCCCAGAAGTTGTGCAATTTGTTAGAAGCCTTTTCAAAAAGAAAATGGCTCGTCTTTTAGTGTGCCTCTTAATGAAGCAAGACGCAATCACTGGAACGTTGCTTTTTTTTCCCAATCAACACACAACATTTTTTTTTCCACATAACATTTTCCCAATCAGCGCGGGTCTGCGAAAAGCATTTTTATATAACGGATTTTATAAATCCTCCGGGGAATAATTACGGTTCACTCCGGTTGAAGCCAGGAGCAGTGCCTTAGTGTTATTTTACCTTCACGATAAATACTAAAAATAAACATTCAGCACGCACAAAAATTAAAACTATAAATTTTAACACATTTGACAGTCTTCTATTCACTGTTTGTTTTGTTTTTTTTACGCTCTTCTTATGTTTGACAGCTACTGTACCCACCACTCCGAGACGAACCTACCTTGTTGAATATACCTTGATTTCTAGCGCAGATCGAAGTAGCTCTGAAAAAGTGCAAAAGGCGTTCAGTGTAGAACAAACTTTGATTTTGTTTTCAAAAGTATTGCTGAAAAAATAAACGCGTTGTGGCTATTTTTTAAAATAGGCTGGGCTCAAGAAAAAATAATAACAAGAAAAAAAAAATGTCTATAGACATTGGGGATGGAAAAAATTCAAGCCAGAAAAGGATGGAAAAGATCGTACAAATTAGGTCTTTAGGACCTTTGTTCCAGTTCATTAAATTTTCACACTTTTAAAATGTTCACTTTAAAACTAGTTAAAAAAGAACCACTTCCAGCCTTCTGCGAAAGCAACCAGTTTAAAAATGTTCCTAATGAACTAGTTCAAATATGGGGAAAAGGAGTGTTTATGGAGACAATTGTCTTTTCCTATGACATTAACCCGCAAAAAGCGTCAGTTCGATCAATGTTAAAGGATATTGTAGAGGAACTAGTACTGGTATTTTTTGGAACTAGTTCAGAACTATTTCAAATTTGGTCCACTTTTCTGCTGGGTGTATCATGGTTTTTAAGAAGTAAAACAATTGAAATTTTCTGGCTTCTAAAGCATTTGAGATCAATGTATATATTCACTTTTAACTAATAAAATAGTAAGTATATTACTGTTTACTAATTCTATATAAGATAAGGGTACTAAAGTTGACTGAAATAAAATAGGAAATTCAATGTAAGTGAGATCGCATGAATACTAACGGTGTTGCTTTCAATCATAAGATCCATCTGATGGATTGCATTTGGACCACTATTTTCCGTCTATACGATTTAAAAAAACTCTTTGTGTAATGTGTGAATCCACTAGGCGACTTCTTTCGTCGGAAAGAACATCATTGATTGTAGAAACAAGCCTCTCAGAGGCCACTGAGCTGCCTAGTACTATGAGGTACTTAAGGGCCGTTGTGGATAAATGTTCAATACATGCCATGTTATTTTTCCAAAACTTGATAGGCTCTGTTGCTCGTGGCATAATTGCCTGCCTAATATACATCGTTAGCTCGCTTGGCACAATAGTACTCCGATCTGGATGTTCATTACGTACAACAGTCGAAAAAGTTTGTTCATGTGACGACCAAAGGGGCACTGTGTGAAATGTGTCTTGGTTTTTCTTCCTTTTCGCCCGCTTCCTTTTTAAGAATTTTTATATCTCTTACAATTTTCGACACCGAGTCAGCCGCCACTGTCGCCTTTAAGTAAACATTTTTAAAGCGTGGATCCAAAAGTGTTGTTGAATTTAGCAATACATTGCTGTCGTAGTTTTTATATAATACATTATGCCCATCGTAATTTCCATATGTCGCAGTCCTCCACCTGAAACAGTTTTTTATATATAATATGAACTTAAACATCTGAAGTATATATGTATATACATCCATATCTGCCTTCCCCCTAAACGCACTTACAAGGTATACACACCCACATTGGTGGGTACATATGTATATTATCCTTGAAGTTCGTTTAATCTAACATAAACCACTAATGATAATTACTTGAATAGCTAGATATGTTGTCCGTAACCTCAAACAAAGTGGGCTGACCACTTCTTCGGGTAGACACACCTGGGACACACCTTATCGAGGGTTATTGAGGCAGCAGGAGAGCTCGACGAAGCAGTGACAGATACCGGTGCAATGGCTACAGCATTAGGCGAAACGTTACATAGATTTACTATGTCAGAGGACGCAGTAGCTGCAACTAGCGAAGTACCAACAGCAGCAGGCGACGACCTTTCGTGGGAACCAGACAAACCACTGCGGATTGACGATGAAATTGCCGTAGAGGGGCAAGAGTCAGAGTCAGAATCATCGTGGATCACCGATTGCTAAAACAACAAAAAATAATTTAAAAAAGTAAAATATCTAAAAAAGCTCACCTTTCTTGGCATCTTCACTGAGTGCCTGTTCCCTAGATGTTGGCGCATATTTGATGTGCCACCTGACACTTTCAATCTTTTGTTGCAAAGATTACACTCTGCCAAACTATCATTTATTTTTTTAAAATAACGCCACACTTCACTTTTCATTTTAGACAAACTCATTTGCTTATTGGAAATTTTCATTTATTTGCTTTTTTTATCTTTGCCGCGTTTTTGTCCGGTTGCATTTTTCGGTCGGTTTTTGACATTTTCCACCGGTGTTGCGGTGTTTCATATCTAAAAAAAACACCGAAAAAACCGGTTTTTTTTTAAAAAAAAACCTATCGCACTCAAATACCGACCGTTTTTGCCCATCCCTACTTCCAAGTGGTGTTGACTTAAAAAAAAAAATAAATAAATAACTGGCCATTTGAGCCCTTGAAAGGACTTTGACCTAGCTTCTTATGATCAATTGTGTTGTGCGTGTTATTAAGTTTGTACACAATTGACCGAGAAACGGACCTACAGGTTTTAACGCCGAGTTCGAACGGAATGTTCTTATTCTCAAGAAGCTTTACATGGCCATGGGTGTAATAATAATAAGGTGTTAGTGAATTTTTGACAACACCAAGAATAGCTTTCTTTCTGTCAAAAAATTGAGAGCGAAAGAGAGGAGCCGTTGATAGTTGTCAAATTGTGTTATTTGTTTGAGTTGCTAGATGATGATGTGTTATAGTTTTTATAGGTTATTGTGCGAATAAAGTTTAAATAAATATTTAATTTAATTAATTGTGCCGTGTTATTGTTATTATATAATACAAAAAGTTATTGCAGTTGTCTTCGCCCATTTGCCAAGTTCGCCATTGAATGGTATTGTCATTTTATCAAAAACGTGCGCTAGAAGGTGCCACCGACATGAAGCTTTGGCCAGCATGCAAATTGTCTTGCATTCACATCGACTGCTTCAAGAAAATATCGAATACCATGAAAGAATGTTCAATAACTCATTGGGCATTGAGCTTCGACCGACTGCACGTTAGAGAGAAGTGTCAAATTCACTAACACCTTATTATTATTACACCATGTACATGGCATTTTGATTACTCTCTGAGGTTTGCAGAGAGGTGGCGGCCGTACAGAAAAATTATTTTAATTCAAATAATTTTCTGTCGCTGCTAGGGTTCGAACCTGGGTCTCCAAGTTCGTTGACATAGTGGCCACGCACTTTAACCAACTACGGTGTTGACTTATGGGTCCATTACACGATGATCGTTTGATCGCGGTCAAAATATTTTTGTTGTTGCTTTCAATGCGAAACAATTGTTCATTCGCTCTGGCTCTCTGTGTTTTTCGACAGTTTCGCATTGAAAGCAACAACAAAAATATTTTGACCGCGATCAAACAATCATCGTGTAATATGGGCCTTATGAATTAAAAAATATAAGCCTCACTATACATTAGTGATAGTGTAAAATTTTTCACTAAAATTCATATAGTGCAACTTTTTTTTGTTGCATTAGAATTAATAGTGCAAAAAAAAAATACCCGCACTCATAGTAGTGGAACACAGAGAGTTTTAACTCGATTGAAAGAAAAGGTCAACAGTTTATTTTGAATAATTGCACTTATATTAATTTAAAATTTCAAAATTGTTAGCCCATTTAGAAAATTATATATTATTAATATAGAATTTTCTTTTATTCGAGTCTGGCTGAGATAATTTCAAAACCAGTAATATTTGAAAGTTGAGTGGAAACATTTTTAATTGCAGCTTTCATGTAGTGACTGCTCAAATTTTGCACTATTTGAGTGTAGTGCAGATTTAGTCACTACCACTAAATTTAGTTGTAATGCAACAAAATAACTCTATCACTAAAGTCTCTAGTGATAGTGAAGAGATGTTTCACTATCACTAAGCTGGCAAAAAAATAGTGAAAAATATAATTTCTTTCAATATATTTAGTGTTAGTGAAATGCTTAGTGCACTCACCATTTAGTGCAAAACGCCCAACTCTGCTGAGCTGCACAAACATAGGAAGAATTACTTAACTTTCTGCCATTAATCAAGTAATTCGTCTCCTCCACAGTCACATTTCAAAACAATGAAAGCAGTAAAATTTTTTTAAAATACACTTAAAGAAGAATTACAATTGTTATTTCATGAATTACAATTGAAAAATATGAATTACAATTGACATTTCATGAATTACAATTGAAAACTATGAATTACAATTGGGATTTTATGATTTGCAATTGAGATCTATCTCATGAATTACAATTGGAAAAGGTGTAGAGTCTAGACTCTAGACATAATCATGATACAATAACAAGGTAGCCACATATTGGAGAAAAACGGAAGCTAGATGTCAAATCCATCTGTTGATTTTTAGTTTTTATAATTGTTGCTTTTGCCGTTTGTGGCACTTACAGTTTTGTTGTAAGTTCCAAATTTGACCAGCTATTTTAAAATAAGCCTAACTTGCTATTGTATCATGGACTTACGATTCATATTTCGAAGAATATGTAAAAGAAATGTGAAGTTAAATTTGATTTCTCAGAGTAGATTAATATCTTACTTTATTTTTATTTTTTTTAATTCAGCATTCACTGATAACTTGGACTTAATTATCGGTGAAGATATGGAATAAACGCAGGTTTTAAAAGGCTTTATATTTCACAACATGGATATCGTCGGCGACTTATGCGTATGGAAGAAAACCAGATTTAATCCCGAACTCTCTATCATAGTAGTATGGGGCTCTGCGAAGCATTTTATTGGGTTTTTTTTTTCTAATTGGTACAACTTTAAGCGTATTATTGGGTTTCTTTTCTATTTGGCCCAACTTTAAGCGTATATGAAAGCATCAAATTCTATTCCAAGTTCAATAAAAATAATACTTAAAAAACTAGTAAGGAATGATCTTCGACTGGGCCGAAGTTAAAATACCCCCACGGCCGAACCAAAGTATATTCAAAGTCTTAAGCAATCAATAAAATGTTTATCTGTAAAAACGTTTTCGTTATATTTTTAACAGAAAATATTCGCTTTTGTTTTTTGATAAAGTCACTTTGTATGGGAGGTGGGCGTGGTTTTCACGCAATTTGGTTGAATTCCATACACATAGTACACGTTATATATCAAAGTTCATATGCAAAATTTCAAGTCCGTACATTAATTTTTGTGGATTTTAGAGAAATTTTACTTTTTTGATAAAGTCACTTTGTATGGGAGGTAGGCGTGGTTTTCATCCGATTTAGTTGAATTTCATACTTAGAGTGTATTTTGAACATCAAAACTCATATGCAAAATTGCAAGTTCATACATTCATTTTTGTTGAATTCTAAGAGATTTTACCGTTTTGATAAAGTCACTTTGTATGGGAGGTAGGCGTGGTTTTCATCCGATTTGGCTCATTTACGAACTTGACCTTAGTTTTTTAGATAAAAGCTTAAATATTGAATTTCGTGATGATAGCTTGAAAATTACGGCTGTAATCGTGACGACAGACGGACAGACGGACAGACGGACAGACGGACAGACGGACAGACAGACGGACATGGCTAAATCTACTCGGGTGGTGATGCTGATCAAGAATATATATACTTTTCTATACCTACCACGCCTCCTTATGGGCGTTACAAACGGAGTGACAAAATTAATATACCCCCATTTACGTTTTTTAAACGTGGGGGTATAATAAAATAAAATAAATAATACTTAATAAAAATATAAACGTTCTTTTTAGCAATAAAAACAAGATGATATATTTTACCTAAATTTTTTGTCAGTTTGTTTTTTCTTTATTTTTTTTTTTAGTTTTTCATTTTGTGTGTAAAATAGTATTTAATATTTAGCAAATACAAAAAAGAAGAATTATATGATAATTATTAATATTACTTGTATAACAATACGAAAAATTATTATAAGCTGTTGTCGTTTTATAAAAGTAATTATAATGATTACATTTAAGATTAATACCCTTGGGACAGAATAACAGTATTTTTCCTTTGTGGGTCTTGAACATTGTCCTCCTGTTCGTTTGCAAAGAGATAGAAAGAACGAAAACAAGGGTTACATTTTTTGTCAGATTGAGGATTTGGTGAATAAGTAAAACCTACCTTTTTGCCGATCAAGGATTTGTGAATATGTGGAATGACACCACCACCAGCAATTGTTGCTTTAATCAGGCTGTCCAATTCTTCGTCACCACGAATGGCCAACTGCAAATGACGTGGAGTAATACGCTTGACTTTAAGATCCTTTGATGCGTTACCAGCTAATTCCAGCACCTTAGAAAATAGATGAATTGTTGATATTCGATTTGATACATAGACAAAAAAAATATAGATATGGATATACAGACAGATGGATAGAAATATAGCTCAATTTAAATTTTAAAAGAAAATTTATGTTATTTTAGGGAATTTTAACAAACTTTCGATTTGCTCTTTCATCAATATAACGTTTCAGAATTTTTAAAAAAATTTGCAAAATTTCATAAATAAATGTTTAAATACGTTTTCGAGGTTTATTTTTATAAAAAAACTTTATGTTAAAATGCTACTCAAAGTTGGAATAAGTCCAAAGCATAAGTCATTTTTTTTTTAATGTTAAATAATAAAAATTTTACTACCATTATTTTCCCCGATGTTTCGTATGTCACTTCAATATGATGTTCAAAATTATAAAAAAAAACAAAAGCAGTAGAAACGACTAGACTAACATTTAAAATCAATACGATTTGTTACAAAGTTTAAACAAACTGAAAACCATAACAAACATAAAATATTATATTTCAGAGTCAGTAAATAAATGTGCATAGTTCTGAAGTGTCGAACAGTTGAATAAAGATCACCTCTAAACATAAAAAAGAAAAACTTATTTGGCACGACATTTATACAAACAAAAGTATTTTCGGCGTATTTTAAGACGTTTCATACCAAGAAGCAAGCACATAGTGCAACCTCTGGCTTTTTTCAAAATTATGTTAATGCACAGAAATTCCTACGACGAATCCCACACTACGCAACAATAATACAATTATTGAAAAAAAAATCTTGGAGTAAATATATCCGAAAACTCTATAGTATCTTTGAATAAAGCCAAACCTAGAACTCGTCTTTGCTGAAATAAAGTCCATTTCTAGCAAAGTTCAGTCAACACTTACTAGAACATACGTGAAAAGCAAACGAAAGCATCCTAATGGGACTCAGGATGAAACAATTATTATATTTGACGAATAATTGTTGATTTTTTGTAGATAGGATGGACTGTTGTTTGTTACTTGCTTATTTTTTTTGAACAGCCTTATGAACGTGTGTGAATAATTAATTTTTCCAAATTGTTAGAAATTTATCTTTAAACAGGGTGTTGTTAAAAGGCATAGAAAGCGATAACACATTTGCGGAAGCAAATTGTTTCAAAAATACTGGATGGAGAATTAAATTCTTTATACAGCGATAAAGCACCAACCAACAACACTGTAAAAAACTGGTAAGAGGTCGTTCATAAATAACGTTACCGATTTTCCAATTTTTTTACCCATCTCCCCTCCGTTTCTTTCGTAGTGCATTTCAAAACACCTCCCTCCACCCATAAAGTAACGTAGTATATGAAATAAAACAATGAATTGATTAAAAAATATTTAAAAATATATTTAGTTGGCTATCATGACTAAATAATTTTAAGAAAAAATTTAAAAAATCCATTATTTTCATCGATAAAAACTATTCCATCTTCAATCCAAGAGTCGATGATATCAATCACTCTAAACTTTGGGGACTCTGAAATAGAATTCTTCAACATATTCTATGTTCAAGTGTATCCTCATTTCTTATGCAAAGAAAGAAGTTTGAGAGAATACCCGTTAAGGCTGCACCTGTGCAGCAACAAGTTCAGTTTTTATGAGTATGCTTCCTTATAAAAACTTTTTAACAAAAAAAAAACCCGACTTCAAAATCACTACAAATTAAAAAATAATTTTAAATAACTTTTCCCATTAATTTCTTGGTCATATTTTAAAAGCTATTTATACGTGTTATAATATTTGAAATCTTATCATTTTCATTTTTTCTATTTTGTTTTATTATCATCAATATACTAATAGCTTTATGTACATAAAAGCTTTGAAGTCGGCGCTTATCTTACTATGTCGAAATCTTTTTATATTAATTTTTTTCTAATTTGTTTTATCGTAAAAATATTATTAACTTTATGAATATAAAGGCTTCTTAGCGATTTTTTTTCTTTCAATTGGCAATTTTTGAGTACGCTGAATGTAGCCAATGTGTTCCATGCATTATTTGTGCAGCTGTTACACACTATGTCATATTCAATATGAGCTTTACAAGCTCACCCAAACCAGTTTAGTGAGAATTTTAATGTGTACAAAGCTTTTAAAATTACTACAGTTTCACCAAGGCACCAAATAGTGCACGGATGGTAAAAGGTCATGATTGTGTGTCAAAGATGAGCGCCGACTTCAAAGCTTTTATGTTCATAAAGCAATTAATATATTGATAATAAAACAAAATAAAAAAAATGAAAATGATAAGATTTCCAATATTATAACACGTATAAATAGCTTTTAAAATATGACCAAGAAATTAATGGGAAAAGTTATTTAAAATTATTTTTTAATTTGTAGTGATTTTGAAGTCGGGTTTTTTTTTTGTTAAAAAGTTTTTATTTCTTCCTTTTTAGATAATATGAAATATTTTATGCAATAGTATTTATTCTTGAGGAAAATTTTAAACTTGAAACTTTGTTCTTAACAAATTTGATTTATTAATTCCTGAAAGTTTGTTGGGTATTTTCCATTTCTGCTTCTTTACAATTTGTAGTGCCACGCCCTTTCTCTAATCCCGCCTAATTTATTTACCGTACCATATAATGATTCTACCTACCCCTGTGCCAAATTTCAGTTTCCAAGTATCAATATTAACCGTAATATAGTACTTTCCTTAAAGTGACACATCCTGTGTACAATCCCGCTCACTTTTTTAATGATTCTACCTACTTATCTACCTGCATACAAAATATTAATACGCTAGTGTCAATATTAACTAAGATATAGTATTTTTATAATATTGACACGCCCCTTTGTTGAATAACGCCCACTTTTTTAGCTGTAATTTGCAGTAACTACCTACCCATGTACTACATTTCAACACCCTAGTGTCAATATTATTCGATATATAGTGTGTTTCTAATATTGCCACACCCATTTGTTGAATTACGCCCACTTTATTTACAGTGATTTTTAAAAATTGTGTCTACTCCTGTACTAAATTTCAGTACCCTTGTGTCAATACTATTCGAGATACAGTGTTTTTCCAATATTGCCACACCCCTTTGGCAAATAACGCCCACTTTATTAACTGTAATTTGTTATAACTATGCCTACCCATGTACTAAATTTCAGCACTCTAGTGTCAATATTATTCGATATATAGTGTGTTTCTAATATTGCCACACCCCTTTGTCGAATAACGCCCACTTTATTTACAGTAATTTTCAAAAATTGTGTCTACCCCTGTACTAAATTTCAGTACCCTAGTGTCAATACTATTCGAGATACAGTGTTTTTTCAATATTGCCACACCCCTTTGTCAAACAACGCCCACTTTATTGACTGTAATTTGTAATAGCTATGCCTACCCACGCACTAAATTTCAGCACCCTAGTGTCAATATTATTCGATATATAGTGTGTTTCTAATATTGCCACACCCCTTTGTCGAATAACGCCCACTTTCTTTACAGTAGTTTTTTAAAATTGTGTCTACCCCTGTACTTAATTTCAGTACCCTAGTGTCAATACTATTTGAGATACAGTGTTTTTTAATATGACCACACCCCTTTGTCAAATAACGCCCACTTTATTGATCGTAATTTGTAATAATTGTGTCTACCCCAGTGTTTTTACTGTAAATTTCAGTACCCTAGTGTCAATTTTAACTGAAATACAGTGTTTTTCTTATATTGACACGCCCCTTTGTCGAATATCGCCCACTTTTTTAAAAAAGGACCTCCGCGTTCATGGTATCTATCTGTTGACAAAAAATTACGGAAATCGGGCAAGTGCTTTAGGAGTTATCGATGTACATACATTTAAAAAAAAAAAAAAAAAAAAAAAAAAAAAAAAGCGCGGACAAACCAACGAAATTGAGAACCTCCTCCTTTTTGAAGTCGGTTAAAAATTGATTTATTTAAATAGTATGTACTTTTGTGGCGTCCGTGGCGTAGTTGGTTAAAGTGCGTGGCCGCTATGTCAAAGAACCCCGGAGACCCAGGTTCAAACTCCAGCAGCGACAGAAAATTATTTTGAATTAAAATAATTTTTCTGTACGGCCGCCACCTCTCTGCAGACAATGGCAAACCTCAGAGAGTAATCAAAATGCTATGTAAAGCTTCTTGAGAACGAGAACATTCCGTTCATCGCCGTTCGGAGTCGGCGTTAAGCATGTAGGTCCGGTTCTCGGTCGATTGTGTACAAACTTAATAACACGCACAACACAATTGACCATAAGAAGCTAGGCCAAAGTCCTTTCAAGGGCTGAAATGGCCAGTTATTTATTTTTTTTATATACTTTTTATATCAATTTATTTTAAATTAAATAAAACTCACCTATGAGAATTCATTGATGTTTTTGAAGCGAAATACAAGCCGCAATAAATATAGGACACAATCTTGAACTGATTTCAGGATTTCAATTTTTTCAAATTTTTTTTTATTTTTGGTCACGTTACTATATCTGAGACCCCCCTCCCTCTATCGTTACTTATCGTAGTGCATTTTAAAAACCCCTCCACCCCCCTAAATTGGTAACGTAGTTTATGAACGACCCCTATAATAAATTTAATTCCGTGCCGAATTCCTCGAAAGTCGTCAAAATCGGTGCTTATTCAGAAAACATCGATGCTGTATGTGAACTAATAAAGCAAGATCGTCATGTAACATACTGTGAGATGGAGACATTTTGTGGTATTGCTATAACAAGCATCAATAAAGTATTTCATGATAATTTGACGGAAAAATATTTGTACACGTTGGATTCCACATAATCCGACAAACGATAAAAAATCATGTTGATTGGTACAAGGAAATGCTGACAAAATACGACCAAGGTGTAGCAAAGGCTCTGTATAATAACTGCGAGTTAACGAATCATGGATTTATCATCAACCAAAACACCATTCGACTGCGAGTCTTCTAAAACGAACTAAAACCAATGAAAGTTGTTGGTGATAATTCAAGCATTTCGAGAAGGTTATTCCAAAAAAAAAATGTCTGAAAAGTTAAAGGTGCATAAATCTACTGTGTTGGGAGTTATTTTAAAGCATCAAAAAAATGTAACTGATTGAAACTATACATTCGGGGTGTCGTCAACGTAAAACAAATGAAAGGATTGACAAAAAATCATCAACTAAATTGAAAGTGATGATCTATTTAAATTTTCATCGGACACTGGAAATAACCTCAATTTGCCGATAAGCTCGAGTACAGTTCGTCGACGAGCGGCAGAAGCCAATATAAGAACACACATTTTACATAAGATGTCAAAGGCTTGCGGCAATATTGCGCATAACAGGCCGCTTCCACGAGGCATAGCACATGCTATCATATACATCAAGGCATCGAAAAATCTAGTGGAGACTGCATACGCCAGTATTTTTTTCTGCAAAAAAAAACTTTTTTGTTTTTTTTTGTGATTTTCTACCTTTTAATACCAAGTCGCTACCGTCATCTGTTAAATTATCAATTGCTAAGTTTATTAAAAAATTCATTTTGAAAGTCTCACGTTCGATTAAAAAAAACCGCGTAAAATGTTTGCAATATTTAGGCAAAGTATCAGCTGAGCATCGGCAACAGTTGCATTTGGGTAATAGTGTTGCAGTATTTCTGCAGTTATTGAGTGTCTTGAACAAGCCCAAAATGTCGTGTCCACTTTGAAGCATAGTGGAGTTTCTATTATGCTTTGGGAATGTCTTCCTACGCAAGGTGGCGGTCCTCTTTACCAAATTATTGTAATCGTTGATCGATACAAAAATAAAAATATTTTGTAGACCACAAGACTTCGGCTGTCGTATGCCGAAGAGAAAATGCGCTAGTTGTGGCGACCCCAAAAACACTACGAAACAGTGGTTGAACTACAAAAGATTTCAGTACTTGGACTGTTCAACAGTCACCTGAATTGAAACCCCTAGAAAATCTTTGGGGTATCCTTAAGCAGCGTGTCAAAGGACATAGATTTTCACTCTTCAGCGCCTTCAAATGTGAAAGGGAGACTCTATGACAATCAGCATTATCGGGGGTTTCGCGGGAATCACATTTCTTACGCTTTTTCTTTTTCCCTTATCGTGAGTTTCGTCAAAAATGTTACCCATGTTCGAAAAAAATTCCCTTATTGGCTACAATTATTTCTTCCGAAACGGTTCGCTTTTAGAGCAGTTATTTCTCACTTTTTTTGAAGCGAACAAGAAAGTAGCCTTATTTTAGTTGTTTATATTTGTTTGCTGAGCCTGTAGAATGAATTGTTGAAATATGAAAAAAATTTATTTCTTAAAAAGTCTTCCTAAATATTCAATCCTACAATGAATCGTGCAACTCCAAAGGATTGGAATGGTCCCTTAAACGTCTTCGAACTGCTCGCTGTGCCGTCTTTTCATCTTCCTCGCACAAGAGTCGCAGAGCAATACTATTCATAATAATAACTAAGTATGTCAATTTAATTGCTTTAAAATATAAAATTTCTTTATTTTTATTTTTGCAATGACACTTTGTAGATGTTTTTCACAGCTGACAAAATTCACAATAGTTTATCGAATTCCAACAACTGACTGGAAGTTAAATTTTATTCACGTGAAACTCACTATAGGTTTTTACATTTCATGCGAACACAAAAATGGGAGTCGAAATGATGCCCGCGGAACTCCCGTAAGGTTGAATAATTGAAAAATTAGTAAGCTCTATGCCTAAGAGATGTGAACAAGTAATTAAAAACAATGATTATGGGACAAAGTATTAAGACCACGATGCTTTTATAGGCAATCAATACAATCTACAATCCAGTTACGTATTTTTTTTTTTTCACACATCGATATTAACTTTTCTTCTATACCATAGTATCTTTCGTACTAATATTATCAATAGAAATTAACTTTTTGTACTTAGAAATGTTGTTTCATTAAAATGAATTAAAAAAATAATGAATAAAATTTCTTTTTTTTTAAGATATGCTTACAAAATACCTGTTTCATTTCCAGTTATATTTTTGCACAATATCTATCTATATAAAAAGAAGTGTACATTTTGATTGTCACTCCATAACTCGAGAACGGCTCAACCGATTGCCATAAAATTAAGGGAAGGTGCAAGGAGTGATGATGGTTAATTGATTTTGAAATCCAAAATCGGTCTAGCTATTCTCGAGTTATGACTTTTTTCCTGAAAATATTCAATATTTTAAAAAAAAAAAGTTTAATTTTCGGTCCGACCTAACGAAAAAAAATGTATTCAAACTAATACACAAACTCATACATACACACATTCATTTGATTGACAGCATATACATGTCAAAATACACATGTTTGCAAATGCACTTTCTTTCACTCTTGGATTCTGATACAGCCAGTCATACATTCGCTGCTTTCCAATTGAAATTTTATTACAAGCGATTTGTTTTTAGTTTCATATATATTGGTATATATTAATAATTTACAAAGTGATCTTAAGTGTGTTCAGTGCAAAAAATGTGTTTGGATTCAAGAAAACATAGTGAAAAGTGATTGCCCATACGATTTCTCATATAAAATCGTTAAAAATCGGTTTTTCGTTCTTTTTGACAGGTCTCATTGGTTTGAGTTTCCATTTGCGAGGAAAATATAGATATAGTTTAAATTTGAATAAAAATTAATAAAAGTAAACAAAATAAACAAAAATCTTATCAAATATATATTAAAATTTTTTTGATTTTTTTATATATGTATATTTATATATATATTTTTTCCTTTATTGGGTCAGAAATATAAATAGCAATCCTCGTATTGGTTTTTTTTTTAAGTATGGTAGAAAAATAATGATAATTTTTTTTTGTAAAATCTCAATTTCAAATTATTTTTAACACATTTTTTACAAAACCAAGTTAGATTTTAATGTTAAGGTTAATAAAAAGGGTTTTTATGGCTTCTATTTTAAATTATTAATTCATTTATGAAAACAACCTTAAATAGGGTTAAATTGCATTTTAAAATTTGTGTGTTCTGCATTCAAGATTATTTGAAAATTAATTTACAAAGCCTACTATTTTTCATCAAATTTATCACTCTTAATCTAACGTAACAATATTGAATAAATATTTATATAAAGCTATATTCTATGATAATCTTATTTTAAAATAAAAAATTTAAAGCATACATGACTTGTTAGGCCCATATTACACGATGTCCGTTTGTCCGACCTTTGTTGTTGCTTTCAATGTGAAACTGTCAAAAAACAGTGAGAGCGGATGACACAACAAAATCCATTGTCTGCCCTAGAGTACGCCGGACAAACGGATATCGTGTAATATGGGCCATTAAATTTTGTTTTTTTTTTTTATTATTTTAAAAAGTACGATGTTAAAGTACATTAAACTTTAGATCAATAAGTAAATTTGAGTATTCACTCAATCTTCTGTCATAAATTGCTGACCTCACTCTTCTACTAAAATGTATTATTTTTTATTTTCTTCTATCATTTTCTTTCCCATGTTTACAAAGTTTCGAGGTAAAAGTTTCAAGTGTGGGCTCAACTCATTTGACTCTGTACAAATCGAAACAGTTTTATTTTGCAAAAGTTACGGGGCTTCAGCACAAAACAGTAAGCGTTCACTCATTTGATCTAGAGAAAACTGTCTTGTCAGTGAGTTATTAGCCTAAAAAGCAATAACTCGAAAGCTTGCTGAAATAATTACTGATTTTTTGTCTATCCAACTTACAAGCTAAAATGTGCTGGTAAAAAAATAATAATAAAATATGAAGATATTTGAATGTGAAGCATTTTGAAAATAGGTGTCACTCGTTTGTTTTTTTTTTTATGGAAAGCAAGATACCTTTAGTTGGTTTAACGTTTTTTAATCATATAATTTTTAAAACAATTATTAATACGAAATGGTAAGATGTAGAGATATAAAAAAAATATGAAGCAACATAAAAATAGCGATAAAAAACCTTGAAACATATATTTTAAGACACATGTTTAATCAACTATAATCAATCAAGATCTTTTTGAATCCTTAATTTTTTTTATTGTATATAAATAAAAATACAATATTGTATTTTCTTTAATGTCGTAATGATAAAATTATATCCATATTATGCAAAGTATCAAATAAAGATACATTTGTTCTACTCCTACGATCAAAAATATTTTTTGCTTCCTGACCATTTAAATTTAAATTAAATAAAATTGAACTCAATATTGGTAGTTATAAATGCTTTCCTTTCCCAATAATACAACATTCAACATTTCCTTGCATCCAGCTTTTCATCATTTAAATTAATTCAAAATATGCCAAACAAGAAATACGAATGGATTTTGTTAGATTTCAAAAATGATTATATAAACACAAATGGAAAACATAAAAAATGGCGGGCAAATGACGCTACAAAACAAAAACCAAAGCGCTAAAAAAAATGACAGCAGCAACAGAGACGTTGACAGAAGTGCACAGTAAAGCATACACACATGCACAAACACTGATATTACCATAGCATAAAAAGAAATAGGGGAAACTTTTCATATTTTTGGCGGTAAAATGATAAAACCAAAGTGCCAATGGAAAAGCATATTTAAAATACAGTTTAAAGAAAACGTATTGTATTGACTAGAAAATTACTTACTTCTGCGGTTAGATATTCCAAGATAGCAGCAGAGTAGACAGCGGCGGTAGCACCAACGCGTCCGTGGCTTGTCGTGCGACTTTTCAGATGACGGTGAATACGACCAACTGGGAACTAATGGATAAGAAAATATGTATTAATTATCAAAATAAATGCAAGCGCAGCAGTTGTGTTAGGCGACACACTGTACTTAAAAAAGGCGCAAACAATGCATTTGACAAAATCAAACGTTGCCACTTACCTGTAGTCCGGCTCTAGCAGAGCGTGAAACCGCCTTTGCTTTAGCTTTTCCCGAATCTTTACCAGCTTTACCTCCAGCCTTAAATTTAAAAACATTTTAAAAATTATACAAAATCAAATGCAAAACTATATAAATGTTTCCATGGGCAACAAAAACATTTGTCAAGAATGTGGAAGGAGGTGCTGCGCTAATATTTGAGGTTAGACACGACAACTGGAGAAAAGAATTTTAGTTAACCGTTGCTAAATCAGCTAAACACTTTGCAGAATTTTCGCTGTTCACCACAATTGTTCGTACGGCTCAACCAAAGATAACAAGATGGGAAACTTCTGTGGGGAATCTAAAAATTGCAAAAAGTAAACACACATACGAGAGAAACCATTTCACCACAAATAGTGAGGTGAATATGTCAGTTTCGGGTTATGTTCCTTAACCCTTCCAACACGTTTGTTATTGATTGGCTTTATAACGAAAACAAAAATATCTAAAATTCTTTATATATTCTTATATATGCTAAAAATATTTATTTTTGTGCTTTAGCTTCATGTTCAATAAGATTTTATACATAAAAAAACCACATTATGTCCCTACAAAGAGCAAAAAATTTGTGCATGTGACGTAAAGGTTAATAATATCAGCTGGGTGAATTTATGAATGAAATGTTTTTTTTCCATGCAATGGTTAGAAGTAGTGTTGCCAATTTATCTTCTTTAGGATAGCTTTTAACTTTTCCTTTTATTAGGTTTTTAATTTTTATTTCGTTTTTATGATAGCTTTGGATCATAGGAAATTAATTGTGTCTACGGAAGTGAAAATATATAAGCTGATAAACTTAATTGATTCATAGCCTGAATTTGAAATATATTTTTGACTGACTTTATCATGACTTTAAACTTAATATATTACGCAAATACATAATCAAAGCAGTTTTACAAATTAATTTTATAGATAAAACAAATGCTAGTTCGTACCAAATAATATTTATTCCAACCAAGCAAATTTTCATAGAAAACAATGAAAGTTGATAACTCTGATAGAATGAAAAATAACAGAACTTTTACAAAACGGCCGTGGTGAAAATAAAAAGCTATTTACAAATACAACAAGTGGCAAAATTTGCAAACTTTGTTTGGCGATTAAGATTAAAATAAGAAAATGCATGTAATTATTTGAGTGTTAAACAGATTCCTGTAACATAACTTAAATATTTAAATATTCAAACACTCAATTCATACATTATTTTTCTTGTTTGTTAACGAAATTTCGGCAGAAAAATGCAGAAGAAGAACAAGAGCGTTCCTTTTTTAAATTTCACCTCGAATAGCGGGGGTTTGTGTAAGATAGCGGGGGTTTGTGTAAAATTAAAATTTTTCAAAAATGTTGACAAATACAACAACTGAAGAAATTGGCAAACTTTAAACGCATGTATGAACTAAAATAAAGGGACTTAGTAATCAGTTTTGGTTGCAAACAGTTTATTGCAACTAAACTTAAATATTTATATCATAATAAATAGATAATATGTATTATTTTCAGGGGTTGCAAAGTGATTTCTTCGAGAGCTTGCGGCCGATGAAGAACAAGAGTAAAATTCAGGGTTGATTTTTCAACGCACTAATACATGCAAACCTTTTTTGAGGTTATGTTTTTTAAGTTTCCCATCTTGTTATCTTTGGGCTCAACATCAATTCGATTTATCCAAAATTTCTCAACATGGAGCGAGAATTTCCAGCATCACACGCATGCACGAACACCACCAACCGTTTCAATGACATTTCTTATTATCAGTTGATACACTTTATCACTGATTGATATTGAAATTCAATTATGTACCATTATTATTTGTGTTGTTTAACAAAATCGAAAACTATCTAAATATGTGGAATGAAATCTTGAAACTTGATTTATTTTTATAATTCTTTACACCAATGCGTTGTGAACACTACGAAATTTTTTTCACGAATGATTTCAAGAGAGACGCCACGAAATTATTTTACCGAACGAACGTGCGAGGCGACTACGAAACTGAACGAAGGCACTGTAGCCGCCAATTTAAAATTTTGTTTGGTAGCACTTAAAGGGCTTACACATCGGCGAATCTGTTCGTCACACGGCGGCCATGTTCACACAAGTTCGCTAGTTAAGAAGCGATGTTCGACAGTTTGTCACACGGTTGGCCGTGTTTACAAAATTTTTTGATTTTCTCTGTCGAACAAGGGATGCTGCCGAAAATGATGACAAACAACAACAAAAATCAATGGCTTGTGTGACGAACAGGTTCGTTCAATTTGAACGCTAGCTTTTTCACACACGTTCGCGCCGCCATGCTGTTCGACGAACAGATTCGCCGATGTGTAAGCCCTTTTATATGGTGTTTAGACTGGGTTGCACTCATGGTATAATTATACCAGGTAGCATTGACAACTGCTTATTTTCTCTTCAACAGGAAAACATAAATTGTCAAACACAGCTGTTTGCGAAACGAAGCGAAAATTAAAGCAAGTGACAAAAACAAACAAAAAACTAATAAGAATATTGTGCCGAGTTTGGCGAGTAGAACGAAAGTGATTTGACGTGTTTTTAGTGTGCTCTTAAACTACAATAAATACAAACAGTTTTAATTTCATTTTTTCATCTCATTAATCTCTTTTTCAATCATAAATACTTAATAAAGTGTTTTGTTTGCTTTGTTTCATTAAACTGAACATAATTAATTTGATTTTATATTGCTTTAAGTGCCACAATCATTAAAGACTTTTACTGTGCTTGGCTTATGGTCGGCCATTTTGTGTTCTTAAACGAAGCTTTACGTTGAAAGGGAAAAAGAAAAAACGATACAGTTGCTACGCAAAAATGTACAACAGGCCTAGGGGGTCTTCTGACTTCCTAGTGCGGCCAAGGGACAGAAGTCGAAGCCTCAGTAGATCGTCTAGGCAAAATAAGATGGATCATAAACTGCAAGATGCGGTACCACCTAAACATGCGGAAAGAAGACCTAGTAATACATCTCCTCAAAGAATTGATGCTCTAAATAATGACGGTGAGATTGTTCCTTTTTATTTTCCTGGGCACAAAGGTCCTTTTATTGTATATATTGACACCTGTACAATTGGAGAGTCAAGAAAGCCGATAAATGCGATATCTGTTTCCAAACTTCTAATTAAATTGGAAATTAAAGATATAATAGAGATTGTAAAAATTGGATATGGTCGTTGTAAAGTAACATTCAAAAATGGCGAATCAGCAAATCTTTTTGCAAAAGACAAGCGTCTGGAAAGTTTTGGATATATGGCAAAAATTTTGTTTCATTTTATATCTAAAGTGGGTATTATTTTCGACATTCCGACAGACATTGATGTAAAAGAGATGCATTTGAGCTGTGTCTCACAAGTACCGATTTTAAAAATGATTAGAGTTGAAAGAAGAAGTAAGGAAGATGCGGCAGAAAAAATACCTACGTCCAGGGTCAAAGTAATTTTTCAGGGGCTGGAAATTCCGAATGAGATCACTTATGGTTACTCAAAAATCTCTGTAAAGTACTTTATACCTTTTGCTCAATGCTATCGGTGTTTTAGATACAATCATTTTGCACAACATTGCAAACAAAGATTGGCATCGTGTCGAAAGTGTTTTAGCACTCATGAAAACATAGAAAATTGTGGAATTCCAAAATGTTCAAACTGTAAAGGAGACCACTCACCTATAAATAAATTTTGCCCAGCGAGAGAAAAGGCATTTGCTATTAAAAAAGTGATGACGATTGAAAATCTGTCATTCAAGGAAGCACGAACTAAGTTTAATGGGATTTTTAATAATAGATTTTCGGATCTGAATGATTTTGATCCGGTGGATTTTCCTCCGTTACCAATAAGTAAGGACCGCTCTGGAAATTCATTGAAAAACAACACCTTAAATGCTGCTCAAACTATACACACAAGATACCCATACGCGAAAGTTGCCAAATTATCTACTAACAAAGTCAATGAAATTAAAAATGCTGAAGAGACTATGCAGCAGTGGAAGAATATTGTTTCTCCAATAAATGAACCAAGTTCTATAATGAGTTTTAAAACCCAACATATAGTATCTAAATATGAAAGATTTATTGATGAATTTGGAAAAATGTTCAATAAATTTATTATAAATATGGGTGACAAGACTCCTGAGGTTATTGAGTTAAAAAACAAATTGGACAGATTTTTTATTGAGCAAGATGCAGATAAGTTACATGAAACAAGATCACCAAATCTTCAGAGCTTCATTGAAAAATAATCAAAATTTGTTCAATATAATATTCAAAGTTTAAAAACTAATAAAAATTTTTTTTTTGAATACTTCATAAATAAATATGAAATAGATATATGCATTTTATCTGAAATTTTTGCGATTGATGATACAAGATTTCTCAAATTTTCGGAACTTTGAAATGGTTGCGAAAACTAGAAATGACAATTATGGAGGTGTTGCTGTCCTTTAAAAAAAAAAAAAAAAAGTATTAAATTTAAAAAATTGATTTTTGCACGGAGTTGGATATTCTATGTTTTGAAACTCTAAATGTATCCATTAACATCACAATTGGAGCGGTTTATCTACATGTTTTGGTCGGTTTTTCAATTGGCGGAAGTCATCACTTTCCAGTCCTTTTAGTTATTTAAAGGGTCTCTTGCAAGGATGTCATTTTTCATGTCCAAGAGTAAACTGATGAAACAGCTTAATTTGCGTGAACTGAAATTGGATATGGTTGAAATAAACACTCATTTTAAAACACAAATTGATATATTCAATGTTCACGGACAGCAGAAATGCATGTTTGCGTCTTAGCAATAAACTCTCGGAAAACTGGCTGGTCAATAATATTCTCGAAAATATAGCCTGTAACATCATTGATTATGTACTTTTTATCTGGACTCCGGCTCACATTTCACTGAAATTACAAAATATTCACAAGATATAATAATTTAGATGATCTACTGTTTTCTAAAAACATGGCACATTATAAAGAACTCGTAAATTTTCTTCAAAAGCAAAGATTGAAATATAAGCATACAATGTTGAAATACTGTCACATTCTTATTTTTGTATACGAGCATCATGCACATTGAACACATCAGCTAACACATGATTATGACTTAACACAATGTGATTCTGTATTTATTGGTGATGGCGTTATAATTTTTAGTTAAATTGGCCAAATAATTCTCTGTGTACAGAGTAACATCAAATCTCAAAAAAAAAAAAAAGAATATTGTGCGTTTAAATAAACAAATCATAAAGAAATAAACATTTAAAATCATGAAAGTGATAAAAAGATCTTGTGTAATTTGTGCGAAAAGTTTTTCAGTCCGTGATGTTAAATTTTATTCAGTGCCTAATAACGAAACTCGTCGCCAGCGGTGGATTGATGCCTGTGGCTTGATGCTGGCAGAAAATTCGTTTGTTGTTTGTGTTTTCATTTATTAACAATGGCCGACCAGCGAACGCTCTCGTTTTGAGTATATTTTTTGACAGTATATGATTTCCCAAGCAACTGTCAATGCTACCATGTATTATTATACCATGGGTTGCACTGTTAAAATATTAAAGAGCCATGGTATAATAATACATGGTAGCATTGACAACTGCTTATTTTCTCTTCAACAGGGAAACATAAATTGTCAAAAACAGCTTTTTGTGGAAATACATCAGCAGCTGCTGTGGTTGTTGTTTTTTTCACTTCAACGTTTTCAACATTGCTTGTGTTTTCAATGGCGGATTGTGAGCGCTCTCTTTTTGAGTATATTTTTTGACAGTATATGATTTCCCAAGCAACTGTCAATACTACCTTGTATTATTATACCATGTTAAAGAGCCAACTCACATATCAGGCTATTCATTTAATGCGCAAATTTATTATTTGGAATAGAAATAAAAAATAAGGAAATTGAATTTCGCCCACAGGAGAGATTACGATTTCCGTGGCCCCTCGATTTGAGTATGCAGTTTTGAAGTACTTTTTGAGAAAATAAGATTCGTCGAAGGATTTATAGATATATCGATTAGTTATCGAGATATCGATTTTTCAAAAACCTGTTTACTCAACCGAACCAATATTTAAATTCGGTTATATCTTTGCTAATATTTGTCCGATCTAAATGACTTAGGTGTCACTCGAAAGATATTTAAAATGTTTTTAATATGAAATGAAAAAAAAGATTCTTTCGTAAATCGGCCACGCTACAGACTGTCTTTCTGCATAACATGTTTTATTTTTGTATAAAACCTTTAAAATTTTTGATGTATTTTGAGTTATTGAATAATTTTTTTTTAGCGGATCTGCATTTTATATGATGTACTTTTCCTGTAAAAGGAGCCAGATAGACTTTAATCAAAGGTCGTTTGTTGTATTCTGAAATACATATTGATAATTTTTCTAGCTTTTTTTTTTTTGAGTTATTGAATAATTTTTTTTTAGTGGTTCTGCGTTTTACAAAATGTACTTTTTCTGTAAAAGGAGCCACATAGACTTTTATCAAAGGTTGTTTGTTGTATTCTGATGTACATATTGATATTTTTACTAATTTTTATAAAAAAAGTGGCTTTACAAATTGCACAATTATTCTGTTTTTTTTTTTTTTTTTTTTTTTTTGTGAAATAAAATGAGAATCCGTATATCTTATTTAAAAAGAACACGATGCGAATCATAATTAATATAATTCGAATAATCTTTTTTATTTTACATAGGTGTGCGATGTGCTTGCGATTCTTCTGTGCTTCGTGATGAAGATGAAAGTTGTTGATGTTTATCAACAGTACATCAAAGTTGTATGTTTATAAAGCAAAATAAAAACCGTATGGTTTAATCTAGTAACAATAGCTGCATTTCCGTGGCACTGGATCAGATCAAATCTCAGTGGAACAACTTTAGTTCAACTTTATACCAATTTGGCACCACTGTCTTGAAACAGCTGTTTGATAACAATAGAAATCAATAGGGGCTTTCACATGGACGTACATGTCATCCGACTTGGGCATGTCCGACGACATGTACGATCGTTCGAAAGCAAATGAGACGGTCGGACCGACATGTCGGAAGAAAATCAAAAATTTTTGATTTTTCTGCTGGTCGGTCCGACATGTCCGACGTGTGAAAGAATGTCGGTCCGACTCGCTGCATTTATCATTTCTATAAAGTTTTCATCGAGTAAACATCGGCTTATGCAAAGCGAAAAAGGTTTTTTACTTCGGTTTTTACCGATGTGTTACGCTCGAGAGTCTGCAAAAAGTGAAGTCGTCGCACATGTCCGATCGTTTGAAAGCTCAAACAAAATATTCCCGTTAGTTGGTCGTCGTACAATGTCGGCTGATGTACTGAACACATTGACGACGACAGCGACGACAAGCTGTCAAATTAGGAATAGTTCTATATCGACGACACGACATTGCGACATTAGACCAAATTCTCTCCATAAGAAATACATGTAAAAATATTTGACAGATGTCGTAATGTCGCTGTCGTCGTCAATGTGTTCAGTACATAACATGTACGTTCGTCTGAAAGCCCCTAATACAAAACAGCATACTTTAGATTTGCCAACTATGTTCTTTTTTAACAAAAAATGAATTGAACTTGGCAGCATTTTCAGATCAGAAATAGAGCCAGGAAAATAGCTGGTTCTAATTTTTGTTTTTGCTTTGTGAATAAAATAGAGCCACGCTCTAGATCAACGACCACGGGAATGCAGCTAATATAAAAATGAGAATAATGGTAGAAATAGGGGAAACAAGTATAACATATTATACACCAAACGAAAGGTTAATGTTTCAGCTATTACCATATGTTATGTTCTACTTACTTTTATTACGTACTTTTTGAAGAAAATAACGGTTTTATGAAAAAAAATATGTATCATGCTGAAAAACCATCTGTAAAGTAATTAGATTGAGCAACAAATTTTTGTTTTATAAATTATTTTGAAGATATTTGTTTGTTATCGAATGATACCCAAATTATCGTGATCGGTCAAATATTAGCATAGATATAGCCGAATTTACATTAAAATTACTTTTAGTAAATTAAAAAAAAACGATAACTCGATAACTAATCGATATATCGATAAATCCTTCGGTGAATCTTATTTTTTCAATGAGCTCTTCAAAACTCCATATTCAGATCTTGGGGCCACGGAAATCGTAATCGTGTCCGCCCACATATATAATGCGTGGTATGAAAAAAATTTTTATAGAAAAGTGATTGTCATCGCTAAAAGTTATTGAATAATACAAAGATAATTTCAAGATAATTCTAAAACATGCGATGCTTAGTGCATAGCTCGGCATGATTACGATTTCCGTGGTCCCAAGATCTGAATACGCAGTTTTGAAGATCTCATTGAGAAAATAAGATTCACTGAAGGATTTATCGATATATCGATTAGTTATCGAGTTATCCATTTTTAAAAAAAAATTTTACTAAAAGAAGTCTTCATGTAAATTCGACTATATCTATGCTAATATTTGACCGATCGGGATAGTTTGGATATCATTCGATAGCAAATTTAAATATCTTCAAAATAGTTTATAAAACAAAAATTTGGTACTTTATCTAATTACACTACAGATGTTTTTTCGGCATGATATATATTTTTTTCATAAAACCGTTATTTTCTTTAAAAAGTACGTAATAAAAGTAAGTAGAACATAACATATGGTAATAGCTGAATCATTAACCTTTCGTTTGGTATATAATATATTATACTTGTTTCTGCCATTTCTACCATTATTCTCATTTTTATATTGTTACTAGATAAAACAGAACAATCATACGGTTTTTATTTTACTTTTTAAACGTACAATTTTGGTGTACTGTTGATAAACATCAAAAACTTTCATCTTCATCACGAAGCACATAAGAATCGCAAGCACATCGCATACCTTTGTAAAATAAAAAAGAATATTCGAATCATATTAATTATGATTCGCATCGTGTTCTTTTTGAATAAGATATACGGATTCTCATTTTATTTCACAAAAAAGAAAAAAAAACAGAATAATTGTGCAATTTGTAAAAGGCAGAGCCACTTTTTTTATAAAAATTAGGAAAAATATCAATATGTACTTCAGAATATAACAAACAACTTTTGATAAAAGTCTATGTGGCTCCTTTTACAGAAAAAGTACATTTTGTAAAACGCAGAACCACTAAAAAAAAAATATTCAATAACTCAAAAAAAAGTTACGAAAAATATCATTATGTACATCAGAATACAACAAACAACCTTTGATAAAAGTCTATCTGAATCCTTTTACAGGAAAAGTACATTATGTAAAAGGCAGAACCACTAAAAGAAATTATTCAATAACTCAAAATACATCGAAACTTTTATAAAGATCTTTCTTGTATCATTTACAGCATAAATGCACAATTTATAAAGCAAATCAAATATATTCATCCCAATTATGAAACATTTTCCTATGCTATATGATTGTACTGATCAACCTAAAATATAACATAACAGCGAAAATCGGTCTAAATAAACGAAAAAGTATAACGTATTGTATACCAAACAAGAGGTTAATATTTCAGCTTTCAGTTAATTATATCTTCATTTAATCTTTATAACGCATTTTTAAGAGAAAATAACGGTTTTATACAAAAATAAAACATATTATGCAGAAAGACAGTTTGTAGCGTGGCCGATTTACGAACAATTATTTTTTTTTCATTTCATATTAAAAAAATTTTATATATCTTTCGAATGACACCAAAATCATTCAGATCGGACAAATATTAGCAAAGATATAACCGAATTTAAATATTGGTTCGGTTGAGTAAACAGGTTTTTGAAAAATCGATATCTCGATAACTAATCGATATATCTATAAATCCTTCGACGAATCTTATTTTCTCAAAGAGTACTTCAAAACTGCATACTCAAATCAAGGGGCCACGGAAATCGTAATCTCCCCTTCTAAAACATGCGATGCTTAGTGCATGGCTCTGAAAATGGCAAAAAATTTCCTTGATTATCTTTCATAGGTGATAATTTCCACTCCGGTGTGTTTTTAAAAGAAAAAGAATATTATTTATATTAAAGTTGCTTAAGCGAAGTGAATTTCAATTGGAAATGAATATATTTCTTATCAGAAATATTAGAAAAACCTAAAATAGAGCTTGTCGCTTTCGGGCCATTTTTTTTTTGCGACAGAAACTGCGAAACCACGAACACAACCGCAAGGCCGCATTCAATATTTGAAGGTACCACCAATATCCAGGGCACCCTTTCTTTTAGTATATTAATTTAATATTAATAGATATTTGTTTTTATTTCCAGATTTCCGCACATCCTGGACATAAAATATAAATAAAAATTTTGAGTATCGAATTTTAAATATTGGAAAGAAAAAAAAAAACTATACAACAATAGCTGTCAATGCAATTGAAAGCTTCAAACAAAAAAATTGGTTTACATTTATTTCAAACTTCTGATTTATTTTGTTTACATTTTGTTTACAGTCGTTTTTTGACTACTGGCTTGGTTAAAAACATAGCTAAAGTAAACTATTGTTAGTTATATTTTACAGGTTGCTGGCAGCACCAAAAATTGAAGTCAGAAAAGATCTGAGAGAAAAATCAAAATAATCATTTTCTCTATTTTTTTTTTTTTTAGTTACAAGAGAAAATTGTAAAAAAACTGTTCTAACTTTACCAAGATATACGCCGGTTGCTCCGATAAGATTAAATTATTGTTACTTTAATAGAATCAATTACATTTTTTAATAATTTGTTTCGAGTTGTGAGTACGATCAAGACAAAAAACTCTAAAAAATTAAATAAATGTTATGGTTGTGTAACACAACGCAATAGTCTTTTTCCTCTCTTTATTTTCTGCTCGCTTTGGTAGGCATTTCTGTTTGTAGTAAATACCGAAACATAAGAAGATAGTGAAACCATATACAATCATATACAAGATTAATATGGCTGTTGCAAGCAGATTAACAGATTGGAAGCTAATTAACAGAAAGCAATTCGGTTAGTTTTAGAAAACCGAAAAATTCAAAAATTTGAGATTTGAATTTTTAGATAATATGAATCGTCGACCAGGTGTTTTTAATACATTAAATGGAAATTACATTTTTCGTTATAATGACTTCCGTAATAGCTCATTGGTCCATTTAAACTCGTTTAAGTGTTTTTTCTTGTTTAAATATCTGCTAAACTATGTTTAAAATTCGTTTAGTCAAAACTAGTTTATCGCAGTTAAACGAGTTATAGCAGCTGATTTTGACATTCCTCTTTCTACACTTTCGTTGAGAACTATAGCGCTCTCACTCGAGCAAACGCTCTGAAATTTACGATTATAGTGTTGTTCGCTTATCCATATTTCTCGATATTTTTATAAACTAGTAAACAAAAATATTGAGTGTGTCATCCCCAATGGTTATATTTTAAACTACAAAAGATAATCAAGGTTTCCTATGCCAATGTGTCGCAGGTATAATAGAACCTAGTTTAGCATTTTTCTTACAAATATCCGGATTAAGTTTTTTTAAAAGCAATTTCCTATGAAAATATTATGTGAATACGAATCTTCAAACAAGTGAGTAGGAAACAAATAAGTAGGAGACTAGTCACCTTAGCTCTTGGATCCGAGTTGAGAGACGTTCTTAAAAAAGAAGCCAGTGTCATTGACAGTATTATCCCTCCATGCAGCCCATCGTGGTACCTGCAAGTTGTTGGAATCTTGAACGGTGCTTGGAATCATACATTCAAGCTCAACCAGTGAGGAAACTTTCATGTGGCGAGAGTTTCTGTTACCTTTTTTCCAAACAGTAAAGAAAACAGTTTGGCATTCAAAAAGTCAAAAAGGCATTCAATAAGCCAAATGCTAGAGAGAAGACTACCAAAAATTAACACATCTCATTGAAAATAAGAAATATTGTTGTATATAAAGACACGTTTCCATTCTATCTTCTATGATCTTCTCCTATCGCATATCAAAAACTTTTGCTATAATGAGCGAGATAGATATATGTTACTCTAGCTATAAAAGTTTGATATTTTGAAATATTTATTTATAAACAATTCACAAATTTATTTCTTTTCTGAAACTAAGAAAACCAAAACAAATGCCAGCCTCATCATCAGATGGAACAAAGCTGATTCGGGCCCAGAAGTGTCTGAAATTTATCGTTTGTTGATGAGGCTGAAAAACAGGTGAGCGGCAGTGAAGCATTCGGTAGCATTAAAATTGAATATGTTAATCAGAGCCACAAACACTGTAAGATCAATTCGAATATGGATACAATAAATGCGCACCCGCAAGTCGTTCAATTCGTGATTTGAAAGTGTATTATTCAATATTCAATATAGATAGAAAATTAGTTTCATAAAATTGTCACAAGAAATTGCGGAGTAAATAACTAGTATTTAATTTTTGTTCATGCGTTGTCAAAACTTGGCAACTCACAAACAACAACGACTATGAAAATGTTAATCAAATTTATAGCAAGTGGGAGATCGTAAGTGATAGCATAGAAACGCAGCTTAATTCCGTTTTCAATACAAAATAAGATCCAGATCTTCATCCTGAGATGAAAAAAATGTTGCTGCTATTAAAACATTTCATTGCAATACTACTACAAAGATCTTCTTAACAGTGCAACTTAACCAAGTGTGCATTGCGGTGCGCTCTCCTGCAGAACGCAATTTTTTTACGCTTGGCCTAAACAAATGCGCTGTGGAAACAATCGAAAACATATGAAACAATAACAGCTGATCGTCCTTTTTTCTAATATTTTTGTTTTATGCCATCAACTTCTCATCCGAATGCATTTTCCAAAAAGGAAATTCGAATAATGTTACGGTAGTCCGCTACGTGTTTCGGTAGGTTTCATACAAAACGTATGTGTATGAGCCGATTTTGACAGTTAAACCACACACGCGTACTTATTAAGGTTGCACTATAAGAAATGCATATTAAGAATTTTTGACAGAATTCGTTTTATTGTCAAATGCACTCGTTCATACCAAAAATAATTAATACAAGATTATGCCATGTGCATGTCTGCCTACGTCATGATGGACACATTGCCAAAGTCACCTGTTTTTCACTGAGCAAAACAAAAAACAACTGTAGCTGAAAAAAAAAATCGTACAGAACTATATCGCACTATCTTTCGTCTTTTCTTGCACGAACAGAAAATAAGTGAGAAGAACAGAGAAAGAGTCTTTTCCTATCTACATCACGAAAGACCTAACGTCTTGCGCAGAACGGTGCAACCAAAGAACTAAGAAATAAGGAAGTGGCGTTTACCTCACATACAGTGTATGTGTGATGAAGTACTTCTAAAATTGTGAGTGAAGGAGATAGCAAGTGTTTTTTGACAGGCTAGCCATCACAAAAATAAAAATAAACAAAAGAAAGCAAGTGTCGGTGAAATTGATTCAAAATAAATTAAATAAATAAATCAAAAAGTGATTATTATCGCTCAAATTTTCTAAAATTTCGAAAGTGAAATCAGAATTTATTAAAAGAATTCATTATAAATGCGTTGTATTGTGAAAAACTGTGGCAGCAGCCAGCGCTTAAAAAATGTGCTGATTTCATTCCACAAGTAAGTATCATAAGATAAGTGAGGTTTTTAAAGAATAAAATTGTTATTTTGATAAGAGTGATGTGTGAGAAGTGAATTCCAATTGGAAATAAATGTATTTCTTATCAGAAATATAAGAAAAACTAAATGTGTTCAGCGCGTCGATTTGGCACAATCTGGCGCCATTGAAAGCTTCGAAATTGTGATATGTTAGCTGTCAAACACCACTTCACGGGCGCATTTAATTTCTGAGGTGGTATGCATTTCAGGGCGCTACTTTTTTAACAATATAAAACTAATGTATTATGACCATATAAAATTAATTTGTTGTTTTTTACAGATTTCCAAGTTTTTTCCAATTTTTTTAAAAACGCGTTATTTTTAGATAACAAAAAAAAACGAATGAAAAGCTAACTGTACGGCAAAAATTACACAAAACAATTAATTTTAAAGCAGTTTGAGAATAATAATTTTGTATATAAATTAATTCTTTTATTTGCATGTGTTCTACGTAAATATGTTTTAGAAATAATTTATATGTATGTCTTTATATTTTAAATTATTTATGATATAAATGTGAATTAATTTTGTTTTTTTTGCATGTGTTCTACATAAATATGTTTTAGAAATAATTTATATATACTTATTATTTATAATATATATATATATACACATATATATAATAAATATATATATACATATATATATAATATATATATACATATATATATATGTATATATAAATTTATGATAAACTTAAATTTGTAATATATTTATTAATTTATTATTACGAATACATTTCTTTTAACATTATTCACTAATGATTTCTTTTCTTTATGGGTGCAATAGGCCTACAGGGGAACCGAACACCCAAAAAAATCGGTAACGCACCAAATTGTATACCTCGAAGGTGGTGTGGAAATACAATAAAATTAAAAAAATATGTAATTAAAATATGATTTTTTAAAATTAAAAGAAATTTAATAAAAAGTATTCAAATAAGGGCTCCATTCTTTGCGCCATTTATAACTTCGTTCCCGAATGCGGCCCTGTGTATGTTTGTGTATTAGTGTGATTCAACACCACCATGAAAAGTACTTCATTTTTGTACAACTACACCGCTTCCTTATATTTTAGTTCTTTGGGTGCATGATACAATTACCAGGTAGTATTAATCGCTACTTTTACTCGTTGCTTTGGGCATATAGTGTCAAATAGCAGTATTGCAATCACAGCAAGAAGTAAAAGGAGATATTTTTGTTTATTATACTTAAACCAATCATTTTAAATATTTAGAAGGAAATGATTAATGACATAATTATATCTCTGTTTAGGTTTTGCTTTGTTTTTTATATTTAATACAAACATAATGAAATGATTAAATTGAAGTATTCATCTTTATTTTATTAAGACTCCCTCATGTAAACCTTAAAAATTATTTAAAGACTGCATCAACAATAACAACAAAACCCAACAACACCAACAAATTGTTAGAAAAGTTAGTATATATTTGAACACAGTTGTATAATATAAAAGTAAGTACAACTGTGTTGGCAGTGTCCGCCATAGCGCAAAAGTTCTTATATGTATGTTTGTATGTATGTACCACGCTTGAAACATATAGACACAAATTCGTTCTTGATGTAAGCAACATGATGATATCGCGATTATATTATTTTACGCTTTACCAAAAAGTGCTCAACCCGTTAAAAAAGTTTTCATTTAAAAAATATAAAAAATTGTTACAAAAATCGCGCTATTTTCATTTCCAATAATACAATAAGCAACATTGTTTGCACCTACTCGCTATATTTTGACACTATATGCCCATATTGACAGTTTTTCCACAGCTGATTTTCAGCGAATACTACCTGGTAATTGTATCATGTTTGGGTGCAACCTTTTCTGCCTCTGATGGCGTAATCTGTTTTCTATTATTTTTGCGTTCATAAATCGATCTGAATAGGGGCTTTCACATGGACGTACATGTCAGCCGACATTGTACGACGACAAACTAACGGGAATATTTTTTTTTAGCTTTCAAACGATCGGACATGTACGACGACTTCATTTTTTGCAGACTCTCGAGCGTAACACATCGGTAAAAAAACGAAGTAAAAACCTTTTTTGCTTTGCATAAGCCGATGTTTACTCGATGAAAACTTTATAGAAATGATAAATGCAGCGAGTCGGACCGACATGCTTTCACACGTCGGACATGTCGGACCGACCAGCAGAAAAATCAAAAATTTTTGATTTTCTTCCGACATGTCGGTCCGACCGTCTCATTTGCTTTCGAACGATCGTACATGTCGTCGGACATGCCCAAGTCGGATGACATGTACGTCCATGTGAAAGCCCCTAATAGGAGTGTTCACATTCATCAAATTATTGGTCAAACAGTTTGACAAACAAAAATATATATAGGAGTGTTCACATTATCAAATTTTTCATCAAATTGTTGGTCAAACAGTTTGACCACACAAGTGTTCACATTCTCAAATTTTTCGTCAAATTTCATTATTTGCTTGCGCATCGAAGTGAAAACGTTGCCATGACGGAGCAATTTTTGTTAATATTTTATTGAAACATGAACCAAACGAAGCAAACAAACTCTGAATGTGTCCGGAAATATTTTAAAAATTTTTTCCAGTTACATTCTTCTGTTATTATCATGTTTATGCGATGTGTTCACGTTTAAATCTTTTTTCAACTGGCAAAATTTGTACTATAAAATTTGACGAGTGTTCACATTGTCAAATTTCTCGTCAAACTGTTGGTCAAACAACAGAAAAATCAAAATATTTTGATTTTCGTCAAACGATTTGACAAACAGTTTGATGAGTGTTTACACATTAAATTATCATCAAATCGTCGTCAAATCCCATATATATTTTTGTTTGTCAAACTGTTTGACCAATAATTTGATGAATGTGAACACTCCTTATGGGATTTGACGACGATTTGATGATAATTTGATGTGTAAACACTCATCAAACTGTTTGTCAAATCGTTTGACGAAAATCAAAATATTTTGATTTTTCTGTTGTTTGACCAACAGTCTGACGAGAAATTTGACAATGTGAACACTCGTCAAATTTTATAGTACAAATTTTGTCAGTTGAAAAAAGAGTTCAACGTGAACACATCGCATAAACATGATAATAACAGAAGAATGTATCTGGAACAAATTTTTAAAATATTTCCGGACACATTCAGAGTTCGTTTGCTTCGTTTGGTTCATGTTTCAATAAAATATTAATAAAAATTGCTCCGTCATGGCAACGTTTTCACTTCGATACGCTAACAAATAATGAAATTTGACGAAAAATTTGAGAATGTGAACACTTGTGTGGTCAAACTGTTTGACCAACAATTTGATGAAAAATTTGACAATGTGAACACTCCTAATATCACACTACGATTTAAAAAATCGATTGTGATTTGGCAGCACTTTATTTAACGAGTAATTGTGTAGTATAGTTATCTCTCTTGCGCTTATCGTAATTTCAATGAAAATAAAAACATACAATTTAGCCGTTGCAAAAAACAAAAAATTCCAAGACGCATCACTGTCGCAATAAGCAAACCAAATTTTGCGAAAAAGGTGGCGCGCTTCAAATTAAATATTGATTATAATTTGTTACCCGAAAAATTGTTTTGGCTTATGTGAATAATTTAGAAATATTCAATACTTCGATAAAAACAATATGCCTCGTGTGGTGAAGCCAAAAGTTACAGCGGCGGCGGCCAAAAAACCGGCTGGAGGTAAAAATAAAAACAAGCTTTACGTCATGCCGGAACCCATACCGCTCAACACAGTGTTAGCTGATCTATCAAAGACACAATGGAAGGTTGGACCCTCTATAGGTACAGGAGGATTTGGCGAAATCTACTCAGCCTGCAAAGTAGGAGAGAAGAACTATGATTATGTCGTAAAATGCGTGAGTAATATATAGCTATGTATTTTTATTTTTTTTAAATATAATTAATTTTTTGTGCTTTAATAGGAGCCACACGGTAACGGCCCGCTCTTTGTAGAAATGCACTTTTACATGCGCAATGCCAAATTGGAAGACATTCAGCGCTTTAAGAAAGAGCACGGATTGAAAGCACTAGGCATGCCTTACATGTTGGGCAACGGTTCCCATGACCTGAATGGACAGAAACATCGCTTTATCGTAATGCCACGGTATGGCAGTGACATTGCACGCTTCTTCATTAGCAATGGTGGCCGACTGCCGGAGCCCACTATTTATCGCCTAGCTTTGCAAATGATTGATGTATACAAGTTTGTTCATAGCTGCGGATATGTTCATGCGGACCTAAAAGGTGCCAACATTTTGCTTGGCTACGGCAAGACAGGTGGATCGCAGGCCTATTTGGTGGATTACGGACTTGCATCGCATTATACTACAAAAGATTTTAAGCCAGATCCCAAGAAGATGCACAATGGCACCATTGAGTATACTTCAAGAGATGCCCATCAAGGTGTAGCAACCATGCGCGCGGACTTGGAAATCTTAGGCTACAACCTAATAGAATGGAGCGGAGTAAAACTGCCTTGGGTGCGTGACAATCTTTTGGCAACGCCAATTAAAGTGCAGCAGGCCAAGGTGGACTTTATGGAAAATATTGGTGCCAATTTGAAAAAACTTTACCCAAATGGAGCGCCAGGTAAAAATTATGAACCAAAGAAATTATTGTTGATAGTAAAATTCGTTTTTTTCTAGTTCCTATTGCGGACTTAATGAAATATGTTGCCACAATGAAATATAATGATACGCCGGACTACGAGCGTTGTAAAAAAATATTTTTGACCGCTCTTAAATCCCTAAAATCTACCAATTCTGGTGACCTTGACTTCAAGCTGAAAACCACCGCCAATTACAGTGCAGCTAACGTCGTTGAGACTGACAACAAACACAAGACAAAAGTTTCTAAAACAAAACCCGTCTCAGTTGAAGTAAATTCTTCGCACGACGAAGATTCTGATGTTGAGGAAATTTGTTCCAGCGATGATGACACGGATGTCATTTTCGAGCAAAAGAAACCCAAACACATTGTAAATAAAAAACCACGTCCATTTAAAACAGGGTCAAAAACACGCTCACCACAAAAGCGATCTCCACTTAAAAACTCTCCATCACCTCCACAAAAACGCCCAGCTATTCATCAGAAAGTCAACAACAGCTCCCCATCTCCATCACCAACAAAACGCAGATGTCTTAGTGACAACTCACCAACACCTCCAAAAAGACAAAACATTTCCACCAAATCTCCATCGCCACTCAAACGCAAGCACATTGCCACCCACAATTTACACACACCTAAACTCAAAAACCTTAAGGATGCTAAAAAAGTCATAAACACGACCGGATCAGGATCTCGTCAGAAACTAAGATCTACGCCACTCTCTACAAGTACCAACCTGAACTTTAGTCCCTCAATCTCTGTGGCGACATCATCCTCCAAACCTGGAAAAACCGTCATTAATGACAATCTGACGCCGAACGCTAAAGCCGGTAAAACCTATGAATTTAATTTTGAGCTAGATGTAAGTATGGATGCCAATGTTGTAGTTAACGTCAAGCGCAAGAAGAAACCTCGGGACGTTGCGGCCACAAATCGCACACCAACACGTTCTGCAACCAATGGAAGTCGTAAAAACACTGACGTCGAATCTGAGGAATCTCCAGCGACGCGTGTAAAAGTGCGTAAACTACAATCAGATAGCGCCAGCAACAGTCCAATGCTGACTCCTGCCGTTACTTTGAAGAAAACAAAGAATTTCATCCGTTCGCCATGCTAGGATTTGGGTGAGCTGGGAGGTGAAAATTATACTTTGTTGTTTGTTTTTCTATTCTTTCCATATTAAATAAGATTTTCATTTATCTGCTTTTGCTTAATATTGACTTGTTTTCCTCTTTTCCAAGAAACCGGTGCGTCTGAGAAAAGACTTCATATAAAAAAGTATTTAAAATTTATTGAAAATTGTTAAATGATTTTAATACATTTTCTTCTTATTTAATCTTTTGGAATAAAAATAAATAATGTGATGATAATAGCTCATAAAGGAAGTCACTTCAGTTTTTTTTTTACAAAACTTAAAAATTATCCCAATCAACCTGAAAATGTCGACTTTTTAAAGCAAAAGTCCAAGTAATAAAAATAATAAAATGTTTTTAATTAAAAAATGTGCATCTATTTAATATTCCGACAAACTCAAGCTTCTTCATTAACTCAATAACTGGAAATATTGAGAAATTTTTAACATACTTGGGATTCCATATTGTTAAATTACTACTTTAGTCTTTGAGGCATAGATTAAAAAATATTTTGGTGCAGTGCCGACATTTTTTTGAGGTCACGTATTCTTAAACATATTCATAAGAGGTGCTAAAGTTGTATTCCGCCATTCCGGTTTATCCCATAAATTATTTATGAAGTTGATTCAGATTAATGAAGTTGTATCCAGTACTTTTAGAGATATGCAAATATTTGCAGTATTTATCCCATTCATTTATTGCAACTTTCCCAAATGCTTTCTTAAATATTTCATTATGATAATGATAAATGGAGATGACAATCTCCAAGGAGATGGAAGATGACAATCTCCGCTACCCAAGTACGTCTTCGTTGAAAATTTTTAACTACATTTACCTAAATTTCTAATTTGAAAGCTATAGCGTCATTAAGTGGTGAGATATCGTGTTTTTAGAGTTGGAATCGTATCACCGGTAATTGTATAGACCATTTTTTGCCAGTAATTTCGTCTAGTTAAATTTATCTCTACGCTCAATTTTAAGACATAAACTTCCATTAGTGCAAAAACATCACGTCATAGTTGTAAGCACCTCCCGTGTTATGCAATCCTTCCAACATTTGTTTTGTCGTAATGTTATTTTTGGATTTGTAGGACGAGATAGGAATCTCTATTGAGTTCTTGTTACTTTAGAACTATATAATATAATCCGTTAAAAGGAAAATCTTTTAAATGTTTTCTTTTTTCATTAGTTAATTTTAATATAACAAAATATTTCACTTATCCATTTGACCACAAAATATAAATTTTTGAAAAAACAATTATAATCCCTCGCAATCATTAAATAAAAAATTCTTTACAACTCTCGCACTCCAATATTTATTGAAAAAAAAAAAAAAATGTAATTTATCATTTGCTCTGTTTCCGTTTGCTCTCGTGATGCTTTGACGATGATGATGACGACTTTGATTTACTCGAAGATGAGTGTGAAGAGCTGGATTTGGTTTTTGATGAAGTCGACGAAGAACCTTTGTCCGGTGCGCTAATAATATTAATAGACGGCGTAATGTTAGGCTTCGTGCTCGAGGACGAACTTGTGCCTCGTTCTTCTTTATGCGATTTTGAAGATGATGAAGAACTCTTGTGATATTTGCCCGATGATGATGAGGAATGTTCTTGCTTATAAAAAGGCGATGAAGAGTTGGATGATGAAGACGAACGCGATGAAGATGCTGAGGATTTTGTTTTAGCGATCAAAGAAATTGGTTCCTCTACGGCTACGGCGGCAGGTGTTGACGTTGTTGAAGCTGCTGCCGCCGCTGCTGCTGCTTTGCTTGTTGAAGGCTTATCGTTGCAGTTGTTGCATTGCCATGTATGTTCCTGACCATCAGTAGTCTCTTCATTTGTTATTGTCGGCTTGTGACACTCCTGATGGTATAGTGAGCCACACTGCGAACATTCTATTAACCGATTGGTTGCCGTGAACATCATTTCGCCACATACGCAACAGTTTAAATCTCCGAATTCTTTTAAATTCTCCACTTCTTCACTGGTAACCATTGTCAACATGGCACCATCATCAGAATCCGCTATAGTGTCTGGTGAATCCGATATTGTTTTTACCGGTGAGTTGGTAAGGTTGATTACATCATCAGTGGTGGTGCCTTCAGCGACAGTTGGTTCGGGTGGATTTTTCGCTACACCGGGAAACGATTTCTCCAACTCTATGTGTCTTTTGGTCATCATATGCACAAGCATTTTGGAGGGACCGTAACGTTGTTTGATAAGTTCATCCAACATGAGACGGATTTCGGTGGCTGACTGTGGGTCGTCCGAGTGTAGCAGGCCAATGGCCTTTATAAGAAGAGGATCTACTTCAGAATTGGTTGCCATTTTTAATATATCGATGTTAGTTTATTTTTATTAACAATAGTCTTTGTGCACCAAATAGAAAAATAAATTTGCCAAATATTGTTGTCAATGCAAATGCAGAAAATCCATGTTAGATAAACAAGGTGATTTGTCAGGAATTGTACCAAGGTTGCACAAGTACGTACTTTTGTACCATTTTGGATACTTTTTTATTATTTAAATACGAAGTACTAATCTGTTCGTACTAGTACAATTTTATTTCCATCCTTCCCTTATGAATTTTGTTCTTGGTGTTGCCAAACATCTTTAGATTTACTTTCTTTATAGTTATATGGCAGCACTCATATAGCTATTCCAAAATTGTTTACGTATGGGATACAGAAAATACACAAGGAATACCATTTCAATGAGGAAAGTACGAGGAATACCAAATATAAAGGAATACGAAATATGGAACGTACTTGGTACCATCCAGTTTATATGAAATTTTCATACAAATCTAATGGTACCAAGTACGTACTATTTCGTACTTCCTTTATATTTGGTATTCCTCATACTTTACTCTTTGAATCGTATTCGTTATAAGTTTGTTTACAAATAATATTAAAACCAAAGAAATAAAATATAAGGAAATGGTGTTAGCCACACACACAGTGTACATGAACTGTGGTATGATTTCTGAATTGAGCGAGCTAGATAGAGAGTGTTTTTTGACATTTCTGAGTTCACTTGAATATAATTGAAAGTTTGTGCAGTGAAATAATTAAATTAAAAGCGTTTTTCACTGCTGAAAACTATGTAATTTTAAAGAAAAATATGACCAAAAATAATTATAACATGCGTTGTGTGGTTAGAATTTGCTACAATGCAAATTAGAGCCAGTTGATTTCGCACCAATTTGCACTCACAATGGTGCACCCACATCTGTCAAAATGCTTCAGGGGCGCATCAGTTTTTCACAGCTGAATACATTTTTGGGGCGCTTCTGTGTTCAGCATAGTTAATCAGATGTAATACATTTTATTGATTTCTTTTCAGATTTCCGCATATTCGGGACCTTAAACTGACTATTCGTCAAAAACTGTATAAAACTATACATTTCAAAATGTGTAAAAACAAAATTTTTCATTTATTTTTTCATGCGTTTTATATGAATATTAGTAAAAATCCCATCCTACGACAGGTTGTACCCAAAAATAATAAATACAAGATTATGCCATGCGCATGTCTGCCTACGTCATGATCGACACATTGTCAAAATCAGCTGTTTTGAAAAATAAATCGCAGAGAACAGAAAATCAGTGAGAAGAACAGAGAAAGAATTAAAAACATTATTCATAAACGTTATTAAACGAAAAATCACTATATTTTTATGAATACGGTCTATGAGTAAGAATTTTTATGAATAAGATATTGTTATGAATACGGCTGTAGGTCAAACTTTTACTAATAACGTATTACTCTAAACACCGGTTTTATATGTAATTCTAACAAGCACACTTTGAGCCTTTTTTTTTCGACGTAACTGAATACGGCCCTTTGTGAATGTTTATGTATTTGTGTCAACCAACACGAATAAGAAAAATACCACACTTTTGTGCAATAACATCACTTCCTTATATCTTAGTTCTTTGATTAAAACAGAGTGAAAGAATGAAATGATGTTGCCATGCCATTTTAATTAAATAATAAGAATTCTTCATACGATGCAACATTTTTTGCAATTAGTAAACGTTGTTATTTGAAAGCTTTAATTGTGGAAAGTTAATAAAATGCAAAAGCAAATAAATCTAAATAAAGTAAATGTTGAAAACATTAAAATATATAATATTTGTTTTTGCCACAGTCAAATTAAATAAAAATCAAGGAAAATTTTATATCAAGCTGGCAGTCAAATTCGAAAGTGTATTGCAACTTGAAAGGCAAAACTTGACCGCGTTACCCCTGTGTAACTCAATTTATGGGGGAATTGAGACGGATCACTTTGCTTTTCTTTTTGTCACTGGATGTGACCGTTGAAAATTATATCTTGCCAAACATATTTTTTTACTGACAGGTAAATGCAATCATGGACTTTAACTACTTTATTGAATACATATTAGAATATTTAAAATATAAATAAATAAAATATATTAATACTTTATGACAACACAAAGTTTTTATTTCAATGAATATGCATGGTAAAAATGTCAATCCATATAGTTACATAATAATATACGATTATATAATATAAACACATTAATTTATTTTTTTTTCTAAAGTCATACCTTGTTAGAAAACCGTTACTTTTTTATAAATGTGGCACCACGTTTTATTTTTTAATGCAGTTTTTTATTTTTTGTGGCAACATTTATTATTTCAATAGTACTTTTTTATTTTTCTCCGATGCAACCTTGAATTGTACACCAAAGAAATACACAGTGGGAAAATAAACAAGGTAGACGCGCGGACAAGGTAGACAGCAAACGCGTGATACAATAAGTAGTTTTATTGAAATCAAAACTTCAAATTATCAGGCCATATGCTATTCAAAAACTTTTCAGTCGGATGATGAAATTTTGACAGTCTGAATGACAATAGTTGGCACTTGTGAGGTGGATATGACTGTCAAAAATACATGGAGCCCAAGGGGCTAGTATAAATTTTGACAATCGGCAAGGGAATTTTTGAAAGAAGCAAAAATAGAAAAACGAACACTTGTGACCTCATGAGTCGTAAAAAAGTTTAAAATTTTGTACTCCCCACAGAATAGCAACAAGTAGTGTGGAAAATATTTGCGTAAAATACGGTTAATTTTTAGTATATACTAGCTTTTTCCCGGCGCGCGTTTCTGCACCCTGCATCAATATGAAAACATAATAGGTGTATTCAAAACTTTTTTTAGACTCATAGTTTGACACCACAGTCATTTTTCACTGCTCGCTACAGTTTCCCAATAGCAGGAGATCACCAAATAGTAACTCCATTTTGAGTTTGTATGTAAGTACTGCTACTTTTACTTTCAAAGCTATTCGATAATACAAATGTTAATTGTATGGGCGGAGCCACGCCCACTTATATAATGCTCATCCCAGTTTCCTAGTAGATGGACATTACCCAGCTTTAGTACAGTTGCCGACAGTGAGCATACAAACTAAATTATCAAAATGTAGCCAAATCGACAAAAACCGTAAGAAATATAGCATTTTTATTGATTTGTGGGCGGTAAAAGGGAGTGTGACAGAAATTTAAACCATCTCGTACTTGAAAAAAATGTACTGCCAATATTTCAGCTCTATAGTCTCAGTAATTTTGAAGTTTCCAGCCATCACATAGACAACGTTTTGCTTTTTGTATATATATTTTGGATAAAGATTATTGGCTATAACTTTTGATTGGTATGAGATACTAAGATAATTTTTTCTAAAAAATTAATTTTTTAGCTTGTTTATTTTTTCAAAAATATAAAAACACAAAATTGGAAAAAAAATTTTGTTCGAAAAAATCAAGGGGTAGGCCTTGTTTTTTAATCACAAAAATGGTTTTTAATTTTTGCGTAAAATTGAAATAACTTTTGCTTATAAATGTTTTAACTTTTAAATAGAGTTAAAAATTTGCGAATTTGAATTTAAATCATTTTTACAACAAAAACAAATTTTGAGCCTTTTTTTGAGGATAACTCCAAAATTTTAGACCTTTTTTGAAAAAAAAATTTAAAATATATATACTCAATTAACGGTATTTTTGCAATAAGATTTTTATAGTCCTTTGATGAAGCTTTAAGACAAAAAAAATTTAACAAAGTTTATAAAAAAGCAGCGGAGATATTGGAATTTAAAGTCACAAAATTAAATTTCTGAGTGTGTTTTTCTCATCTTTGAGCACGATGTTGCATTAAATATATAGTGTAGTAAAATTTTTCATAGTTTTCAAGACATGTTCATGTTTTTGATGTCAAAATAAAGGAAATTTTTTAGTTTTACTAAATTTAAGAAATATTTTTTATTTTTTAAATATTTGCATATGTACAGCACCATCTGGTGTCCAAGGTGGTTCAAAGAAGATACTGTCAAAAAACTCATCGTACCTGAGAACTACTATATAGCAATTTTTATTCTAATCGCATGAGCGGTTTGGGAGTTTTAGGCAGTTTTGTAAAAAATTTGTACTACAGCGCCCTCTGGTGTTCAAGGTGGATAAAAACTGATAGCACGCAAACACGCAACGTACCAAAAAACTTCTGTACACAAATTTTCATGCTAATCGGATGAGTAGTTTAGGAGTCTATTGCATAGTTACATACGACATTTAGTTCCAAAGCAATTCGATATCATAAATTTAGCCTGTGTGGCCAAATTCCCCCTTGTCTAATGTTCGCTCAAATATATAATAACTACTTCTTGGACCCATACCGTTTACATATCAAGTTCCACTATCAAAACATGTTCAACTCAGGAATAATAATGATTTCTCAAAAGTGGGCGTATATATAGTTCGACCACGCCCAGTTTTAGTATAGTTGCCGACAGTAACCATACGAACTTATTTACCAAATTTTAGTCTAATACGACCAAAAAAGTCTTAAATTTATTCATCAAATTTTTCCAATATTCCATTTATTTCCAATTTCCCTTGCAAATATTTCCCCATATACACCATATGTGCGCATCTGTATTTTTTGAAAAATTTCACTAAAATGCCTATAATTCATGAACCAATACACATACAAAGACCATTTATACAAAAAAACCTTCGAATCGACGTCACCTTTCATGGGAAATTTCCAGAAACAAAATCGGTTCACGCATTACTGAGAACATCAATTTCATACACAATGCAAATTATTTTTATATATAAGAGATTACAAACATTTCAAAAAAAATCAGCGCAGGCGTTCTGCGATTTTAGATATATATATCAAAACAGTGGGCGTAAAAGTGGGCGTGGTCAATTTTTCTTTCAGTAAACTTAAATTGGATTGCTACGAACATTTGAAAAAAAATTTATCCAAATCGGTCCAGCCGTTTTCCGATTTTAGATAAATCGAAAAAGTGGGCGCAAAAGTGGGCGTGGTCAATTTTTCTTTCCGACAAAACTTAAATTGGATTACTACGAATATTTGAAAAAAACACAGGTGCGTCACCGGACACACGAGAGAAGTGAATTTTGCATTTTCGCAAATTCATAGATTTGATAATTTAATAGCGTTTTTTCGATTAAAATAATTTTTAAATTCACAACTTTAAAATAACAAAGTATATATATCATATTTATTAACCCTCTTTGGCCCTCCCTTAAAGCCCCCTGATCAGTTGTAGGGAATAAATATACAAAAATCATTAATTTTGTTACAATTTAATCAACTTACAGGTTGTTTATTTTTAACGATCTTTATAACGACCTTTAGTAGGAAGTAGAAACAACATCTAATACACAATCCTTAGTGAATATTTCTTTTAGTTCGTTCGTTCTTTTAGTTCGTTAGGTCTTTTAGTTCGTATGGACAAACCGAAGATTCAAACCATAACTCGGTAAATTTAGTTATCTTTGCTCTAGTTCGTTTTGTTTGCTACTTTTGTCGGTTGGCTAGCCAATACACAGTGCTAGAATAGTAATAGATTATATTTCTTAATCTGCTCTTAAAGTAATAGATTATAGTGATCTGCTGAAACATAGCTTTACCTAATGCTTTTCACTAAATCAACAAAATTGAGAAAGAAAGGGTTTTAGCGTAATGGTTAGAGGAAAGTACCAACAAACGATAGAACTTCGAGTTGTGGGTTCAATTCCTGCAGCGGGAAATGAATTATTTTTAATTTAACATTTTCTGGTTCAATTGATGCAAGCAAAAAACAATATCAATTCTAAGAAAAAAGGTGTCGGAAAAAAGTGTCGTTTTTTCTGATTTCACTCTAGCAAATCGCAGAACGAAGCATAAAAAGCTTCGCTTCAAAAATTATCCAAATCGGTCCTGCCGTTTTCCGATTTTAGATAAATAAAAAAAGGGCGCAAAAGTAGGCGTGGTCAATTTTTCTTTCTTTAAAAACCTAACTTGGACTAAAACGAACATTTAAAAAAAAAATTATCCAAATCGGTCCAGCCGTTCTGAAGTGATGCGATTTCAACCAAACACACACTTCTTTTTATATATATAGATTAACAATTTTGCAAATTATAATATATTTCTTCGACCTCTCAAATTGATTGTTTTGGGCTTGATTTGGGCTCAAGGTCAATTTTTATTAATATGAAACACTACTTTTTTGTGTTTAAATTAATAATATTTATTTCGTCCAATATTTCGAACTCCGCCGGAGTTCATCTTCAGGGACAATATTAAACATTAAACATTAAACATAAAGTTTAACAATTAACAATTGTGGTAGACATTAACCAGGAACAAAACACAAACAGATATTGCCTAAAAACTATATTGCAGCACCCGCGGTTTCGCCGTTTCGTTTTCTACTCTAGTAGACAATAGCTGCATTCCCGTGGCCATTGATCTAGAGCGCGGCTCTATTTTATTCACAAAGCAAAAACAGAATTTAGAACCAGCTCTTTTCCTGGCTCTATTTCTGATCTGAAAATGCTGCCAAGTTTAATGCATTTTTTGTTAAAAACGAACATAGTTGGAAAATCTAAAGTATGCTGTTTTGTATTGATTTCTATTGTTATCAAACAGCTGTTTCAAGACAGTGGTGCCAAATTGTTATAAAGTTGAACTAAAGTTGTTCTTTAACATCGCTTACCAGAAAGCTTTGGCCACAAATTATACACAATTTAGACTCGTTATATATATTTTGCACAAATTGTATATTTTCTGTTTACACTTTTTGGTGTCTTTGTTTTTGGTTTATTTTTTTTTTGTTGACAGCCGATTTTGACAATCCATGAACGATCTCGTGAGAAAATAGTCTCTTGTCAAACCTACCTGTATAATTGTATCATGATGTGATACTAGGAGATAGAAAAGTTCAGCTTTTTGAACTTTTGCTATAAAAGTGTATTACTTACTATAAATTTGACTAACATTTTTATAGTTGTTGTTTGTGAGCTGCCAAGTTTTGACAACGCATGAACAAAAAATAAACAAATTTTTTTTTATTTCGAAAATTTTGAACCATCAAATGTGCATAATATGTGAAATGCTATATCTTTAATGTAATGCATGCATTTTATTGGTTAATAGCTCGTTGAATAGATAACAGCATAACCTTCTTTTGATACATAGTCCAAGGTTTTGCATGAAAATGAAAGCATATCATCTGTTTAAGGTCCATTTTTCCAACTGTTTTTAGCTCCAAATACATAATTTAAAAAGATTTAAATGTAAATGAAAAAAGAAAAAGTTTTTCTTTCATCTTCGCAGAAAAAGTTTAAATAGATCGATCGAGCCTCCGATGCCTACGAAAAAAAATTCTCTCCAATAGCTTCAAAAGCGATTATCGATTTTATTGTTTTCGAACACACCAGTCCACCCTATTTAGTTATTAGAAAACAAATGGATGGCAACGCTACACAAAGCCACGCAAAAAATAAAAAAAAGAAGTTGCTGTCAAAATTTCACGGCTGATTTTTTTCGCCGCTGCAGTTGCAATAGTCTTGCGGTGTTCTTATTGGAAAATCATTCAGTTTTAGTTCATATTCAGTTAAAGTTGTAAAAAAAAAAATACAAAACAAATAAAAAGTAGAGCTACTTAAAACTTTAATTTACATTTCGATATGTGTCCATTATCGTTCGTTCGGGCAGTGATAAGTAGCGAGAATAAAAAATAATCTATGAAAAATCGAAAAAAATTAAAAACAAGATAAGCTCCACATATTAGGCGCATTTGTGGCCAATCCAAATATTTTCGCGTTTCGCGTTTCTTTATTCGTTTATTATTGTTTCTTTGTGTGAAGTATTGTTTCGAAGTTCTTATTTATTTCACAATCGCCAAAATAAATAAACAATTGAGGTTAATTTTCCCCTCAAATTTATTACTCTTGAGTCTAAACAGCAAATGAAAGAAAGCTATCATTATGCTGACTCCAGTTCGAAGAAGATGCGAAATAGTTTGTGCTTTGTGGATTTTAGGCTTTATCAGTGGTACCTATTGTGATGATGTTGCTGAGAATCCTTTGGTAAGTTTAAAAAACGACCTTGAATATGCTTACATTTTTGTAAATCGCATTTAATGGTGAACAATTTCGTTGAAAAAAACAACAATAATCTTCCCCTATTTGGCTTTGCGTCATCATATGTTTTTGACAGTTTCCTTTGGGCCACTGTTCGTTATGCCTTGGTTATGCCCTACAGAGCGTGACATCTGCGCAAAGCAAAGAAATACCAGTGTATTATTAAATTAATCAAAACAAGTGGTTCAAGAGTTGCCATATATTTTTTATTACCCGGATAGATTAATTGGGAGAGCTTAGTTTAAAATCTGTTGAAATTCTACAAAATGCAATGAAATTTTTCAATCTGACTTTTTCAAAATGGTAAAATCTGTACTAATTCCTCAGGACAAAATATCCCATAACTTGAAATATTGATGCTAAGCGTTGATCCCAAAACATACTTTAAAGGGACTTTCCTATGAATTTTTGCGAAAAAGACACATTGTTAAGATTTTTTTTTAAAAGAAACTATTACATTTATTAACAATATTCCCTTTGGGCATTATTAAATATAAGTTTAAGTATATACAATTTTTTTTGCGATTTTAATTCCTATTGACTGCTGTAGCGGGCGTCATGCAAAAAATCTGGTTTAGACTGTAGGACACTTTGTGGATCTCCTGTAAAAAATTTTCGTAATATTCAAAATGGATTGTATTTTTAAGACTCAAAACAAGACAATAAGCCATTAAAAGACTTATTTAATTATATTTGGACGGTTTTATATGAATAATTCTGACAAAATTAAAAAATTTGCCTCTTTTTTTTGGGGATTCACCCTTATCTAATAGTGTCCGTATTTCCGTGTACTTCTGAACCGTTCCAATGGTCTTGTTCAAATTTTTAGGGTTTGTTCGGCCAGTCTGGTACGGGTTTAAAACTTATTTGTACAACATTGGATGTTGTTCAAATTCTTGCGGTTCTCGAGACATTGCTATACTTACTATTACTCGGTGCTAAAGTGGAAATGTACTTTTGAAGTGACATAGTGTAGGTTGTAGATCTGGTCGAGTACAATACGAAACCATATTTGGAATTGTTAAAACCCCCCAAAATTTCGATTTACCGTTAAAAACCCGATTTTAAGATACTTGACGCATTTAACAAACTAAACCTAAACCATTTTTCAACCGATTTTCTATATTAAAATGGTTTTGTAAAAATGAAAAATAAAACTTTCAAAATATGTATATACAGTGGTGGCCATACAATTAGAAACGATGACTTCAATCTTATATTTCTTTTCACAACTTTTTCGTAAAGAGTCTCTCTTTATGGCAGGTCCCGTTATATACTCACTCCAGTGTAATATGTTGTTAGATGTGTAAATATCAGCAAATACTTTAGACAATTTCTCACAATCGCAAAAACAGTAGCAACACGTGTTTATGAGGGTGGACACATAATTAGAAACGCGTACCTTAATTTTGGAAATTTTTTATATTTTCAACGTAAGTTGTTGTTTTTTTATTTCTTTAATTTAGGGTTAACTAATTTTTATTATAATATAATGTAAATATGGGTAAAAACAAGCCGTGCACGCCAGAACTTCGTAAATTAATTGTGCGCTGCTATCCAGACGAAAAACAATTAATGTCAGCCATAGAAAAAAGATTTTGCTGTTCTAAAAAAATGGTTTTTGGAGCAATAAGGCAATTTAAGAAGACTGAAAGTTTTGAGAACCCAAAAAGAATTCAAATGCCAAGAAAAACCACTCCATATGATGATAGAATTATTTGTAGAACCAGTAAAGCCAACCCATTTTTGACCTCAACTGAAATTAATGCAATTGTAATGCCTCAAATATCGCAGCATATCTCATGTAGAACCATTAGGCGTCGATTACAAGAAGCTGTTCTACATGGATGCATTGCACGGAAAAAACCGCACGTCTCAAAAAAAATATGACGAAGCGTTTACAATTTGCCAAAGAGCACCTGCAAAAACCTCTTACATTTTGGAAAAAAATCCTCTGGAGTGACGAATCGAAGTTTAATTTATTTGGATCAGACGGTAAATCTTATGTAAGACGGCCAGTGAACAAATCTTTGGATCCCAGATACACTATCAAGACTATCAAACACGGTGGAGGAAATGTGATGGTATGGGGTGCATTCAGTTGGTTTGGCGTTGGCGCGATACATCGCATAGATGGACGAATGGACCAACACCAATATAAAAATATACTGGAAACTGGAATGGAACCATTTTCGTTTGAAAATATGCCAGTTACGTATATTTTCCAGCAGGATAACGATCCTTAGCATACTTCCCGAGTTGTGAAGCAATGGTTTATGGATACGAATACTAAAGTTTTGTCGTGGCCACCGCAAAGTCCAGATTTAAACCCAATTGAAAATTTATGGGCAGATGTCGAAAGAGGTTTAAAAACAAAAATACCCAAAAATAATGACGAACATTTTCGAAATATAAAAGAAGTTTGGGAATCGATACCATCCTCAAGATGCCGAAGTTTGGTTGAGAGTTTGCCAAGGAGATTGACAGAAGTTATAAAAAATAAGGGTTATCCTACGAAGTACTAAGTTGTTTTTCCATTATTTTATAATACATTTTTAAAAAGGATAGAATTAAATATTACTTTTGTTATCGTTTCTAATTCCGTGACCAATGCGTTTTTTGAGTTCAATAAGAAAATCTAGTTTGCACCTTTCACAAATATTCCTACATTTCGAAATATATCTAGGATATACAGTAATAAATGAGCCTTATAACATATGATATCTATTTTCTTAATTTTCGTTGTAAGGAAGTAGTGATGATATAAAATTAAAATGCTAAGTGGGTGTTTCTAATTGTATGGCCGCCACTGTATATCTTGTACTGCAATAAGAATTTTTGACTTATAATCGACCAAACCTAAAATTTTACCTTTTTTTCTAATTTGTTCAACTTTGACGATTATTTACTGCCAAATTTTTGTTAGAAACTACTAATAAAATCGGTCTTTTAACGGTAAATCGAAATTTCGGGGGTGTATTAACAATTCCAAATATGGTTTCGTATTGAACTCGACCAAATCTACAACCTACACTATATCACTTCAAAAGAACATGCAGTTTTTATTTTTTTGTAGCACCGTGTTATTGATAATAGTGGATCCCCTTTCCCCCATGCGATTTCTCATACAAAATCGCTAAAAATCCGTTTTTCGTTCTTTTTTAGATAAAAATGAGTGTACGTACAAATATAAAATACAAATGTCATGTACATGCGTCGTTCCACTAGTAAAATTTTATAGTTGTTGGACGAGGAACGACACTTTTTCGATATTCGAAATTTTCTATGCAACTTTCAAACTATTAGTCACACATCAATGCATGATATAATTATACAGGTAGCATTGACAAGTATAGATTTTCTCAGCAACAAGGCAACGACCATCTGTCAAAAACAGTTGTTCGTGCAACAAGAATTAAACGAATGTAAAAATAAATAAATTCCGCAAAATATGTGCGTTAAATACACAATTATAATAATGACAGTTGTGAAAAAATTAAGTGTGATATGTGTTTAACGTTTTCCAGCCGTGGTGTTTTAATAATAATTGGAAACTTCTTTAATTTCGTCCATATGCATCTGCAGCTGCTGAGGTTGCTACATTTGAACGTTTTCAACATTTTTTCTTATGTTTGCACTTAATAACACAAAGTTCACAAGTTATCTTCGTTGTAGTAATAATAATTCACTATTGATTAAATAAAATAGGCAATATTTTGTAAGAAAATGTTTGGTTATTTGCAAGCGCTGAAACATAAACAATGGCGAAAACATAAGAAATAATTGAACGCTCTCTTTCTAGACATTTTTTTTGACAGATGGTCGTTGCCCAAGCAACTGTCAATACTACCTTATATTATTATACCATGACATCAATGAAACTCGGTAAGAACGTACTATTTTTTTTTTTTTTTTATTTATGAGGAATTCATTTACAAGATATGTTACAATTCAAACAAACATTAAGCTCCATTGCTCAATAGAAGAGCTTTGAAGGAGAGCGCTAGATTGGCACCAATTAAAATTCATAGCTATGTTATTATATTAGCAATATTTACAAAGCGTTCCAATTTAATTTAAACAATTACAATTTAATTATATTAAACAATTTCAATTCAATTTAAACAATTTCAGTTTAATTTAAACAATTTCAATTTAATTTAAACAATTTCAATTTAATTTAAAGCAAGCAAGTATTTCTTGACTTCATACTTAAATGATCTGAAAGAACTGGCGGCCTTACATACTGATGGCAAGCTATTGTAAATCGTCGGTCCTGCATAGGAGTATCGTTGCTTCGTCATCTCGAATTTGCATCTCGCCACAAACAAATCGTCTCTGTTCCTGGTGTTAATGGTATGTGCGCGGGTTGACAGCTGCGTCGTGCTGTAACTGATGTTTCTTAGATTTTTATACACTTGGAGTATTAGTTGGTACTTGTGCAGAGACGCTATAGGCAAAATTCTTTTAAATGTTGGGCTGTACAACTGTATAGAAGTGAAACGTGGGTATAGGTTGAAGATGGCTTTAACAGATTTGTTCTGTAGCAGTTGCAGCTTGTTGAGTTGCGTTGTACATTTGTATGCCCAAGTCATCGGCATGAAGGAGAGGTATGAATGAACCAGTGCCATGTAAATCAGGTATTTGGTGTCGACTGAGAGTCTTCTTTTGTATTTATGCAATATTCCGAGGCCTAAAGATACCTTGCTCAGCAAGGTGTGAATGTGGTCACTCCAAGTTAAGCTGCTGGTCAGCGTTAGACCCAAAAATCTTACGCAACGCTCTTCTACAACTTCTGTACCATTAATATTCAGCCTACAAATATCAGCTGATTTGCGACGCGGTGAGAATATTATGAACTGGGTCTTGTCCGCGTTCATTGAGATGCGATTAAGCCGAAAGAACTCATTCAGAATCGCCATGTCGTATTCAATTTTCGTTTTAAGTGCTAGGCGTGAGTATGTCGGATAAAAGAGAGCAATGTCGTCCGCAAACAAGAATAGCTTCCCATTTAAAGTGATGTTGTGAATGTCGTTAATAAATATGAGGAAAAGCAGTGGTCCGAGAATGCTACCTTGGGGTACGCCATAACGACAGATTTCCGAATTACTGGTGCGGTCGCCATTCACCATGAACTGAGATCTATCAGTCAAGTAGCTACGCTGTAGTACAGATGCAATGTTAACGGCACGCTCGACAAAAGCTTTATTTAAAAAGTTCGCTACCTCTGTAGGGTCGGTTAGAATTACGCCATCGTCACTAGTTAATTTCTCCACTAGCGTAGCTTTGTTTCGCCGATTGAGGAAACCATTGAGGACACTCGAGGTCTTTTTGACATCACCCTTGACCTCCAGAAGTCATTGGTTGTAAAATTCGTCTGTGAGGCGCTTTTTTACTTTAGCGACTAACTTTGTAACCTCTGCAAGTCGATGAACAAGATCGTGCCTGTGGGGTCCTCGCTTTATTTAGTCACTAGCGATACCCAGCGCGCGTTACTGCACCCGGCAAGTATATTGGAAATAATAAGTACATTCGAAACTTTTATTCCCCTTAGTCCCTTAGTCTGACACCACGCTCATGTGCCACTGCCCGTTACAGTTTCCCAGTAGCAGAACATCACTCCCAGGTGACAATTCCATTATGAGTTTCAATGTCCTGTGATTTAAGCTTCCATAGCTATTCTGTATAGAGAATTGGGCCACACCCCCTTTTCCAATGCACAAACCAGTTTTCCAGTAGAAAGACTTTGGCAATTAGTAACTCCATACTGAGTTTTATTGTCATGCGACTTTTAGTTCCAAAACTATTCAATATCAAAAATTTGACTTGTGTGGTCGAAGCCATAACCCCTTTTCCTATGCCCGTCCCAGTTCTCTTGTTTATTTATAAAAAAACTTATTGAATCACACAATGTCAATTCTATTAAATAAAAAGTCAGCCGTTTGTTCCTTTTGTTCATTTATAAATTGCAGGAAAACCACCGTCAAAACATGTGTAGAAAAGTTGCATGCAGCGAAACAAATAAACATACGTACATAAATACATACATACATATATCAAGTCGGATTGAATCTCATTCTCATCAAAAACATGCTAAAGATGGTCTGTGAATCCCCTTTTAACAAAACTCTGATAGATTAATTCTCCACATCAAAACTACTTTGAACATATTAAAATGTACTTCGATCCAATTAGCTTTAAGCGCAGCAAAGTATGAATGTATATGTATTTGTTTGTTTGTTTTGTAGTTTTGTGCTTGCTGAGAACAAAAAGAGTATAGTAGAGAGCAACATGCAGTTTATTGAGGCTCTCGCAGCACAAACGCATGAAAAGCTAACGATAAAGCAATGCATGGCATTGAAGATGATTTTTTAAAAAACTTAACACTTTAATTAAAGATACTAATTTTTGAAATTTCGTAAAGAAAAAAACCAATGAACCTTTTGTAGCATAAATGTGATATTTTAAAACTTATTTCAAAAAAATCGGGCCAGTACTTTTGGAGTTTTGCGGACACAAAAAATTTTCACTTTCATTTTATAGAATAGTATAGATGTCCTTCGACTGGAAAAAATTAAGTGAGCATTGGAAAAGGAGGCTTGGCACCGTCATACATTTTAAATTTATGGTATCGAATAGCTTTGGAACTAAACGCCGCACATAGGGGTATTTGCCTTCCAAAACCGCTCATAAATCAATTTCTCAAAATGTAAAGTTCAGAAGTAAAATTTTTTTCTAGCTCTTGTCTAATGCCCATGGAATAATTTACTGTTTGTTTTTTTAATTTTCATGCACACACTTCTTCACAGCATCAGTTGAAAGTCATCGATCGTAAACTTGCATTGTCAGTCAGTTAATTTGCGTGAAAAATACCACTGCTAAGCATGGTATAATAATACAAGGTAGCATTGACAACTGTTTATTTTCTCTTTGGTGTTTATTCCACTGTACTTGTGGGCAAAGCATGTTGTCATGCATGAGAAATATGAGAGTAGAATAAGAAGAGAGAGAGAATAGAGAGAAATATGAAATATGACAGTAAAGAATTTCATTCTGCTCTTGTATTCCTTCCCTTCATGCTGGCTCTTGACTGTCCCCTTCTGTCCCCTTCGTCTAGCACTCAAGTGCAAACGGGTAGCTCGTAAGTGCAAAAGGCTCCTGCGAGCCAAATCGCCCATCACTGCCTTAAAGGTTCAATATTCATAAAAAAAAGTTTTATTTTAAAGTACACACCTGCAGCTAAATCCTCCATAGCAAGAAACTTTTTTCACAATATTAATGACAACAAAAACCTATTTACTTAGCAGTCATGGTATAATAATACAAGGTAGCATTGACAGTTACTTGGGAAAACATCTCCTGTCAAAAAATATACTCAAAAAAAGAGCGCTCACAATCCGCCATTGAAAACACAAGCAATGTTGAAAACGTTGAAGTAAAAAAAAAACAACAACCACAGCAGCTGCAGATGCATTACAAAAAAAAAGCTGTTTTTGACAGGAGATGTTTTCTTGTAGAAGAGAAAATAAACAGTTGTCAATGCTACCTTGTATTATTATACCATGGTCCATGTTAGTTTCTCCGCAACTCTTGTGCGATGAACATCATGAACGGATGGATGTAGAAATTTTTGTCGTTTCCCTTTCCCCGCAAGTAGTTGTGCCCTTTGTCTAGCACTCGTTTGCACTTTGAGTATTTTAGGAGCCGAAAATTTGCCCATCACTGCTTTAAGGTATAATATACGTGTAACAACCAAAACCGGAGCTGTTTTCAAAAAAATTTTTTAGATACAATGAATCAAAAAAGTTTAGAAACAAAAACTTTTCTCTCAAACAATCATTGAAATTTTACACTTTTTAAGCTGATGCAAAAATTTTTTTCATGTTTTTTTATTCCATCACAACACAAAACAACACAACACAATAACAAAAAAATGAAATCAAAAACAATTACAATATTCGTACAAGTGATAAAAACAGCAAAAATAACATTATTTCATGGCCAAAAAAGTTTAGAAACAAATTAAGAGTTATACAGAAAAAATTAAAGAAAAACTCCTATTTTAATATTTTATGATGGGTGTATGATGGTGTGGGACTTTGAAAAGCAGCCATTCCATTACCAAACGCGACTTGTGCTTGGGGTCATTATCTTGTTGGAAAAATAAACTGATTTCATCTAGTCCCATTTTGTTCACACTTTGCAGCAAATTTTCTCTCAAAATGGCTAAATATGTTCTTTATTCATTATTCCTTCAAAAAACTTAAAGTTTCCCACGCCATCTGCTGAAACACACCCCCACACCATCACACTACATCACACCGCCTACATGTTTTATTGTTGCTTGAATTTTTTCTTTATTGAACTCCGTATTTGCCATTCTCCACACCATACGACGTCCGTCCGAACCAAAAATGTTGTATTTCGACTCGTCACTGAATACCACAGTTCTCCAAAACTGTTCCGATTGGTCGATGTATTTTTTTGCGAACTCCAAGCGTTTATCCGCATTTCGCTTATTTATGAAAGGTTTTTTTACGAGCAACTCTACCATGATAGCCAGCCTTATGGAGCCTATTTCGAACTGTTTGGGCATTTACGTGGACATCATGCAATTTCTCTAGTGTCGCAGTAATCTTCGGAGCAGAAATGTTTGGAGTTGCTTTTATTTCTGACAAAATAACTCGTTCATGGCGCGCTGTTAAAGAACTTGGCCGACCAGATCGAAGTTTTGGTTGTAATGATCCCGTGTATAAATAATTATTTATATTTTTATGAACACTAGAATGGCTTCTCCTGATTATTTAGCCAATATCTCGCACTTTATAATTTTGAAAATACAGCATTAGAATTAATTATAGGACTAGGACGTCCAGTTAGATTTCTGTATTTTTTCCCATTTTTAAGACAAAAAGACAAATAATCTGGGTTTATTACAAAAAAGCGAGTGACTGATGCGTATATTACTGACATTAATAGCTAAAGACTTAAGATCCCGTTATTTTAAAGCTTTTTTCAATCAAAATAAAATTTTTAGTTTTGTGTTAAAAGGGTAAAAATTGAATAAATGTTTTAAAGAAACTGTTTTGTTTCTAAACTTTTTTGATTCACTGTATAAGAAGTAATTTTTTTTTAATATATACAGGTTATTGTACATAAAAAATACTTTATAAAAATATTTTGTTTTTGTTTTAAATACAGTTCTGGCTTTTATATAGAGGGCGCTGAAAATGGCATTGAACAAAAGACATCCAAAACGGTTCGATGGATATGGCCTTTCCCATGTATCGGAAACAAAAAAATCAAGTGACATTTTAAAGCATAGACCATATATTAAGCATCCCCCCTACGCAAGACCCCCGGGGGTTTTTTTTAATTATGGCGGAAGTTGAAGTAAAAAGTTAAAAAAATAGATACATTTTCGCGCGCTTTTTCGTTTATAAAAACAAAATAAAAAAATAGATACTTGAATTTAGGGGGCGCAAAGGACAAAATAACGAACAAAATGTAAAAAAAAATCATTGAAATTGAACCAATAGATTTCGAGTTATCTATCGAACCGTTTTAAAAAAACTAGTTTCTAAGAAATCGCGTTTAAAGTTTTTTATTTACGTTGTATGCAGCTTAGACATAGGTTAACGAAAACCGTTATAACTTCTGTTTTTTTTTAAATATCGATTTAAAAATGTGTATGTATATTCTTAAAACTATAAAGAATACATTCACAAAAACAAAAACCTTAATTAAATAGATACTGGATTTATTGTGAATGTATGCAAATGGCCAGTTTATTTTTGTATTTTTTTTGAGATGGACCTTTTGTTATATTATAGGGTGTTATTGGGTAACATTTTTTACAACAGCTAAAGAAGAAAGTTGTCAAAAAGTAAAAACCAAAAGAAAATGCTGCCCATTATCGCCCCCCAGATTTTACTACCGCCCTGATGTGTGTCCAGATTGATGAAAAATCAAGAAAATTTAATAAAATAAATAACTTCTTTTGCTTGAAGGATGAAGCCAGACGATCATTGCAACTAGAAGATATCTATATGATGTTATGAATGAGTGTGAAGACAACAGCTATGAAGCTAAACTAAATAAACTTCAGAGCTATTTACTCAATAAAGCGTCTTGCACGGAAGAAAAACTTAAAGATTTTATGCTTAAAATTGCATATTAATTCAGCTTAATTCAACTTTACTTTTATTGGTAGTTTTAAATTTAAATCTGGTTTATTTTAATATAGACATGAATTTAAAGTAAGATGGGTAAGTTCTCAACGGAGTAATGATAGATTTTTAACAAAAAATTAAGCTTGACTTCGGGGAGTTTTTGAGATACCAACCTTGGCTGGACGTGGCCAGCCCCAGATGCGACAATTTTGCTTGTTGACGTAGCCGCCGAGATGAAAATGCGCTTATGCGCTGAAAATAAACTAGGACTGCAAGATTTGCACCATTTTTGTAGTGAATTTTAATAATGCGTTGTTGAAGCTTGTATCGTTCCATTTTTAGTAATGGCGTAGTTTCTACTTGTCAAATGTCAAAGAATAAAAGCTTTAAAAGTGAGCGATTCACAATAGCGGGCGATTCACAATAACACCTCTTATTGGAAAACCCTTTAAATACCCACACCTGATCACTATCAACCACCCTACTTACCTCCGAGAATGACGTATTCTACGTCAAAAGTGTACGTGTCAGCTCCGACGCGCGACTGGAGTTTACTGCTTAAGATCAGTTACCTTGGAAATTTAAATATACTTAATAGGCAAAGGGTGTGACTGAAGGCATCTCTTATATTACTGATAGAATTATATACATTTATTCTTATATTCAAATATAGTAGTAGTTATCTTTAATAAATACATTAAAAGGTACATTTACGAATAACAAAGCGTGTTTATGAATTTTTCTGTATCTGAGACGCAACAGAATTTATGCAACACCTGTTAGCTACCGGATTATACACTCTTAGAACCCTTTTACATTGGTCTAGACTTGAAATCAATTCTTTGCTATTCCCTCTTAAACTTACCCTCTCTCACGTTGATGTCCGCGTCTTTCATCAACAAACTCACAGACTTGATTTCAAGTCTTGACCAATGTAAAAGCGGTCATGGGTCCATATTACACGGTGCTCGTTTGCTCGGCGTGCAAATAATTTTGTTGTTGTTTCCAAAACTGCAAAACTGTCAAAAATCAGTAAGAGTGTGAGAGGATGAACACTTTGTAGACCGAACAAAAAATGTGTATTTTTGCTCGGTGTACATGGCAGCGAGCACCATACAACAGTGTTGCTGGATGGTAAAACTAGAGATTTGGGCATTTAAGTAGTTAAAAAGTACATTTTGTGAAGAAAAGTGCTACTATTGTACTATAATAGTATGAAGAAAATAGTTGTAGGAAACCCTTGTTGCAATAAAGTGTAGTAGAAAAAGCAAGGAACTGAATGAAATATCAAAACTAGCTCGGCGAGCATATTTTAACATATCCAACGTGCAAATTGAGAAAAGAGAATAAAAGTGTTCATTGCACGCCGAGCAAACGAGCTCCGTGTAATCTGGGCCTTAGTATTAATGTGGATGATAGAAGTCAGGTGTCGTGCTGACAGAGCGTGCTGACTGCGTGCTAAGTGTGCTAGATGAGGGGGTTGCCATGACTCGGGTGAAAGAAAGAAAAATTGAACGAATAAGAGAGTACCACTGAGCGCATTATGATTTTCACAAAACAGAGTCTCATACAAGCCTTGCCACTATTTTTTTCAGAATACAAAATTGATATATTTTTGATTCAATATATTGTATTAATACTTGGTAGTTTGGTTGGTTTATTGCAATTATAATTATGAAGTTAAGGAAGGCTTGACAAATTTCAGAATACCAGACAATTAAGAATTAACTCAAACAAAAATAATTGTAAGCAACAAATTATTTGCACACTTGCTACAATTTTATCAACTCTGACATAAAATTTATTCAATTCAAAACAACCCTGTTATTTATCACAAATGCCAAAAAGTATTTCAGATGTATCTTTTATTTTCATAAGGCCTAAAGCTGATATATTTCTAAAAATAATTTAAGTTATAATGAAATAATTGAAGTAAAAACAAATTCTTGGATTTTAAATTTTGTAAACAAACTTTTATTTTTTTTATAGTGGCGGCCGTGGCGCAGTGGGTAGAGTGCGTGACCCATAAGCCAGAGAACCCTGGTTAAGTTCCATCTATCACAGAATGTTTTTTCAATTGAATTAATTTTTCTGAACGGCCGTCACCTCTCTGCAGACAATGGCAAACCTCAGAGAGTAAATACTGCCCTGTAAAGCTTCTTGAGAACATGCACATCAGCCGTTCGGAGTCGGCATAAAACTAGTAGGTCCAATTCTCGATCATTGTGTTCCAACATTTAACAACACGCACAGCACAATTTGATCATAAGAAGTTCGGTCAAAGTCCTATCAAGAGCTGAAATGGCCAGTTTATTTTTTTTTTATTACTTTATAAACAAACTTTTATATTTTTTTGTTTTTTTTGAAAATTTATAAAGTGAAAAGTAATAGAAACAATTGCTTTTTTTCATGGTAAACTTTGTTGGTACATAGGTTGCAAACAAATTTGGGGATGTAACAATTTCAGTAAAAATTTGGTAAAATAAAATGTTTTAAGTGGCAACGCTGGTCTGCATGGCGAAAATCTTAATTTCTCTCAGTACCGACCAAAACCAATGTTGCTTGCTCAGTGATTTCAAATAAAGGGCATTTCTAAATATTCGGCAACTCGTTGATATTCGGCATATAATGCAGAGGCCGGGTTTGAGTGTGCAGTTTTGACTTAAAGCCTGAAAGTTTTAGTTATCTTTTTACTTTTAAAGTTTTTAACAAAGAAGTTTTTTTTAGGCTTTTATTTTTTTAAGGAATAAATAAAAATAGAAATTCTTTTGAAAAACAATTTTATAAATGCACTGGAAGACACTGACCTGATTGGTAAACAAATAACATCGATTTTTGTAGTAACATCAAATAAAAAAAGAAGAGTTGGCTGTGTCGTGGACACACCCGTAGATTTTGACGTGACGAAGTTTCTTGTTTGTTGTTAGTGTTGGTGTTATTTTTGCTGTTGTTGTTGTTGTTGCTGTTGTTGTTGTTGTTGTTGTTGTTGTTGTTGTTGTTGTTGTTGTTGTTGATGTTGATGTTGATGTTGATGTTGATGTTGATGTTGATGTTGATGTTGATGTTGATGTTGATGTTGATGTTGATGTTGATGCTGATGTTAATGTTGATGTTGATGTTGATGTTGATGTTGATGTTAATGTTGATGTTGATGTTGATGTTGATGTTGATGTTGATGTTGATGTTGATGTTGATGTTGATGTTGGTGTTGGTGTTGGTGTTGATGTTGGTGTTGGTGTTGGTGTTGGTGTTGGTGTTGGTGTTGGTGCTGGTGTTGGTGTTGGTGTTGGTGTTGGTGTTGGTGTTGGTGTTGGTGTTGGTGTTGGTGTTGGTGTTGGTGTTGGTGTTGGTGTTGGTGTTGGTGTTGGTGTTGGTGTTGGTGTTGGTGTTGGTGTTGGTGTTGGTGTTGGTGTTGGTGTTGGTGTTGGTGTTGGTGTTGATGTTGGTGTTGGTGTTGGTGTTGGTGTTGGTGTTGGTGTTGGTATTGGTGTTGGAGTTGTTGTTGGATTTGGAGTTGGTGCTTTTCGTTTAGCTTTTTTTTTTGCTTCCCCATTGGTTGTGCTCTATTTTCAATTAATCCAGCAAAAGTGATGCATATGCGTCACATTAGGCGGTTCCCTGGGGGTTTTTGACACGCCGTCAAATTTTTTTTTTATTTTTGTCATATGCCCGAAGACCTCACCTTTGTTTTCGTTCCTTAAAATTTACCGTTGCACCAGTAGTCACAGAGTTAAAAATCCATGCAACGTTTTTTCATGGCTTTAGCATTTTTACTGCATTATGTGATTGCATCCCTGAAATCATGACAACAAAATTTTTTTTGTAATTTAGTTGTGAAGCGTAATAACACATCCCTGCTGTCGTAAAACAAAATTTGCTGTAGCACTCCTCCTGAGTGAGTAATAATTCCATGCAACGATATTACATTTCTGTTACATAAGCTGCTATATTCACGACCTGACAACGCCGGAATTTTTTTTTTATTTTTGTCGTAAAGCCATGTATAAAAACTTTATTTTCCTTTTTAAACTTTTATCGTAGGTTATATACTCATTGAGTAAAAATTCAATGCAACGCCGCTGCATGAATGTTGCGTTATCGATCTTTGAGCGGCTCTCTCAGCGTCCCCATGATGTCAGAAATTTTTTGTCTAATTTTGTTGTGAGGGCTTCCAGTAGGCCTTTATTGGCGTATCGTATTTTTAATCCTAGCGCTAATACTCAGCGAGTAATAATTCCATGTAACAAATTTTCAGTTGCGTTGCTTACGCAGCTCCCACTACGTCCTTATGCCGTATTAAATTTTTTTTTTATTTTTTTAATATAGCCAAAGAATTAACCTTTACGGTCACACTATTTTTTTAATCATAGCTCTTATACCCAGCGAATAACAATTCAATGAAACGAAGATGAATTTTTAAAAAATTCATTTTTCAACTTTTTTGGAAACTAGAGCAGTATAACGTAACTTCGTCACGTCAATAATCCGTTTTTAAGAAATCATCATCTTAATATGCACAATATGCAACACTTGCTTTTCTTAAAACTATTCTCTCGCTCTCACACTTTCTATAAATCTACGCTCTTAGTTCTCTCACCAAAATGTGCATAGCATTTTTGTTGTTTCCTTGCGTCGAAAGATCATTCCCAGTGTGCTATACGGGTGTGTTTCGAATTCGAGACGGACATACTTCGTATATTTTATCCGATACAGGTTGCGTTTTAATAAAGTGGTTTTGTTTTTATTTTATAAGTGGATTTGTTACCGGTTCGAATCCGGTCCACCGAAACATAAACGAGCGAATTCCGCGCTGACGGACTTGTAACGGGTTCGAAACGGATCCGCATCCGTTTTTGTGCATACTGGGTTGTAGATTAATTTCACCCGTAATATTGTGAAATAAGTTTTATGCCATGGGCTATATATGAAATCGATTCTAAAGGAGTAAACTCTAATAAACTCCAAAAAATTCTTTAGCAAAAAATTTATCCAATGATGAAATCATAACTTTACTTATGCGCCACCCTATAATTCCATGCAACGATATTACATTTCTGTTACATTAGTTGCTATCTTCACGACTTGACGACGTCAGAATTCTTTTAATTGTCTTAAGGCCAAGTATAAATGCTTTATTTTCCTTTTTAAACATTTATCGTAGCTTATATACTCAACGAGTAATAATTCAACGCAACGCCGTTGCACTATCGATCTTTGAGCGGCTCTCTCTGTGTACCCATGACGTCAGAAATTTTTTGTGTAATTTTGTTCTGAGGGTTTAGCGCAGGCCTTTATTGCTGTATCATATAAATCAAACCGGGTGGTAATGCTGATCAAGAATATATACCCTTTTCCTGCCACGCCTCCTTATGGACGTTACAGACGTTGTGGCTAAGTTAATAAACCTCTTACGCAATACGCTTGGGAATGAAAAAACATTTATAAATTAGAATTTTAGACAAATATTTCGATTATTTTTAAATATTAAAATCGTGTCGAATATGTCGTATAATCTTCTAATCTAATAAATTGTATCTAATAAACATATCATCATATTTCTTTAGATATTCACCACCAACAACTGCTTCCTGACCGAACCTGTATACGGGCACAAATTCGATTTTACTGCTTTGCACTCGGATTTTGGTCACCTTGCCACAAGCGATAAAGGTGACACCTTTGAGTATAATATTTGCGGCAATTTAACAAAAAGCTGTGATGGCCGTAAAGATGTGGCTGCATGTTTTAAACGTGGGACAAAGGAATATGTTTTGGGTGAGTAGCAGTAGTGTGTGGAGGACGATGTGAATATATATTTTTGTATTTGGGCCTTAGTCAACTGCTATTTGGGTATTTAATTAAAAAAAATTCTTTCTTACTGCCCCGGGCAACACAGGTACGCAACACCAACTCAACTATAGGGAAGGCAAAATGTATTTCAGCTTCTCAAATGGCACGCAGTGTCCGAGTGGTGGTCTTTATCAACTTCATGTCTTTGTAAGCTGTGATTACACTCTCGACAAGAATCAGTCGCAAGTTACAGGCTATGTAAGTTGGGTATATCTATACATGTAAATGAGTATGTGTGTATGTTTGTTTATTTTTTAAGCAATTCGATGCTATACAGAGAGAAAACATATTAGAAAATGAAAAATAAAATTTTTTTTTAAAAGTCATAATAGTTCTAAGTCGATAAGAAATTTTAAATACCACGATTTCCCCGGAATCGAAAAAAAAAATTCCCCCGGAATTGAAAAAGGGAATTTTCTTTTTTTAAGCAGGGGATGCTTCTAAAGATTTTTTTTTCTGGTGATCTTAAAAATTGGCCATGAATGCAAACATTTGTGTTCAAATTTTTCAAAAGTTCAGTGAACATTGCTAAAAATACGAAAATTCCCTTTTTTAATTCCAGGCGAAAGTCTATTCACAATAGGGCTGATTATGTTTGAAAATAACTTCTGAGCTGAATGGCCGTACACTATAAACGTTCATAAATGAACTTGAAAAAGATAGTATTGGTTCACCAGGTTACTTTTACACCCTGAATCAAATGTTTGGTAATTTTCTAAAGCCTGTTTTTGCTCTGTGTAAAAACTTTCCTTGTTACCGATATTGCTAAAGGTATTGTGTAACTTAACAATAAAAGCTCTGATGTGCTGTGTTTGCGTGTGTGTGTGTGTATGTGTGTGAGAGTGTGTGTTTGTTTTCCATTCAAATACTGCAACTCTTGCATACTAATTGCAGGCGGTCGATGCATGTTCCTTTTATATAACACTAGAAACACCTCTGGCCTGCTTGCCAGAACCGGATGCTGTGAAAACGAACACATGTAGTGTTAAGGATCCACACACAGGTTTCATGTACAATTTAATGCCACTGAGTGATGTCAACTATAGGTAGGTAAACATAATAAATTAATTTTAATATTTAATTTACCTCAATTTCAATTCGTTTACCTAATTTTCTTCCACTCCTTCCTTAACTTCAATTCGTCTTTGTATCTTTGCAGAACCTCTGATCGTATGGGTTCAGCTTTTATTCTCAATGTTTGCAAGCCAGTGTTGTATGGAGCCAATGCTATGTGCCCGTCAGATAGCAGTGTCTGTTTTGTTTCACTCAAGTCAACTGACTTTAAAAAGAAGTAAGATAAAATTAATTTAAATTAAGCTTAAATTGTTAAAAATTGCTTCTTGTATAAATGACTGGTTTACTTGTCAGATTTTTCAACTATGGCACCGTGCAGGCTAATCCTATTATGGAAAATGATAAGCTTTTAATGCGTCAGCCATCAACTACACCGTGTAATGCAACACACAATTACACATCGACTATTTATTTTTTCTGCGACAGGGATGTTAAGGTGAGATGCACACTAATGGGTACATAATTGACATAAATTTAAAGGGAAATGTTTAAAGAAACTTAAGTTTTGCCACAAAAAAGCTTTTTTTTTGTTTTTTTTTTAACTTTTTTTTTAACATGAAATTAATCTTTACTCTTCAAACCTAATATGAATAACGTTCAATTCATTTTAAAATAACGTGTACAATTCACTCTATCATTAATTAATTTTATACATTCACGACATTTGTTTTGGGTTTGCCCTTCACAATGCGTGACAACATGTAATACATATTGTATCGTCGTTATCTTCATCGCTATTAGCTGTTTTAACTGGTTTCCTGTTTTTTTTTTGTTTTTTTTTGCTTTTTGCAATTTTGCTATTAATCTTATCTATTACTGACTGGAGTTCTCATCGGTCCAAACTTTAGTACATATTATTCTTATATTAAGAGTTGAATTAAAAAGCACATTGACATCTATCCTTACAAGAACAAACAATTTTCAACAATATTCTGTAAATTGAAATTTGAAGTGCGATCCAAAAATTGGATATTTATAAATCACGATATTGTTTTACTTGTTAAGAGCTGAATTTGACTCACTTCTTTTTTTGTAATCATACATTAAAAAAAAATACTATATACTATAAAATTGCTTATATTTTTTTTTAAACACAAACTAAAGGTACAAGAACTTCCTTGGAACATTAGGAATTACTATTGCTTATAGGTGGAATTGATATCCTTTACGATAAAGAGTAGAATCGGAGGCTATCGGCGTTGTGACAACTAATATTTGAGACGAAGCAGACAACTCTCCACTACATGTTTTGCACGTATCATATGTTTTGCACGTACTTTTTACTCTAAAACTTTAATAAAAGTAGTCGTGAGGTCGTGAAAGTAAATTATTTTCGATGTCATTTAGCCCAATGGCGCAATTCATTTATTTTCTACATATTCAAAAACTGAAAAGTGAAAAAACCAAAATTTTCAAGTATTATTTTTGGTGCTGTGCTATTTCTCTGGAGCTATTTTAATGCATTATTTTTAAACTTTAAAGTGCATAAATTGTTCCACTCAGCAATGGGAGAGGTCTGAGGGATCACAAGCAAGCCTTCATATGTATTTTCACCATACCACTTTAGATTCCTTTTTCGTTTTATATTTGATAGTAATTTGTTATATTGTATGAATATCGCCAGGATAGGCAATTTTTTTAAAAATTTCGAAGTATAACAAATACATTTTTGCTTAATTTTTTTTTAATCTAAATAGTTCCAAATTTAAAATTCGGTACCACCACTAAAAAGTTCATACAATTTTCCTATATTTAAAGTTTGTCACTCTGTTTGTAACGCCAATAATGAGGCTTAGTGGATATTATCAACTCTTGAGTCGATTTAGTTACATCCGTCGCACAGTAATGCGCTCCCATATAACATGTGGGCAAAAAGAGAATAATGAACCGATTGTGATGAAATTTCGTTTTGTAATGGATTTGCATTCGCTGAGTTCAAAAATACCAATACAATCTCTAAGATGTCAGCTTACTATCTCACGCAACTTGAATTTGCGATCGGTCAAGACTGTTTGGGACATTTTTTGTTTTTTTTTGGAATAACTACCGAATTGGAGTGACCGAGTGTTCAGTATGATCGGTTTACGGCCGCGTTGAAAATCAGCAAACCACTTCTCTTACATTTTTCTCCTAAATACTACGTTCTGCAGCAACAATTGTTTCTTCGGTGCGCACTGTACGATTTCTTTGTGGATGCTCATTATCATTCAGAGTATGAGTGGTGGGAAAATGATGCATTGTTAAATCAACTAGTAGCTCGGATGGACTATTATGTCTACCGTTAAATTGACGTAGTTCATGATTACACTCGAACTGACGATTTTCGAAATAAATTCGCACAATTTTCAAGCATTTTTCTGGCGTTAGTCTATTCATTATAAAATGGCAAACCAAGCTTAGCACAAATGATAAAAGAGTTGCCAAACCTGACAGTTTAGTTCTTATTGAAAAATGGAACCTCTAAAAACATCCTATTCTTTCTAAAACTTCATATGGATTCGTGAATAGTAGCGCCATCTTTATGTCATTCTACGAATTTATTTTTTGATTAATACTTAAGCTAGTCTCAAAGTATTGATAAATAAAAATTTTCGTTTTTTGAGGTTTATTTATTTATTTATTTATTTATTTTATTGGTTCTTGTGTAATAAATAAGCCCTATTGGCCAATAAACATATTACAAAGCGTATTGAATTCGAGTAAACTTAAAAGCTAAAAGAAAAAAAAGAGTTTTAATGTACCTAATAACACAAAATGGTTTCCCTAATAACAAAGAAGAACTAATTTGGAATCTCATAGTCTAGAAGTCCCAAAAAAGAACAGTGACAATTTATTTTTTTGAAAAAAAAAAAAAAATAAAACAAAAAATAAAACAAAGATAGATGACCTTTCAATTATAGTTGTTGATAAGTTTGCTCTTGAAAGTCTTTGGTGTTACTGAGAAAGTACGCAAGTTAGCAGGTAACTTATTCCAGCAGCGTGCCGTTCGTACTAGAAATGATCGTTCATATGTTGCTGATGATATTTTCGGTATGAGAATCTGTTTATTACGAGTAGAACGACTGAAACTAAATTTACTCACCAAGTAGCGTGGAGCGCTAGCTTTCATAAGTTTGTAGAACGAATACACAAGCCTGATGTTTATAAAACTACGAAAAGAGCTTTTCAAAAATTTTTTAACATACATAGATACATGATCCCGTTTTTTTAGTCCATACACAAAGCGGACAATATTATTAACAATAAGTTCAAGACGTTTAATGTTATACGCCAGCGTGCCAGAGTAGACTTCGAGGCAGTACGTTACACAAGACATGAGTAGTGCATGGCCTAGAGTGTATTTCACTTTTAACGGCAAGTATAAATTAGTGCAATAGAGTTTTCTTAAGGTAAAGCCGACTTTAGAGCTAAGTGCATTTATGTGCGACTCGAACATTAATTGACTATCAAGCATAACACCAAGACATTTCATTTTATCAACAAAATAAATTGGCACACCATTCAGTGTAATGTTTAACCCACTTGTACCAGACCTTGATGGATTGAACTCGATACATTTGGTTTGAGAGGGATTGATACTCAAGAAGTTTTCGGACATCCACGAGGATACGAGTGAAAGATAGTAGTTTGCAGAGGATTCAAGGACATCTAGATACTGAGCATGATTCGAGAACAATAGTTGAATATCATCAGCGTAGATGAATGGTTTACATGTACCAGCATCGAGGACTCCGACTAAATCATTAATGTATAGCATAAACAAGAAAGGGCCGAGCACAGAGCCTTGTGGGACACCAGAAACAATATTTAGTAGACTAGACTCAAATCCATTTGAAGAGACAAATTGTTGACGTCTACTCAAGTAGGATGACATAAGCATGCACGAGGGACCGGAAAAATTAAATTTTTCTTTCAGTTTTTTAATTAGATTGTCATGATCAATTCTGTCAAACGCTTTTGAAAGGTCCAATGAGACGAGCACGCTTGTTTTATTTGAATTAATATTTTCGCGAATAGTATCAGTAAGACCTAGTAGCAACGTAGCGGTAGAGTGGCTGTTCCTGAACCCAGACTGGCAGTCAGCGACAACGCCCATACGATTCGTATACTCCATGATTTGAATTTTTATAAGATGTTCTACGACTTTGGATAGTGATGGCAATATACTAATCGGACGGAGATTATCTAATGATGGGGACGAGCCCTTTTTAGGCACAGGTACAACTCTAGCTACTTTCCAGGCTAACGGGAATGTTGAGGTAGTTAAGATATTATTAACGACAAATAGCAGGTGTCTTAGTACATAAGGCAAGATAATTTTTATGAATTTAATGGGTAGGTTGTCATTGCCAACAGCATTTGATTTTATATTGTAGATAGCTTCAATAAGCTCATTCTCTGAGACATTTCTGAAGTAAAAGCTATCCCGCTGATCATGCTGAGCATCGACTGATACTGGATTAGCAGGTCTAGCTATTTGGTTATTTATAAAGTGCTCATTGACCTCGTTTACATCAAACTCGCCACCAGATGAATCAGAGCTAGAGTATCCTGTATTTCTCAATATTTTCCATATTTGTTTCGAGCCCAGACCCTCAAAGGTACGGCATCCTGCTTCTCTTTTCTTCCTACGTATAATTGTTTTAGCACGGTTACGGAGCTTACAGAATATTTTCCAGTTACCTACAGATTTATTTTCTAAATATGCCTTAAAAGCCAAGTCTCGGAGTGATTTGGCATAGACTACTTCTCTCGAAGTCATTTCTATATCAATTCTGGATTTTATTTTAAATCTGGTAATTGGAACTAGGGAAAAAGCAGTGGACAAAGCATTATTCAAGACATACAATTGGTGATCAACATCGTTTGTTAGGTACATATCAGCGAAATCAACATTAGCCAAAAAGTAACTAAGTAGGCCATGGTCAATAGCGCTATAGTTGCGGTATTCGACGTACTTTTTTTCACGGGTAAAAGGAAAATCAAGGGAAGCATACAAGAGCGCGTGATGGGAAATGCCCGGTGCAAAGAATTGCCCTAAAAGTTTAACGTCGTCAGGATTACTTATCAAAAAATAGTCAATCAAGGAAGAAGAGTTATGATGTGAGTCAAAGTGAGTAGGCAGCGAGTTATGAGCACATGAAAGATTACAGCGCAAACACATAGAGCGTAGTCTCAAAGATTTAGAAAGATCGAAAAGGTTGTGGTTAAAATCACCAACAACAACCACATTGGAATATTTAACAAACAAATGGCATAAAGAATTTTCGAAAGCCACAATATCACCGCGAGGTAGGTAAACGACACCAAGTAAAATTTGCTGTGAATTATAAGATAACTCAATAAAAAGTGACTCACAGATTCCATAATCGGACGAGCGATGAATAATATTATAGCTGATATTTTTTGATATGTAAAAGCCGACACCTCCGCCTCGCGCATTAGGGCGATCATTTCTACAAAATGAGTAGCCCGGAATATCAACAGCACTGTTCGCAATGTGGGGCTTAAGCCATGTTTCAGTAACTCCAAAAACGTCAATGAACCCACCACTCAAAATACACTTAATTTCATCCAATGTAGAGGATCTAAGGGACGGTGTCAGACTCTGACAGTTGACATGACCAACATTGAGGTATTGCTTTTTCAATTTAGAACGAAATAATGAGTTGTCACTGATCACGGGACCAAAATTATCGTCAGGGACAGCTACCTTTAGCAAACAAAAAGGGAAACCATAGTGTGTAGGTACAGTACATTAGGATAATAAACCATAAAAATCTTAAAAATATTAAACAAAATTCCAAAGTTTTGTGATACATTTCAAATCTCATTTTAAATTTTAATTATTACTTAAATTCATATTTAAGTTGACCAAATTTAATGGAGTATAGAGAAAAAAAGGAAAAAAGAAAATAGTAGCAATTTTATAATTACGTTATTTAAAAACCATGTTAAGACAAATTACTTGATTTAGATATGAAAAAGAGAGAAGAACTGCCGTGATATGTAGGCAAGGAGAGTCCTAGTCATCGCCACGAACATAGTTTGAAGATTCAATAACATCATCGCATATTGCTGAGCATTCTTGTATAGTACACCTCATTTCATTTCCATCAGCAAGAGTGATCTTACAAGTTGGGATATCAGTATTCAGTACTTTAAATCTTAAGATCTTCTTATCACGCAATAGTTTACGGCAAAGATAATTCAGCTTACTAGCAACAGGAGTGTGATGATCGTTAAGATACACACGTGACTGCAACTCCCCGCCAATAACGTCGCATAGCTTTAAACTTAAACTTAAACTTAAAATTATTTATAAAAATGTTCGCCTTTTTTTATGAAGTAAATTAAAAACTGTGGCGTCCGTGGCGTAGTTGGTTAAAGTGCGTTGCCGCTATGTCAACGAACTTTTGAGACCCAGGTTCGAACCCCAGCAGCGACAGAAAATTATTTGAATTAAAGTAATTTTTCTGTACGGCCGCCACCTCTCTGCAGACAATGGAAAACCTCAGAGAGTAATCAAAATGCCATGTAAAGCTTCTTGAGAACGAGAACATTCCGTTCATCGCCGTTCGGAGTCGGCGTTAAGCATATAGGTCCGGTTCTCTGTCAATTGTGTACAAACTTAATAACACGTACAACACAATTGATCATAAGGAGCTAGGTCAAAGTCCTTTCAAGGGCTGAAATGGCCAGTTATTTATTTTTTTTTTTTTTTTATTTTATTAAATTAAAAACTTTTTTGAATTTTTTCACCAAAATTCAAATTTTTCATTCAAAATGTATTTAATAAGACACAAAAAGTGGTTTCAACCAAAATTGAGGAGAGCATTTTCAACACAAAAAAGCAGTGTATGCATTGTAAAAAAGTAAAAAAACAAAAGTTATCCATTTCTATTCCAAATGCTCGCTAAGTAATTATCACATTTTTATCATTATAGCACTCATCATTATAGCACATTTAAAACCAGTCCAACGATAATTTTAAATTGTTTTACTCTTTTGCAGACTGCTGAACCAAAATTTATTGGCACTCATGGCTGTAATTATGAATTTTCATTTGCCACTCCATTGGCCTGTAGCAATTTGGCGCCCTGCACTGTCATAACGCCACTTAATGAAATGTAAGTTTAGCATTTGCAATTAATTTAATTAAAACTTACTAAATATTTTTAATTTTCTTACAGTTTTGACATGAGATCGTTGCAAGGCAAATCATTATCCCTTAAACTGCAGGATAAAAATTATGTATTTGCTGTTTGTGGCAATGCTGGGTCTCCCTGTATCGAAAGTGATGGTAAGTGCAAAAAACCTTGATTTGTTAATTCTAAACATAGTTTTATATGATTTTTTTATATTTCTTTATTCAGACTAAAGTAATTTTTATTTTAAAGCCTCTTATCTGAAAAGTTATAAAGTAATTAAATGTATAACCATGGTTATACAAATAGGATAGTATAAAATAATCTTATCAACATTATGACATTTCAGTTTATTTCAGTTAGTTTTTCTTTAAAATGTAGGAATTTTTTAAAGTAAGAAAAAAATTTTGAAATCATAGCTTTGGAAAAACCAGAAAAACTTCAAAATATTACGTTATTTTACTTAATTTTAACTATCTAAGCTTTCTTTCTTGTATAAAGCTTCCATGTTAGCATTATTTATCATAACTACGATTTATTATTATTGGTTCACAACTTCAGGGTTAATTCCCTGCTTACATGAGGCATCTGCTATAAGGGATGTTGTATTGCGATTACTTACTTACTTACTTACTTACTTATCTGGCGCTTACAACCGTAAGTCGGTTTTGGCCTCGTATAAGAAATTGCGCCAGCCATTTCTGTTCTGCGCTTGCTGGCGCCAGTTGGAAACACCAAGCGTGGTCAGGTTATCCAACACCTGATCCTTCCAACGAAGATGTGGGCGTCCTCTTCTGCGTTGACCACCACCGGGCACCGAATCGAATATTTTTTTCGCTGGAGCGTCGTTTTCCATTCGCTTAACATGACCTAGCCAGCGGAGCCGCTCGATTTTAATGCGCTTAACTATGTCGATGTCAGCGTACAGCTCATACAGCTCGTGGTTCCATCGAATTCGGTACTCGCCATTGACGCAGATTGGACCGAAGATTTTACGAAGGATCTTTCTCTCGAAGGCTCCCAGAGTCTTTTCTTTAGAACTGCTCAACGTCCAGGTTTGTGCTGCATATAATAGGACGGGCATGATTAGTGACTTATAGAGCGTGAGTTTTGTTCGTCGAGAGAGGGCTCTGCTTCTCAATTGCCTACTCAGCCCAAAGTAACACCTGTTGGCAAGAGTTATCCTTCGTTTTATCTCAATACTAACATCATTGAAAGAGTTAATGCTGGATCCCAGGTAGACGAAGTCCTTAACAACCTCGAAGGAGATGTTGTCAGCAGTGACGTGGTTTCCAAGACGCTGGGACTGTTTATTTGTTGACACTAGGTATTTCGTCTTATCTGCGTTCACTGCAAGACCCATTCGACTCGACTCTTTCGCTAATCTGGAGAATGCTGCACTGACTTCGCGCGTATTATGGCCAATGATATCGATATCATCAGCATACGCCAGCAGCATAATACTTTTGTAGAATATCGTGCCGCTGCGTCTCAAATCAGCAGCTCGGATGATCTTCTCCATCATCAGGTTGAAAAAGTCGCACGATAAGGAATCACCTTGTCTGAAACCTCGTTTGGTATCGAATGGAGGAGTGAGATCCTTCCCGATCTTAACTGTGCTGCTGGTGTTGCTCAGTGTCATTCTGCAAAGACGGATGAGCTTTGCAGGAATACCAAATTCAGACATGGCGGAGTATAGATAATTCCTTATAGGACTGTCGAAGGCGGCTTTATAATCGACAAAAAGATGGTGTGTGTCGATCTGTTTTTCTAGGGTCTTCTCCAAGATTTGTCGTAGCGTAAATATCTGGTCTATGGTGGATTTACCAGGTCTGAAGCCACACTGATAAGGTCCAATCAGCTGGTTTACGATGGGCTTTAGTCTTTCACATAGTACGCTCGACAGGACCTTATATGCGATATTCAGAAGGCTTATCCCACGGTAGTTGGCGCAAATTGTGGGATCGCCTTTCTTGTGGATTGGGCAGAGCACACTGAGGTTCCAATCGTTTGGAATGCATTCTTCCGACGATATTCTTCATAGAAGCTCATGAATGCATTTAAATAGAGCTTCGCCTCCATTCTTGAAGAGCTCAGCCGGTAAGCCATCGGCTCCTGCGGCTTTGTTGTTTTTAAGCCGAGCTATAGCTTTCAAGACTTCACTATGGTCGGGCAGCGGAACTTCAACGCTGTCGTCCACAATTGGGATTTCCGGGATATCATCTCTATTGGCGGGATTGTTGTCGTCGTCACCATTCAGAAGCCTAGAGAAGTGTTCCCTCCACATCATCAGTGTACTCTGGATATCTGTCACTAGATTCCCATTTTCATCCTTGCAGGAAGAGGCCCCGGTCTTGAAACCATCGGCCAGGCGTCTTATTTTTTCGAAAAATTTTCGGACCTCATTCCTGTCACCATGCATCTCAATTTTCTCGCACTCACGCATTTCTGCTTCCCTTTTCTTTCGCCTGAAAATGCGTCTCTCTTCCCTCCTCTTCTCTTTGTATCGCTCTTTAGCAGCTCGCGTTACAACCGACTGCAGGGTGGCTTTGTAGGCGGCGTCTTTTTCTGCAGTGGCGTCGCGACACTCTTGGTCGTGCCACTGGTTTCGGCGAGGGCGGTGATAGCCTATCACCTCTTCAGCAGCCGTACGCATAGAGTGGGAAATGTGATTCCACTGCGCGTATATATCGTCGATCGGAGGAGTGCTTTCTTGAAGCAGGAGTGAGAGTCGAGTAGCGAAGTCTTCGGCTGTTTGTTTTGATTGCAGCTTTTCGACGTCTAGCTTTCTCTGTGCTGGATTGCGCGCATTCTTCGTTGCGCACAGGCGTGTACGGATCTTGGCTGCGACAAGATAATGATCCGAGTCTATATTGGCACCACGGATCGTGCGTACATCTAAAACACTGGAAGAGTGCCTTCCGTCAATCAAAACGTGATCAATTTGGTTACGCGTCTTTTGATCAGGAGACAGCCAAGTTGCTTTATGAATATCGAGATGCTTGAATCTAGTGCTACTAACGACCATGTTTCGCGCTGCGGCAAAGTCAATCAGCCTCATTCCGTTATCGGAGGTATTGCGATTACTGCTAACCTGTTAAAAGTATGACCACCATATATTAATAATTTTTCTTGCCGATCTTAATCTTAATATTATTCCAAATATATCTTTTATGAACATTAGGGTTGAACATTGAGATCGGAACATTGAGGTTGTGAATTCAGAACCTTTACTTAAGTCAATCACATAACCATGGTGTATAAAGCATCATTCATTCATTCCATCATTGTATGATTCATAAATATGAAAAAAGCGAAGGTTGACAAATTATTCAGTTATTTCCATACGCCATGAAAATAAGTCCCATAAAATTACGATCTTTCAACCTTATTGTGCAGTTTAGGTGGAGTTTTACCAATTGGTATACGGTATTTTGTATACCAATTTGGTATTTTTGCAATTGTAATAGAAAGTTATTTTGTCATCTTGTTCGAAGTGATTTGTCTTGATTTTTTTGTTTTTCAAAATCTACAGGTCCTTTATGAAGTTAATCCTTCTCAAATTAAGCCATGCTTTAATATATCTTTTGGGCAGACGTATATTTTTTTTGCTTTTATGTTAAATCTTTTTTTTATTGTTCATTCGGGAGTATATCAAATTCTACTTTAAGGGGAGTTACATACCCAGAACTTTATTTTTTCAAAAATTTTTTTTGCATTTTCTTTAAGCTAACAAAGTTATAGCCTAGTAAGTGAACCGCCTTCTAGAGCGCGCAATGCTGGCCTTTATTTTCAAACGCGTTTTTCTCGAAAACATGTTTTCAAAGACGGTGACCAAGATTTCTTGAAACTCAGTGAACCGATCGTTTTGATTTTTTTGCAGGCTTATTTTACTCATAATAATCTCGTACTTGTTTTAGGATTTTTTTTTTCGTAGTTTCGTTCATTTTTTATAGGCAAAATAATGACGAATTTTTGGTCGAAAATCGTTAATTTACGTTCGGAAGTCCGCTATTTTGTGAAAAATCAATATTTTCAAAATCGGATATGACAAGTACGAGTTTTAAGTATCTGGTTTTATAATATACTAGCCTTTTCCCGGCGCGCGTTGCTGAATACTGCAACTATATGTGAACATAATAGATGTATTCAAAACTGTTCTTAGACTCATTAGGGGCTTTCAGACGAACGTACATGTCAGCCGACATTGTACGACGACCAACTAACGGGAATATTTTGTTTGAGCATTCAAACGATCGGATATGTGCGACGACTTCATTTTTTGCAGACTCTCGAGCGTAACACATCGGTAAAAACCGAAGTAAAAACCTTTTTCGCTTTGCATAAGCCGATGTTCACTCGATGAAAACTTTATAAAAATGATAAATGCAGCGAGTCGGACCGACATGCTTTCACACGTCGGACATGTCGGACCGACCAGCAGAAAAATCAAAAATTTTTGATTTTCTTCCGACATGTCGGTCCGACCGTCTCATTTGCTTTCGAACGATCGTACATGTCGTCGGACATGCCCAAGTCGGATGACATGTACGTCCATGTGAAAGCCCCTATTGTTTGACACCACTGTCATTTTCCACTTCCCGTTACAGTTTACTAGTAGCAGGAGATCACCAAATAGTAACTCCATTTTGAGTTTGTATGTAAGTACTGCTACTTTTACTTTCAAAGTTATTCGATAATACAAATTTTAATTGTATGGGCGGAGCCACACCCCCTTATATAATGCCCATTCCAGTTTTCTAGTTGATGGACATTGCCCAGTTTTAGTTCAGTTGCCGACCACTGTCTCACTAGCATACATGCAATAACAATATAGTTTAGCTACTACAGCTTTTTCGCACATTCTCAGCATTCACCCATTCAAATCCACAACCCAAAAATCTTTGAGATTTTCAACAATATTTGTAATAGTGGTTCCAAATGAGTTTATGTGGGAAAAATTTACCCACCAACACAGTGGTTGGGCTCGAGGACAACACAAGACGTCACGACTAACCATGCAGAGACATAACCATGCAATTACACAATAGTTTTTAATATATTTTTGAGTTAACCTTTTAACAAGTTAACATCAAAAAAGCTGCAATTGTTAACTAAGCATAGAAACGAATACACCGGTTATGGGTTGGTGTAAATAGACAATATCTGCAGACTTCCTTCGCTCACTCAGTGATTGCATTTTTAATAGTTTTAAACGACATAGGGCCCACTTGGGCCCCTTAGAACATACAAACTAAATTACCAAAATGTAGCCAAATCGACAAAAACCGTAGGAAATATAGCATTTTTATAGATTTGTGGGCGGTAAAAGGGGGTGTGACAGAAATTAAAGCCATCTCGTGCTTGAAAAAAATGTACTGAAATTAATTTTTTAGCTTGTATATTTTTTCAAAAATATAAAAATACAATATTGGAAAAAAAAATTTTGTTCGATAAAATCAAGAGGCAGGCCTTGCTTTTTGAATCACAAAAATGGTTTTTAATTTGGGCGTAAAATTGAAACAATTTTTGCCTATAAATGTTATAGTTTTTAAATGGAGTTAAAATTTTTTTTTTTTTACAACAAAAACAATTTTTGAGCCTTTTTTTGAGGAAAAGTCCAATATTTCAGACCTTTTTTGAAAAAAATATATACAATATATATACTTTAAAACAAAAAAAAAAAAAAAAAATTAACAAAATATATTAAAAAATAGCGTAGATATTTGAATCGAAAGTCACAAAATTGAATTTCTGATTGTTTTTTTCTCATTGTTGAACAACGTTGGTTCATTAAATATATCGTTGTAGTGAAATTTTTCATAGTTTTCAATATATGTTCATGTTTTTGATGTCAAAATAACGGAAATTTTTTTAATTTTACTAAATTTAAGAAGTATTGTATATTTTGTAAATATTTGCATATGTAACCTAAGAAAACAACTAAAAGTATACGATTTTGCAAAAATTTGTACTACAGCACCATCTGGTGTCCAAGGTGGATCAAAGAAAATAGTGCCAAAACACTCATTGTACCTGAAAATCCCTATGTAAAAAATTTGTACTACCATATATTAATTTTTGTGGAATTCTAAGAGATTTTACCGTTTTGATAAAGTCACTTTGTATGGGAGGTAGTCGTGGTTTTCATCCGATTTAGCTCATTTTCGTACTTAACCTTTATTTTTTAGATAAAAGCTTAAATATTGAATTTTGTGATGATAGCTTTAAAATTACGGCTGTAATCGTGATCACAGACAGACAGGCAGAGGGACAGACGGACATGGCTAAATCGACTCGGGTGGTGATGGTGATCAAGAATATATATACTTTTCTATACCTACCACGCCTCCTTATGGGCGTTACAAACGGAGTGACAAAATTAATATACCCTCATTTACTTTTTTAAACGTGGGGGAATAAAAATTATGACGAATAAACCTTAAAAAATAAAAAAATTAAAATTCAAAAGGTCACTTTTTATTGGAGTTCTCCCTTTTTATTTTTTCTTCGCTGGCCCGAGTTCCATTTGTTTGAGTTCGAGTAATTATGTCTCTGATTTGACAGCTGATTGATTGGCAAATCAGGAATGCCCATGCACGAGTGTATGCAATAGGATTTAATTGCTGCATATTTGCGACAGTCGTACAGTTCAACTCTATACATTTAGTTATTGAGCTGAAAAATTTGCAATCACATTTTGTAAATGCCACGATGCCAGAATATCTGCCCGCAATCGGGAATAGCTCTATTATATTTGTGTGTGTGCATTCGTGTTTGCAAACCCTTGCTCTAAGATTATGGCGTTGCATGGAATTATAGCTCGATGAGCAAATGCGCCACGGTTAATGTTGTAAAACGAAAATGAAGGATTTATTTTTGGACTTTTGACAAAAATAGAAAAATATTTTAAGACTTCGTCAAGTCGCAGAGAGAAGAGCTTCTTATGCAACATAAATGATGTATTGTTGCATGAAATTATTTTCTACACAGTAGAAGTTTTACGGTAAATTTATCTTAAAACAAGGATTTTCATAAGATAAGAAAAAAAAAATACTCTTTTGAAAAAGTTAAATGAAAAGCACAAACAAGAGCAAAAGTAAAAGTAAAAGTAAAAGCAAAAGCAAAAGCAAAAGCAAAAGCAAAAGCAAAAGCAAAAGCAAAAGCAAAAGCAAAAGCAAAAGCAAAAGCAAAAGCAAAAGCAAAAGCAAAAGCAAAAGCAAAAGCAAAAGCAAAAGCAAAAGCAAAAGCAAAAGCAAAAGCAAAAGCAAAAGCAAAAGCAAAAGCAAAAGCAAAAGCAAAAGCAAAAGCAAAAGCAAAAGCAAAAGCAAAAGCAAAAGCAAAAGCAAAAGCAAAAGCAAAAGCAAGAGCAAAAGCAAAAGCAAAAGCAAAAGCAAAAGCAAAAACAAAAGCAAAAGCAAAAGCAAAAGCAAAAGCAAAAGCAAAAGCAAAAGCAAAAGCAAAAGCAAAAGCAAATCCAAAAGCAAAAGCAAAACCAAAACCAATAGCAAAAGAAAAAGCAAAACCAAAAGCCAAAGAAAAAGCAAAAGCAAAAGCAAAAGCAAAATCAAAAGCAAAAGCATAAGCATAAGCATAAGCATAAGCATAAGCATAAGCATAAGCATAAGCATAAGTATAAGCATAAGCATAAGCTTAAGCATAAGCATAAGCATAAGCATAAGCCGAAGAATAAGCATAAGCATAAGCATAAGCATAAGCATAAGCATAAGCATAAGCAAAAGCATAAGCATAAGCATAAGCATAAGCATAAGCATAAGCATAAGCATAAGCATAAGCATAAGCATAAGCATAAGCATAAGCATAAGCATAAGCATAAGCATAAGCATAAGCATAAGCATAAGCATAAGCATAAGCATAAGTATAAGCATAAGCATAAGCATAAGCATAAGCATAAACATAAGTAGAAAAAGTAAAAGGAAAGGTATTTGAACAAAGGTATACCCATAATTTTTTTAACCCTGGAGGGTTATACTTCGTCGGATCGACGACGCCACCTCATACATTCTTATATATATGTAAAATAAGTATAACCTTCTAGGGTTAAAGAGTATAACAAGATTAGAACATGTATTTAGACAAGGATTACGATAAATATTCAGATAAGCATAGGAAATAAATTACGACCAGGACAAGAATTAGGACAAATATATCAATACGCTTAGGACAATATTTAGGAAAAGATAGGGCAAAGAACTAGGCCAAGGAATGGGAGTAAGTAAAGAAGATGGATTTGAAAACACTTTCAACAAGATTTGGGACAAAGATTGGGAAAAAGACTGGGTCAAAGATGAAGAAAGGGGTTCGAAAAAGGATAAGGACAGGAATTTGGATATGGATTTAAACAAAAATTTACATAACAAGTAGGACAAGTTTTAGGAGAAATAGGAGGACAAGTTTGGGAACAATGGTAACAATAGGGATAAGAATAAGAATTAGTTTAAAGATACAATAGGAAATTTTCTTGAAAATGTACAGTATATCAAAATATTTTGGCATATTTTTGACTTTTTCGAATTGTTCGTATACCATCCATGCCATTTTTCTAATGAAATTTCTTCACATGAAATCAATGAAATTTCTTCACATGAAATCAATTTTTTTTTAAAAAAAATATTTAAACTATATCACTACCAATTACAATTTTCACTATTAGATGTAGAGCTACTCATTACTCTAAAATGTGACATTTCTGTGACCAACCAAAAACTTCCCTACCTAACAACTAAAATGAAATAAAAACTGGCAATAGTTTCAGTTTTTTTCTTTTTCTGAATCTTTTAATTCAACATATGTTTCTTTAATTGAAATAAACAACAATTTTATACAAAATATGAAATAACTGGACTATTATTAGAGAAATCAGATGTGTGCAAATTTCCGTAGCCATGGCTGTGTGTGCTTGACTTAAATTCCATAATAATTAATTAAACTTTGATCACTTCAACGAAGCTTAATTTTTCCAAATTGAGAACGAAACACTTCTTTGATGCTTGAAGAAACATTATAATCCGAAAATCCCTAAACTAGCTTATATCCTTGATTGCCTCATTTGACTTTGAAATCAAATGAAATCAAGTAGAAAAATTAGTATAATAGTTAAAGTTTAAACTTGGCCAAAACAATTTCGATGCTGCACACCGCCTGAATAATTGATTTTTATTGCTTTTCACATGAGCGAGCGAGTGGCTAAAAGCAAAAATCATTGGGACGCTAAATGGATGGACAAACATAGCAACCAAACATTCGCACACATACATACATAAAGGATAATACGGCCATGTGTATGTTTGTTTATTTTATCTGTGCAACTTCTGATGTCTGCCGTTGTTGCTGGTGGAACCATTCGTTAAAATATTAATTTTATCTTTGGAAATGTTCAAAATATTATAATTTATGATGGCAAAAATATTGCTACATACACAGAATTTAAGCTTAACAGTTTAATTTAAATATTTAAGTAAACTTAATGTTCGATTATATTTATTTTACTTTATGGATTTGTGATTTAATAATTATTTTTAAAAGCTGCGCCGAAGCTATAAATTTCCTGTTTTATTTGCTAGTCAGTTTAGATTTATGTGAATCCCATTTGAGCTCTTGGGTCTTAGTGGCCACAACCAGAATTTGAAAAAATTAATTTCGTCCTTTTTAATGCTTGTTGGTTTTATTTTTTTAATTTTTTCCACTTATTTATTCCAAACCTTATGCCAACTGTGCCACCTTTCTTACTGGCCGGAAGGCAGGCAAGGCTTGTCTATTCACTCTGAATTCCACTCGAATTCAACATGTTTGATTTCTGCGAGCATGCTGTTGATTCTGATTGTTTGAGTTAAACATGAAATCGCATAAATTGTATGAGAGCTGAAACTTGCTCGTACGGTTCGTTTGGAAGTATGTTTGCGCATTTGTACACGTTGTTAATTGAAAATTCTGAGCACGTCCAACAATTTTCCATTTTTCTGTATACACGTACATACATTTTCTCGGTCTGTGTGTTGGGGGGGGGGGGGGGGGGTATTTATGTGCCTCTGCATGCTGTTTCATCATTGTATAAATGTCCTAAATATAATTACCGCGTTTGGGCATCAAGCTGCATAGTTCGCTGCTGCCGCCTCTGGAAAGCATTATGTTTTGAATCTGCTTGTTTTCTTCGGCTGTTGTGTTTTAAGTTTAAGTTTGTTACTCTTTCGCCGGTGCTTGTGAGCTGCTTATGTTGCTTCTTCAAACCTATGCCGGAAGGTATTTGCATGCATGTGGCATAGATTTTACCTTGTTTGTTGGCTAGAAGGTAGATAGGTAAATCTTTGCATGCTTTGATTGTAGGAAATACTACCGTATTCTCAGCGTGTTACACTATTAAGAGGTAAATATTGTTTTTTAATGTATCACGATGTCAATACTGTAGTTTATTCAAATTATAAATTCAAACGCTTGCTTTAATTTTTGACAGTCTTATATATTCACACTTTTCATTAAATAGAAAAATATCATTGCATCAATACTGTGTAAAATATAGGCAGAAATTGTTATAAGTGTCGTACACCGAGAGAAAAAATTGTAAAAACAAAGAAAATACCCTTTACCACACAAAGACTTTTATTGGTTTAATTGTGCCCAAAGTTATAAAATTCTTAAGGCAAAGGCACAAAGGTTGTTAAATTTTCATAAAAAATGTTGTTAAAATCAAAGACTTAAGTTCTTGTGACAAAGACTCTAAATTAAAAATTTGATTTCCTTATGACTACCTTCCCATACCCGAGTTTTCTTTGTATTATCTACTCTTCCGCCTTCCCATTCCTACTTCCCCTCCCCTTACGATTTTATCTGGTGTTAATTATAACCTATACATACTATCAATTGCCTTATAAAGGACATATTGCCTACAAAGTAACTGCGAACTGTAAGAGTATGTTTTTAAAAAATTATTTTACGATTGTGTATTTTAATGACCTTTTTTATTATTTTTAATAAAAAATGAGTGAGCGGGAAAAAAAAGGTCATTAAAATACACAATCATACTTAACACGGAGGGCACGCCGTTCACAAAGCATAAACATGAAGCTTTACAAACAACTAAAAGAAAAATACAACATTAACATCAGAACAATTATCAACAAGCACAAGAAGATAAGTATAAATATTGCAAATATAACAGCGTCTATAAAGTTCCTGCTAAAATGCAGAAAATTTGGCGTAGTACCAAAATTTATGGAAAATATGACAAAATACATAAAAAACATTTTTAAAATAAACTCTAAAATCCCGCCAAAAATCAAAAAAGCAGTAACAAAAATCATACGGACATTCCAAAACAAAATACTCAACCAGCTGATAAAACAGAAACACCAATTATTAAAACATAATGAGACAGAGAGGACAAATATAAAAACAACAATCATGCAACATATAACAACAAACGAGGCAGAGTTAGTTTTCAAGAGTGAAGAGTCTCTTTACAAAAAAGAGTTAACGAAAATTGAAAATACACAGCAAAACAAACTCAACAAAATCATAGAAAAACAAAGCCAAACAAACAACATCGACAACAAAGCTGAGTGGTTCATCAACAAAAGCAACAAAGAAATACCAGACGACATACAGTGGCTACTAGCACATGGACCCAAATATGCTCTACCGACAACAACAAGAAGCTTTCCAATGTTCAATTGTATTGCAGAAGGCGAAGATTTTATACAGACGATGGTGATAAGGCCGTTGTTATACAGACGCTCACGATCACATCACGGGCACGCATTGTTGTTGTTTCAATGTAAAAGGGAAATTTGAGAGAGTGAGCTAGGAAATTTATTTTTCTCAAACTGGTCACCAAATGATTCCAAAATGAAATGGAATCACGAGATCAAAACAGGGTTTCGCTGTGCAATTATTCACAGCATTTGTGTTTTTGCATGAAAATAGTACACTTTTAGTACGAAATGCATGAAAGCAGTAATGAAACCTGCTTAATAGCAACACTCACCATACTCATACTCGTGATACTTTTTTGCATAAAGTATTAAAAGTAGCAAAAAGTGTACCAGTGTTTAGGGATCAAATGAGCGTCTGTATAACATACTTTCATCACAGAGCTCATCAAACGGAAAAAGAGCTTAAAAAAGGACGTGATCTGGAATCATATGAGCGTCTGTATAACAACGGCCTAAGAGAAGATCAAGAAACAGCAAGAGTAAGACTAACTACAATGATAGAAAAGCACAGCAGACACATACAATTAGATGAAAGAGAGAAATTTGTCATAAGCACAGTGGACAAAACACGACTATTTTTAAAGCAAAATCAAGATATTTTAATTTTAAGTTCGGACAAGGGAAATAATACAGTGGCAATGAATAAATCGGACTATGATAGAAAAATGAGAATACTATTAAGAGACATCACAACCTACAGAGAAAGAAAGACGGATCCCACTTCAACTTTACAAAAAAAGAGCAATGACATACTGGAGACTTTGCTTAAAAAAGGAGTTATAACCAAACAAGAAAAATTAAAGATGATGACAAAAGCTGCAGCAGCACCGAGGATATATGGATTGCCAAAAGTTCATAAAGAAGACATGCCACTGAGACCAATATGTTCTTCCGTTGATTCACCATCATACAATTTATGTAAATATATAGTTAAGATTTTGAAAAATGTAACTAGGGATTCTATTTATAATGTAAAGGACGCGGTGGACTTTAAAAATAGACCAAAAGAATGCTCCATACATGACGATGAAACGATAGTATCATTTGACGTAGTTTCACTATTTCCAAGCATACCAGTTGACTTAGCACTTAATATTATAAACAGAAAATGGACAATTATCGAACAGTATACTAAAATGACAAAAGATACCTTTACGGAGATTCTAAAATTTTGCATTAAGGACAACAGATATTTTAAATATGACGGGAGAACCTTCTTACAGCTCATAGGAATGCCAATGGGGTCCCCTGCCTCACCCATAGTTGCTGACATAATATTAGAAGAATTACTAGACAAATCCTTAGAAGGACTTGACGTTAAACCAAGAATATTGACTAAATATGTAGACGACTTATTTGCTATAGTTAAAACTGACAAAATTAAGGATACCCTAGACAAGCTTAACACATTCCATAGACGCATAAAATTTACAATGGAACAAGAAAACAAAGGAAAACTTCCATATTTAGACGCCCTTGTAATTAGGAAAGAAAATACTTTGAAAGTTGACTGGTATCAAAAACCAACTGCTACTGGACGATTAATTAATTTTTATTCGAACCACCCTAAAAACACGAAAATTAATACCGCGAAAAATTTTATAAGACGGACATTGAGTATCAGCGATCAAGAATTTCACAAGGACAATATAAGAAAAATACTGACTATACTTACAAAAAATGACTTTCCGATCTGGATGTCAAAAAAACTTTTAAAATAATACAAAGAACGAACAAATGTTGCGGTAAATATTGACAATACAGCTAAAAAATATAAATCATTGACATACTTACCAGGTTATTCCGAAAAATTCAAAAAATCTAACATGTACAATAAAGACGAATATAAAATTGCGTTTAAGACTAATAATACACTACGACGACTATTCAGCACAACAAAATGCAAAATTGACAAAAATGACAAATCGAATTTGATATATCAAATCTCGTGCGCAGGTGACGGATCCAACGTATGCAATAAAGTATATGTTGGAACAACTATGACAAAACTACGAACTAGAATAGCAGGACATAAATCAGATCAAAAAGCACATGACAAACCCATTGAACAAAAAACTGCACTTGCAGCCCACTGTAGTAGAACCGAACATGCTCCCAATTTTGACAATATACAAATACTACAACAAGAAAAGAACTACTCACGTAGATTTACTCTAGAGATGCTGCACATAATTGACACACCTACACACAAACGACTCAACTACAAGCAGACACTGACAACTGCGCTCACATTTACAGACATCTGATCAAAACAAAAAAGACTCAAAAGCAGAGCTAAAAACAGCAAAGACGATAATAACAAAATCAATATCAAAACATTGGACAACTACAAGGCGAAAAATCTAGATGTGCAATATTTAAGTGCAATATTTTTTCAAATTTTGTTGTTCAATGTGTAATTTGGTTTTGTTCGTTGTGGTTTTTTAATGTCTTATTTACTAAGATAATTTAAAAATTGTTATATAATTTGTGAGTAATATGAATTGTCATTGTGCAAAATTGTTTTCATTATATGTATTGTAATTTTAGTCCTTGATAATGAACTCCGACGGAGTTCGAAATATTGGAATTAATAAATAATTTATTAAAAATTGACCTCAAGCCCGCTCACTCATTTTTTATTGAAAATTATTTTATATTGAAAACGAGTTTTTGAGCTCTAGGCCAATCATGTTGAGAACAAGACAACATGAAGAACAAAGAAGGCGACAGCCAACAACAACAACAACAACGGCTCTGTATAGAGCCAATCACTCTGGCTGATTGTGTGAAGTGATTGGCTCTATACAGAGCCGTTGTTGTTGTTGTTGTTGGCTGTCGCCTTCTTTGTTCTTCATGTTGTCTTGTTCTCAACATGATTGGCCTAGAGCTCAAAAACTCGTTTTCAATATAAATAATGAAAGGCCGTATTCAAAAATATTAAGATTGAAAATTATTTTACGTTACAGACTTTGGCTTTGAAACAATGATGCTTATCCTCAAAAAACAAAAAACAGTTTTTTTATGTACTTTTTTCAATCCATTGTTTACAAAGAATTAAATCGTTATAGTAAATACTTTATCTAGAGGACGATCCTCACAAGACAACGCGTGAGGGTCAGGGGGGTGATCTTCACATGGCAACATGTCTGACTGCCTCAACCTGGCGAGGCCAGCATTATCCATGTCGAAATCGTCTCAAGTCGACTCAAACCTCTCCGTGGTGTCATCTAAAAACGGCAAACTAGCTACCATTAGTTTGACGGCTAATCTGAGCGGCCGGCTCCCTGCCTTTAAAGAGTTGTGCGTCGGGTTTGAAGCCCACCACGTAAAAACACATTTCAATGAAACAATTATGAAAAAAAGATAAGAATGCTCCCCAAATCTGATGACGACTACCGCAAACGAAAAACTGACAATGATTTACGGATATGCACTTGGAACGTCCGAACCCTTTATTGGGATGGTGCCTCTATCCAACTGATAGATATCTTAGAAAGATACAAGGCTGATATTGCAGCAATCCAAGAAATGCGATGGAAGGGACAGAGTTGCTCACGGCAAGCATCCTGTGATATCTACTACAGCGGTCATGCGGAGAAGCACGAGTTTAGATGCGGATTCGTGGTTGGCAAGAGACTACGGCATCATGTCCTTGAAGAGGCCTATGAGTGCAGCCCCCGCCACGACATAAAAATCGTGCTTGGTGACTTCAACGCCAAGGTGGGAAAAGAAAATATCTTTGGTCAAACAGTCGGAAAGTTCAGCCTCCACGAAAATACCTCCGATAACGGAATGAGGCTGATTGACTTTGCCGCAGCGCGAAACATGGTCGTTACACGGTCAAAAATATTGGTTTAAATTTAAAACCTTGAGGGTTTCCATATTTATCCAAACCCAAAAAGGTTTTAAATTAAAACCCTTTGGTTTAAAATTTAAAACTCCGCGGTTTTGATTTCAAACCGAGAGTTTATTCTTAGAACCCTTGATTTTACATTTAAAACCGCATGGGTTTACTTTTTAAACCATAGAGTTTAAAATATAAACCTCAAGGCCAAATTTTAAGCCTTTCGAGTTAAAATGTCTAAATACATATAGTTTTAAACTTTTTGAGTTTATTTTTTAAACCCTAGAGTTTAAAATTCGTGAATCTTCCGAAAGTAAACCTTGACGAGTTTAAAAAAAAACCCTAGGGTTTAAAAAAGTAGGTTTAAACTCAAAAAGAGTTTTAATGTTTTTATATTTAAACCCAAATTTTCGACCGTGTAGTAGCACTAGATTCAAGCATCTCAATATTCATAAAGCAACTTGGCTGTCTCCTGATCAGAAGACGCGCAACCAAATTGATCACGTTTTGATTGACGGAAGGCACTCTTCCAGTGTCTTAGATGTACGCACGATCCGTAGTGCCAATATTGAATCGGATCATTATCTTGACGCAGCCAAGATCCGTACACGTCTGTGCGCAACCAAGAATGCTCGCAATCCAGCACAGAGAAAGCTAGACTTTGAAAAGCCTCAATCAAAACGAACAGCCGAAGACTTCGCTACTCGACTCTCACTCCTGCTTTAAGAAAGCACTCCACTGATCGGCGATATATGCGCGCAGTGGAATCGCGTTTCCCACTCTATGCGTACGGCTGCCGAAGAGCTGATTGGCTATCATCGCCCTCGCCGAAACCAGCGGCACGACCAGGAGTGTCGCGACGCCACTGCAGAAAAAACCGTCGCCAACAAAGCCACCCTGCGGTCGGTTGTAGTCGGTTGTAACGCGTGCTGCTAAGGAGTTTGTATCGATAAGAGGAGGGAAGAGAGACGCATTTTCAGGCGAAAGAAAAAAGAAGAAGCGGAAAAGCGTGAGTGCGAGAAAATTGAGATGTATGGTGACAGGAATGAGGTCCGAACATTTTTCGAAAAAATAAGACGCCTGGCCGATGGTTTCAAGACCGAGGCCTCTTCCTGCAAGGATGAAAATGGGAATCTAGTGACAGATATCCAGAGTACACTGATGATGTGGGAGAACACTTCTCAATGTTTCTGAATGGCGACGACGACAACAATCCCGCCAATAGAGATGATATCCCGGAATCCCCAATTTTGGACGCCAGCGTTGAAGATTCGCTGCCCAACCATAATGAAGTCTTGAAAGCTATAGCTCGGCTTAAAAACAACAAAGCCGCAGGAGCCGATGGCTTACCTGCTGAGCTCTTCAAGAATGGAGGCGAAGCTCTATTTAAATGCATTCATGAGCTTCTATGTAGAATATAGTCGGAAGAATGCATTTCAAATGATTGGAACCTCAGCGTGCTCTGACCAATCCACAAGAAAGGCGATCCCACCATTTGCACCAACTCCCGTGCGATAAGCCTATATTAATATTGCATATAAGGTCCTGTCGAGCGTATTATGTGAAAGACTGAAGCCCATCGTAAACTAGCCGATTGGACCTTATCAGTGTGGCTTCAGACCTGGCTAACCTATCATAGACTAGATATTTACGCTACGAAAAATCTTGTAGAAGACCATAGAGAAACACTTCGACACACAGCATCTTTTTGTTGATTACAAAACCGCCTATATTCCACCATGCCTGAATTTTGTATTCCTGCAAAGCTCATCCGTCTTTGCAGAATGACACTGAGCAACACCAGCAGCACAGTTAAGATCGGGAAGGATCTCACTCTTCCATTCGATACCAAACGAGGTTTCAGACAAGGTGATCCTTATCGTGCGACTTTTTCAACCTAATGATGGGGAAGATCATCCGAACTACTGATTTGAGACGCAGTCGCACAATATTCTACAAAAGTATAATGCTGCTGGCGTATGCTGATGATATCGATATCAGTGCAGCATTCTCCAGACTAGCGATAGAGTCGAGTCGAATGGGTCTCGCAGTTAATACGAAATACCACAAATAAACAGTCCCAACGTCTTGCAAACAACGCCACAGTTGACAACACCTCCTTAAAGGTGGTTAAGGACTTCGTCTACCTGGGATCCAGCATAAACTCTTTGAACGATGTTAGTATTGTGATAAGATAAAGGATACATCTTACAAACAGCTGTTACTTTGGGCTGAGTGGAGCAATTGAGAAGTAGAGCCCTCTCTCGACGAACAAAACTCACTCTCTATAAGTCGCTAATCATGCCCGTCCTATTATATGCAGCACAAACCTGGACGTTGAGCAGTTCTGATGAAAAGACTTTGGGAGCCTTCGAGAGAAAGAACCTTCGCAAGATCTTTGGTCCAATCTGCGTCAATGGCGAGTACCGAATTCGATGGAACCACGAGCTGTATGAGCTGTACCCGTCATCGACATAGCTAAAAGCATTAAAATCGAGCGGCTCCGCTGGCTAGGCCATGTCGATTAAATGGAAAACGATGCTCCAGCGAAAAAAATATTCGATTCGGTACCCGGTGGTGGTCAATGCAGAAGAGAACGTCAATATCTTTGTTGGAAGGACCAAGTGTTGGACAACGTAACGACGCTTGGTCCTTCCATCTGGTGCCAGCAAGTGCAAAACAGAAGTGCCTGGCAAAAATTATTAGACGTTATGGTCTTAACAGAAAATATTTGCTTTTGTTTTTTGATAAAGTCGCTTTGTATGGGAGGTAGGCGTGGTTTTTTCTCGATTTCACTCGAATTATATACTCAGAGTGCATATTAAAACTTATTTGAAAAATTTCAAGTCCATATATTAATTTTTGTGGAATTTAAAAAGCTTTTACCTTTTGATAAAGTAATTTTGTATGGCAGGTATCATCCGATTTAGCTCATTTTCGAACTTGATCTGTATTTTTTTAAATACAAAAGCTTAAATATCGAATTTCCTGAAAGTCAGACAGACAGACGTACATGACTAAATCGATGTGATGCTGATCAAGAATATATGTATTAATTATTCTTCAATTTTTATTTTGTCACCTAAAAAATTAATCACCATTGGAGGCAATACACATGCCAACGAAAGCATTTTTGGAAGGCCGATTTCGGATGGCATTTAGCTCGCGCTGCGAATTCTCTTTGATGACTTCAATCGTCTCAAAATGTTTTCTGCGAAGCTATAATTTGAATTTGGGGAGCAGGGGAAAGTCACACGGGGCCATATCTGATATTGACATTGTTTTTGGACAAATAATCTTTTTTTTGATCAAAAACAGTCAACATCACCTTAATTTGTTAATGACTTTGTCGTGGTTTTTTGGGTTTCTGTTCATATGGATACTGCCAATCTGCAGATTGTTGAGCTGCAGCATGCGCTGCCATCCTTCGCATGCCGAAAACATCATGTAAAATGGTGTACGCCGATCCAGTCGATATATCAAGCTCGGCAACTATATCTCTCACGTTCACACGGCGATTTTCGAGCATAATTTTCTTTACGGAAAAGGGTAAGGCAAGTTGTTAACTGATGTACGACCTCTTTAAACAATTTGTACCACTCAAATACCTGCGTATTTGATAGAGCAGACGCAGGTTTTCTGCAAGATTTTCAATGCACCCGGAGAAGATATTCCGTTGATTTCAATTTCAAACGCACTCTTTGCTGAACTTTTTTTCCATCATGAAATGCGCAGGTCAGACTCGAGGTGAACTTGTTTACAAAGCAATAAGAAAGAAACTACATGACAGATCACCTATAATAGTGTTACCAGCCTAAAAAAAATTTAAGCTTTATGACAACTGTTTTGCACAGTCCGGTTAAATTTTGAATAGAAGTAGTAATTTTTTTCTTTTAAAAAATTATATTAAAAATGTGTCCGAATCGGCCAGACAATTTTTTTTACATTATTTTAAAATTTATTTCAATTTGAATATTGAGAAAAAAATAAAGAACCAATGATTGACAAAACTTCAAAACCATCAATATACAGTTAGTCAAACACCACAATAATTTTTTTACATATCCCTTGGAATTTGACAAGAGTCCGCCCTACATTACCCCTCTTTTTTTATATTTTTGTTAAAATAAAAGTTTTTTAAAAGTTGTTAAAAGCAATGTGCCGTAAGTAATTAAATTAAAACTCAATCACAGAAGTAACATTTTTAAGAGTTGGCACTAAAGCGATATCCAACAAACTCATAAAGAACGCATTTCATGGACCACAAAAATGTTAAAATCGTTGCTTAATAAAACAAATAAAGCACTGCAAAAAAAAAAAAACAACATTTTAATGGATAACTTTTCAGTGAATAAATTTTACGGCCCAATAAATAACGTAAGAAAAAACAAGAAGTAACATTGCAAGTTTTGCAAACAGCAAAAAGCTCTCATGGCTCAGAATGCAATTTAAATAAAATAACTGAATAAGTAGAGAGAAAAAAACAACGCCAGGCACAAACGAATTACATACTTGAAAATACTCGTAACATTTAAAATGCTGCGGGGGTAAAAACAAAGTGTAAAAAAAGAGGCAGAATGCAAGAAGGAAAATAAAAAGAAGCGAAAAAGATATGCATGAAAATTGTATTAAATGTATGTAGAAGGGGAAACGATTGCAACAAAAGCATAAAAAAATAAAAGTCAAGGGAAGCTTTAACGAAGTCATACGTAGACATGTTGTAAGCTGGTCTACGGTCAAGCGATGAATCGTTGAAGAACCAGAACGCATTACAACAGGCAGAACGGAAACGAATATTCAAAGTTGAACGGTATGAATGTTATATGGAGAGTACAAGAACCAAATGGAGACATCGTCGAAGGCATGCCTTCAAGGATGTATGCATTGAATAAAGTCATGAAACATATCATAAATCTTGTGAGGACGATTGTGAATGAGCGACCTAGATTTTGAATTGACAGAAAATAAATGCCTGCATTTTTTATTCAATTTTTTTTCCCTCCCTTACTTTTCTTAAACATCTTTCCACATTCTTGAAGCCAATCGGATTACACGATTGATTGCACAAAAATTGCCAATTTATTGATTCTGCACATGCTCGAGTAAACAGGGCTGTGAAAAGCGTTTTACAAAATTTAGAGTTGTCATTTTATATTACGTGCGCATTGAGTTAAAACTATTAAATTTCACCAGATGAGTTTGATTGAACTCATCTCGTTTAAAGGGTTAGGGGCAGTCAGAGTTTTAAAAAATCGTTTTTTTTAATAAGTATAATTTTTTAGTACAGCCAACTTTTTTATTTTAAAAAATATGTTTATATTTTTGGTGTTATTAAAAACAGAATGGAAATTGATAAAACGGGGCAGAGACGGATCTTGTATTCTAGGGCTCTGGGCTTATACTACTTAGGGGCTTACCTAATTAGTCAAATAATTGTCAATTTGTCAAAAAACTGTTTTCTATAGTGATGTATAGTGTACCTAAGGTAAAACCAACGTCCTTAAAACGTGGGCCGCATGCTACAGTGACACATATTCGTTTAAACGCACTACCATATTAAAATTATTAATTGCTAACAAAAAATTTCTCAATAATTCATCATAGACATGCTAAAATAAAATAAAAACAAAAAAAACTTGATTTATAATTCCATTTACTTATCTAATCCACGGAGCCCTGGGCCTTAAGTAAATCCGCCTTTGATACGAGGGTTGACTTTTAAGGTTGTTGCTTTTTTCACTTCAACGTTTTCAATTGTTTGTGTTTTCAATGACAGGAGATGGTTTCCTAAGCAACTGTCAATGCTACCTTGTATTATTATACCATGTCAGAGCTTAGGTTTATAAATAGTTATCTTTTAACATAACAATTAACTGTCGAGAGAGTTGAATTAACAGAGTAAGAAGTTAACGGCGGCTCTTTAAAACTGTTGACAGTATCTATAAATAGTAAACCTCTGCACGAATGCACTCGTTTTTTCTACAACAGTAGATCCAACAGTGCAGAGTTCAGAGCTTGACAGAACTCTGTTAGTCAAGCAGAGCGTATCCAAGTCATTTAATGACAACAAACGAGCACTGCAGAGCACTCGTCAGCTTCAAAGCAAACCATGTTCGCCGTTTACTTTAACAGAGCACAATGTTGTTCGTTTTATAAAAACAGAACAATTCATAACAGCGAAAAATACATCAATCACATCTAACGCAACAGAACCTTGAATTATTTCTGCCATTGATAAATAGAAATTTTATTTTTACGAATTCGGTGCCTGGGCGAACACTAGGTAAAAATTTGCCGCTGAATCCGAAATCGTTGTCAGAATTTTAAAATTCTAAAATTTTTAACAATAGGGTTGCCACCTTATAATGTGTTTTTTACGACTTTTAAAAATTATATAACAGTTTTAGGGGGTCGCTGATTTCGAATCTGATTTCAGAATTTTAAAATTAAAGATAGCTGATTGGGTTGCTACCTTATTTTTTTTTTCATTTTTACGAATTTGGTGCTGGGGCGAACACTATGTAAAAATGGGTCGCTGAATCCAAATCCGTTCTCAGAACTTCAAAATTATGAAATTTTCAACAATAGGGCTGCCAACATATGGCCTACGTTTGGCAAAAAATTTTCAAAAATTTTTTAAAAATAGTTCTGCTGAAAATATCGATATACTTCCTGAGCAAAAGATTAATGATATTTTAAGAGCTTAATTTTTATGTTATTAGGGTGGTACATTAGGATGGTAGGAACTGAGATCTGGAGGGTAAGTACTACAACGGTGCACTTGAGGTCAATGACCTCTATAAAGGTCATATTGGTCTCTTTGAGACAAAAACATTGATATACCAAACTTTAAAACCCAACTTCTTAACAGAAAATCCTAGTAGGTTCGTTACAATTGTCGTGGTGGAGAATGGTTCGTCTTCTGCGATTGGTTTCACTGATGTTTTCGAACACTTCTGACAAAAAAATGGTGGTCTACCATTTAGAGTGGACCGTTCTACGTTGTTCTAATAAAACGGTCCCGACATGTCCAGTTATTCTGAAAAAACAGGCGACCGTTTGCTTCGAAGTGCTTCGTGATCGAACAACTTTTGTTGCATTTGGCTTGTCTTGAAAGAACCATGCAGTCGATTGTTGTTTAGTTTCGGGTTTATACGCATAAATTCATGATTCGTCACCTGTAACGATGTCACAGACATGTTTTGAAGCACCGCGATTGTATTTTTTTACAATTTCTATCGACCAATCGACGCGAGCCTTTTTTTTTAATGATTGTCAAATTATGCGGAATCTAACGCGAACAAATCTTTTTGACGGCCAAATATTTATGCAATATTGAATGTACGCTGGTCCCACTAAACCCCAAAGATGTCTCTATCTCACGGTGGGTCACATGTCGATCTTGCAATATCAGTTCACGCACATAACCTTCACGAAACTCGTCCTGTAGCGAAGTGCGACCACGATTGAATTCGGAAAACCAGTGAAACACGTTGGTTCGAGATGGTGCTTCATCACCAAAAGTGGAAGCGAGTTTATCGGCACACTGCTGTTGGTTTAATCCGCATCGAAAGTCGTAGAAAATCATCGCACAAAAATGTTCACGATTTAATTCCATTTTTTTTACTAACGGGTGTTTTTTTTAGGGGTTTTTTTTTCGAATAGAGATAAAACTGGCATTTTGTGGTCAAATCTGTGGTCAAACTCTAATGTCATTTATGTTCAGTTTGGTTTGCCATTTCATCATGAACAGGTTGACAAAAGAACAACGCTTGCAAATCGTGCAAATTTATTTCGAAAATAATGGTTCAGTTCGCGAAGTTTACCGCAAGCTCCGTCCATTTTATGGTCGACATAATCGTCCATCAGAGCAATTAATTCGGTTAACCATGGGTCGTTTTCGCACTACGTTTACTCTATGTGATAATACGCATCCGCAGAGACGTCAAACAGTGCGCACCGAAGAAACAATTGCCGCTGTAGAGCAAAATGTTGAAGAGGACCCGAATGAATCGATTCGCCACCGTGCACAGCAATTGGAGCTTTGTCTATCAACTTTATGGAAGATTTTGCGCAAAGATCTTGGCTTGCGACCTTACAAGATCCAGCTTGTGCAAGAATTAAAGCCGCGAGACCATGCAATGCGTCGTGATTTTGGTGTATGGGCCGAAAATGAGATTGATCTCGATGCTGATTTTCATCGCATAATTTTGTTCAGTGATGAGGCTCATTTTTGGTTAAATGGCTACGTCAACAAGCAAAATTGCCGCATTTGGAGTGAAAAGAATCCACATGATATCCTTGAGACGCCATTACATCCACAAAAACTGAATGTTTGGTGTGCTCTATGGGCTGGTGGAGTCATTGGGCCATACTTCTTCCGAAATAATGCTGGAGAGTCAGTTACCGTTAATGGAGACCGGTATAGAGCCATAATAACCGACTATTTTGTTCCCGAATTGGATGGCATGAATGTGGATGAGTTGTGGTTCCAACAAGACGGCGCTACATGCCACACAGCGCACGTCACAATCGATTTATTGAAGGAAACATTCGATGAGCGCATAATTTCGCGGAATGGACCTGTCAATTGGCCACCAAGATCGTGTGATTTGACACCATTGGATTATTTTCTTTGGGGATATGTGAAGTCGCTCGTCTACGCCAACAAACCAGAAACGTTAGGGGACTTGGAGGCCAACATTCGTGGCGTTATTGCCGACATACGGCCCCATATGCTCGAAAAAGTGGTTGAAAATTGGACCTGTAGAATTGGCTTTATTCGAGCCAGCCGCGGCGGCCACATGCCCGAAATCATATTTAAACATTAATGGCATAAAATTTTCCTTCCAATAAAGCCAAATTGATGGACATTAAAACGATTTTCTTGTGTTTTATTTCAATTCGAAGTTCTATACCTCTAAAAAAAACACCCTTTAAAATGTATGTTCCAAGTATCTGTAAACAACACAAATAGTACTCGTAAGACAAAACAAAAATGTGAATCAAAATCGTGAAATACTAATTAACCCTGTAGCTCCTAAGAGTGTAACAATACACACCCCCTCCGATACAATTATTTGCTTAACTCGACATCGCCTTTCACCTCCGCAAATAGTTGCGCTCTGTTGCGGGAAACCCCGAATATTAAGAAATTACTTTTTGACTAACAAACGCTACATTTATTTAAGTGTAGCTTACGCTACAGAATAAATATGCTTCGGTAAACTTTGTATGCGACCTAAGTGGGCTCTTTGTTTGGGTTGAAGTGCTCAAACTTTAACGCTACAGCATGAGTACTTAATGTCATCTACGCTACACAAAGTTTATGTAGCCTTTTCACAAATTACTCTACAGTACCTTAATATACGGTACGTATGTGTATATTTTCGTTCTCTACGCTTATATTCATGATTGCATTTAAAATTTGTTTGTAATGCTTAAAATGTATAGACAACGTCCAACTGATTTTGTAGGCATCCACTGTATATTAATTTTTGACTCTCACTGTATTTCATAAACTCGGTCATTTTACACCTTTACATTCACAAAAACACACATATTTAACACAAATTTCAATCAAAACATGCTTTATATTCATCAATTATTTGGCGCCGAATTTTGCTCATGAAGAACTCAGGTGATGCTATCAACACCATCATCATGACGTGAATCTATTCAACTAATTTCCGTTATACCAGAATTCAATTATTGTCTACTATACATCAAATTGAACTGCTTGTTGCTGTTGCTTTTTTTGTTTTGTCTACGAAGTTCACAACCATTACAACGGAAATTCAGGTATTTCCTAGTAACGTTGACTTATCATACTATAACGTGAACCAAACACCACCCCCTAACATCGCCCACTATACATCATTCAAGTTGACGTCGATTTTTTTCCTACCTATATTTTTTTACCAGTTAGTTGCTCTCTAAGCACTGTAAAAACACTTTTTACCAAATAACATTGATTTTCTTGCCACCCGCACTCAATCAAAGTCATTCATTTACAATTGAATAAAGCAGAAAACAACTTCTTTTTTTTTTTTTTTGGGCGTGTGTTGTTGTCGTAGCATTTGAGGCTTATAACTGTCAACTACACAATTATATAGCTATAATTTTGTTTATGGAAACGGTTGATCGGTACAGACAAACTGACAGTCAGTCAGTTTGCCATCACCGCAGTGTATTTGTGCATTTATACACCACGTGCTGGATTGGCGCGTTTTACTCATGCTTGATGTAAACATCATATTTGCATCGTGCCAGTAGCTCGTTGATTAGAAGTAAATCCAGAAAAAATCAATAACAAATACAAAAACCATTCTAAATTTTAATGCTCACTCTCTCTCTTTCTCTCTTCCCTTGCAGGTTCGTGCTTAGTTCTTAATGGCCAATCCACTAGCCTGGGCCAAGGCAATTCACATTTACGTTTCAATCAAATGGGTTCACCATATTTGCTCTACGAAGGTGGTGCTGCCTGTCAAAAGTCAGGTACTGCAGCCACCGCCACCACCAACAGCGCCACAACATTTTGGTCAACTAAAATTGAATTTGTCTGCGCTAACAATGCGACATCAAAAGACAATGGCAGCTCTGGTGCTGCAGCATTTGGTCCAAAAATAATTGAAAATTCCGATTGCCAGCTACTCATTCACTACCAAACAGATCTGGCATGCCAGGAGCAAATAGCGTGCAAAGCCAAAGCGTATGTGGACCACACAGAGGATGGCACCGGTGTGGCGTTGGTCGATTTAACACCCTTGATAAGTACAACGGAAAACTATGTGGCGCGAATTGATTCATCAATAACAGAAAAGGATATTGGCGAGAAGACACAGGTAAAAGAGGAAAACATGAAGTGTCAATGAGTGTGGTGAACATGGGTATGTGTGTGTGTGTGTGTGCGTGTGATAGCTGAAATGTTTGTGTGCTCTGTGTAGTTTTGCTCTCATCAGGAACAAATTGTGAAGTTGTGCGGTTGCCAGACAGGAAGTTGGCACTCATCCGCACTACCACTAAGACACTTTAAAATTTTTTCAAGTTCTAAACTTTTGTTTTTCGTAGTTTTTCATTAATGTCTGTCGTCCTTTGGTGCCTAAATATGGCTTGGGCTGTCCCGGAGGCTCTGCTGCTTGTATGGCTAAAGTTGGAACTTATACACCCGAAAATGAACAGGTAAGTGCAATGTGCTATTTATTTCAGAGTCTATTTAAAATTACAATCTTATTGATTTTACTCAGGTTATACTCGGGTATTACATATATACACTGCGGTGTAGAACTATAGGCGCACCCTATTGTTACTAAATTAACTATGCCCATGAAGAGAAAAAAGAAAAAATTATTTTATTAAGTGAATACACCAAAGCTGAAAATTCAACTTAAATGTCAGAAATAAGTCAAAACTTAAAATGTGTTAAAGGGTTAATTAAATACTTATTTAGAATTGATGATAAAATGTCGCACAAATCTTGGATTTAGGGGTTTACTTTCTATGAAAAAAGTGTTTAACTTATTTGGCACATCATACTTAGCAATAGCAACGAAGCTTATCGGATGCACTTTGGCTGATAAGATCCATTAGGGTTCCTCAGAACACATCCTTTACCCAAAATGTAAGGATAACATGATTTCCTATGCCGATTCTCTACAAGAATGTTAAAAAAGGGGAAAAATTAAATACCCCCTAAAATAAGACTCATACGTAAACTTTCCAAACGCCGATACACGAGTATTGTTTTTTTGTGCCCTCTACCAGATTCCGTTGTCGGAATCTTGTTATTTTTTTTCGTGTTGAATAGTGTTATACCCATTATAATTTATATCTTTATACTCGTGTTATTTTTTTTATCGATACAATTTCGATCAAAAAATAAGTTTTTTAATCTGATCGAAAAATATCGATAAAAATAATTTTTATTTCTGATCTTAAAATTATCGATGAAAAAAATTTTTATTTTTGATGGAATAAATAATGTTAAAAGAATAACTTTTAATTCTGATAATATAAAATTACGATAAAATAATAATTTTTATTCCTGATCGAAAAAATATCGACAAAAAAATAACTTTTATTTCTGCTTGAAAAAATATCGATAAAAATAACTTTTATTTCTGATCGAAAAAATAACGATTGCAAAATGATATTTATTTGTGTTTGAGAATATATCGATTAAAAAAGAACTTTTATTTCTGATGGAAAAAATCACGATAAAAAAATAATTGTAATCAAATTATTAATTGATGGCGATAATCGTTGTTTGCGGTCCTTGCATTTTTCTTCACTGCATTAATATTCTGAATATTAAATAATACGCCTTTGTAACTCAACACCCCCTGTTGGTACACACTTTAGATAAGTTTATATTTATTTGCTGAAACAATCAACTGCAGGCAACAAAATAGAGAATCAAGAATGTTTGAATGAAAAAAAAGTCATTCAAGGGTAAACACCTCACTCTTTCTATTTCTGGTATTATTCTAGATGTATTTAAATCTTGCTTATTTATATCGGAAATAGCTCTTATTAACTCGGAACACTAAAAATAAACGTTTCATTATTTTCAACTGTAACTGAAATTAACTTTTACTTTTCTGTAACTGAATTTCAACTGTTGACAACACATTATTTTTGTTTTTAAAAAACACACCCATTTTGCACAAAAATTATTACATCCACAAACACGTCATTAAGATGACATTCCGCTGATAAGCGCAGGAAATAGCAAACGTTTCGTATTCACAAGCATTCAATGAAATTTGTACCCACACAACAGATACAGAAACACCAACGTGCATCCTTGTTGTAATCCTTTATACATTCGCAATGCCATTTACTGAGCACAACGATGTCATTTTGCGATCTTATCGGTGCAAGAATGAAAAAGCAGCAGCAACATATTCAATTTTCAAAAGCAACAAAAATGAGAAACGCAACACAATCCAACAAATGCTTCAACTTAACACATTTTGTGGTGGCCATTAAAGCTGCAGATAAGCACTGTGCCGGAGGTTTAAAAAGTCGGAAATCTTGTGTGTATTGATGAAAAGAGGAAATTTCAACTACCAACCATTACGGTGAATACGTAAAGATATACAGACACTAGTGCCAACATGTTGTCTCGCATAGCCATATCGCAGCTACAGCCACGCTTCCCGCTTCGGTTTGCTTTTCTTGCAAACATTATCGTTGTTTCAACATCTTGTTTATTCGTTTTCATTGATTTTTCTCTCTTGTTATTATATGCCGCCAACTTTAAATAAAATACTGTATTTTTCATTTTCTTCATTGTACAACTGTGTCTCTTTCAACATAAATCCTTTGGCATTTCCACGTATTTTTGCGCTGTTTCAATACATGCCAATGGTCGGTCAGCCACTCGATGTTGTTGTTGACTTGACATTTCTACTGTCAGTTTCTGTCATAGAAAACTTTTTTAATTTTACTTTGTGCTTAGTACGCCGTGGGATATTTGGACTTCAACGACTACAACTACTGACCAACATAAAAATAGTCTGCCTCACTGTCAATATATTTTCTGCATCTAATGCTTTATTGTGTAACGGTCAGTTTATCTTCTTGTTTTTATTGAGAGAGAGAGAGAGAGAGGAAAAAAAAAATATTGTCAACACAATATTATTTTTGCTTTGCTTGCGGCTTTTAATCTTAATATCTTTCTGTTATTTCAATTTTCTATCTCAGTGGATTGCGTTTTGTTATCACTAAAGCAGAAGTTTTACTCACACACATATTTATTTTGTAAAAATATGTTAAAGTTTCTTCTATTTGGTTAATTTTTCTTGCTGGCAACCGTTCAGTTTTTGCCAGCATTGATTTTCCCCATCTTAGATTGTGTTAAATTTTAATAAATACAAAAGTTGGAAACGTAACAAATAAGATTTTCAATTGCTTACAAATAAAAAAACCAATGACACTCCAGCGGTAACACCAGCAGCGCAGTTAAAATTGGGTCGGACCTCTACCTCCCATTCGATACCAAACCAGGTTTAAGACCAGGTGATTTCTTATCGTGCGACTTATTCAATCTAATGATGGAGAAAATCGTCTGAGCTGCTTATCCGAGACGTAGGGCACGCTATTCTACAACAGTGGTATTGGCTGGCTTATTCTGATGATATTGAGACGAGTTGAGTTGAGTCGAATGGGTCTCGTAGTGAACGCAGATAAGACTAAACAAACAGTCTCAACGCCTTGGAAACCACATCACTGTTGACAACAATTTCTTCGAGATTGTTAAGGACTTCGTTAATGTGGGATCCCGTTGAATTTCCTCCAAAGACATCACCATTGAGATCAAACGAAGAATCTCTTTGGCAAGAAATCCTTGTCAACAGGTGTTATTTTGGGCTCAGTAGGCAATTGAGAAGCAAAGCCCTCTTTCGACGAACAAAAGTCATGCTCTAATAGTCATTAATAATGCTTGTCCTAGTATATGCAGCATGAACCTGGACGCTGGGCAGTTCTGATGAAGAGACTTTGGGATAATTTAAAAAAACGATCCTAGGTAAGATCTTCGGTTCGGTTCGGCTCGGCTCTTGTCACGACGAACAAAACTCACGCTCTTTAAGTCAATAATAATGCTCGTCCTATTATGTGAAGCATAAACCTAGATTCTGACAAGTTCTGATGAAAAGACTTTGGCCGATAAAGCGAATCTGTTGGCTGGATTGTTTGCACAGAACTTCACAATCCCGGTTAGCAATCAGCCACTGCCTTTTGTTGAAAGTACATCTTCTGCAATGCGATATGCTCTACACTTTCCAAGGTCATGGATAAACTTCCACCTGATGAACTATCTGAAGCCCAACGAACTTTTCAGTGATCGCCAATATGGTTTCCGAAGTGCTCGCTCTACAGGTGTCCTTATGGCATTCCTCACAGAGAAATGGAACCAATGCGTTCATTTATTCGGTGAGAGTAGACTTGTTGCTCTGAATATTTCAAAGGCATTTATAAAGCATGGTATAAAGCGCTCGTGTCTTAACTAGTCGGATATGGTGTCGCTAGTACATTTGCTCGATGGATTTCTTGCTTTCTTAATGGCAAATCTATCAGTGTCGTTGTTGATGGCGTTTCGTCCAGGGAGCACACCATCAATGCAGGAGTACCGCAGGGTTCGGTTCTATCTCAAACTTTGTTTCTGGTTCTTATCAACGACCTTCTGTCGTTGACTCATAACCAAATTCATTTTTTCGCGGATGACAGTAGCATTTGTCATTCATATTTGGTCAAAAAACGCCAGAGCTCTTTGGAGATTGAGAGAAAGCGGCAAAATATGAATGACAGACTTCTTAACGACTTAAGAAAAATCTCTGAGTGGGGTCGTGCTAATAGAGTTGAGTTTAATGCAAGCAAGACCCAGTGTTGTCTGATAACCCACAAACGAATGAATTTCCCCTTAGCTCCCCTTAAAATGAACGATGTAGATCTTGTGGAGTCAGATGCTCTTGACGTTCTGGGCATATTGATAAGATCTGATATTCGCTGGAATGATCATATTTTTGATGTGTCGAAAGAAGTGACCAAGTGTCTAGGTTTTCTAAAACGGTGTAAAACATATTTCACCCCATATGATCTCCACTTCTGATCTGATCTACACTTCATACATCAGGCCGAACATGGAGTACAATTCGCACATTTGGGCAGAGGCTTCAAGATCCTCTTTGGAGCTTCTGGACCGAATTTAACATCGTGCGATATATTTGATAGGGGATGAAAATATTTCCCCTATCATAGTAAGAAAATAGAAAATAGTAAGATTGTGGAATAATCTCTGTGCCAGCGTGTTCCCTGATGGCTTCCAGCTGTGTAGGCTCAAGACAAATCTTCACCGACACTACTCACTCTTTCCACCCTCCAACTAAACTATCATCCTTCTTCCGAATCAACTCAATGCTTACCAGGCCCGTAGCCAGGATTTACCTAAGGGGGGGGTTTGGATTAAAAAAAAAATATCGATAGTTTTTTATATCGATAAATGAAAAGGTATTTTTTATATAATTACCAGAAAGATGGGAAAAATCAGTGGCTAGAAATGGACAATACTTTGAAAAATGAATTTGTAACAAATTTTTCACAATAAAGCAACAAACTTGAAAAAAAAACACTTTAAAACGTTTTTGTACACCAAATACATAAATCAGAAATTAATTTACTTTACTTTTGTTTATTTTATATATTTATACTAGAGGACCCGGCAAAATTCGTCCCGCCCTAAATTCGAGCAATCACGATTCCACCTGAAATTAATTTTTTATCGAACACTCATGATCGATAACAAATGGTGCCAATCGAATTTCAATTATTGATGAATGAAACACTCCAATATCCCATATTAACACGGAATGTAATAGGCTGCTATTATTCGAATTCAAAAGATTGTGCTGTCATATCATTTTATTGCGAATTCTATTAGAAAATTTTTTTAGTACATTTCAATTTGAATAAAAATAGTCAACTCAACTGTTAGTTTTGAAGCCATGAGGTGGTCTAAGGATCGATCCTCACAATGGGCAAACAAATAATTTTTTTAAAGTTTTTTTTATTTGTTGAAATGACAGCTTTTATGAATTTTAGAGTAAAAAATTAATACGTTGAGGTTTCTTCAAATATGGTTTATTAAGTACTTAATTGAATTTATCAACGAAAAGAAATTGGATGAAATATATTAAAAAAAAACGGAGTTATTTTCAGCGAAAGTAAGAAACACGAATTTCTGATAGTTTTTTGTTATTCTAAGGAAACGAAGTTATTAAAAAAAAAACGCTGTACTAAAATTTTGTGCAATTTTGAAGATGTGTGAATGTTTTTTGACAGAATTTTCTTTTAATTATTTAGACGCAGAGTTTCGCTAATAAAAGTACGCTGGTAGGATAATTTACGTTTCTTGTAAAGGGGCAGAAGAAGGTTAAGATTCCAGCAGTTAAGATTCGTTGGCTATTTAAAGTAGTCTGGTGTGGCAATTCCCATACAAAATTACCAATTTCGATGTTTTCGATTTTTCCGCTGTTCCTTGAAGTTTTTGTAATTTTCTTTCTTTCTGAACCACATCTGTATTAAGGCAAACAATACAAAAAAAGAATTATTAAAATCGGCCCAGCCGTTTCTGAGCATTAGCAAGACTAACGCACACGCATTTGATTTTTATATATATACATAGATAATAATACAGCGTCCGCTGTGACACTGCAATCCCTATGTATGCTTAAGGATGCACGCCCAATTAACATAAAAAACGTGTGTTCTATAATATCAAAACTGTCGTTTGTTGAGCTCAATGTGTTTCGCGCTATATATCTTACTTATCGTTGCACTGTCATTTTGGAATACAGAAAGACGCTAAAAAAATAAAATTTTCAAGACAAAATTCTAAAATGACGTTAATTAAGCCTCTTATTTTATTATTTTAATAATTTACTTGCAAACTTATATCGGTTTAAAATTCTATATAAAAATAACCACGATTAGAAAACGACATTTTCTTGTATTTCCTGACTTTTGTAAAGGCCACAATGAAAAGGTTAGAAAATTTTATTTAAAAAGTTTTTATTATCATTCGGTAAAATAACCAAGAGGTTGTGATCCTGCACCTCCAAAACCAGTGCTAAAAAATATGCAAAACTTCCAATAAGCTGCATTTTCTAATTTGGAGTAAACCAACCAATGCCAACTGTTCAACCAAGAATGCTTAAATCGGAGTTTGCGAGAACCGCTGGCAGGAAAATTAAAATTTGGTGGAGGCACATAAATGCTTTGAAAAATTTCAAGGCGGTTCGAGTCGGAAAAATTGCTCATCAACTTGGAAATATCGTTATTTGGACATTGATATACTCTCGAAGTCGGAGGCAGTTCCGATGAATCAAATGATATTTCTGGAACAATTTCTACAACCATACACACGAACTTAGAGTTATAAACATTAAAAGTAAAATTTTAATAACACAACTTGTACTACCGCTTTCCACATAGCTGTCAACATTAAAGCTTTCTTCAAGTGCAGGTTACAAAGGAAGTTCTGAAGACTTTTCAGATTCCAAAGTTTCTTGAACGTTTTCTGCAATACAGATGAAATATAAAATTATTCGGATTTTGTCGGTTCCGCATCAAGCAAAAAGCTAATTCATTAATATTCAATCAGCTTTCAAACATTCAGAAATATTCGGCAACTTTTTAACACATTTACGCATTGATAAAGGAAAAAAAAATCATTTAAATCAAGCAAGTACTTTCCACCGTTCTAGCCTTTTTTACTTCTGGTTTCTGCAGCCAATTAAGTAGAATCATTTTAGTAGTTTTGGCACAGTAAAATTAACAATAGAAACTCTTAAACTTATCTAACGAAACTCAATCAAAATTTCACCACTTTCACGTAACACCTGTTAAAGCAATAAATTCTTAAATTGCTGGTGGTAGACAAAGTTCAATTGAATATATCGAACTTTTTTCGATACTTAAGCATGTTGATGTTTTCGCTGTTGCTGTTTACACTTGCAGTTGCACTGTAAGAGAAAAAAGACGCACGTGCAGCAAAGTATTCGCAAATTGGCAAAGTTATATTAATGCTAATAAATTATTTGTTTATACTTTTTGGACCATAAGGGGGGGGTTTTAACCCTAAAAACCCCCCCTTGTCTACGGGCCTGATGCTTACGCATTTAAAAGGAGCATCCCCTGAGCGTTGGTTTAGTCTAAAAAAAAAAAAAAGCATGGGCACACATAATTAACCCGAGGTTCAGATGAACTTCAACTCGCACGTAACTTTTTTTTGTTTATGTTATTATACCAAAAAAATTTTATTATAAAATCCCGGTAACATCCCAGTTCTCTCAGCTTGTACGGAAATGCAAAAGTGTATTGATCATCTCGGAGAGTACTTTGAAAAACTATAAAAGGATTTTCACTGATTAACCACTGTTTTTTTATTGTTAGGCGAAAGACTTAAAAGGCAACCCTGATATGTATGGAACTTTAATCACTTCAAATTTATGCTTCGACGTATCTTGCAGACCTTAAGCCTTTTGTTGAAATTTTCGATCACTCCTTGTATTTGTATTTGTATTTGTATTTGTGCTTTATTGTTGGCAAATAAGATTTAATCTTTTGAATGCCACATTCATGACGGAGATAACAACATTATATATTATAAAACTAACTAACACTAACTTAAACTAACATCAAAATTAAGGTTGTACATATTAAAAAGACAATATTGCACGCTTAGAACATCCTACACGTGCTTCACTTGATTGCCCTTTCCTTCCCACTAATCTATCACCCCATTTTCGAACCAAGGCAGACTTGACTGAATAGGCATTCCACCTGAAATCCTTGGTTCAAAGCTAAAAAAAAAAAAAAAAAAAGAATAGAAGAGGACAGATATAAAAAGGACCAGATTTAAAATAGAGAAGCATAAAAAGAGATATGAGATTTTTAAGAAAAGTGATCGAAAACTAAATGCTTAAAGGTATTTCTACACTGAAAAAAAATGTTTTAAAATTGACGACAATTGTTATTAATTTGACGATATTTGGTTTAAAAAATAGCTTGCAACAAATTTCGTCAAAGTAAGAGCAAATGTTTGAAAAATTTTAAAAAACATATGAAAAAAAAGTCAAATTAACAACACATTTTGTGAACACATTGTGTTTAACTTTAAGCTAACTTTTTTTTTTCAGTGTAATAGTAATATTTTTAATATTTGTAGGAAGTGAATTTCACGATCTGATTGCGCTTACAAAAAACAATCTACTAGAGTTGATGAAATTATATCTGGGAATTAAAATGTTCATGCCTCTGCTAGATCTACAAAAAGATAGTTTTTCGAACAAGTAACTGGGGCTTTGTGTATAGATTATTCTATGCAGGAAAACACAGCTTCTTGCTTCGAGATGACTTAATAGGCCTCTTCCAAGTAATTTTTTCGAAAACATGCGTACCTGGCAGCATTGTTAAAAGCAACTTAAAGCTTATGCGCCGATCGCGAATCAAGTTTGCAATATACTGCTTCCGAATAAGTAATTAAAGGTAGGGTCAGTCCATATCAAGTGGTCCAGCACTTGTTGCTCGACCATTTTAAAAAACGTTTATATTTTTATTGAAATTTGTTCAATGTATTGGGATATCAGAACCGCATTGAAAATAATTTCATTCAACTGTACTTTCAAAATGGCGACCATATTTGCCTTGCTACCTGTAGAGATTTATGCGTTTGTAAGCGTTTGCGGTTACTTTAATTTCTCAGCTCCTGTTAAACATAGAGTGATGAATTAAAAACCATGACATTAAGCACACTTTAAACTGTAATCTCACATACAAAAATAGATGATTAATTAATTTATTCATATTAATAAAAATGGTGAAACTTTTTTGTTAAAATCCTTAGATTTTGCAACTTTAAGAATTTTTTTTTTATAGAAAGCAATTACTTGTCGACTTATTTTTCTTTTTTAAAGTACATCTTAGGAAGTAGTAAAATATAAAAGGAATATCATACGTATATGTTAAGGGAGAAGAAATTTTAGCTCGGATATATCAGCTACACATCAGTTTCGAAAGCTGCCAAGGAATTTAGGGAACTCGGCAGTTCCATCGTTTCGTTCCAATTTCCGACATAATAATACGATGCTTTTCCATTTCTAAACCCAAAGAATATGAGGATCATCAAGTCATCAAGGCTAAATAGGTAGGTTAAAAAAGATATTATTTAAAATATTTTACGTATTAACATAAATATTTTCCTTCTCAAATTTTTTCAGTTGATGTTCAATTTGCTTTAAAGTATTTTATTAATGTTAAAGAATACTTATATATATGAGAAAATAAAAAAGTAAACAATTAATCGTGTGGCGTCCGTGGCGTAGTTGGTTAAAGTGCGTGGCCTCTATGTCAACGAACCTGGAGTCCCGGGTTCGAATCCCAGCAGCGACAGAAAATTATTTGAATTAAAATGATTTTTCTGTACGGCCGCCACTTCTCTGCAGACAATGGCAAACCTCAGAGAGTAATAAAAATGCCATGTAAAGCTTCTTGAGAACAAGAACATTCCGTTCAACGCCGTTCGGAGTCGGCGTTAAACCTGTAGGTCCGGTTCTCGGTCAATTGTGTACAAACTTAATAACAAGCACAACACAATTGATCCTAAGAAGCTAGGTCAAAGTCCTTTCAATGCTGAAATGACCAGTTATTTATTTTTTTTTAAACAATAAATCTACAAAGTCATTAAACTCGTGTTCATCATTATAAACGAAAGAGTGTAAAGTACGAAAATAGTTAGTTATTTGAGGTTATATTCACGAATTTATATTCAATGTTTCAATATTTATGTTTAGTTACATTCCAAACGAAAGATTACAGCTTGTATTAGAAAAAATCTCAAGAATATCTTAAAAAACGCATATTATATAAGGTGAAATATCATTAAGTTTGAAGGGCTGTATCTTCCAAACAAAGCGAATACCAAACTCAGAGTTTTAACGGAAGTAAGATATTAATATGTACTTTATTGTGAATAAATTTTCAATTTTTAAACTTGTGCCCACCAGAGATATTTGACCCCAAACTTAGTTAAATTTTCAAAATTTCCATTTTTAAGAGGTTGTTAAAAAAAAACTTGGCAAGTCAGAAAGTTGAAAAAAATTATATTTAAACTACTTGCTAAGATGTACTTTAAAAAAGAAAAAATAAGTCGACAAGTAATTGCTTTCTATAAAAAAAAAGTTCTTAAAGTTGTAAAATCTGAGGATTTTAACAAAAAAGTTTCACCATTTTTTTTAATATGAATAAATTATTTAATCATTACTTTTTGTATGTGAGATTAAAGTTTAAAGTGTGCTTAATGTCATGTTTTTTAATTCATCACTCCATGTTTAACAGGAGCTGAGAAATTAAAGTAACCGCAAACGCTTACAAACGCATAAATCTCTACAGGTAGCAAGGCAAATATGGTCGCCATTTTGAAAGTACAGTTGAATGCCATTATTTTCAATGCGGTTCTGATATCCCAATACATCGAACAAATTTCAATAAAAATATAAACGTTTTTTAAAATGGTCGAGCAACCAACTTTCGTTTTTTTGGATTTGGATTGACTCGGTAGCAAGAGCTGTAATACCAATTAACGTCTAATTTCTACGGTCACAAAACTTTCAGTTATTCGCAGGCTTCTCAGCCCAAAATAAACTTTTTTAACACAAGAGTTAATATGATCCTCGCACGACAGGGTTGAATTTATTATATGTATAACCGAGGTTAGTTACTTTGTTTACAAAATTGAGCTTCGCGTTATTAAAAAGAATTGGTGGCAAATCTTGAATAACAACCATGTTTTTCATGATTGGTATAACATATGATTTCAAAGGGTTTAACATGAGCAGATTATTCTTTGCCCATTTAGCTATCATGTTTAAGTCCTCATTAACTCTTGCACAGAGATCTTCTATCAGACTGATTGGCCTGGACATATACAGCTGGAGGTCATCAGCATAAGCGTGCATTTTAACGTGTTGATACCTGGTAAAGATGTCATTGATAAACATTGTAAATAACAATGGGCCAAGAACTGAGCCTTGTGGTACTCCACTACTTATACTTTTAAGCTCCGAAACATTCAACCCAGATGTAACTCTTTGTGATCTACCAATCAGATTGTTTTTTATTAGACGAACAGCGGCAACAGAAAAGCCAAAATTTCGCAAAAGTTTTCTACATAATATTGAATGATTGACTGTATCAAAAGCTTTTGAGAAGTCTAGCAAACAAAGTAAAGTAATGTGACCCATATCATAAGGAGTTATAATATCATCGAGTATTTTAACAACAGCAGTCGAACAGCTGTGTCCAGGCCGAAAACCAGACTGAAGATTAGACATTAGTCAGGAAGTGCGTATATGATTAGAACTTAGATGAGCGACTCACAAACTTTAGACAAGCAAGATAGCAGACTTATTGGTCGAAAATCACCTGGTTGGGAAGCGAATGATTTTTTTGCAATGGGAATTATAGTTGCTACTTTCCAAGTTTCAGGGTATTTATTTATTTATTTAGCATGAAGAAGTGAAGTAATAATTTATTATGTGGGTGAGCGGACCAAGAACAAAAGGCAACAAGATATTAATAAATTTAATATCCTCAGAAGCATTTGATTTAATTTTTTTTTAGGCAGCGCGCAACATCTTGCTCATTTACTGCATTAAAATAAAACTCGTTATAATCATCATTTTTAGATACAGTAATGCTTCTATCAGCAAAATTGAGTATATCAGAGTTATCACATGAAGAGTTAGCAACAAAAAATCAATTGCATCAATCCTGCAATTTTCTGATTCTTTTTTGCAAACTCCAATACCTTTCAAATTGTTCCACAGCTATCTTGAGGGCAGTGAAGGATCAAGCTTTGACATAAAGAACGTCGATTTAGATAATCTTACAGCAGACGTAGCCTCGTTTCTTGCTGTGTTGTAAGCTTCCCAGTTTAAAGTAGTTGGATTGTGCTTCCATTTGCTGTAAGTCTTAAAACGGGTTCTAATGGCTTGTTTTACAGGAAGTGTGAACAAAGGACAAGAGGTATTTATGATCCGACGAGTACGAACGGGTACATGCATATCGAAAAGATTATTAATCTGATTGATAAAAAAGCTCAGTTTTTCCTCCACCGAATTTAAATACCAACAGTCCGTCCAGTTTATTAGAGTCAGATCATTAAACAGGAGAGCATAATCAATGGACTTAAAATCACGATAAAAAAAGGACATTTCATTAGTTTCAGAGACGAGAGGTGCGATACAGACATTTAACGAACAAAAGATGAGATCGTGATCAAAACAAACGATAAATTGGAGACGACAAAGATGTCCAATAGACTTGGTTGAGCATTGTTTGCAAAACGAGTTGTATTTACTAAGTTGAGACCGAATTCAGATAAATTGTTAAGAAATTTTCTTGTCACGCTATCATTGTGCAGCAGATTTATATTGAAATCTCCACATAAAACAAAATGTTCATAGTCAATAATACAATAGGACAATGCTGTAAATAAGGGCTCAAGATTACAATTACGACTAGGATTATACATACAGGATATTAAAACTTTATTATGGTTATTACCTGACAACTCAACATTTAAAAACTCAACACTAGATTGACACGACATGCTAAGAATTTTAGTTTTTAGATAATTTTTGCAGTAGATTGCAATCCCGCCACCTCTTTTATCATGTCTATCATGACGTAGCAGTTGGTAATTTCTAACGTTATAGTAGGAACTACTTACTTCCTGATGAAACCAGGTTTCAGTAACGCATATTACTTCTACAGAAAAATCTTTCGTCTAACTGGGATAATATTTCTGCGATGGCGTCTTCAATGTTCGCTTAGAGAGTTGGAATTGTTTTTTTTTAGCTTTGAACCAAGGTTTCAGGTGAAAAACCTATTCAGTCAAGTCCGCCTTGGTTCGAAATGCGATGATAGATTAGAAGGATGAAAGGGGCAATCAAGTGAAACATATGTATAATGTTCTAAGCGTTATGGAAACCTGTAGAAACGTGTGAATTTGAGGCACTCTCATTCACAGACTTCTCTACCACCAACTACGATTTCAAGTCATAAATATTGATGAGTGTTCAATTTCAGTTGATAAGAAATGAGGAAAGAAAAGGTTATAGCGGAGGCCAAAGGTTATAGCGGAGGACCATGGTCTGTCTGGGATTTTAACCCGGGATCTCTATGGTGGCAGTTGAGCACGCTACCTACTCGACTACCGAGGCCGCCTGTTAAAGGTAGAGGTCATCTGTGCCCACAAAAAATTGTTTATGATGTCTCTGTAGTATATTCTATTGCCTTCAACGGCTCTTTCGTCGGCATTTTCGAAAATGTACGGCCCTATGACTCCTCCGGCCTACAATCTGCACCAAACAGCTACTCGTTGTGAGTGGATTGGCATCTCCTGAATCACCAAGACGTCGTTTACGTAGACGCCAACGTGAAAATGAGCTTCGTCAAAAAATCCGATTCTTTTGCAAAAATCGCCGTCACCATTCATGTTTGCCACCCAATCAAAGAACGTACAGCGTTCTTGGTGATTAAACGACTGCTGTTCTTGAGTCTTGGTAAAATTTTACCCAGGAGACCAAATCTTTTGCCAATATTCGCTGCAGTGTAAAAGTGGAGAGATTGAGTTCTTGAGCACGTTGACGAATTGAGGTTTTCAACACTTTTCTTCACTGCTTCGACATTTTCGGTTGAACATCTGAGGCGAAGTCCTTACGCCATCTACACAGCTTAGCCATTATCTTGGAATTTTTTGATTATCTTGCTCACACATGTCTCAGAAGGCACAGGAGAACAAGAAATGTGTTTGAAATGTGTCGTCGCATCGTAACTGCGATTGAACGCAGTTGAACGCATGAATTTTGTTCTTTTTTTGCACTACGTAGCGTTCCATGGCAAATTCTCCGAGTTTTAAAATGAAAAATGTCAATATTTGACAACCTTCAAGTGATCAGCTATTAAAAAATGCACCTTTGCAGCCCTACACCTCTAGTTGATACACCCTTTGTATAGTAGTGGTTGGGATATTTTGCATTTATTCAAGAATAGAGCTCCAAAAACCAGCCTTAAATTGCATCTCTTCGACGTCTATTCGGCTTCGATTTTAACATTTACTTTTGTTTTCAAAGTTAAACCAAAGTTTGTTTTTTTTATCACTATCTTGAGAGCTAAAAACCTTAAAACCACACATAAAGCTTGCCATCTATTCACATCAAAGTTTAATATAAATTCTCCATTGAATTGAATCCAAGCAAAACAAACCAAATCCACATAAATATCCTTTTGAGATAAATACTTAAATTTGGCAACAACTGCAATACATCAATGACTACAACCAGGATTGAAAAAATACCCAACATCTTTCTCATTTTTTCTCGAAATGTTTTTCGAACATTATTCTTATTCCTCTTCATGCTGTCCCATAACTAGCAAATGCGGCAAAGATGAGCGTCAGCATGTGGCTTCAATGTAAACAAAAAAAAAAAAAAGAAAAAAATGATAAAACACAAAATAGATTTGGAAAACATAAATTTTGCTGGCAAGGAATTATAGAAAGCAATAACAATAAAAAACAAAACAAAAACAAAAATAAAAACACAACACTAAGAACAAGCATTACAGCACCCCAGACATTGCGTCATAATCCTTATGATAACATCAAGGATAAAATTTTTGTTTTTAACCACTAGATTCTAGAAAGTGATTGAATATAGAACGAATGAAACTGATGTTGGTAACATCATCATCATCATCATCATCGTTGTTGCTGTTGCCTAGAATTGCCCTCCTTGGTTGTTTGGTTTACCATTATTTAGCAGTTGCTGAGGTTTTCTGAGCTAAGTGTTGTTGCTTTGTGGCTTTGAGCAAAGAACAATTTAGGAGAAGACATCTTTTCAAATTTATTACAACAGAAAAACAAAAATAATTTCCATCAAGCATCAATCCATGAATGAAAGTGTCGTTTTTACTTAGACAACAGGCAGCATGTGAACGGCTAAAGTTAAAGCAAGCTTGATTTTTTTTATGGCTGCTTCGTTTACAAAGATTGGTAACAAAAAGTTTAAGATGAGCTGAAAATAAAAAAAATACATTTGCTTCGTTCAGGATTGAGCTGCTTCAATTTATTTCCTTGTTTTATGAGATAAGGATGCTAGGAGATGATAGTAAGTGGAGCATTTTTGCAGCATTAGGTGAAAAATGTTTGACTTCTTCTAAATCTGGGCACACTGAAAAATTTAGTCAACAATGACTGCTTTGTGTCGTGTGAAACGTTTAAATAATTTTCGGTTTCATTGGCCTTAAGCTTCGAAAATCATAAAATATATCAACCTACCCTTTACAGTTTCTAATAGGAATTGCAAATAACGATTATCGCTACCAATCAATCATTTTATAGCAATTATTTCTTTTATCGTAATTTTTTCGATCAGAAATTAAAATTATTTTTCGAGTGTTATTTTTTCAATCAGAAATAGAAGTTGTTTTTGATCGATATTTTTTAGATCAGAAATAAAAATCAATCATTGATCGATAATTTTTCTATCAAATTAAAAAAATTTATTTTTTGTTCGAAATTATATCGATAAAAAAAGTACCATGTGTATTTATACCTCTTATTTTATTTATACTTAAATACTTTTATATATAGCAGTGTTATGTTCAGGAGCTAGAGATTAAATTTTTTACATGATTTTATTTTCACGAATTTTAAGATAAAAATCATTTTTAAATTATTTCACTGGGGAACAAAATGGCACCTTGCAAAAGTTGCAGGACAAAAGATATTATCCGATATTTCAGAAATTTGATATAAATTTCAATCGATATTATTTCAATTAAAAAATAGTTTTAATTTCTTAATAGCAAAATGTAGATCAATGATTCATTTCTATTTCTGATCGAAAAAATAATGATCAAAAATGATTTTTTAACAACAATAACGGCTCTTTATAGAGCACATCATACAGCAGACTAGACAGACTGTTTCGTTGGCCGCTACACCAACTCTTATCAGTAGTCTTGCATGACTTTCACTGTGATCCACTGTGAAAAAATAACTATAAAAAAATAATCGTTATATATGATCGAAAAAAGAAAAAAATCGATCACAAATAATTGGTTTAAGTTGATTTCTATTTTAAAAATCATGAAAAAAATGTCAAGATATTCAGTTTTAGCAAAGTGGTCAACAGGGCGTATGAGTAACATTAAATGTATTTACTAGGCTGTTTAATAAGCCTTTGATTTGACCCATTGATGACATTGCTAGGCTCAAATCAAATATTATTTTAAAAATCTGGCATCACTCAAATGATCATTGTCAACAATTGAGTAGGTTTTACGTAGTCGTTTGTGGGTGGCAGTCATTTCAAGTAAACAGCCTTTATTCTTTTTGTAACAATGGAAAAAAGTGAAGCTTCCAATTTTGAAAAAGCTTTAATGGGGAAAATCTAAGTGCAAGCAAAGGAATGTATTGACAAATATTGCAGTGAATGTGCTCCCATTGGCTTGCTGAATTCAAACGTGGCCGTACAAATACTTCTAATGACGAACACCTGAACGTTCTTTTGCCTAAAAGAGGGTGCAAATGATCAATAGAATCCATAGAATCGAAAGTGAAAGTGCATAAAATGAGGCTACAAAGATATCAACTGGCTCGGTAGTTTCCATTTTGCTTGACAGCTTGAATGCCGCGTTTAATATTAATAGTAGTTTCAAAGAAAAAAGTCCGTGCGTGATTCTGAGCAATGTTTAGCCATAACAAAAAATAATAAACTGGCCATTTCAGCCCTTGAAAGAACTTCGACCGAACTTCTTATGATCAAATTGTGTTGTGCGTTTTATTAAATGTTTGTACATAGTCAAGGGCGTCCACTTGATTGCACTTGCCCCCCCCCCCCCTCTACCTACCTGGACTGGAAAATTTATATGTATTTTTATTTCCTTTGTGTATACGTTACATTTTCATCTAAGTGCACACCAATCCATACCTTTTCCCCCCCTTGAAAAATTCCTGTGGAAGCCTATGTACACAATTGATTGAGAACTGGATCTACAGGGTGTTTTTTTTAGAGGTATAGAACTTCGAATTGAAATAAAACACAAGAAAATCGTTTTAATGTCCATCAATTTGGCTTTATTGGAAGGATAATTTTATGCCATTAATGTTTAAATATGATTTCGGGCATGTGACCGCCGCGGCTGGCTCGAATAAAGCCAATTCTACAGGTCCAATTTTCAACCACTTTTTCGAGCATATGGGGCCGTATGTCGGCAATAACGCCACGAATGTTGGCCTCCAAGTCCCCTAACGTTTCTGGTTTGTTGGCGTAGACGAGCGACTTCACATATCCCCAAAGAAAATAATCCAATGGTGTCAAATCACACGATCTTGGTGGCCAATTGACAGGTCCATTCCGCGAAATTATGCGCTCATCGAATGTTTCCTTTAATAAATCGATTGTGACGTGCGCTGTGTGGCATGTAACGCCGTCTTGTTGGAACCACAACTCATCCACATTCATGCCATCCAATTCGGGAACAAAATAGTCGGTTATCATGGCTCTATACCGGTCTTCATTAACGGTAACTGACTCTCCAGCATTATTTCGGAAGAAGTATGGCTCAATGACTCCACCAGCCCATAGAGCACACCAAACAGTCAGTTTTTGTGGATGTAATGGCGTCTCAAGGATCTCATGTGGATTCTCCTCACTCCAAATGCGGCAATTTTGCTTGTTGACGTAGCCATTCAACCAAAAATGAGCCTCATCACTGAACAAAATTTTGTGATGAAAATTAGCATCGAGATCAATCTCATTTTCGGCCCATACACCAAAATCACGATGGTCTCGCGGCTTTAATTCTTGCACAAGCTGGATCTTGTAAGGTCGCAAGCCAAGATCTTTGCGCAAAATCTTCCATAAAGTTGATGGACAAAGCTCCAATTGCTGTGCACGGTGGCGAATCGATTCATTCGGGTCCTCTTCAACATTTTGCTCTACAGCGGCAATTGTTTCTTCGGTGCGCACTGTTCGACGTCTCTGCGGATGCGTATTATCACATAGAGTAAACGTAGTGCGAAAACGACCCATGGTTAACCGAATTAATTGCTCTGATGGACGATTATGTCGACCATAAAATGGACGGAGCTTGCGGTCAACTTCGCGAACTGAACCATTATTTTCGAAATAAATTTGCACGATTTGCAAGCGTTGTTCTTTTGTCAACCTGTTCATGACGAAATGGCAAACCAAACTGAACATAAATGACATTAGAGTTGCCAGATTTGACCACAAAATGCCAGTTTTATCTCTATTCGAAAAACAAACCCCTAAAAAAAAACACCCATTACTACCTTTATGCCAATTCCGAACAGCTATAATGTGCATGTTCTCAAGAAGTTTTGCATGACATTATTTGCTCTCTGAGGCTTGCCATTGTCTGCAGACAGGTAACGTCCGAACAGAAAAATTAATTCAATTGAAATAAGAGTTGGCTGTGTAATGGACACTAGAGTGTCCCTTATTTTGCGATTTTTGGAAATGTCAAGGGGCTGAAAGGTTTGTTTATGCGTTTTTATATTCTAAGAACGAAACCAAAAAAAATTTTGTTTTACGACAACGTTTACCCGTGCCAATCGGCCCCGAAAGTTTCGAAAAAATGTCCATATTAGACCATATTTCCACAAATTAAAAAAAAAATATTTTCTCTGCTTTTTATAAATGTTTGCATGTTTTGGAACACATACATAAGATATATGATATCTACAAAGTTTTTTTATGGTTGGCGTGGCTACCGCCCCTGCTGCATCGAAATTTCTCCCGCAGCCTTTTCCCACTTTTTCATGAAATTACTGCAATTTAGGTATTAAAATCAACAATATATCAACAATGTGGCTTGATACATTGACATAATGTCGGTGTGTGGTGTGCCCGTCTCTGTAATAAAGTTAAAATTTCATGCAACGTTTTTTCATGGTTGTAGCATTTTTACTGCATTATGTGGTTGCCACCCTGAAAATATGACGAACATGAATTTTTTTGTATTTTAGTTGTGAGGCTTAATAACACATCTGTGCTGTCCTAAAACAAAATTGACCGGAACAGGTCTCCTGAGTGAGTAATAATTTCATGCAACGATATTATATTTCTGTTACATAAGCTGCTATCTTCACGACGTGAGGAGGTCAGAATTTTTTTTTAGTATAAATCCTTAATTTTTCTATTTAAAATTTATTGTAGCTTATATACTCACCGGGTAAAAATTCAATGCAACGCTGTTGCATGAATGTTGCATTGTCAAGCTTTGAGAGGCTCTCTCTGTGTCCCCATGACGTCAGAAATTTTTGTTTAATTTTATTGTGAGGGCTTAGAACAGAGCATCATATTCTCAATCCTAGCACTAATACTCAGCGAGTAATAATTCCATGTAACAAATTTTCAGTTGCGTTGCTTAAGCAGCTCCCACCGCGTCCCAATGACGTTTTGATTTTTTGTTTTTATAATGAAGTCAAGGAATTGACCTTTACAGTCGTATTATTTTTTTAATCATAGCTTTTATACTCAGTGAGTAACTGTTTTGAATTGTTATTCAATGCAACGCCGATGAATTTTGAAAAAACGCATTCTTCAACTTTTTTGGAAACCTGAGCGGTAAAACGTAACTTCGTCACGTCAAAACTTTCTGTGCCAGATGGAAATTGAACCAGAGTTCTCAAGCCACGTACTCTACCCTCACCCTCAACGCCACCGCCGCCGACATGTTTAACCATGTTTAGCCATTATTCGAAAGATTTTAAGGTCAAGTGGTAGTGCTTCGAAGCGACCAAACACACAACAATCGAGTTGAAAGGTTTTGAACAATGTTTTTCGTGTTTCTCACGGCTTACATCTCGTGTTAAAAAAAGATACAGTAGTTTCGACTATGTCGTAACACAAGAAGTAGAATTATTCAATTCGATTTTGATGACATCTTTTTTAAAAAATATTTAGCAAAATATTTATTCCATACACCTGAGCATATGACCTTTAAAGAGTGCCGGAGAGGGTTAATATGTATGATCGACCCCCATTACTTTTGCAAAAGGAACATTTTTGCCTTTGACACCTATTCCGATCGACCACTCCTTAGGGGGGCTCTCATACAAATTTTATGGTTTTTGTATATTTATTCCATACACCTGAACATATGACCTTTAAGAGAGTGCCGGAGAGGGTTAATATGTATTACTAATCTCCATTATTTTTGCAAAAGTGACATTTTTGTCTTCAACACCTATTCTCTCCGACCACTCCTTAGGGGGGCTCCCATACAAATTTTATGGTTTTTGTGTATTTATTCCATACACCTGAGCATATGACCTTTAAGAGAGTGCCGGAGAGGGTTAATATGTATGACCGATCCCATTACTTTTGCAAAAGGAACATTTTTGCCTTTGACACCTATTCACTCCGACCACTCTTTAGGGGGGCTCCCATACAAATTTTATTGTGTTTGTGCCGGAAAGGGTTAATGTGTACCACCGACCCCCATTACTTATGCAAGAGGAACATTTTTGCCTTGAACACCTATTTCCTCCGACCACTCCTTAGAGGGCTCCCATACAAATTTTATGGTTTTTGTTTATTTATTCAATACACCTGAGCATATGACCTTTAAGAGAGTGCCGGAGAGGGTTTATATGTATGACCGACCCCCATTACTTTTGTAAAAGGAACATTTGTGCTATTGACACCTATTCCCTTCGACCACTCCTTAGGGGGCTCCCATACAAATTTTATGGTTTTGTCGATAAAACCGGAAACTGTCGATAAATAGGTAGTAAGTTTAAGCAAACAAAAAAATCAAATGTTGGCTTTATATTTCATGTAATTGTGTAAAATTTATATAAGTTAGAGAGTTCTAACATGAATTTTTGTCGCATTGAGGATCAAGCAGACCAACAAGTGCTAACATCAACATTGTACGATTAGTACTTTAGGCCCACCAAAGGCTCAAAAAGTTATATAAATACCCACACCTGATCACTATCAACCACCCTACTTACCTCCGAGAATGACGTATTCTACGTCAAAAAAATTAATTTTAAATGGAAAATATAATGAAAAATCGAAAACAGTACCAACGTGTTATACTTTCAATACATTAAGGGTTGCTTTGATGTGATTCATTACAGCTTTGATTTTTTTTTTATTATGTGACCGAAAACCTCGCCTATCAACATAAAAACCTGTTAAGTCAACATAAAATTTATTGTTGCGTATATGATCATCCAGTTGTAAGTCCATGCAACGCTTTTGAATTTTTGTTGCATTTTTAGTGCATTAACCTCTGTGGTACAGTCTGTGGTGATATGACGATAAAAATTGTATTTTTCACTTTTCGATCAAGGAACCATACTTTGTCGTTAAATAAAATTGACCGTAGTACCTAAACTGAGCGAGTATTAAATCCATTCAACAGTATAGCATTTCTTTGCATAAGTTGCTTCCTCCACAATCCGATGACGTCATTATTAATATTTTTATTACTCTCGTAAGGACAAGCCAAAATCTCTTATTTCCATTTCATAATGATTATTGTAGGACATTTACTCATCAAATAATAATTCCCTGCCACACCGTGACATGCTATTGTTCTTTCGATTTGAAGCGGCACATTCGCGGCCTCATGACATCATAAATTTATTGTCTATTTTTGTGCCGAGTGCTAAGAACAGTCCTTTACTCACATAATATTTCTTACCGTAGCACCTTTGCATAGCGAGAAATAATTCCATGAAAACAATTGGCAGTTTCGTCGCTTAAATAGTGTCCCGATGATGTCATTATTTTTTTTTGTCATAATGACGAAGAATTAAGCTTCTCTACCATAAATTTTAGAACTTGTGTTCAGCTAATAATACTATGTAAAAATGTATATTTCAACTTTTTGGAAACCGGCGAGGTTAGATCTAACAGTGAACTTTCTGAGGAGTTGCAACTATAAGTTTTTCTTAAAAATTTTTTAAAAAAGTGTTGCACATACTTGTTGGCTCATGTTTAACCTTTACAAAAAATTTATTTACTTTTGTATATTTGCCTGCCGCATCACTGTGCGATGTTGCGTTAAAATGTTAATATTTATTTTTATGATTTTTTTCACTTGCAGAGTCTGGGCTTTCCATTGGCATCACTGGTTGCTATAAACCGCACAAATGCAGAGCTACGCTACCTAAAAGGCAGTACATGCCCCACGGATAAAAGTACTCAACTCTCTACGGCTATCGAGTTCTACTGTGATATGCTTGCTGGACGTGTAAGTTTTTACGTATATACATATGTACATATAGTGAATAAGTTCGAATAAGTGTGTACTTAAATCCTCTAGCCAGCAAGCTCTCAGCCTAATTTGTGTGCCACAGCTTAAAAAGGATTAAATGTGAAATTAATTAAATTGGTGCTTCCAATTAGCGTTTAAAAACCGTCAATTAATTGATTGTTTGACAAGCACACGCTTGACCGTTGTTGACATTTAGTCAGTCAGTGTTGAAATCATGTTTAAAAGAATGGCTGCTGCTGCTGTTGATGGCATTTTGCCAAAAACATTGAAAGCAAAACTCACAATTTCGAAGCGACAACAGTTTGGCAGCACTGGCAACGAATGTTCTTTTTTTGCCACTTGGCTAACTGCAAATATTTTATGACATATTTTGAAAAATATGTTCGTTCGAGGTAGGAGCAATTTTTAATTAAAAATTTTTGTCAAATTTTATAAAAATCTTTGATGTAGTGCATATAAGAAAACATAGGCAACTTCAGTTTAGATTAATTTTAAAAGTGAATTTACACAAATTCACTATCAAAAAATCTTTAAAATTTAAAATTTTACGCCATTCCCCACAAGCAACTCAGCCTCTATTGATCTTGCGAAAAGCTTTGAAAAATCTAAGTAGTTATATGTTTCTTCTAAAGGGTGTATCAATAAGAGGTGTAACAATTGTTTTTTTATTTAAACGAACAATTTTTTAGATGTTTATTAAATGTTTATTGGATTATAAAGTAGACACATGAAGATTATGTATGAAATACAACATCTTTCAAATGACCGCACTGTGTTGAGTTTGATCGATTTAGACGGAAAATATTCATTGTTGAATTTCACTTTAAATAGGATTAGTTTATATTTGTAGATGTCCAATCATCTCAAAAAACATAGTGTGTGGTTACCTTCCCTTTGTCTTATCAATGTTATTATAAATTGCGACAATTTAAACTTCTAGTAAAGGCAACTTACAAAAAAATTTATTTGAAGTAGTTTGAGGTTTTATTTTTAAATGTTTAAAGTAAGGACTTGAAAATTTTACAGAAATAAGGTTATGATGTCTATTTTAATAATCAAGAAAAAATAGGCTTCTCTTGAGTGTACGTTAACCCTTAAATGCATGGCCTTTGTTTTACATTCAACATTTATTCACTTTTGCTCCAAATACTTCACTCAGCTGAATTCTGTAAGTATAACCGCTTGAAGAGAACGAAAACTTTAAATCGGTGTGACCCAAAAGGTTTATTATTTTTCCAAAAATTACTCTCGTTCAGACAAGGGGATACATTTTTTGGCTGTGCCATATATTGCACACTATGCATTTAAGGGTTAAGATGGGTCACCAAAAAAAAAAGCTTTCAGCGTCGCCATCTCATTTCCAAACTTAGCTTGAGTGGAGCTTAGTTCCATACAAATTTTTTTTCCAAGTGGTCTTTATTAACAGCCTAAATGGTTTTTATTTATATAACTTTACTACAGGCTGTGCCATCTAGTGATTTCTTACTAATCATAGTTTATTTTGACACTGACAGCAATTTCCCGCTTGAAATCTTGACATAAAGTCAGTATCAAACCTCTGCGGAAAGAAATGAGTCTTAAACTTATTTCCAACGTGAGTGCTATGTAGCCCAAACAGTGCGTTATTTGAAAAGAAGATGATTTGGGCGAAAAATCATCTTTAACAAATTGCCGCTACGTTAATTGCCGCTAATTGGCTACGTTAACAAACAAAATTGCCGCATCTGAGGCTTGGAAAACCCGCACGTTATTGTCGAGAAGCCGATGCATCCACAGGGAGTGACAGTTTGGTGCGGATTGTGGAATGGTGGCATAATTGGACCATTTTTCTTCGAAAATTAGGCTGGGCACAAAGTTTCCGTCAAAGGTGGGCTTGTAATTGGAATTCCTTCTTTTTAAAAAACGCAGATACCTGCCGTATAGGCGTAATTCCACGTTGCCCCATGGCAGTGGGGTCGAGGTTCATGGAATTGATGCCCAGGAGATAAACCTTCAGGACGTCAATGCCATGCTAATAGATATACGACGTCCGTCATACCTCTCCTGGGCGTCACTTCCATGACGACAGACGGGACCAACGCCCTGTCATAGTAGTTTCAACACCGGTCGCACATCATACTTAAGTGTATACTTAAATTAATAAATATACTGTATGGATAGCAACCCATGTTGAAACGCAATAGAACCAATTGTGAATGATTAGTTGGGTCACCATCCACATTTATTGGTGGAAATCGAGACCCATCTAACATCTCTGACAATGTGGGGCATTGTCATCAGGTTGTTTAGCGCAACTCCACGCCGATCACAGACCTGTTGGCGACATTGAACTACCAGCACGATAGTCCCCGAAGGGCCAGAGCTGCGATAGTCTCCCCGGGCAAAAGGGATTTACCTCGACACGCACTAACACACACCGACACATCTGCACCGTGGTCCATGACTGTGATGGCAAAACCACCATTATTGGACGTGCTACAGTGTAGACCACATCACACTTGACTGTGTGTGATACAATGTCACCACTATTTTGTTCCTTTTCAAAACTGGTACTCCAAGGCTACTAAGATATACTTTTCACACTCGGAGTACCCAATTTGACATTTATTGTTCTCGTCCCTCTCCTCAAACTGGTACTCCAAGGCTACTAAGATAAACTTTTCACACTCGGAGTACCCAAATTTGACACCTCTTGTTCTCGTCCCTCTTTTCAAACTGGTACTCCGAGGCTACTAAGATATACTTTTCACACTCGGAGTACCCATATTTCACACCTATTGTTCTCCAATTTATGCACCGTTTTTAACTTTGCCTTTTATAAGACATCTTCAAGACTAATAGTGACAGTACGTCTGTCGAGAGTAACAACTATCCCCGTGCTAACAAATTTTAAGGATCATTGCTATTCCTTCGTAGGCATATACTACCCTTGATCTAGTCAAACAGTCCACCTAATCCCCAGATTGGGCGACCAACTCCAGGATCTAGGTAGTCCCTCTACATTTACACAGGATAGGGCGAACCCGATGCCTGCGACCATCCTCCTTTATCCTGGCTTTGGACAGGCTGCTCGTGAGAACAGGCAGAGTTAGTCAAAGGTGGGCGTTACAGAGCCATATTAACCGACTTTGTTTTTATTGAAATGGTAGACATGAATTTGGAGGACCTCTGGTTCATACAGAATGCGCACCATGCCACACAGCCCATGCCGCAATCGATCTTTTGCGCACCAAATTCCCAAACCGTGTTATCAGTCGTCTTGGTGATGTCAACTGGCCGCCTCGGAGCTACGATTTGACCCCTTTGGACTTTTTTTTTTGTGGGGAACCGTGAAGGACCAATGTTATATCAACAATCCAGAAACGATTCACGTGCTTAAGGTCAATATCATCCAAACAATCCGCGACCTACAGCCCGAAATCATCAAAAAGGTCTTGGAAAATTGGAGTGACAGAATGCGTTACTGCGAAGCCAACCGAGGCAGCCACTTGAACGACGCTGTGTTCCATAATTAATAGGAATATTCGCTCTTACTAATAAAACCACAAAACATGGAAAAGGTGTAATTTTCTTAATTTTATTGCATTTAAAAAAAAAAGAGTTGGCTGTGTCGTGGACACCCCGTATGTTTAGACGTGACTGTGTTTCTTTATACTTCTATTTCATGTCCAAATTCTTGACTTAATCAAGTATACCGAATCCCTTTCCTAGTTTGGAAGGGTGTGCTTTAGGTGTGTTTTAATTTTTGTCCTAATCCATATCCTAATTCATGTCATAGTCCTTTTCCGGTTTCATAGTTCGATTTTATTCTGTTATTTTGTTGTTTGTGAGCAGTGTTGGTTACCACGAAAAAAACTGTTGAAATCATAACTAATTAGATTTTTGTTGCTGTTGTTGTTGTTGTTGTTGGTGTTGTTGTTGTTTTTGTTGTTGTTGTTGTTGTTGTTGTTGTTGTTGTTGTTGTTGTTGCTGGTGGTGTTGGTTTTGGTGTTGATGTTGATGTTGATGTTGGTGTTGATGTTGATGTTGATGTTGATGTTGATGTTGTTGATGTTGATGTTGATGTTGATGTTGATATTGATGTTGATGTTGATGTTGATGTGGATGTTGATGTTGATGTTGATGTTGATGTTGATGTTGATTTTGATGTTGATGTTGATGTTGATGTTGATGTTAATGTTGATGTTGATGTTGATGTTAATGTTGATGTTGATGTTGATGTTGATGTTGATGTTGATGTTGATGTTGATGTTGATGTTGATGTTGATGTTGATGTTGATGTTGATGTTGATGTTTGATGTTGATGTTGATGTTGATGTTGATGTTGATGTTGATGTTGATGTTGATGTTGATGTTGATGTTGATGTTGATGTTGATGTTGATGTTGATGTTGATGTTGATGTTGATGTTGATGTTGATGTTGATGTTGATGTTGATGTTGATGTTGATGTTGATGTTGATGTTGATGTTGATGTTGATGTTGATGTTGATGTTGATGTTGATGTTGATGTTGATGTTGATGTTGGTGTTGATGTTGATGTTGATGTTGATGTTGATGTTGATGTTGATGTTGATGTTGATGTTGATGTTGATGTTGATGTTGATGTTGATGTTGATGTTGATGTTGATGTTGATGTTGATGTTGATGTTGATGTTGATGTTGATGTTGATGTTGATGTTGATGATGTTGATGTTGATGTTGATGTTGATGTTGATGTTGATGTTGATGATGTTGATGTTGATGTTGATGTTGATGATGTTGATGTTGATGTTGATGTTGATATTGATGTTGATGTTGATGTTGATGTTGATGTTGATGTTGATGTTGATGTTGATGTTGATGTTGATGTTGATGTTGATGTTGATGTTGATGTTGATGTTGATGTTGATGTTGATGTTGATGATGTTGATGTTGATGTTGATGTTGATGTTGATATTGATGTTGATGTTGGTGTTGATGTTGATGTTGCTGTTGCTGTTGATGTTGATGTTGATGTTGATGTTGATGTTGATGTTGATGTTGATGTTGATGTTGATGTTGATGTTGATATTGATGCTGGTGTTGATGTTGATGTTGATGTTGATGTTGATGTTGATGTTGATGTTGATGTTGATGTTGATGTTGATGTTAATGTTGATGTTGATGTTGATGTTGATGTTGATGTTGATGTTGATGTTGATGTTGATGTTGATGTTGATGTTGATGTTGATGTTGATGTTGATGTTGATGTTGATGTTGATGTTGATGTTGATGTTGATGTTGATGTTGATGTTGATGTTGATGTTGATGTTGATGTTGATGTTGATGTTGATGTTGATGTTGATGTTGATGTTGATGTTGATGTTGATGTTGATGTTGATGTTGATGTTGATGTTGATGTTGATGTTGATGTTGATGTTGATGTTGATGTTGATGTTGATGTTGATGTTGATGTTGATGTTGATGTTGATGTTGATGTTGATGTTGATGTTGATGTTGATGTTGATGTTGATGTTGATGTTGATGTTGATGTTGATGTTGATGTTGATGTTGATGTTGATGTTGATGTTGATGTTGATGTTGATGTTGATGTTGATGTTGATGTTGATGTTGATGTTGATGTTGATGTTGATGTTGATGTTGATGTTGATGTTGATGTTGATGTTGATGTTGATGTTGATGTTGATGTTGATGTTGATGTTGATGTTGATGTTGATGTTGATGTTGATGTTGATGTTGATGTTGATGTTGATGTTGATGTTGATGTTGATGTTGATGTTGATGTTGATGTTGATGTTGATGTTGATGTTGATGTTGATGTTGATGTTGATGTTGATGTTGATGTTGATGTTGATGTTGATGTTGATGTTGATGTTGATGTTGATGTTGATGTTGATGTTGATGTTGATGTTGATGTTGATGTTGATGTTGATGTTGATGTTGATGTTGATGTTGATGTTGATGTTGATGTTGATGTTGATGTTGATATTGATGTTGATGTTGATGTTGATATTGATGTTGGTGTTGGTATTGGTGTTGCTTTTCCTTTTTTTTATTTTTTTCTCCATTGGTTGTGGTTTTTTTTAACGCATATGCGTCACATTTGGCTGTTCTCTGAGGGGCCTCATGAAGCCGTCAATTATGTTTTTATATTTATCATGTGCCTGAAGACCTCATCTTCATTTTCGTTCCTTAAAATTTACCATTAGGCCAGTAGTTATAGAGTTAAAATTCCATGCAACGTTTTTTCATGGTTGTAGCATTTTTACTGCATAGCCGCAACCACATAGCCGCCCTGAAAATATGACGAAAAGATTTTTTTTTGTAATTTAGTTTTGAGGCGTAATAACACATCTATGCTGTCGTAAAACAAAATTTAATAATAATCATGCATAATAATTATTGTAATAATAAATACATGTAATAATTTCATGCAACGATATTCTATTTCTGTTACATAAGCTGCTATCTTCACGACCTGACGAGATTAGAATTGTTTTTTATTTTTGTCGTAAGGCCAAGTATAAACCTGCATTTTCCTTTTTAAACTTAATCTTAGCTTATAAACTCACCGAGTAAAAATTCAATGCAACGCCGTTGCATGAATGTTACATTGTCAAGCTTTGAGAGGCACTCTCTGTGTCCCCTTGACGTCAGACATTTTTTGTCTAATTTTGTGGTGAGGGCTTAGAACAGACCAATAAAGATTGGTGTATCATATTTTTAACACTAGCCCTAATACTCAGCGAGTAATAATTCCATGTAACAAATTTTCAGTTGCGTTGCTTAAGCAGCTCCCACCGCGTCCCGACGACGTTTTGATTTTTTTTTGTTTTTTTTATAATGAAGTGAAAGAATTAACATTTACGGTCGTACCATTATTTTAATCATAGTACTTATTCTCAACGAGTAACAATTCAATGCAACGCCGATGAATTTTGAAAAAATGCCTTTTTCAACCTTTTTGGAAACCTGCGCGGTAAAGCGTAACGTCGTCACGTAAAAAAAAACTTATATTTGGCCCACCCTGTATATACTTCAACTAATAATATCTTGCCAAACACGATGCCACTCATGATTTTATTTTGATTTTTATCCATAGTGTCCTGTGTGAAGCTTCAGTTATGATCGAGATAGCACAGAACTTTTGATTATAACCTAATAGTCCAAATTTTGGTGGTATTGATTATAGTGCTAACTAGAGTTCTGCAGCGTTATACTGCAATTTCTTTTACACTCAGTTAATACTTGCTTTTGTATGATTTAATCTCATTGATTCCATGCAACTCTTTTTCAATTTGGATTCTTCAAATATTTCTAAACAACAGTCTAAAAGTATTTATTTAAAATACCAGCCGGTGATTTTTGGGTGATCTTTATAACGCCATGCAACTTTTGAGACCTCTTAGAATACGATCTAAATTTTTCGATACGCCCCCATAAACATGTGTACATGTGTTTCTTGTCATTTTCTCAACTCCTTCTGATAATTCTACGTCTACGGACTACATCTTTTCACACTAAGGAAAATAACGAATATAAACATTATCCATGCCCGTGTATAAATTTTATTTAAATATTTACGTGGATAAATCAAATATTTTCCTTACAACTCGTTTTTTCCGTATTTAACTTTTATCTATACCACACAGTGAAGCTTCTGACTTATTCCAAACAATTGAAATAGCCGACAAGCAGCAACAACATCGCACTCTGTTCCTGCTGTTTAAATAAAAAAATAAATAACTGGCCATTTCAGCCCTTGAAAGGACTTTGACCTAGCTTCTTATGATCAATTGTGTTTTGCGTGTTATTAAGTTTATACACAATTGACCGAGAACCGGACCTACATGTTTAACGCCGACACCGAACGGCGATGAACGGAATGTTCTTGTTCTCAAGAAGCTTTACATGGCATTTTGAATACTCTCTGAGGTTTGCCATTGTCTGCAGAGAGGTGGCGGCCGTACATAAAAATTATTTTATTTCAAATAATTTTCTGTCGCTGCTGGGGTTCGAACCTGGGTCTCCAGCTTCGTTGACATAGCGGCCACCCACTTTAACCAACTACGCCACAATGCAGTTCCTGCAGTTTATCAATGAAGTTTTTAGAATACAGATTATTGCTTGTCGCTGAATACTCCTGGTTTGTTATAGTTCTCATTTGGTTTTTGTAATCAAAATTATATAGCCTAGATGTTTAGCCAATATGCTTCGTGAGTGTGATGGGTAAGATTTTGTGGGGATTTGAGCGGTGCTCGGAACAGACCAGACAGACCGCTGGCCGCTACACCAACTCATCAATTGTCGTGCGTGACTTTTCACTGTGATCCACTCAAGCTACTTAGTTTCTGCTTATACTGCCAATATGCGGACAAAGTTACCCGGAAGTTAATGTTGACAGAGAGAATGCTTTTGTGTACAAAAAAGTGAAAAATGTTATTTTTGCAAAAGTAATGGTCATACATATTAACCCTGACCGGCCCTCCTGTAAAGCTCCCCTATTCAGGTGTAGGGAATAAAAAAACCACAACAACAACAACAAAAAAATATACAAACATACTTCAACCCAATGCTTTAAAATTAAACTGTTTTTTTAACTCGAGAAACGAAGTTTGCACTGACGACACAAAGTTGATTCCACGAACTTCGTAAACAGACTTGAAAATAAAGGATTTGTAGGCAAATCCCTACATTTCAAGTTTCTACATTTCAAGTTTTCTACATTTGGCGACTTTATTTTTGATGCCTACGATTCGCGTACACTTGTTGTTTGCCAGCCTCGACTTGCAGAGAGCTGAAAAATTAAAGGAACTTGAAACAGCAAATGAATCGGTTCATGCAGATCTCTGGTCTGTACTTTAAAGTATCCTTTTACGAATCGTCAAAATCCAATGCAGCAATTTAATATTTTATTTTTGGTCACTTTTGAAAATTTCTGGCCCTATATTAAAAAGAGTCCATATCTACTTCGCCTACTACAACAGTTTCAGCTGCTGCTGCTGCTAAACTCAACAACCCGCAGTAATAAAAACAAATTAACATCCTTTTATTTACAGGGTACGCCGATTTTAAAATCAATTATCGACTGTCACTATCAGTTCGTTTGGCCAACGAATGTTATTTGCCCGCCGCATTTGTGCAAGTTTAATGCAAGCAGCTGTGAAATAATTAATGAAGAGGTCAACGTGCGATACAGTCTGAGGTCAGCGTCGTACATGAATGTTGGCCGGATTAAGGTTTGTGCAGTCGACTGCAGTCAATGCGACATTTTGAGTTTAAATAACATTATTTTTTATTCGATTTTTTTTTCGATTCTTTTGTCTGCAGATTGGCGAGGGTTCAAATCAATTCACCATCGATGTTTGTGGCAAGCAGCGCAAGGCGTGGACTGATTATGCGCAGGGCTTGGTTAATCTGTACTTTAGTGCACCGGGACCATGTGGAGTTGATGGTATGTACGGATAGAACTGGTATAATCAATACATCCATATAAAGTAATTGTATAAATATACATAAATGTGTATGTGTTCTTGCAAGTGAATTTGTCTACTATCCTTTATGTTCCTGCTAACTTTCAACTAGTTCCTATTTTGTCTTAAGGCTTGAAAAAAGCTGACTATTTACTTTAACAGTTTATAATTTACTAGTTTTAAGCTCAGTTAGAGATGAAAATTTTGAATATAAATATGATAACGAACAGCAATTACTACAGAAAAAAATTGTAAAATAAAAAAATTAAAAGTTTGGCTTCGACTTAAAAGATGGTATTCGTACAACACTTAAATTTTGAAAAATGACCAGGGATAAAGCACGTTTTCGCAATATTGGGATTATCGGGAATGTAAATCTTAATCCCAAGATCGCCGACTGGATGTGAATGCACGAGTCTTACGGTTACTTCAAAAACAATAGCAAAAGCAAAAGCAAAAGCAAAAGCAAAAGCAAAAGCAAAAGCAAAAGCAAAAGCAAAAGCAAAAGCAAAAGCAAAAGCAAAAGCAAAAGCAAAAGCAAAAGCAAAAGCAAAAGCAAAAGCAAAAGCAAAAGCAAAAGCAAAAGCAAAAGCAAAAGCAAAAGCAAAAGCAAAAGCAAAAGCAAAAGCAAAAGCAAAAGCAAAAGTAAAAGCAAAAGCAAAAGCAAAATCAAAAGCAACAGCTTAAGCAAAAGCAAAAGCAAAAGCAAAAGCAAAATCAAAAGCAAAAGGTAAAGCAAAAGCAAAAGCAAAAGCAAAACCAAAAGCAAAAGCAAAAGCAAAAGCAAAAGCAAAAGCAAAAGCAAAAGCAAAAGCAAAAGCAAAAGCAAAAGCAAAAGCAAAAGCAAAAGCAAAAGCAAAAGCAAAAGCAAAAGCAAAAGCAAAAGCAAAAGCAAAAGCAAAAGCAAAAGTGAAAGCAAATGCAATAGCATAAGCATAAGCATGAGCATGAGCATAAGCATAAGCATAAGCATAAGAATAAGCATATGCATAAGCATAAGCATAAGCATAAGCATTCGCATAAGCATAAGCATAAGAATAAACATAAGCATGAGCAAAATTTAAATCAATCGTATTTGCAATTACGACAAGGTTTAGGACATGAATTAGAACAAGGATAATTATAACAATTAGGATATATTTTAGGATAATTGTAAGAAATAAACAGAGAAACTTCATTTGTGTTCAGTTTATGGCAATGAATACCTTAAAGAGCGCAATGCCAAGGATGATTTACGGAATTCCTGAGATTTTGACGTAAACTTCGGTCCTCGGCTGGAATGCAGACTTATACAAAATTATGAAACTGACAAAAAGATGGAAAAAGATTATCGAACAAAAATGTTCAAGTAAATAATAAAAAGCTCTTGAAAAACTTACAATAAAAACTGCACTTTCGACAACCCAATACTTTTGAAGCTATGAAAAGGGTAGCCCTGGATTAACCTATGTTCAACGCAAATTCTAAAACATTTTAGTGACAAATTTAAGTGCCTCATAGCGCGGATTTTAAGAGATTTCCTTTTTTTTTTGACCGCCTCTGTGCCTTAATCTTACCGCCTACAGCATAAGCAATTAAGCCAGAATTCGTATTTAAAGGAATCTATGGCATTTTCTGCTATTTTTGGCTTCAAACCACTTCGAGAAATTCAAAGGGAGTGGGTGAGGTCTGCAAAATTTTCGCATTCCATATAAATAGAAAGCATAGTTTCTTTCGAAATACGAAGACCTAAGTAGCGCTTTAGACTCCTGGCATTGCCGACTGGGTAGATTCAAAGTTTTTGTTATTTTTTGTTTTTTTTGTCTGGTTTAATCTTTAAATCGCATTCGAATAGGCAATTTTCCCGAGGCACTCATTTTTGTATCTCAGCGTCATATTATCATTCTGCTTAAAAATACAAGTTATATTCCTTCCTATAGTGTTGTCGCATCCTTGCAAATTGTTTTTTCTATTTATATCCTTTAGAACCAAAACTTAAAAAAAAACAACAATTTTTTATTTTGAGGTTTTTGCAAACTTGTTGGAATGTGGGGTGGAAGCGTTGAGGACAAAAAAAAAAATTCAAATTTTAGACAACAACACTGTGCTTATGGCTGACTTAAAAAGGATTTCAAATATAATACACAGTATTATGCAAAAAACAAAAAAAAAAAAAAACAAAAATGATTTTCCTTGTTTCGCGTTCCATGAATTTTGAATACCACAACGAGGACAATGACGACTACGACGACGATGAAATATGCATAAAGCATGAGCTAGCATGCAAGGATCTGATGGTGTGTGTGTGTGTGAGTAAGTGAATGAGCGAGCGAGTGAGTAAGAGACAAAAAGTGAACGACAAAAGTTTTTGCATTCCTCGAATGAAAACCCGAACAAAAACAAATTAATAAATAAATCCTCTTTAAGACAGCAAGAACTGCAAAAATAAAACACAGCCAAACAGCGAATAAATTTCCTTTGTTTAAAGTTAATGTTTTCTTTTTTTTTTGTAGTAACCTTACGGTGCTAATGTTGTTGTTTGAAGCAACAATAATTATGCAAATTTGCTTAACACTACTTTTGCCAGTGCAAAAAATTAGAAAAAAAACACTGTTTAGGCAATTTTTAACTCATCACATGAAAGTGTGGTGTGTGGCAATTTGTCCTGTCTAGGATAAGATCATCTGATTTGATAGCCATGCTTATGATGTTAGGTGTTCAGACTTCCGCAGTAAAAGTATCGGATAATAGAGGGTTACCTATTTCGTAGTTTCCAAAGTACATCAATGCCATTTGACAGCTGTCAAATATAAATGTAAGAAAAAGTGACAATTGTAAAGTCAAATCTATAACATTTTGCAGTATAGATCGTTTAACAATCAAAGATTGCAATAGGTTAGGTTAGGTTAGACCGGTCGCCTCTCGTAGAAGTCTCACATAGACCATACAGGTCCTTAGTGGTACCGGTTAGGTGGAGGCTGAGTGGGTCAGGAGAATTTATTAAAGATTTGCGTCGTGTTCACGAATTTTAGAAGGGATTCAAGAGGGGTTTTGGCTACTTCTTTTAGTGACGAGAACGTCGGAGAGCCTAAGAGTTTATGTCTTGATCTGAGTATAGCGGGACATGTGCATAGTAGGTGTTTCAGGGTCTCTACGGTGCCTGGTTCCATACACTTCCTGCAGCTTTCATCCATGGTGATGCCCATCTTCTTTGCGTGGGCTCCCACCATGCAGTGGCCAGTAAGAATACCTACTAGTGTTCTGCAGACACTCCGTGGGTGTGCAAGGATGTACAGTGAATCAAAAAAGTTTAGAAACAAAACATTTTGTCTCAAACAATCATTGAAATTTTACACTTTTTAAGCCGATGCAAACATTTTTTTCATATATATTTATTCCATGAATATATCACAATACAATAACAAAAATATGAAATCGAAAACAATTACAATATTCGTACAAGTGATAAAAACAACAAAAAGAACTTTATTTCATGGCCAAAAAAGTTAAGAAACAAATTAAGAGTTATACAGAAAAAATTAAAGAAAAACTACTTTTTTAATATTTTAGTACTTCGTTTGATAGTCTTTCGCATCAAGAACCTCTTGGAGTCCATCTAGTCCTATTTTGTTCACACTTTGTAGCAAATTTTCTCTCAAAATGGCTGAATATGTTCTTTATTCATTATTCCTTCAATAAACTTAAAGTTTCCCACGCCAGTTGCTAAAACACACCCCCACACCATCACACTACCGCCTCATGTTTTATTGTTGCTTGAATGTTTTCTTTATTGAACTCCATATTTGCCTTTCTCCACACCATACGACGTCCGTCCGAACCAAAAATTTTATATTTCGACTCGTCACAGAATGCCACAGTTCTCCAAAACTGTTCCGATTGGTTGATGTATTTTTTTGCGAACTCCAAGCGCTTATCCGCATTTCGCTTATTTATGAAAGGTTTTTTCGAGCAACTCTACCATGATAGCCAGCCTTATGGAGCCTATTTCGAACTGTTTGGGCATTTACGTGGACATCATGCAATTTCTCTAGTGTCGCAGTAATCTTCGGAGTAATTTATGATCCCGTGTATAAATATTTATTTATAATTTTATGAACACTGGAATGGCTTCTCCCGATTATTTAGCCAATATCTCGCACTTTATAATTTTGAAAATACAGCCTTAGAATTAATTTACGAACGTCCAGTTAGATTTCGGTATTTTTTTCCATTTTTAAGACAAAAAGACAAATACTCCGTTTATTACAATAAAGCGAGTGACTGATGCGTATATTACTGATATTTATAGATAAAGACTTTAGATCCCGTTATTTTAAAGCTTTTTTCAAACGAAGCAATGCAAATTTCAATCAAAAGCACAAATGTTTCTAAACTTTTTTGGCTATGAAATGTTTAGTTTTTTGTTTCTTTTTTCATTTGTAGTGATAAGGAAGTTGTTTTTTGGTTTGAATTTTTGATGTTGCGTTAAAAATATATATGAAATATTAAATATGTAAAAAAAAATTTTCAGTTTTGTGTTAAAAGGGTAAAAATTGAATAAATGTTTTAAAGAAACTGGTTTGTTTCTAAACTTGTTTGTTTCTGGTTTGTTTCTAAACTTTTTTGATTCACTGTATGTAGATCGTTTTCCGCAGCGTGCCTCGCACATGGTTCTGGCAATTTTGCAGGATTGCCAATTGTGTCTTTCCACCTGCGACTCGCTGTTAGTGCGGATCATTTTTCTAGGTTGCTGTATAGTTCTTGTAGTGGGATCGGTATATGCTCAGTGAGCTCTGCTTCCAGCCCGGCGCCCTCCTTTGCTAGTTCGTCTGCCATCTCGTTGCCTTCGATGCCGTGGTGGCTTGAAACCCAGTAGATACACACTTCCTTTCTGTCGGACAGAGCGTCTAGTGCTTCCCTGCTCGCCAGGGCATTTCTGGACTTGATGGTATCGGAACTCATGGATTTAATCGCCGCTTGGCTGTCTACAAATATGTTGATTCGAGAGTGATGAGTGTTAATTCCTAGGGCTAATTCTGCGGCCTTCCTTATAGCACATTCCTCTGCTTGGAAGATGCTGCAGTGGTCCGGCAGTTTGTACGGCTGTCTTATGTCGGGCTCTGCACAGTACACTGCCGCTCCCACCCCTGTGCGCATTTTTGAGCCGTCAGTGTCCGAAGTTCTGATTCTGTATGTTATCAGCCGCTATAAGGCGTTGTGCCGTTTTTCCGGCTATTAGTTTAGCGTGTATGTCCAGAGGGTCCATACTTAGAATGGTTTCTAGGGCCTTAGTTGGAGTTGTCTTCAACGCCCCCGTTATACAGATCGCTGCCTGTCGTTGGGATTTCTCCAACGTTTTGAGGTATGTTGATTTGTTTACTGCCGGCCACCACACTATGATTCCATGGAGTAGAATGGGACGAACTACCGATATGTATATCCAATGCATCAGAGAGGGTGAGAGGCCCCAGGTACTGCCTAGCATCTTCTTGGATGCGTATAGAGCATTATTGGCCTTTCTCACTCTCTCGTTTACATTGAGTCTCCATGTCAGCTTACTGTCTAAGACTACCCCTAGGTATTTTGTGTGAATTTTCGGGCTGAGGTGTATGTTATTTATTTTTGGCGGTGTCCACGGCGGTAAAAAGATTCCAATAAAAGTTAACAAAATTTATTAAAGGCTGATTCATTTAGAGATGAATCTTTTTCAGAACAGATTTAATGACAGATATGGCGTGAGCCGTGCTGTGCCAAACTGTTATGGTATTTTTGCTCAGAATAAGTTGACATTTACTCATTAAAAATCTTAACCTAGCACAGCAGTCCAAATACAGTGAGCGTCAAAACAAAGTGTACACTTTTTTGTACACGAGTTATACCACTTATAAGTCCTAAACACTGTGATCCAAAATAATTTCTGTAGTCTCAAAATTTATTATGTTTTGAATTCTTATCAAAGTCTGTCTTAATATAAGTATGAAGTTTTGCAAATAATTTACCACAACAACAAAATATTTAATATAAACAAAAACGAGTAAGAAATTTATTTTTTTTATAATTCTTAAAAAACATCTTTTTTAAGAATTATATTGTGAGCTTAATGCCAAATAATTCATGAAGCAACAGGTTGCTACAACAAAAAGTTCTTTGCATTGATTCTGCAAAGACTTTGTTGTTGCGCTTTTTGTTTACTTCTTTATCACGTATCAATCTAGGTTCCAACATTTTGTTGGTATTAAACCACTAGTAAGAAATGATCTTCGTCTGGGTCGAAGTTAAAATACCCCCACGTCCGAACCAAAGTATATTCAAAGTCTTAACCCGCATCCATCGTTTGCATCAAATTGATGCAAATTCTTGAAACACATTCATATATTAAAAACAAATATGCATATTTAAAATCAGAATTTTGGCTACCTTCCTAAAATATCAAAATAAACAAGTGAGCAGTTCTACAGTTAGAGATAGTCGTATACTTATCGCGCTAGAATAGTTAATAAATTGAAAATATTCCAATGAATAATATTGTCTTTTTGTATCTGCATCAAATTGATGCACAACGTACTTTTCGTTTCTAGAAATTTCCGATGGATGCGGGTTAAGCAGTCAAAAAAATGTTTATATGTAAAAACATTTTCGTCATAGTTTTAACAGAAAATATTCTCTTGTGTTTTTTGATAAATTCACTTTTAATGGGAGGTGGGTGTAGTTTTCACTCGATTTGGTTGAATTTCATACACAGAGTACAGGTTATATACATATCAAAGTTTATACACAAAATTTCAATTTCATATATTAATTTTTGTAGAATTTGAAGAGATTTTACCGTTTTGATAAAGTCACTTTATATGGGAAGTAGACGTGGTTATGATCCGATTTGGCTAATTTTCGAACATGACCTTTATTTTTTAAATAAAATCTTAAATATCGAATTTCGTGATGATAGCTTTAAAATTACGGCTGTAATCGTGATCACAGACGGACAGACAGACGGACATGGCTAAATCGACTCGGGTGGTGACGCTGATCAAGAATATATATACTTTTCTATACTTACCACGTCTCCTTATGGGCGTTACAAACGGAGTGACAAAATTAATATACCCCGTTTACGTTTTTTAAACGTAGGGGTATAAAAAGTCCATATTTATCGCGTCAAAACAAAGTGTACACCTACATAGTAAGCTTAGCAATTTCAAATATTTTAAACAAATGTAACGATATCTCTCTGAAATTGGTTAATTATGATGTTAGTTAATGTTTCTGCATCATTCGCCTTTGGTAAAGTGAGGAACTAAGTTGTAAGAACACTTTTAAAATGTGTAGTTAAACCTATATTGAATCACAATTAGTCATAAAATTCCATAAAGCAGGAAAATCACTTCGCGAAATAGTTTCAAATTTTAATATAAAAATTGAAAAATTAAAATCATTGACAAATACAAAAAATTTGGAGCACTAGAAAAACGATCATGTGCTGGCAGACCAAAACAACTCTGTGGAACCGCAATACGATCAGTATTCAGAATAGTGTGAAAATATCCAACTACAAGCGCAGTGAAAATAGCGGATGATCTTTTCGTATCATCAGGAACCAACGTTAGTGCCGGTACAATAAGACGTGCATTAAATGCAAATGGGATATTTTGAAGAGTCCCTCGAAAAAAGCCGGTTTATATCAGAAAAAATCAAAGGCTACGCATGGATTTTGCTAAAAAGTATGAAAATAATGAAATTTAATTTTGGAAAAACATAGTTTTCAGTGACGAAAGCATATTCGAAATTTTTGGAAAGAAAACATCTACAAAAAATATAGAGAAGCAAAACTCAGGAGTTCAAGGAGCAAAATATTACTGCTACAATAAAGCATGGTGGGGGCTCGGTGATGGTGTGCGAGTGTATGACGACGAACTGAGTAGGAAATGAAAGGTTTATTGACAGAACAATGAATTAATTCGATTACTTTAATATATTACAAGAACATTTGCCGGCCAGTGTTAACAAATTAGGATTGGATCGCTTGTAGATGTTTCAACTAGCCCATACGCCACACCAAACTGTTATTTTTTTGTAAAACCTCTTAGAGTTGTTCTTCAGCTCAAATGCGGTAATTTTATTTATTAGCTTGACCATTGAGCCTGATATGGGCCTTCTTCAAAAATCAGGAATGTAAATGCATGTTAGCCAATATCGCGCCATGATAACAGCCTATTTGTTGCCTGAAATTGAAGTTTGCGAACTCGACGAAATTAGGATTCAACAAAGCGACGCTACTTGCTAAACAGACCAGGAAACCATGATTTTATTGTGAGAACAATTTGGTGAACAGTTTATTTCACTTCCAGATCCGTCTAGATCCGTCTAGATCCATCTAGATACGTCTAGATCCGTCTAGATCCGTCTAGATCATGTGATATCACCCTCTGAACATTTTTATTTGGGGTTGCGCAAGGTACAATGTCGACATCGATAAGTCCTTCTACGATTGTGAAATTGGAAGTCAACATTACTCGCGTCATTCGCCAAATATCACTCGATATACTCTCGCCGTGGAAAGTTGAAACCTCAGAATGGATCATGTTAACATTTGAAAGAAATAATCTTTAAAAACAAGATTTTTTTAGTGTAGTTATAAGTATGGTTACTAAAAGCGATCTATCATATTTTTTAAGATCAATTCCAAATGCTTGTATCACCTTCAGAAATCAGGATAACAACAAAAGAGAAACTGCATTGTGGCCTCTAACAAAGGTTATCTGAAATATCTGAAAAATATTAAAACCTTGCCCGGTCGAAAATTGTTGCGAAAGACTCAAAATGTGTGAACCATTGATGAATGTTATACGAGGGGTACTATTTATATTTCGGGAACTGGCAATACTAATGTCAATAGCTAAAATCTGGCATCACCACAATAAAGGTTGACATTTGTTAGCATAAATGTACTCACAACGTTTTGATGTACAAGTGCTATTTGTTTTGTTTACAGTGAGATAAGAAAATCAATTTATTCAAAAAATGGAAATTTTAAGAGAAGATTTTCGTTGGATTATTTTTTACAACTTTCGACGTGGATTATCTAAACAAGAATGTGTCGATGAACTCAGTTCTTAGTATGACGATAAAGCACCATGAAAAACCACAGTATATCGCTGGTATAGTGAATACAATCGTGGTCGTAGTTCGGTCGCCGAAAAATTCCGTGAAGGTCGTCCAAAATCGGTTGTTGTGCCACAAAACATCGATGCAGTACGTGAACTAATAATGCAAGATCGTCATGTGACATATCGTGAGATAGAGGCATCTTTGCAGATTAGTTCCACCTCAATACATTCGATTTTTCATGAACCCTTGTCTGTAAAAAAATTTGCTCTCGTTGGATACCCCATAATTTATCAATCGCTCAAAAAAGTCTCGCGTCGATTGGTGTAAGGAGATCATTAAAAAGTTCAATCGTGGTGCTTCAAAAGACGTGTATCAAATCGTGACAGGTGACAAATCATGGATATATGTGTATGAGCCGGAAACAAAATAGCAATCGACCGTGTTGGTATTCCAAGACGAGGCAAAGCCAACAAAAGTTGTTCGCTCGCGAAGTGTTTCTTCCACTGAATGGGTCATGTGGCCACTGTTCTGCTTGAGCAACGTAGGACGGTCAATTTTTAATGGTACATGACCATTTGTTTGCCGGAAGTCTTCGGAGAAATTCGCAAAACCAACCGCCAAAGAAGAATCATTCTCCATCATGACAATACGACCCCTCTCGCATCTCGTCAAACATATGCATTTTTGAGAAGTCAAAACGTCGAACTGTTGATAATTCATTCCTCATCCAGTCTTGATTTGGCATCCAATGACTTCTTCTCGTTCCCGAATATCAAAGGTGAACTGCGTGGTCAACGATTTACGAGCGCCGCAGAAGCAGTTGAAGCATTAAAAAACCATGTTTTGGAGGTGTCTGAAGAGGAATGGAAAAACTGCTGTGACAAATTGTTTGAACGAATGCAAAAGTGTATTGATCATCAAGGGGAATATTTTTAAAAATAATAAAGACATGTTCATTTAAAAATGTTATTATTTGCTATTCCCGAGATATAAATAGTACCCCTCGTAAGCCTAGAGAGCCATAAAGTATTTCTTTTATGTAATGAAATAAACGTAACATGTACATTTTTATACCCCCACGTTTAAAAAACGTAAATGGGGGTATATTAATTTTGTCACTCCGTTTGTAACGCCCATAAGGAGGCGTGGAAGGTATGGAAAAGTATATATATTCTTGATCAGCATCACCACCCGAGTTAATTTAGTCATGTCCGTCTGTCTGTCCGTCTGTCCGTCTGTCTGTGATCATCACGAAATTCAATATTTAAGCTTTTATCTAAAAAATGAAGGTCAAGTTCGTAAATCAGCCAAATCGGATGACAACCACGCCTACCTCCCATACAAAGTGACTTTATCAAAACGGTAAAATCTCTGAGAATTCAACAAAAATGAATTTATGGACTTGCATATGAATTTTGATGTTCAAAATGCACTCTAAGTATGAAATTGAGCCAAATCGGATGAAAACCACGCCTACCTCCCATACAAAATGACTTTATCAAAAAGGTAAAATTTCTCTAAAATCCACAAAAATTAATGTATGGACTTGAAATTTTGCATATGAACTTTGATATGTAACGTGTACTATGTGTATGGAATTCAATCAAATTGAGTGAAAACCACGCCCACCTCCCATACAAAGCGACTTTATCAAAAAACAAAAGCGAATATTTTCTGTTAAAAATATAACGAAAACGTTTTTACAGATAATTATTTTATTGATTGCTTAAGACTTTGAATATACTTTGGTTCGGCCGTGGGGGTATTTTAACTTCGGCCCAGTCGAAGATCATTTCTTACTAGTTATCCTTGTAATAGAAGTATTAGTATGAGTACGAGTATGAGAATGAGTATTATTGTTAGTACTAGCGATACCCGGCGCGCGTTGCTGCACCCAGCAAGTATATTGGAAATGATAAGTAAATTCAAAACTTTTATTAATCCCTTAGTCTGACACCACGCTCATGTTCCACTGCACGTTACAGTTTCCCAGTAGCAGAACATCACTCCCAGGTGACAATTCCATTATGAGTTTCAATGTCCTGTGATTTAAGCTTCCATAGCTATTCTGTATAGAGAATCGGGCCACACCCCCTTTTCCAATGCACAAACCAGTTTTCCAGTAGAAAGACTTTGGCAATTAGTAACTCCATACTGAGTTTTATTGTCATGCGACGTTTAGTTCCAAAACTATTCAATATCAAAAATTTGACTTGTGTGGTCGAAGCCATAACCCCTTTTCCTATGCCCGTCCCAGTTCTCTTGTTTATTTATAAAAAAACTTATAGAATCACACAATGTCAATTCTATTAAGTAAAAAGTCAGCCGTTTGTTCCTTTTGTTCATTTATAAATTACAGGAAAACCACCGTCAAAACATGTGTAGAAAAGTTGCATATAGCGAAACAAATAAACATACGTACATACATACATACATCAAGTCGGATTGAATCTCATTCTCATCAAAAAAATCCTCAACATGCTAAAGGTGGTCAGTGAATCCCCTTTTAAAAACTGTGTTAGATTAATTCTCCACATCAAAACTACTTTGAACATATTAGAATGTACTTCGATCCAATTAGCTTTAAGCGCAGCAAAGTATGTATATATATGTATTTGTTTGTTTGTTTTGTTGTTTTGTGCTTGCTGAGAACAAAAATAGTATAGTAGAGAGCAACATGCAGTTTATTGAGGCTCTCGCAACACAAACGCATGAAAAGCTAACGATCTGGCAATGCATGGCATTGTGGATGATTTTTTAAAAAACTTAACACTTTAATTAAAGATACTTATTATTGAAATTTCGTAAAGAAAATAACCAATGAACCTTTTGTAGCACAAATGTGATATTTAAAAACTTATTTCAAAAAAATCGGACCAGTACTTTTGGAGTTTTGCGGACACAAAAAATTTTGACTTTCATTTTATATAATAGTATAGATTAGAACGCTAGCATTATTACTTTTATTATTTTTTTTTTAATTGAATGCCATGCCTTGGTGGTGAGAATGAATGACGTTTAATATTGGAAATTGTCTCTCTATCCTTTTGTTTATTCTTCTTCGATTTTCTTTTACTCGCTATTTTTTTAAATTTTTTGCTCTTGTTGGAAGTTTTTTGTCGTTTATCTAATGCTCGATTTGACAAAAAGTGAACTATGTTAATAGTACCAGTTTCGTGTTTTTCGCTACTACAAAGCGGCTTAATGTCAAATGTCAAACGGCAAACGTATTGAAAATGTTAAAAAAGTGCACTGGCAAAAACAATTGCTGAATTGAGAAAAGTTAGACAAGCAATAAAAACACAAAATAGAACACTTCACTATCAGCGCAAAGGCTTAAGTTCGTACAATCCGTGCAACTGTCACAAGGTTTTGCTTTCGTTCGCTGCAAATGTGTGCTAGAAAAAAATAGCGTTTGACTGAAAAGTTCACCCACTTTAGAAGGCATCATCGTTAACATCCATAGAAACCCTCATTGAATCGGATTAACAGCAAGCGTTGAATAACGAGTGTGAAGCATTTTATTTTTTTCAAGCAAAATTATTGAACTTTTCGAGAGAACTGCATAACTAAAAATAAAAGTTTGATAATAAATACGATTTTTATGTAAGCTGAACATTTTCAAACATGTCAATTTGCCTTATTTAGCTATTAGTCCCAAATAGGCCCATTTGTAGCCTTCTTCAACAGAGACATATTTCATGTATTTAAATAAAGCTGCTCCATTTTTTATTGATTATTTAAAAACTTACATGTAAAAACCCATTTAATGCTCCTTACAATCGGAAATATGATAATATTTTAATATTTCAACGACACACTGCAACATGCACAATGGCACAAGCCGCATTAACCCGAGCAACTTCGCATTAAAAAAGCACCAACTCATAAAAAACATAGGCAGTCATAAGGACTGCCACTGCCTGACACAGAAAGTTTCTTCAATTGAATTAATTTTTCTGTTCGGCCGTCACCTCTCTGCAGACAATGGCAAACCTCAGAGAGTAATAATGCCATGTAAGGCTTCTTTAGAACATGCACATTAGCCGTTCGGAGTCGGCATTAAACTATTAGGTCCAGTTCTCGATCAATTGTGTTCAAACATTTAAATAACACGCACAACACAACATTTGATCATAAGAAGTTCAGTCCAAGTCCTTTCAAGGGCTGAAATGGCCAGTTTATTTTATATTTTTATACACTTAAAACACATAGAGTTTGTATTTACATAAATTTCATTAACATCATTAAATTCATGAAATAAAATTAAGATTCGGAAAAAAATTTGAGGATGTTCCTATGGTATTAAGTGAAGATTAAAATTATGCATGAAGTTTTTTAATATCTTTCAAATCTTTACTATCTGAAAATAAAACTATTGCATTTAAAGAAAGTTTATGTGAAAATATTGAAATTAAAAAAACATCATATTTAAATTAAATATGTTATTAATGGTTTGTTATAGTTCTCGTTTGGTTTTTGTAATGAAAATTATATAGCCTAGATGTGTAGCCAAGATGCTTCGTGAGTGCGATGGGTGAGATTTTGTTGGAATCTGTGCGGGGAAAAGTATATTAAGTGTATATCTGAGATCTGCACGAATGGATTCATTTACTGTTTCAAGTTCCTTTAATTTTTCAACTCCCTGCAAGTCGAGGCAGGCAAACAACAAGTTTGCGCGAATCATAGGCAGCAAAAATCAAGTCGCCAAATGTAGAAAACATGAAATGTAGAAACTTGATATGTAGGGAAAAAAGCAATTATTTTGCCTACAAATCCTTTATTTTGAAGTCTGTTTACGAAGTTCGTGGAATTAACTTCGTTTCGTCAGTGCAAACTTCGTTTTTCGAGCTGAGAAAACAGTTTAACTTTAAAGCATTGGATTGAAGTATTTATGTTTGCTTATTTTTTTATTCCCTACACCGGAACAGGGTAGCTTTGCGAAAGGGACGGAGAGGGTTAATATGTATGACCGACCTCCATTACTTTTGCAAAAGGAAATATTCCCTCCGACCATTCCTTATGGGGCCTCCCATACACATTTTATGATTTTTGTATATTTATTCCCTACACCTCAACAGGGGGGCTTTAAAGGAGAGCCGGAGAAGGTTAATATGTATCAACGACCCCCATTACTTTTGCAAAAGGAAATATTCACTCCGACCATTCCTTATGAGGGCTCTTATACAAATATTATGATTTTTGTGTATTTATTCCCTACATCTGAACAGGGGGTTTAAGGGAGAGCCAGAGAGGATTAATAGGTATCAACGACTCTCATTACTTTTGCAAAAGGAACATTTTTCCCTTCGGGATCTATTCCTCCGACCACTTCTTACGGGGGCTCTCATACAAAAAACTTAAAAGGGGTATATTAATTATGTCACTTTGTATAGAAAAGTATAAGTAGACGCTCGTCAGTGGCTTTCTACGGCAACGCAGTCGCATAGACTTGAAAACAGATTTGAAAAGTAGAAAGCTTGATTTTTCGAACAATTAATGTAGGGTAAAAAAAAGGATCAAGTGTGACGTATGATTCGTTTTTCAGAAGCAAGTCGTGGCTTGTAGGGTAGAAACATAGCAAGTTTCTCCAAGTCAAGTCAAAACTTGATTTTTTTTCAAGTTACTTGCTTTTCAATTGACTTGTTGCAAATTTCTGTTAGAAACAAATTCGTTCTTGCTGTTAGTAACATTATCATGTTGCTAACAGCGTGATGGTGACACGAATCTTTTGTCAAAGAGCATATGTTATAAAGAGGTTTCATGAACTTAACAGAGCTTTTAATATTTATTATATGCGTTCGAGTTTATACCGATGACAGCTAATTGAAAGCTATCACCGTGAATGACATTTGTTTACTCACCCACGAGAATAAATATATAAATATTTTTCAATTTAATATTGTAATTTCTTTTGATCTGTTCTAGTGGATATCTGGTGAAAAATTAAGTAAGTAGGAAATTTAAATGTAAGGTTATTTTCACAATTGTATTTGCATTAAAATGGAAAATTGACCATTTAAGGTGCATATTTCTTTTTTCTTAAAGTTGTTTTCTTTTCGAACTTTAACAAGTATGTCCAAAAAATATCAGATGCATATTTTAAAAAATAAAAAAATTAAAGTTTAGATGATAATATATGATTTTTCATCAAAATATATTCCATACGTATAACTATAAAAGCTAGAGTCATGAAATTTTGTACCAATACCTTTTATACCAAATAAAGTAATTTGACCAAAAATTATAATTATAGGTCAACTGCCACGCCCTCTTCCCATACAATGCCTCTTTATATGGGAAGTATGCATGTATAACGCAGATAAAAAGACATCTCCGGTACAAACATATATTATACTCTTGATCAACTTCACCTCCTGTGTCGATTTAGCCGTGTCCGTCTGTGCGTCTGTCCGTCCGGTTAATACGCTGTTTAGTATTGAAAATAAGCATGATCGGTCAATGACCACGCCTACCTCCCATATAAAATTCATGTATATAATGGTTTAAAATGACATATCTTTCGATTCGTACAGCGCATTTCATTGATATTTGGTAGGTAGCTTCATATCATCATTAAAAATGTCACTACCAAAACTGAGCGTGATCTGCCCACTTTTACATAAACCTCTCAAAATGATTCTGTATCTTTAAAATAAAATAGATTAAAACAATTTCATTTTAAAAACAAAACAATATATAATATATGGTAAGAAATGATCCTCCACTGGACCGATGTTAAAATACCCCCATGCCGAACCAAAATATATTCAAAGTCTTAAGCAGCCAATAAAATGTTTATTTGTAAAAACATTTCCGTCATAGTTTTAAAGGAAAATATTCGCTTTTGTTTTTTGACTAAGTCACTTTATCTGATAAGTAGGCGTGGTTTCATGTGCATATGAAACATTAAATCTTATTTGCAAAATTTGAAGTCCATATATTAATTTTTGATAAAGTCTTGACCTTCTTGATAAAGTCACTTTATATGGGAGGTAGGCGTGGTTTTTATCCGATTTGGTTGAATTTCATCTTTAGAGTGTATATTAAGTATCAAAACTCATATGCAAAATTTCAAGTCCTTATATTAATTTTTGTGGAATTCGAAGAGATTTTACCGTTTTGATAAAGTCACTTTGTATTGGAGGTAATCGTGGTTTTCATCTGATTTGGCTCATTTTTGAACTTGATTTTTATTTTTTATATATAAGCTTAAATATCGAATTTCGTGATGATAGCTTGAAAATTACGGCTGTAATCGTCTTGAAAACAAGTGCGTTTTAGGGCAAAATTTAATTTTTAAGATTTTTTTTCAAATGAAGTGGTTTTTCTTAGTAGCAGCTAGAAGCAGCAGGTTTTTACGGAAACACAAGAAAGAAGTACTCTTTTTTATGATAGTTGTAGCCTTTGACTTTAATTATGCTATATTTGCCAGATATTTTCTAATAAATTTTACTTAAATTTTAATTTCTTGAAAAACTTGCAGTCATGTTTCTACGATTTTTCTATTTTTATGTATTAATATTTTTTATTGTATTTTATAATAAATTAAATGCCGGTTAAGACATCAAAAATTCCAAGAAACAAAATCTTGAAATACTTTGTGCTCGAAGTTATTATTGTTTAAAAATTACTCTCTTTTGTTGGTTTTTATTGAGCTTATTTTTGTTAAAAATGTTTAAAATTTGACGAATTTTATAAAAAAAACCATACAATACATCAAGTTTTCAATATCACATTCATAATAATTGTTTTATAATCTGGCGAATAAAATTATTTTTTTTATAAAATTAAAAAAAAAAAAACCCAAATGTCATCCTAAAATCGAAAAAAGCGCACTGTGCGTTGATAGCTTTCAATTAGCTGTCATCGGATCTTAACTGGAACGCATATAATTAACATTAACAGAGCTCTGTTAAGTTCATGAACTCTCTTCATAATATATGCTCTTTGCTTTTGTTTTACCCTCTACCAAAAAGCGCTCAACGCGTCTAAAGAAGTTTTCGCTTCTTTATCATAAAAAATCATAAAATAAGAATATTGTTGTGTGTACACAACCAAATTAAACAAATAAACAAATAAAACAAAACAATAAAACAAATTTAGACCACCTTGTCTCAAAATATGAAATGCTGAGCACATGTGAATGTAATCTGATCTAATTTGGCGACGACAAAAATAGTGACAATTAAAGAAGAATGATTCATAAATTACAAATTTGGTTTAGCGCGAGCGTTCACTTATGTTGGAAATAAAAAAGACAAGATCATATTGCAGTGTGCACATGGTCAGCATGTGAGGGAATGTGTCGATATGCATATTCATGAGTAACATGTTAAAGTAGCGCATCTGATGAAACGATTAATTTCTAAATTGGAATTTCTTAATTCTGAGAAGCCAATATAGAATCAATCAGAGTAAAAAGGAAGCATTGTGATTTTTAATATGTGACTTGAGAAAATGCAAGTCTTAACTTTGTTTATGATTGGTTACAAAAATATAATTGGAAGAATAACTGGAAATGGGGTGTGTCTTAGATATAAGAACATGTTGTAAATTTAGTATTTAAGCAAGCAAATTTGAAAAATAAGAGAAGTTATTGAGTTAAGCGAAAGCTGTCTTTTTAATTTCGAATATAATCAGAGCGGCCTTGAGGCCTTAGTTATCAGCGTGGCTCGCTTAAAAGCCAAAATATAATAGGGAAAATATCTATAACATGGCGATCCTGCGGACGCCGTTCTTGCGACAAATATAAAACCTAACATAATATAAAGCCTAATGTCATACTCAAGAGTAGGGTTAGATGAGCTATTCGAGCAGTTGAACCAACCAGCAACATTAGTAGAAGTTGAATATGTACCAGAACATGTAGCGCAAGGCAATACAGTTCCACAGATATATATTCCGACACCATTGACAGCTGGACCAAAGCCACTCACACTGGAGCAATACCAGCAAAGACAGTGCAAAAGGACACAGCAAGAAGAGGATAAACATAGAAAGAAGTCGAGAGGAGGCAAAGCAGTAAACTTGAGAAGAAAGCTTGGTGAGCTATACCGCGTGATCCATCTGGCGTCAGGTGAAAACAAGAAGAAACTGATAGCTGAACTGATCAAAGCAAAAGAAGAACTACATGATACCAAATATTACAGAAGTCTACAGACAACTCACGATGCTTGACCAGAAGAGCAAGGAAACCATTACAATCAATGAGAACATTGAAAATAATCTAGGATCAGCTGTAACAAAAACCGAGATTCAGCAGACAACACTAACCATTCTATCAACAATAATCATTATTTGCATATTTATATACATAGCATATAGAATAAATCAATATTTTAAAGCATACGTTCAGAAAAGGATAAACAGAATTCAGAATGTTTAAAGTAATTATCATAACAGCTCTTTTGATAATAATAATTTCTGTTGCATTATATAAAATATATTCTTATTTTAAAAATTATGTTAAGAACAAAATACTTTTATCAGTAATTGAAAATATATAATCAAAGACAAAAAAAAAAAAAAAAAAAGTAATTATAGATATAACAATGTCAGAATTTGCTACAACATGCTTTTACCAAGGATGTTTTGGAATCCTTTTAAGCGAACACTGCTATAAATGTAAACGAAAAATTATTGATATTGGAAAAGTAAGATATTTATCTTACAAGAAAAATAGCTTTCATTTCAATTGCTTCAGATGTACTATTTGCGAACTGAAAATTGGCAAAAATGGCTTTCATTTAAAAGAATCAAGAATAATTTGTAACAAATGCGCATAAATAATATAAATGGAGAGTGAATATGCTTTGCAAATACTTGTGAAGTTAAAAAAGAGCCCAAATAGGACGTATACAACTGAATTCATAACAAAGACTTTACTTGACTTAAAAAATTTAAGACTGCAAATAATTGAGGATCAAGAGAAGCATAATTTTGATCAAATAACAAAAAAAATAAAATCATTCTTAAAATCAAAAGAGGAAAATTTAACAACCACAATGGCTTCATTTGATTTAGTAACTGCTTCTAAGTTGATTCCTGAGTTTCAAGGAGACTTTCGAGATTTAAACAATTATATAGGGTTAATTGAATTTTATCATGATACTTTAAAAGATGATACACAACAAAAAACACTAATTAAGTTTATACTAGCCACAAAATTATCAGAAAATGTAAAAAACAGAATACTAAGTGAAACAAAACCTGAGACTTTAGAAACATTAAAAATCATACTACAAAAAACATTCAAAACGAAAAAGACAGTTTCAACATTGCATCATGATTTAACCAAGATGTATCAAGGAAATTTGGAAATCACAGCATTTGCATCTAAGATAGAAAATCTGTTAGCAGCATTGAATGAGTTGCAGATAAATGAGCAAGGTGAAGAGCACCGTGAATTAATAGTAAGGCTGAACGATCAAATAGGAATGACAACGTTCAAGAATGGGTTAGTTGAACCTTTTAAGTCAGTCGTTTTGGCAGCTCGCCCAACAACATTAGGTGATGCAATCAGGGTAGCTACAGAGGTCGATACGACAAATAACAGTAGAGTAATGCATTTTAACAGATTTCCAAGAGGTCGAGGACATTTTAATCAAAACAGGCAGAATCATTTTCATAATAAGAATTTTAGTAATGGAAACTTTAACCGGAATTTCATTCAAGACAGAAATAAGAATAATAATAACAATAGAGGTTACGGCAATAATATAAATAATAGCTATAGTAGAGGTGTGCACAATAATCTTAGAGGTAATAACAGTAGAGCGAATAATAATAATGGGCATAGATACAATAATAATAACAATAGGACCAACAACCAGGGAAACTAAGAAGCCCCCGGTATCCGGAGACTGGGGAACTCTTACATAAGAAGCGGAGAGAAAATAAAAAATATAGAATTATAAATGTAACTCGATCAAATGAGATATCAAATTATGTTAGTGTTAAGATAGGTAATAATATAGTAACGTTACTAGTAGATACTGGAGCAGACATCTCCTTATTAAAAAATTACATTTTAAATGATTATATAAACGATAATGATATATGTAAGATAAATGGAATAACTAGTGAAACAACACATTCATTAGGAAGCTCAAATATTAAATTAAAATGGGAGGATAGGATTTTAGCACATCAGTTTCATATAGTAGATGAAAATATAAACTTGTTATCAGATGGGATTTTAGGTAGAGATTTTCTTATAAAGAATAATTGTAAAATAGATTATGAGACGTATACACTAACAATTGCGGCAGATGAAGAAGAGTTTGTAATACCAATGAACACGCAAATAATAACTGTTAAAAACTTAAAAATTCCCCCAAGAGCAGAGTCAGTAATAGCTGTGAATATAGATGTAGTTGAAGAAAGCATAGTTTGTGGTAAAGAAATTAGTAAAGGAGTGTTTGTAGCAAACACGATAATTTCAGCACTAGGAGTTAAGCATGTACAATTTCTAAATACAACACCGGATGAGATTTTTGTACCAAAATTGACGCTGGGTACAGAAAACATGAAAAATTATGAAATATTTCATTATAAGAACAGCTTACCAGATGAGTATAGGTTTCAAAAAATTCTCAAGGAAATTAAGATAGATAATCTAGATAAGCAAGCAAAAGAATCAATATTAGAACTTTGTAGTGATTATCAAAACATTTTTTATATGGAAGGCGAGATTTTAACGAAAAATAATTTTTATGAACAAAAAATTACAACAGTTGATAAGTCACCGGTATACATTAAAAATTATAGAATACCACATTCTAATTTACAGGAAATAAAAAAACAAGTTGATAAGCTATTAGATGAAGACATAGTTGAACCTTCCGTTAGTCCATATAATTCACCTCTGTTAATAGTTCCGAAGAAGAGCACGGGTGAAGAGAAGAAATGGAGGCTAGTAGTTGACTACAGATCTTTGAATAAAAAAATTGTGGATGACAAATTCCCATTAACCAGACTTGAAGATGTTCTTGACAAGTTAGGCAAAGCAAAGTTTTTCTCAACATTAGATATGACAAGTTCATTTCATCAAATTCCGCTACACCCAAAATCAAGGCCATTAACAGCTTTTTCGACTGATTCAGGTCATTTTCAATTCAAACGTTTACCTTTTGGTTTAAAAATTTCAACGAATAGTTTTCAGAGAATGCTTTCACTCGCACTAAGTGGTTTGCAAGCCTCAGCATTTTTATATGTTGATGATATAATAGTTTTTGGCTCAAGTTTAAAAGAACATAATAAAAATTTGATAGAAGTTTTTAAAAGATTACGTAAATATAATTTAAAATTGAATCCAGGTAAATGCAATTTCTTAAGACCAGAAGTAGTTTATCTTGGACACCTCATAACGGATCAAGGTGTAACTACGGATCCTAGCAAATATAAAGTAATAGAAAATTATCCAATACCAACAGACGCGGATGAAGTACGTAGATTTGTAGCTTTCTGTAATTATTACAGACGTTTTATTAAAAATTTTGCTGATATAGCAAAACCATTAAATCAATTATTAAAGAAGAATGTAATTTTTAGCTCGTCACAGAGTTGCCAGAATTCTTTTGAAAATTTAAAACAAAAACTGATGTCACCACCAGTATTAAGCTACCCAGACTTTTCAAAACCTTTTATCTTGACAACTGATGCTTCAAATTATGCACTAGGAGCTGTTCTTTCTCAGGGAGAAATAGGAAGTGATAGACCAATAGCATTTGCGAGTAAATCACTCAACAAACATGAGGTAAATAAAGCAGTAATAGAAAAAGAATTATTAGCAATACATTGGGGAATAAATCATTTCAGACCATATTTGTATGGAAGAAGATTTAAAGTGTATACAGACCATAGACCACTAGTTAGTTTATTTACTCATAAGGACCCATCTTCAAGATTAACAAGAATAAGAGTAGATTTAATGGATTATGATTTCGATATTATATTTAAACAAGGTAGCATGAATACAAATGCTGACGCGTTATATAGAATAGAGTTAAATTCTGAAAAATTAAAAGAAATGATACCGGTAAATAATATAAGTGCACTAACGAGAGCAATGAAGAATAAGAAAGCAAGTAATGGAGTAAATGAAAATAATAAGAATAAGAAAACAAGTAAGGAAGTAAATGAAATATCCGCGGACACTTCACCATTGAAGACTGATCATCTTCATATATGGGAGTGTATATCAATATCTGACACCAGAGGAGTGCAGAAGTTAAAATGTGAACATGCAAAAGAAATTAATAAAGGCCACACTTGTGAAATATATAAATTCAATAATATAGTACATGTTAGATACAATCATAAGACATTATCAGAATTAAAATTGATTTTGAAAAAATTGTTATCTTATACAAAACATGAAAAGCTGAAGAAATTAGCGCTAGCAAAGAATGATAGAATATTTAAAGATATATCTGTGCACAAGTTTAAACAAATATTTAATGAGTTAGAAGAAAATAATAAAGAGAATTGTCTAGACATAATATTATATACTCCACCGAAAAGAATTGAGAAAATAGAAGTCATGAAGAAATTAATAAGAGATAATCACGATACAAAACCTGCAGGACACTGCGGTATAAGAAGAAGCATAGCCAAACTAAAACAGAAGTACGTTTGGAAAGGTATGAATAAAATGGTTAAGGAATATATTAACAAATGTGACATTTGTAATCAAGTAAAAATCACTAGGTACACAAAAGAAAGATTAACTATAACAGAAACACCAAACACATCGTTCGATGTTGTCACAATAGATACAGTAGGTCCGCTTAGACCATCTAATGCATATAGATACATACTTACTATTCAATGTGAACTAACAAAATTTGTAGAAGCTTTTCCACTTTTTACAAAAGATGCAGTAAGTGTTGCAAAAACAATAGTAGAAAGATTCATACTAAAATATGGTTGTTTTAGAAAATTAAAAACAGATAAAGGTACTGAATTCACAAACGAATTATTAGTAAATATATGCAAAATGTTGAACATAGATAAAACCACATCAACACCATATCATCATGAAACGTTAGGAACAGTAGAAAGAAACCATAGAGTTTTAAACGATTTCCTAATGACAATGGACGGAAAAGACAACTGGGATGAATTGTTACCTTATTATACATATTCATATAATACAACTCCGCATAGCATAACGCAATACACACCATTTGAATTAGTATATGGAAAATTATGTACCTTACCATGTGAAATTGCAAACAATGAAGAAAAATTTTATAATTTAGAAAACTATATTAATGAATTTAAAATTAAATTAAAATACGCACATATGAAAGCAAAAGAAAATTTATTAGAAAATAAGCAAAATACGTTAAAAAAGCAAAAATATATTAATAAAGCTAATTTTAAAATAGGAGATTATGTATATTTAAAAGTAGAGAATAAGAAAAAATTAGATAAACCTTTCAAAGGCCCTTTTGAAATTATATCTCAAAATGGACCTAACAGTACTATTAAAATAGATAATAGAGAAAAAGAAGTACATAATAACAACTTAATAAAAGCTAGAAATATGTAGAATCTTAATATTATCAATTATCATAAAATAATTTTGTCATTTAAAAATAACAAAATCATTTTTTTTTAAAGGGTGAGGGTGTTGTGTGTACACAACCAAATTAAACAAATAAACAAATAAAACAAAACAATAAAACAAATTTAGACCACCTTGTCTCAAAATATGAAATGCTGAGCACATGTGAATGTAATCTGATCTAATTTGGCGACGACAAAAATAGTGACAATTAAAGAAGAATGATTCATAAATTACAAATTTGGTTTAGCGCGAGCGTTCACTTATGTTGGAAATAAAAAAGACAAGATCATATTGCAGTGTGCACATGGTCAGCATGTGAGGGAATGTGTCGATATGCATATTCATGAGTAACATGTTAAAGTAGCGCATCTGATGAAACGATTAATTTCTAAATTGGAATTTCTTAATTCTGAGAAGCCAATATAGAATCAATCAGAGTAAAAAGGAAGCATTGTGATTTTTAATATGTGACTTGAGAAAATGCAAGTCTTAACTTTGTTTATGATTGGTTACAAAAATATAATTGGAAGAATAACTGGAAATGGGGTGTGTCTTAGATATAAGAACATGTTGTAAATTTAGTATTTAAGCAAGCAAATTTGAAAAATAAGAGAAGTTATTGAGTTAAGCGAAAGCTGTCTTTTTAATTTCGAATATAATCAGAGCGGCCTTGAGGCCTTAGTTATCAGCGTGGCTCGCTTAAAAGCCAAAATATAATAGGGAAAATATCTATAACAATATCGTTTCTTATCAAAGCGGCACATAAGCACAAGCTTCTTTCATATACCTCCTAATCTATGCATATTAAATATTTGTTAATTATTTATAAAATGCTAGAAAGGATTTAGGAATGCTTCGAATAAATTCTTTCTTTAGCATCTGGATTTCGTTATGACCACATCTGGAAATTTGTCAAAATCATAAAAAACCACTAAAACACAGTGTTAACAGAGCATTTCATTTCCACCCAAAACCCTTGACTGTCTGGCAGCAACTTTTTTTGTTTTTTTTCAACAAACTAACCCAAGCAAACGCTGTCTACTCTTATCTTTCTTTCTTTCTCCTCCTTTTCCATCTTATATTAATACTGTGACATACAGCAAAATCTAAATTTGTACCATTTATTTATTCATTCTTCTGTTTTCTGTAAAATAGATAATTTTCAACTCCAATGAAAACATCAACGTCAAGAACATAAATTCAAACAACAACACCACTTACAACAACAAAAACAACGAACCTCAACATTGAAAGCCCAACAGTTATCTTTAAATAAAAAGCCTTTATCTTGTTGCCCTTCATAGTAATGTCCTTGTTGATGTTGTCGTTGCTTTCGGTATAACAATGAAAATATTGTCAAATCCTGTTGTTCCGAAAGTAATTTTAATGTTGATGGTAATAAGAAAATGTAAATTACTTACTTTGAATACGAGTACAACTTGTATTTCAGACAAAGCTATTAAAAATAGAAGTTGCTTTTTTCAACAACGACTTCATTGGTTAGGTTGACAACACTGTGTGTAATTTTTTAAGTCATGGCAAAATAACCATATACGGACACCACTACGTGATAAAAGACCCGTGCCTCCAATTTTTCCCAAAGTCATGCACTTTTTTGTTTATGGGCCGCCAAAGATTTGGGGCCTCGGTATCATTTTCGCAAAAAAGTGATCATTTTCTCGGGCTCATATCTTGCAAACCGTTCAGAATTTCGATTTACTCTCTGAGGCAAAGTTGTAGCTCTTGTCATAAAGAACAAAAATTGCGAACATATAAAATCAAAAAAACTTCACCTTCCAGATCAAAATCGCAAAAAACTTAAAAAAATTCGATTTTGATTTTTTTTTTACCTTTTTTCCCGTGTTCAGGTCCATAGGTAGCAAACCGTTCAAAATTCCTAGACACAATCAACTACAAAAATTTACCTAAGATCTCAATAAACAAATTTCTAGAACATATGAACTTCCTGGGAATTATTCTTAACACCGTTTTTTAATTTCATTTGTTTTTTATTTACTTCAACATTGAGATACTATGCTATCTATTACAAAAATATTAAAAACTAGTAAGAAATGATCTTCGACTGATCTTCGAAGTTAAAATACCCCCACGGCCGAACCAAAGTGTATTCAAAGTCTTAAGCAATCAATAAAATGTTTATCTGTAAAAACGTTTTCGTTATATTTTTAACAGAAAATATTCGCTTTTGTTTTTTGATAAAGTTGCTTTGTATGGGAGGTGGGCGTGGTTTTCACTCAATTTGGTTGAATTTCATACACATAGTACACGTTATATATCAAAGTCTATATGCAAAATTGCAAGTCCATATATTCATTTTTGTTGAATTCTAAGAGATTTTACCGTTTTGATAAAGTCACTTTGTATTGGAGGTAGTCGTGGTTTTCGTCCGATTTTTCTCATTTACGAACTTGACCTTAATTTTTTAGATAAAAGCTTAAATATTGAATTTCGTGATGATAGCTTTAAAATTACGGCTGTAATCGTGATCACAGACAGACGGACAGACGGACAGACAGACGGACATGGCTAAATCAACTCGGGTGGTGATGCTGATCAAGAATATATACACTTTTCTATACCTACCACGAATCCTTATGGGCGTTACAAACGGAGTGACAAAATTAATATACCCCCATTTACGTTTTTTAAACGTGGGGGTATAAAAAAGTATTCGTATTATGTTTATAATGTTGATGGCCCTGGACTTGCAAATCGCGCTCTCTTAAGTTGTGGATCCAAATCGTCGTCCGAATCGTCCGAATCTGACCCTGATTCAGAACTTATGGTGTCCACAGGCACGTTGCTTCCAGACTGCCCTCCATCATCAGCTCTTTCTTCTTCAAATACTTCATTAACATCATACAGGGTGATCTTGTGACTCCACCAACATACCTCTGCAAGCAATGCGTCGAGGTTTTTGCCTTTGTACCGTTTTTCCATGGGTATTGTGGTTTGGTGAAACCGTTCTCCTTGCTCATCGGATTCGGTAGGGAGTTGTTTGATAAAATCGTCAAATGGTATCAAATGGATCTTCATAAGTAACACCACTTGCTGTACTCATTGCTGTAAATTCTGTAGTACGATCTGGAGTTGGCGGCCTTGGTGATACAAAATTTTCAGGTGCAAGCACTGGTAGTGTGGCTGTTGCAGTTGCTTTATAAATTTTGTTCTTCTCAGCATGTCGATTTAGACGACATGTGTAATTTACGCATGCATAGCAACTGGTTGCATCATGATCACCTGGGCGACTAATCCAGTTAACCGGCTTACAATACTTCATAGTACCTCTGCCTCCACTCAACCATGCCATGAGATTGTTATAACATTGGCGACACACTATATTAGGTGTGTAATTTTGAATTCACTAGTTAAAAGATTCTTTTCCTTCTGAAATCTTGTAGATGTTTTTTTTCTGGTTTGATGGCCGCAAACGTAGCAAAATAAATCAATTTTTTCACACTGATACTGAAACTGTCCGTTGCCACTGTTGTGTACGAATTATTTTGTAGCACTTTATATAACTTTCACCGCGTCACTTTTTTAACTTTTGCGGCTACCTAAGCGCTACCTGAACGGTGTTAAGAATTATTCCCAGGAAGTTTATATGTTGTAGAAATTTGTTTATTGAGATCTTAGGTAAATTTTTGTAGTTGATTGTTTCTGTTCAAATATGAACATGTGTTTTTAATATGTGTTTTTGGAATAAGGAACCTATGGACCTGAACAGGAGAAAAAAGGTAAAAAAAAATCAAATTAAAAAATTTTCGGCAAATTTTTCACTTTTGCGTGCTACCTAAACAGTGTTAAGAATCATCTCTAGGAAGTTTATATGTTGTAGAAATTTGTTTATTGAGATCTTAGGTAAATTTTTGTAGTTGATTGTTTCCTTGAATTTTGAACGGTTTGCTACCTATGGACCTGAACACGGGAAAAAAGGTAAAAAAAAAATCAAAATCGAATTTTTTTAAGTTTTTTGCGATTTTGATCTGGAAGGTGAAGTTTTTTTGATTTTATATGTTCGCAATTTTTGTTCTTTATGACAAGAGCTACAACTTTGCCTCAGAGAGTAAATCGAAATTCTGAACGGTTTGCAAGATATGAGCCCGAGAAAATGATCACTTTTTTGCGAAAATGATACCGAGGCTCCAAATCTTTTCTTTTCTTTTTCGGGTCTTTTTTTTTTAGTCTTTTATCACGTAGTGGTGTCCGTATATGGTTATTTTTTTCGTGTTGCACTGTGTAATGAATAAATAGGTTGGCGAAATAAGTTAATTTTTTTATACGAGGGTTGCTTTGTAAGTCTTGGAATTTGAAACATGGAATTTGAATTTGAATGAGAAACATATGCAAACATATGGCCTGTTCGGGCGGAGAAAAAAACACTTTTCACGCATTTATTTCTTAATGTGAGGAAACAAGAAGAAGTCAGTAGGTGTCAAGTCGGGACTGTAAGGCAGATGACCTCAAAAACCCTTTTGTTGAGCTGTATGTGGGAACTCGTATTGTCGTGATGGAGGATGATCTTCCTTCGGTGGTTGGTTTTCCTCAATTATCCCAAGACTTCCGGCAAACAAATGGTTGTGTACCATTCAGCATTTGATTAGATGTGCTCCGTCCGCGGACAATTTTTGCTAATTTTAAAAGACCCAAACAGTGGATCGCTGCTTTGTTTTGGCTCATAAGCGTAGATCCATGATTCATCACCTGTGGTAATGTCGTAAACATGTTTCGAACCACCCGCTGTATTTTTTCAGCATTTTGTTGCAAAAATCGACCCGAGCCGTTTTTTAGCAACCATCAAATTGTGCGGTATACGACGGGAACAAATCTTCCTGACGCTTAAGTGCTCATGTAAAATTGAATATTTGCTTATTCCACAAATGCCCAAAAATTACTCCATCTTACAGTATGTCACATGCCGGTCTGCTTCCAACAGTTCGCGGACAGCATCGATGTTTATGTTTTCTGCCACAACAGCCGTTCTTAGACGACCTTCACGAAATTCGTCTAGGAGAGAACGACGACCACGCTTGAATTCATTGAGCCAGCGTTTTACACTCGCCGGGTGTGGTGCTTCATCACCAACAGTCGAACAAAGTTGGTCGATGCAGTTTTTTCTTGTCAATCCACGTCGAAAATTGTAAAAAATCATCACCCGAAAATGTTCACGTATTAAATCCATTTTTTTGCTGAAATACAATTTTCAAACCATTGTAAACAACACAATAAACTCACATACACCATAAATATTGTGAGTATGCTTATGCTACAAAATGTAAAATCATCCAATGCAATCTTAGGCGCAAGACTTAAAAGCCGAGGTACAAGACTTAAAAGGCAGCTGTCGTATAGGATGCATCAACTAGAGATGTAAGATTTGTTTTTTGAAAATAACGAACAATTGTTTGGTTACATCTTAAATTTGGATTAGATTATAAAGAAAATTCATAGGAATTATGTATGGAAATCAATAGGGGTATTCACAATGTGATGTATTTAGTTTTGTATTCTGTATCTATGGTCAATATGGTTTCTGTAGTTTATAACACAAACAAAATGTAAGCAACTAAAAATACCATTTTTACCACAAATGCAACACTGTAAATCGTTGTATTTATGATGTATTTGTGATAATTGCTTGTAAAAAACATAAAATGGAAAATTTAGTGCGCGCTGTAAGAAAGTTATTGATGAAAATAAGTTTATTTTCTACATTGACTTATTTTAACAATATTATAGGATGAATTGAATATGGAAAATAATAAAAAAAAGAGAGAAACCCAATATTCTTTTGGAGTACCCGAAATTTTTCGCCATCTTGGTAGTTTTATAACAAACGTAAGCAAAATTAGGTGATTGTAAATAATTAACAAATTAACAAAAGGTATGTTCACGATCTGTGGTGTTCAAAGGTATGTGGCGTCCGTGGTGTAGTTGGTTAAAGTGCGTGGCATCTATGTCAACGAACCTGGAGACCCGGGTTCGAATCCCAGCAGGGACAGAAAATTATTTGAATTAAAATGATTTTTCTGTCCGGCCGCCACCTCTCTGCAGACAATGGCAAACCTCAGAGAGTAATCAAAATGCCATGTAAAGCTTCTTGAGAACAAGAACATTCCGTTCGGAGTCGGCGTTAAACCTGTAGGTTCGGTTCTCGGTCAATTGTGTACAAACTTAATAACACGAACAACACAATTGATCATAAGAAGCTAGATCAAAGTCCTTTCAAGGGCTGAAATGACCAGTTATATATTTATTTTTTATTTTATTTACTTATGTTCACGATCTTATTTTAAGTGGATTTAAATTTTTAACATATTTACCACAAATACTCCACATTGTGAATACCGCTAATATCTTTTAAAACTGCCAAGCTGTTAACTAATATGCTTTTGGTACCCTACAAGTCTTGTTGATTACACTCTTTATGATGTTAATTTAGCATAATTTAACATCCATATTTAATAACAGCTTATTTTAGCTGGCCTGACCAAAGTAGTTATAATTATTTTTTTCTCCTTTGTTTTTAAATTTAAACATTTATTTTGTTTTTATTTCAGGCAAAGTCAACGTTCAGATGCGACTGATATGTAATCATGAAAATGAAAGCGCCACAACGTTTAGTGATGTAAGTAGAACTGTGCTTTAAGTTGTTTTAACATTTAAATTTAAATAGTGTAGACATCCAACTCAAGAAATTTGAAGATTCGGCAGTTGAAGCTTCTATTTGACTTCTAAAAGCCCTTAAGAAGGTCCGGAAGCTAACTACCTAACGAAGCCAAGGTTAATATTTATGTTGTTGTAAGGAAATTTAGAAGTTTTTTTAAGGTTAGGTTCATAACTTTTTATGAATACAGCCGTAAGAGTATTGTAAGAGACATGTTTCGAATTTTAATCATGAATTCGATATCACAACTGAAAAATCATTGAAATTCCTAAAAGAATCATATCAAACACCCTCTTCAAAAGTGACACAACTCAAACTTATTCAATTTTGACTTTTTAATATAAATCAAATTTTGTTTTAATCTGATTGCTCATCAGTTTATAAAAAAATCATTTTGTATCCATCTTTTGTATGAAATTGCTTGCAAAAAGAAATAGTTTTTTGGCTCTGCTGAAAATTTAAAAATTTTGAGTTGTGTCACTTTTGAAGAGGGTGTGCGATATAAAAATTTGTTAGGCTTAAGAATGCCTGGAACTGGAACTGGAATGGAACTGATGCTTCCATATCTATGGAATCTGACATAAGTACTATAGAGGACATAAATATATCTTAAATATACCTGTGAGTAAAAATACGGGTAATACATTTTTGTGGGGAATCCGATAGGGAGAAATGTTTTTATTTTTAAGTTGGCACTACTATGTTGGTCTAAATATTCATTAGTGTTTGAGATACGAGTCCTTTATTAATAGCTAAAAGTGAATTTTTCGTATATTTGAAAAAAAGCCGCGCGCAATAGGACTGCCTTTCATCAACAATAATAGCGTTGAAAGTTGCTGCTTATTTATTGTTTTCGACCTTATATTAAAATTTATTAATTGATTTACTTCAATAACAGTAAAATACTTACATTTCTTTCAAACTCACTAACAAATTGTTGACGGAAGAACCCACATCAAATGTCAACTCATTCTCACTTTCTTTTATCGTTCGTGATGCCTACTTTTTTCACTGTGGACATTTCTACCGTTTTCGAAGATTGATAAGAATAGGAGGAAAGTGGAAAGTGAAAATTTCACATCAAGTTTTTGTTCAGAATAGGAGGCAATGTAAAAGTGAGAAAACTCGCTAGTGAGATTCTATTCAGGATTGGGCTGATAATGTCTGGAAGTATTCAACAACGCAGTTCCATTAAATTTTGTGTGTTAGTGTGAAAATGTTCCAGAAGGCCTTCAATGCGCAAGCTCTATCGAGGTAAGAGGTATTGAGGGTCACAAAATGTTAAAAGAGGGTTGAGAAAGTGTTGAAGACGAGGCAGGCACGGCCAGGCAGACCATCAATATCAACTGATAAGCTACACGTCAACAAAATCAAAGATGTGGTGCTCCAAAATCGTCAATTGACATCCCAAGACCTTACTGACCTTGTAGGAATATCGGAAGGATCAGTGAAAACCATTTTGAGTGACCATTTGGGTTTCAGAAAAGTGAAATCTCGATTGGTGCCAAAAACGCTAAATTTCATGGAAAAACAGCGCCGTGTTGATGTGTGTGAAATAATGCTTTCCGACTATCAAGACAAAATGCAACGCATCATAATTGAAGATGAGACTTGGGTCTACGCTTACGACCCAAAAACAGCCGATCAATCGGGTGAATACCGTTCCAAAGATCGTGCCGAGTCCGAAAAAACCACTTCAAAGCATTTCAAAAATCAAGGTCATGTTGACAGTTTTCTTCGATTATCGTCGTGTGGTGCATTATAAATTCCTTCCAACCGGCCAAACTCTCAACAAAGAATACTAAAGAGTGATTTTAACGTAGAATACGTCATTCTCGGAGATTAGTAGGGCGGTTGATAGCGATCAAGCGGCGGTTGATAGCGTTTTTAGGTCACACTTTGAGCCTTTGGTGTGCCTAAAGTACTGATCGTACAATGTTGATGTTAGCACTTGTTGGTTTGCTTGATCCTCACTGGGAGCAAAAATCATGTTTGAACATTCTAACTTATGTAAATTTTACACAATTACATGAAATATAAAGCCAACATTTGATGTTTCCGTTTGCTTTGTGCATGGTTTTTGTATCTGCTGCTTGTGAGTTGCATGAGTTTCATTCAATCAAATGGATCTGCGGAACTATATAGTTCCGGGACATGTTTTGCAACTTGAGAGTACTCAATTTGTTATTTTTAAGCACTTATCAGTTACATACGAACGGACGGACATACAGACGGACATGGCTAAATCCACTTGGGTGGTGATGCTGATCAAGAATATATATATACTTTGCTATACCTAAGCGTCTTTATGAACCTTACAAACAGAGTGACAGAATTAATATGCCCCTATTGCGTTTTTGTATTAGAGCCCATGTAAGGAGTGATAAGAGGATATAGGTCCCTAAGGGATAAATTTTCCTTTTACAAAAGTAAAGGGGTCGGTCATACATATTAACCCTCTCCGGCACTCTCTTAAAGGTCATATGCTCAGGTGTATGGAATAAATATACAAAAATCATAAAATTTGTATGGGAGCCCCCCTAAGGAGTGGTCGGAGGGAATAGGTGTCAAAGGCAAAAATATTCCCCTTGCAAAAGTAATGGGGGTCGGTCATACACATAAACCCTCTCCGGCACTCTCTTAAAGGTCATATGCTCAGGTGTATGGAATAAATATACAAAAACCATAAAATTTGTGTGGGAGCCCCCCCATATTCAGTTTCGTCTATAATTTCACCATGAATCGACTTACAAACGAACAACTCTTGCAGATTATTGAATTTTATTATCAAAATGCATGCTCGGTTAAGAAAGTGCATCGTGAACTTCTTCCATTTTATGGTCAGTTTGGGCGACCTTCTGAGGCGGCTATTCGGAATCTTGTGACTACATTTCGCACCAAATTTACATGACTGCACATTAAACCACCAACACGCATACGTAGAGTGCGGACAGAGGAAAATATCGTAACTGTATCGGCCAGTGTTGTTGCTGATCATGAATTATCGATTCGGCGCCGTTCGCAGCAATTGGGCCTCTGTTACTTCACTACGTGGACAATTTTGCGGCAGGATTTGGGTGTGAAATCTTTTAAAATACAGCTGGTGGAAGAATTGAAGCCACACGATCCACTACAATAGGTAACTTTTGGTGAATGGGCGCTGGCAAAGTTGGATGAAGATCCACTTTTTTTTCGGAAAATTGTGTTCAGCGACGAAGCTCATTTCTGGTTGAATGGATACGTGAACAAGCAAAATTGCCGTATTTTTTGTGAAGAGCAGCCAGAAGTATTGCAAGAACTGCAAATGCATCCCGAAAAATGCACTGTTGGGTGTGGATTATGGGCCGGTGGCATCATTGGACCGTACTTTTTCAAACACGACGAAGGCAGGAACGTTACTGTGAATGGCGAGCGCTACCGTGCGATGATCAAACATTTTGTTTTTTCCCAAATAGAAAAGCTGGACATGCCTGACATGAGGTTTCAACAAAACGGTGCCACATGCCACACAGCACGCGAAACAATGACCCAATTGAGAGGTGAGTTCGGTGAACAGTTTATTTCACGTTTGGGACCGGTCAGTAGGCCGCCTAGATCGTGTAATTCAACGTCTTTAGACTATTTTTTTACGGATATGCACTTGGAACGTCCGAACCCTTAATTGGGATGGTGCCTATATCCAACTGACAGATATCTTAGAAAGATACAAAGCTGATATCACTGCAATCCAAGAAATGCGATGGAAGGGACAAGGTTGCTCACGGCAAGCATCCTGTGATATTTACTACAGCGGCCATGAGGAGAAGCACGAATTTGGATGCGGATTCGTAGTTGGCAAGAGACTGCGGCATCATGTCCTGCGATTCACATCTGTGAACGAACGACTTGCCATAATTCGTGTCAAGGCAAGATTTTTCAACATAAGCCTGAATTGTGCGCACGCTCCGACAGAAGATAAGGACGATGAGACCAAAGACAGCTTCTACGAGTGCCTTGAAGAGTCCTATGAGCGCAGCCCCCGCCACGACATAAAAATCGTGCTTGGTGACTTCAACGCCAAGGTGGGAAATATCTTTGGTCCAATAGTCGGAAAGTTCAGCCTCCACGACAATACCTCCGATAACGGCGTGAAACATGGTCGTTAGTAGCTCTAGATTCAAGCATCTCAATATTCATAAAGCCACTTGACTGTCTCCTGATCAAAAGACGCGTAACCAAACTGATCACGTTTTGATTGACGGAAGGCACTCTTCCAGTGTTTTAGATGTACGCACGATCCGTGGTGCCAATATAGACTCGGATCATTATCTTGTCGCAGCCAAGATCCGTACACGCCTGTGCGCAACCAAGAATGCGCGCAATCCAGCACAGAGAAAGCTAGACGTCGAAAAGCTGCAATCAAAACAAACAGCCAAAGACTTCGCTACTCGACTCTCACTCCTGCTACAAGAAAGCTCTCCTCCGATCGACGATACGACGATATATGCGCGCAGTGGAATCACATTTCCTACTCTATCTAAGAGGTGATTGGCTATCATCGCCCTCGCCGAAACCAGTTGCACGACTAGGAGTGTCGCGACGCCACTGCTGAAAAAGACGCTGCCTACGAAGCCACCCTACAGTCGGTTGTAACGCGTGCTGCTAAAGAGCGATACAAAGAGAAGAGGAGGGAAGAGAGACGCATTTTCAGGCGAAAGAAAAGGGACGCTGAAATGCGTGAGTGCGAGAAAATTGAGATGCATGGTGACAGGAATGAGATCCGAACATTTTTCGAAAAAATAAAACGCCTGGCCAATGGTTTCAAGACCGGGGCCTTTTCCTGCAAGGATGAAAACGGGAAGCTAGTGACAGATATGTAGGTGACGACGACAACAATCTCGCCAATAGAGATGATATTCCGGAATCCCCAATTTTGGACGACAGTGTTGAAGTTCTGCTGCCCGACCATAGTGAAGTCTTGAAAGCTATAGCTCGGCTTAAAAACAATAAAGCCGCAGGAGCCGATGGCTTACCTGCTAAGCTCTTCAAGAATGGAGGCGAAGCTCTATTTAAATGCATTCATAAGCTTTTATGCAGAATATGGTCATAAGAATGCATTCCAAATGATTGGAACCTCAGTGTGCTCTGCCCAATCCACAAGAAAGGTGATCCCACCATTTACGCCAATTACCGTGGGATAATCCTTTTTAATATCGCATATAAAGTCCTGTCGAGCGTATTATGTGAAAGACTGAAGCCCATCGTAAATCAGTTGATTGGACCTTATCAGTGTGGCTTCAGACCAGGCAAATCTACAATAGACCAGATATTTGCGCTACGACAAATCTTGGAGAAGACCCTAGAACAACAAATCGACTCCCGCCAACTTTCTGTCGATTACAAAATCGCCTTCGACAGTCCAATAAGGAATCATCTATACTCCACCATGTCTGAATTTGGTATTCCTGCAAAGCTCATCCGTCTTTGCAGCATGACACCGAGCAACACCAGTAGCACAGTTAAGATCGGGAAGGATCTCACTCCTCCATTCGATACCAAACGAGATTTCAGACAAAGTGATTCCTTATCGTGCGACTTTTTCAACCTAATGATGGAGAAGATCATCCGAGCTGCTGATCTAAGACGTACTGGCACAGTATTCTACAAAAGTATAATGCTGTTGGCGTATGTTGATGATATCGATATCATTGGCCATAATACGCGCGAAGTCAGTGCAGCATTCTCCAGATAAGCGAAAGAGTCGTGTCAAATGGATTTTGTAGTAAACGCAGATAAGACGAAATATCTAGTGTAAGCAAATAAATAGTCCCAGCGTCTTGGAAACCACGTCACTGTTGACAACATCTCCTTAGAGGTTGTTAAGGATTTCGTCTACCTGGGATCCAGCGTTAACTCTTTCAACGATGTCAGTATTGAGATAAAGCGAAGGATAACTCTTGCCAACAGGTGTTACTTTTGGCTGAGTAGGCAATTAAGAAGCAGAGCCCTCTCTCGACGAACAAAAGTCACGCTCAATAAGTCACTAACCATGCCCGTCCTATTGCAGCACAAACCTGGACGTTGAGCAGTTCTGATGAAAATACTTTAAGAGCCTTCGAGAGAAAGATCCTTCGTAAAATCTTCGGTCCAATCTGCGTCAACAGCGCGTACCGAATTCGATGGAACCACGATATGTATGAGCTCTACGGTGACATCAACATAGTTAAGCGCATTAAAATCGAGTGTCTCCGCTTGCTAGGTCATGTTGAGCGAATGGAAAACGACTATCCAGCGAAAAAAATATTCGATTCGGTTCCCGGTGGTGGTCAACGCAGAAGAGAACGCCACATCTTCGTTGAAAGGATCAGGAGACGGATAACCTGACCACGCTTGGTGTTTCCAACTGGCGCCAGCAAACGCAAAACAGAAATGGCGGGCGCAATTTCTATACGAGGCCAAAACCGACCTACGGTTGTAAGCGCCAGATAAGTAAGTAAGTAACCTATTTTTTGTGGGGTCATGTTAAGGCTCATGTCTATAGGGAGAAGCCCGCAACGGTTGACGCACTTGAAGCCAATATTGAAGAATTTATTCGTGGGATACCGGCCGATATATTGGAGAGGCTTTGTCAAAATTGGACCCAGCGTATGAACCATTTGAGACGTAGCAGCGGTCAACATTTACATGAAATCATATTTAAACATTGAATTATATAAATCGTTCTATCGACCCAAATAAAAATTTCATACATTTCACTAAATTTCATGTGTTTTTCTTTTTAAATCAATTCCGAAAGCTCTTAAAAAATGACCCTTTACGTGAGTGTCATACGTCGTTTACGTAATGCTGTACGTCAAAATGGACCGGTATTGCGGAGAGACAATTCTTGGTTTTTGCATCATGATAATGCACCATCTCACACTGCACTCGCTATTCGTGATTATTTCATCAAAAACTTGACCCGTATCCATCCGCAACCACTGTATTCGCCTGACTTGGCACCATGAGACTTCTGGCTAATCGCTGAACTCAAGAGACTGCTCCGTGAACACCGTTTTGAATCGATAGAAGAGGAAGAAACCGAAACAAAAAATTTAAAAATTTATTTTTGGGGATTCCGGTATTTTTCATCATGTAATAGGTAGTAGGTAGTAGTAGTAGGTACCTAATTCTTTTGTTGCTCTGCATTTAATTTGTTTTACTTATTTTTCAATACTTTTTACGTGCTTTTTATTCATGTAAATAAAATTCATGAAGCTCAGTTCACACAACAGCACACTTTCGCACAAACATATTCTCTACCGCCAGCCGCATACATCCGGTGACACATATAACACGTTATTCTCGGGACATGTGCGCCCCAAAGCAATAAGGGGAAAAAAAAGTGCAATACTGAACACTTTTTTGCCCTAAAGTGGTTTCTTTGTGTTTATGCGCGCTACCGGAATGCCATGCCGATCACAGAGTATGTGACATGTGTTGCGCGTTATTGCTACAACTCTATAGCTTTTTAGGCCTTTGTTTTTGTTTTTTTTTTTGTATGTTTTTTTTCTCATTTACGTTTTGCTTTTGTTTTTGCTTTGAGTGTTTTTTCTCCTGCAAAAATCATGTTTCATGTGCTGCTGAGCGGCTTAGGTTTTTTTAGTGCATTAAGGTCCGTCATATTTTCATGCAAAATACAAACACTGAGAGGCTAACAAATTTTCATAGAGAAGTGCAAAAAGAAAAACAAAAACGCAGTCCCCCTTCCGTTGAGCTTTCCACAATTTTAGTTGAGCTTGCAAAATCCGAGCAACACAAATTAGGAAATCCTAAAAGCACGCGGCATAGAAAAATTTTTTTAAATGCTAAAAGGGTACAGAAAAATGTTAACGCTACTGTTGCTGCTTTTACAGTGGCTGCTTTAATGTTTCCCCCTCTATTGTTGAGTATTTTCTCGCGTTGCCTTGCTTTCCTCATACGCTTCCCGTATTGCTTGCCGTGAATTGTTTTGTTTTTCTTTTGTTGTCCTTTTAACTTTTTCTTTTTTTTTTCATTGTGGTCCTCTATCGTGGTTTTTCTTGCATATCTTTTATTCTATTTTTGTCAGTTTTATGTTTGTATATCCGCTTCTATGGTTTTAAGAACTTCTAAAGAGCGGTATGCTTTAAGAACTCAAAGTATTAAGTTCCTGGGGGCGAGCAAAATAAATAAATAAAAAAATAATTTTAAATCAGAATAGTTAGGTTTATTTATTTTTGGATACTGTGCGACTAGCTAATTAACCCGGCTTTGCACAGGCTTGAAATATGTTTTCTAAAGTTGATCACTCTCTTAACCTATGGATAAAATTTTGCCGAGTCCGCCAGTTATTTGAAAGCTTATGTGGAGAAGGTTTCAGTAGCATAAACATATTTTTATGAGGACCTAAAAATTGCCCAAAATTATCTTTTTTGTATAACTTCACCTGTTTTTAACCGACTTCAAAAAGGAGGAGGTTCTCAAGTTCGTTGGTTTGTCCGTTTTTTTTTTTTTTTGTTTTTTTTTTTTTAAAATGTATGTACATCGATAACTCCTAAAGCACTTGCCCGATTTCCGTAATTTTTTGTCAACAGATAGATATCATGAACGCGGAGGTCCTTTTTTAAAAGTGGGCGATATTCGAGGGGCGTGTCAATTTAAGAAAAACACTGTATTTCAGTTAATATTTACATTAGGGTACTGAAATTTACAGTAAAAACACTGGGGTAAACACAATTATTAGAAATTACGATCAATAAAGTGGGCGTTATATGACAAAGGGGTATGGTCATATTAAAAAAACACTGTATCTCAAATAGTATTGACACTAGGGTACTGAAATTTAGTACAGGAGTAGACACAATTTTAAAAAATTACTGTAAAGAAAGTGGGCGTTATTCGACAAATTGGTGTGGCAATATTAGAAACACACTATATATCGAATAATATTGACACTAGGGTGCTGAAATTTAGTATATGGGTAGGTACAGCTACTACAAATTACGGCCAAAAAAGTAGGCGTTATTCAACAAAACTAATATTTGGCATGCAGGTAGGTGGGTAGGTAGAATCACTAAAAAAGTGGGCGGGATTGTGTACAGGGTGTGGCACTTTAAGAAAAGTACTATATTACAGTTAATATTGAAACTTGGAAACTGAAATTTGGCACAGGGCTAGGTAGAATCATTATAAGGTACGGTAAATAAAGTGGGCGGGATTAAATACAGGGCGTGGCACTAATTGTAAAGAAACAGAAATGAAAAATACCCAACAAACTTTCAGGAAAAAATAAATCAAATTGTTTAAGAACACAGTTTCATGTTTGTAATTTTCCTCAAGAATACAATTACATAAAATATTTCATATTCTCTAAAAAGGAAGAAATAAAAAATTTTTAACAAAAAAAAAAAACCGACTTCAAAATCACTACAAAGTAAAAAAATAATTTTAAATAACTTTTCCCATTCATTTCTTGGTCATATTTTAAAAGCTATTTATATGAATTATAATATTGGAAATCTTATCATTTTCATTTTTGACGTAGAATACGTCATTCTCGGAGGTAAGTAGGGTGGTTGATAGTGATCAGGTGTCGGTATTTACATTACTTTTTGAGCCTTTGGTGGGCCTAAAGTACTGATCGTACAATGTTGATGTTAGCACTTGTTGGTCTGTTTGATCCTCAATGCGACAAAAATTTATGTTAGAACTCTCTAACTTATATAAATTTTACACAATTACATGAAATATAAAGCCAACATTTGATGTTTTTGTTTGCTTAAACTTGCTACCTAATTATCGACAGTTTCCGGTTTTATCGACAAAACCATAAAATTTGTATGGGAGCCCCCCTAAGGAGTGGTCTGAGGGAATAGGTGTCAAAGGCAAAAATGTTCCTTTTGCAAAAGTAATGGGGGTCAGTCATACATATTAACCCTCTCCGGCACTCTCTTAAAGGTCATATGCTCAGGTGTATGGAATAAATAAACAAAAACCATAAAATTTGTATGGCGGCCCCCTAAAGAGTGGTCGGAGGCAATAGGTGTCAAAGGAAAAAATGCTCCTTTTGCAAAAGTAATGGGGGTCAGTGATACATATTAACCCTTTCCGGCACAAAAACCATAAAATGTGTATGGGAGCCCCCCTAAGGAGTGGTCGGAGGGAATAGGTGTCAAAGGCAAAAATGTTCCTTTTGCAAAAATAATGGGGGTCGGTGATACATATTAACCCTTTCCGGCACTCTTTGAAAGGTCATATGCTCAGGTGTATGGAATAAATTAACAAAAACCGTAAAATTTGTATGGGGGGCCCCTAAAGAGTGGTCGGAGGCAATAGGTGTCAAAGGAAAAAATGCTCCTTTTGCAAAAGTAATGGGGGTCGGTGATACATCTTAACCCTCTCCGGCACAAACACAATAAAATTTGTATGGGAGCCCCCCTAAGGAGTGGTCGGAGGGAATAGGTGTCAAAGGCAAAAATGTTCCTTTTGCAAAAATAATGGGGGTCGGTGATACATATTAACCCTTTCCGGCACTCTTTGAAAGGTCATATGCTCAGGTGTATGGAATAAATAAACAAAAACCGTAAAATTTGTATGGGGGCCCCCTAAAGAGTGGTCGGAGGCAATAGGTGTCAAAGGAAAAAATGCTCCTTTTGCAAAAGTAATGGGGGTCAGTGATACATATTAACCCTTTCCGGCACAAAAACCATAAAATTTGTATGGGAACCCCCCTAAGGAGTGGTCGGAGAGAATAGGTGTCCAAGGCAAAAATTTTCCTTTTGCAAAAATAATGGGGGTCAATCCTACCTATGAACCCTTTCCGGCACTCTCTTAAAGCTCATATGCTCAGGTGTATGGAATAAATATACAAAAACCATAATATTTGTAAGGAAGCCCACTTAAGGAGTGATCGGAGGGAATAGGTGTCAAACGCAAAAATGTTCCTTCTGCAAAAGTAATGGGGGTCGGTCATACATATTAACCCTCTGCGGCACTCTTTTAAATGTCATATGCTCAGGTGTATGGAATAAATATTTTGCTAAATAGTTTTTAAAAAAGATGTCATCAAAAGCGAATTGACTAATTCTACGTCTTGTGTTACGACATAGTCGAAACTACTGTATCTTTTTTTTATTTTGTTTTATTATCATCAATATATTAATTGCTTTATGAACATAAAAGCTTTGAAGTCGGCGCTCATCTTTGACACACAATCATGATCTTTTACCATCCGTGCACTATTTGATGCCTTGGTGACACTGTAGTAATTTTAAAAGCTTTATACACATTAAATTTCGCACTAAACTGGTTTGGGTGAGCTTGTAAAGCTCATATTGAATATGACATAGTGTGTAACAGCTGCAAAAATAATGCATGGAATACATTGGCTACATTCAGCGTACTCAAAAATTGCCAACTGAAAGAAAAAAAATCGCTAAGAAGCTTTTATATTCATAAAGTTAATAATATTTTTATGATAAAACAAATTAGAAAAAATTAAAATAAGAACATGTCGAATAGTAAGATAAGCGCCGACTTCAAAGCTTTTATGTTCATAAAGCAATTTATATATTGATGATAATAAAACAAAATAACAAAAATGAAAATGATAAGATTTCCAATATTATAATGGGAAAAGTTATTTAAAATTATTTTTTACTTTGTAGTGATTTTGAAGCCGTTTTGTTTTTGTTAAAAAGTTTTTTTAACTGAAAAATTCTGCTCGGTTAACCATAAATATCGTTAAGGTAAAAAAAAAGATATCGCATCCTTGCTGGTATAGTTTAATAAATTGAACCCTAATTATAGCTATCGAATCTAACCGTGTCTGCGAAACGATCATAAGTTATTGAGTAATTGGGTCACCGTGAAGTTGGGCCACCGTGAGCTAGTTCACCTCGATCTAGGTTTGTTCTTAACGTCGAATTGTATAATATTTAAAATTTTTTTTTTAACCTTAGACCCGTTTACATGTTTTACAACTTAATCCCGTTTATCTGGGTCATATTGACCCGTAGTGTATTTTGTATGGAAATTTTCTATTTTTCAATGAGATAAAAATAAAAAGTGCTGTTATTTCATGAAATCTTAATTCTAGTATTTGTTTTTTTTTTTTGTAAATATATGTTTGCACAAAACATTTGCATTTTACATAAGATTTATAACCGATTGATAAATCCGATTCGATTGAGCTGCATTTGATATGCTAGGCATTGGTAGATCTTCCCTATAATTATCATCGTTATCTTCCAATATATTAGGTTCTTTGTGTTTGTGAAGGTAACGCGATTAACATGCACGAAGATAATGCAAACGTCAAAAAAGTTTTAAGCAGTGGCCACACACAGCAGACGTTTTATTAACCTTCGCTTTGCTGTTACCCTTATATGCTTCGCATCTTGGTCGTGGTTTATAATTCTATTAACACCAGTGAATGAAACAAGAATGAACAATCATTTGAAATGGAAATTATTTATTTATTTTTTACCTAAACTTGTGGCATTCGAAGTGATTCTGTAAGGCGTTTTATCTTCATACCAATCAAACTCAAACAATTCTTAGGCCGTGTGCTTTCCGGAAACTTTTCACTCGGATGACGAAATTTTGACAGTATGAATAAGAATATTTGCCAGATGTGAGATGAATATGACTGTCAAAAATTCATGTAGTCCCAGGAGCTGGTATAAATTTTGATAATCTGCGAGATAAGAGAATTTTTGACGCAAGCAAAACTAGAAAAAAAAAATGTTTATGCTTCAGACAGCATAGCAGAAGTGGAAAATATTTGCATAAAATACTGTTAATTTATAGTATATATTAACAATTTTGCAAATTAAATTAAATTCTTGCGCTACTAAACTACCGAAATCTTAAACGTCAAAATTTCTAGCTGTCAAAATTTCATCGTCCTTCTTTTCTACCACAAGTGAAAAGTTTCCGAATAGCACCGCTTTTCCAACTGATTTTTAGCATGATAAAAAGCAACTATTAAAAGACAACACAAAAGAGAACACTGTACATTAGACCGTACGTCAAAAAAAAAGTTCGCCGTATACCAGCGAATATGACGTATTTTTGCAAGACAATTACGAAAAAAAATTGTTTTTTTTGACCGAACGTAGGGGTCGCGCATTGACATAAAACTTTCTATCTCTGGTGTTTACAGTCGGATTTTAAAGTTTGGTATATCAATGTTTTTGTCTTAAGGAGACCAATATGACCTCTATAGAGGTAATTGGCCTCAGGTGTACCGTTCTAGTACTTACCCTCCAGATCTCAGTTTCTACTACCTAAGGTACCACCCTAATATTAAAAAAATAAAGCTCTTAAAATATCAATAATCTTTTGTTCAAGAAGTATATCGATATTTCCAGTACAATTATTTTTAAAAAATTTTCGAAAATTTTTTGCCGTACGTAGGGCTCCCTTTTTTCATTTTCATCATATCTTCGGTATTAAAAGTCTTATCATATTGAATGACATATCGATGTTTTTGTCTCAAAGAGACCAATTATTTTTTACTCCAAAATAAAAAAATAATATTCCTACAAGTCCTTGGAAGGCCTTAAATTGATTTTGAGGCATTTTAAAGCTCGTAAAAGAATAAAAAATTGCGAGTGACTTAAATAATACCAAATTACTAACGGAATATGATGTTAAAAATTTTTTATTGTATCTGTGGCATAACAGTGATAAAAGTCGAAAGTTGGATGTTTTTAAACAAGAAGCTGTTACAAATGTAATCGTTTTGTGGCAACGCGCCGGCATACCAATTATAACCCTAGCGGCGGTTCGGAAATGTGTTGATATACTTGTGAATAACTATTATACAATTTCTAAAAATAGATTGAGATATAACGTGAATGCTTGGAATAAATTGTTTAAAATTTCGCGTTGCAAGTGTGGCATTGAAAGCAACAATCCGTGTAGTTGCAACACTCAAATAAAATTCCAGACGCAGCAAAAATTTTCTTTATTGATCAGTGCGGTCCAAGATCAATGGTATTAGATGATGTCTATGAAACAGTGTCGATGAGAACTGCCACTGTAGAAGTAAGATCAGTTGCTGCAACATCGAATGCGGTGTACTCTGTCAGTGTTGGCTGCGAGCCAGATAGCGAGGACGAAGAGGAATTTGAACAAAACATAAGCGAATCACAGACGATACAAAAAAATTTTGCAGTGGCGGACATATCACTGCGAAATTGTAGTTCTGCTTTTTGTTTCACATCAGTTCGCTTTGGTGCACTGCTTGCGACCATGTTAATAAAAGATTTACGATTGTCGATTGCTGCAAAAGCTGAAGAGGAGTTATTTTCCGAAACAGCAGAAAAAATAACTCAATTCTTGGATGGGGTTATCATTACAAAAAATAAAGTATTCAGAGAACGTGTCAAATTTCGAAAAGAGGCTTTAGCAGCAGCTAAGTGTGATGATTTGCTAACATGTATTTCGTTTGATGGGAAAAAAGAGCCAACTTTAAAAAGAGTCACGGAGGCAAATGTGACACGTAACGTTGTTGTTAATGAAGAACATGTCACCATTGTGAAAGAGCCAAATTCAAAATTCATCGGTTATGCTACGCCCGCTGACAGCACTGCAGTAGATGTCCAGAGGAGCATCGTGGAATATTTGAATAAAGAAAATTATAGCATGGTTAACTTAATTGCAATTAGTTGCGACGGAACACCTACCAACACCGGCTAAAAAGGAGGAGTTATTGCAAGAATGTGAAAAATAAGATAATAGAACATTGTATATTTAATAAATCACAACAACAATAGTGTTGATACCTCTTTTAGCTTTGGCGTTACAGATTTTTTATTCTTTTACGAGCTTTAACATTCCTCAAAATCAATTTAAGACCTTCCAAGGACCTGTAGGAATATTTTTTTTTTTTTATTTTGGAGAAAAAATAATTGGTCTCTTTCAGACAAAAACATCGATATGTCATTCAATATGATCAGACTTTTACTTCCGAAGATATGATGAAAATGAAAAAAGGGAGCCCTACGTTCGGCAAAAAATTTTCAAAAATTTTTAAAAAATACTTCTGCTGGAAATATCGATATAATTCCTGAGCAAAAGATTAATGATATTTTAGGAGCTTTATTTTTTAATATTAGGGTGGCACATTAGGATGGTAGAAACTGAGATCTGGAGGGTATGTACTAGAACGGTACACCTGTGGTCAATGACCTCTATAGAGGTCATATTGGTTTCCTTAAGACAAAAACATTGATATACCAATCTTTAAAATCCGACTGTAAACACCAGAGATAGAAAGTTTTATGTCAATACGCGACCCCTACGTTCGTTTTGTTTTTCGTAGTTGTCTTCGAAAAATACGTCATATTCGCTGGTATACGGCGCACTTTTTTTTTTTGCATAGGAGGTGGTACGGTCTACTGTACATGCACAACGGATCCACAAAGAAAGCATGTTTTCATACGTGTAAGTGTACATAAGTATAAAAAGTACATACGCCAACGACAGTATAATGCTGTCTCTCACTTCCAATGTACTCACAGTTGCAAAAAATTTAGAAAGGATTGCACAACAGCAAAAAGTAGTGAAAAAAGTACTACAAAAACTGATCCTGTATACAAATCGTATGGTAGAAAATGTCGGGTCATTTTGACCCAGATAAACGTATAGTGCACATGCCAGTTTTTTGTCTCTGCTATGCACATATGTCACATATGTACAATTTTTTCATTCTGGTTGCAAAGATAAAAGTTCAACAAATAAAATGGTATTTTTTTTTAATTTTTGAAAAGTGAAAGTGCCTCGGGTCAATATGACCCGATAAACGGGTTTAAGGTTAATCAAATGCAGGGTGTTCAAAATACAGGTATCTCTTTACGAATGAAATAAAATGAACAAAGCTCATTGCGTTCGTATATTACGGCTTTATTAGAAAGAACACATATTCCTATTATTTATAGAGGACGATTTCATTCATGTAGCTACGCAGTATTGCAGCCTTTCAACACAAGTTCAGTTTCCGGCTTTATTTCACGATTCCGGCTCGAATGATATTTTCCTTAAAGATCTGAATCGTTTATCGATATTTGCACAGCATCGATAACAGCAGCCCCACAAAACAGTCTAATGAGATCAAATTATAGCTCCGAGGCTACAAATTGATATCGCCAAAACAGCTAATAATAGGGGTATTCACGGGTTGATGCGAAAAACAGTTGCGACGATGCGAAAATGCAAGATTGCGAATTTATGCTTCATTCCAACAACAAACACATTAGAAGCAATTTTGCAACTCTTCTTGAATTACGCAATATATTTATTTCAGCTATCGTAAAGTTACAATATTGATGCTCACACGTTAGTGCGAAAAATATATTGTATTTTCGCATTCTTGCAATTCGCATCAACCCGTGAATACCCCTAATAAGTTAACTAAACTTAGTGCGCAAAAGTTCGATTGCTTGGTGGACTGTGTGGTATAGACGCCATACTGCTCATCCTGCCATCTTAAAATCAAAGTACATATCTTCAATTTGAATCCAAAAAAGTCGGTAGTAATTGGTATGAAGCACTCACCATTGACCGAAATGGCGCGTTCAGTAGTATTTGTGACAAAAATTGGGCAAAAATTCGACAAATGATATCATCACAGCAAAATCCCCACAAATCTGTCACTCTCTGCGAATGCATTAGCTTCCCGAAAATTACGTGCGGGTTTTTTGACTCCCAAATGTGGCAATTTTGTTTGCTAATATTTTTCGTTCGCCATGAAAAAAATGCGCAAAATGAACAGATGATTTTTCTTCCTTTTTCGATGTCCAATTAGAACTGCTGCAAGGCCCAAACTGCCATAACGAAGCAGATGGTCGTTTGTACTCAAGTATTAAGGGGAGTTATATACCCAGAACTTTTTTTTTCAAACATTTTTTTTTGCATTTTCTTAAAGTTTTAAGTCTCAAGAATATGTGTTGAAATTTTCAAGTCGATATCTCCAAAAATAACAACCCTATAACCCTATTGAATGAACCGCCTTCCAGAGCGCGCAGTGCTGGTCCTTATTTTCAAACGTGTTTTTCTCGAAATCATGTTTTCAAAGTCGGTGACCAAGTTCTCAAAACTCAGTGAACCGATCGTTTTGGTTTTTTTGCAGGCTTATTTTATTCATAGTTATCTCGTACTTGTCATAGGATTTGTTTTTTTCGTAGCTTCGTTCATTTTTTTCGGGGAAAATAATGACGAATTTTTGGTCCAAAATCGTTAAATTACGTTCGGAAGTCCGCCATTTTGTGAAAAATTAATATTTTCAAAATCGGCTATGACAAGTACGAGTTTTAAGTTTATCTAGTTTAATAATATTTTTAATTTTTTTTTGTATCAGATGAATTTTGGAGGAGCAATCTTGGTCACCGCATTAGACCTTTTTTCACAGCGCTCTTTAAAAAATGCTGTACCAACCGTAATATTAAATTTTTTTAATAAAAAAAACTAAACATACTCTTGAATGTGTATATTTTTAAGTATAAAAACCCTCATTTAAATATATCCCTTAGGTTTCCATAAAAAAATTCACAAACATCACCTTTTTTTCGGCCTCTGAATATATAGTCCCCATTAATAGACAATTCGCCCTCTTTCAATAAATAAAATCCTTCTTAATGTATTAATAATAATTTCCGAAAAATAATAATGTGTGTTTTTTATAAGCATTTCTTTCAAAAACTTAGTTATACAAATAATGTATTCACAACGATAATACGATGATCTATTCTAAAAAAATCTATTCAAATAATACTTTTTGGAAGCTATGGAAGCTAACCCTGAAGAGCACTCCTTAGCTACGCCTCTAATTACGCATGAAATTCATTCCAAAAAGAAAGAGAAAGGAAATAAAATAAAAAAGAATAAAGGACGGATCGTGAATTTGTGGGGCGCTGGGCTAATAATACTGAAGGGCCTACCTAATTACTCAAATATTTGCCATTTTGTCAAAAAACTGTTTTCTCTAGTGATGTAGGTATTCGGTTTAGTAAAAAATATTGCTTTAACATTCTTTATATACCTCGTTTTTAAATCAAAATAAAAAGTATAAAATAATTTCTCTTTGAATGGGGCTTTTAGTTCTCCTATAACGTGGGGCTCATGCTATAGAGAATAGTAAGGAGTGTAGAATACCTTTGTTAAGAAAGCATTTGTTCGCTACCATATTAAAATTTTTAATTGCTAACAAATAATTTCTCAATAATTCATCATAGATAGACACAAAAACAATAGATTTCTACAAACTAGAATCTGCCACCCATGCAATGACTTCTATCCTGAAAGTATTGTCATTGACAGTCAAGGGCGTAGGCAGGATGAAAATTAGGTGGGGGCAAGACCTTATAAATTTATTTTTACCATATCTTTCATATCTTTGCCATATCTTTTTACCATATCTAGTTTCAAAGAAAAAGCCACCGATTAAATAAAACATCTCAGATTTAGGGGGGATTGGCAGTTGCCTCTCCCTGCCCCCCTTGGCTACGCCCTTGTTGACAGTATTGTCAAGGACCTAGTATAAGAAATCATTTATTTACTAACGGGTTTAAATTGCTAATTGTTAATAACACTCCTTACTATTCTCTATTGCTTGTTCCCCACGTTTTTAGGAGAACTAAAAGCCTCACTCTAGGAGCAATTATTTTATACTCTTTTGTTTGTTTTAAAAACGTGGTATATTAAAAATGTTTTTTTATTTAAAGAATTATTTTCTGTTTTTTACAGTTTTATTCTGCTTGTTCACATAACAAGGAATTGTAGAGAAGCTCTTATTAATGTTCTGTTTATGTAAAGAAAATTTTCGTATTCTGGCAAATCATTACAATTTGAAAGCTCTAAAAAGCTGTTAAAGTTCACCACACATGGTGAAAATGTTAATGCCTTAGATATAAAGCTGTTCTTTTATTGTTTTTCCTGCTTATTTTTATTGCTTATGTTTATTTTTCTGCAAGTAAGATATAAAATGTTAAGAAATAAATAATTTACTGATTGTTTTTAATTGTTTTAATTTTTAATATTAATTTTTTTAATAGCCAAGCAATGTTCGAGTGTTTTGTAGTCTAACATTTATGTTTTCTTCGATCTTCTTCAGTATCAGTGCTCAAAAGAAGTAATAATTCATCCATTTTTTATATATTATTTTGTTTGCACAGTATTTGTCTGGCTTAACACTGAACTATCTTTCATTGTTAAGTTGTTTTCTGCCATTTACCAAATAGCTAAGAAATGAGATTTTAAATTATTACCAGAATACGAAACCTTAACAATTTGTTAATATTAACTATTTTGTTGATGTTGTGAGCTTAGTTAAGCTGCCAGAATAGGACTGTTAGTCTTGTGTAGAGTTTAACAATTTTGAAGGATTTCTGCTTTTATCAGTACAATTGCAATGATACTGAGAATACGAAGTAATTTCATAAATTGTAAAAATTTAAAAGAAAAAAAAAAAAACGAAAAAAAATCCATAAACATTTTTGAGGCTCGAACCCACAACGTCACGATTATAAAGCAAATGCTGTGCACACTAAGCTACAGAAATCACATGACAGACGCAAGAAACGTAGCTAGTAAAAACATCCGTAATAAAAAAAAAAATCATGATTTATAATTCCTTTTACTTATCTATTAAAAGCAGGAAATGTTTTCTGATGTTGATTACTTTCAATTATAGGTAAAATATGAGAAAGGTCCGGTCTTAATAAGTTTTAAGTTAGCACTTATTAGTAAACTAAACACTCGCTTAACACAGTTCTAACAATGACGTAGTCAGTGTGTCACTTTGACGACGTGATCAGAAGTGCGGGAATATAAAATAAAAAACAAAATTGAGTCGAGCGATAAACAGCGGGAAGTCCCCTGTAATAGACGAGCACGTGAGAAAATACACTGACCGAAAACAAGCGACAGGAGACTCCGCGTTCCGTTTGATAGACGCTAAACGACTGCATGAGTGCGTTCGAAACTGGTTTCATAATAATTACAACTTCGCTGCAATGCATTGTTCTCCGCAAAGAAATCAGATGAGAGGCTGGCGAAGTCGAACAAATCAAATGCGTGGAAAACAAAACAGTACAAGCACAGTGTTGCGCACATGGGTTGCCAACCATATGATGTGATTTTTTTTTTAAATTAAAAATTTTTTTTTTAACTTCATAATATCGTCTTTTGTTTTCCACGGGGCCCTGGGCTGCAGCCCAAAAATCCCTTAAGTAGATCCGAACCTGATATTCAGGACTTTCATAGTTATCGCATACAACAATCATATTATGTATGTGCGGTCACGTATGCAGCAAAGTCTACAACCACTTCACAGTAGTGCTGAATATTTCACCATTTCCACCATATAACAATTTTCGCGGTGAGTTTAGGTTGCTGTATATAAAGATGTAGAGAATTTACTTATTACAGATCGATTCTACCGGTAACAGCAATATTGTTACCGAAACTCGTTACCGGTCTTAGAAATTGGTATTCTGTGCACTCGGTAACGCTTTCAACAGTCGTAAACTCACCTTATTGAAATGAAGCTCTCTCTTTTGTGTGGTGAAATATGAACAGTAAAAAGTGAGAAGTAAATACATAGAATTAATTGCATTATGTTAATTTTTTACATAATATTTGTTTTTCTTGGCAGGAAATATGCACGCACTACGCCGGCGCAGCTGCAGTGTTGGGTATATTTAATTTATATATTAATTTTATGTAAATTAATATTACACAGTGAATTGCTATAAATTTTTATTCATTGAAAAGTGCTGAAGAAGCAGCAACAGTGAATTTGACATCGTTTTTTAGTTTTATTTGCTCCGATTTCGATTTGAGGATTTTAAAATTAAATTAATTATTCAAAATACGTGGCGTCCGTGGCGTAGTTGGTCAAAGTGCGTGGCCGCTATGTCAAAGAACCTTGGAGACCCAGGTTCGAACCCCAGCAGCGACAGAAAATTATTTGAATGAAAATAATTTTTCTGTACGGCCGCCACCTCTCTGCAGACAATGGCAAACCTCAGAGAGTAATCAAAATGCCATGTAAAGCTTCTTGAGAACGAGAACATTCCGTTCATCGCCGTTCGGAGTCGGCGTTAAGCATGTAGGTCCGGTTCTCGGTCAATTGTGTACAAACGTAATAACACGCGCAACACAATTGATCATAAGAAGCTAGGTCAAAGTGCTTTTAAGGGCTAAAATGGCCAGTTATTTATTTTTTTTTATTCAAAATACGAGCACTTTTTTAATGCAAGCTAAAAAATGTCTTCTGTATTGGTTGTTACCACCTAAAGAGATGGTAACAATATACACCGGTAACGCTTGGTCGCAGAATACCAACAGAGTGTTCAAGTTACTAAAAGGTGAATTTATACGGTAACAAGATTACGTTACCGCGACAGAATTGATCTGTTAGTGAGTAAAAAGCATCACCTGTGTATCTGTGTATTGCGTAACACGTAGACTTCCGAGTACGGCCGAAGCCTGCCGATCGCTCGAAGTGACATTGGTGTAGCGTTATTTCTTTACAGCGTTGTACACGCTGCTAAAAAAGTTTAAATAGCACTTCATTGAAAAATAGTGCATTTTATAGCTTTAAATCATAATATCCAATATATCTCCCATTTCTTGAGTAGCTTAAAAAAAACCACTCAACATGCTTGAATTCCAACTTTAAATGCTTGAAATTCAATAAGCAAAAACGTGGTTACCACGAAGATTGCCAATATTCTTGAATGTCCTCAAAACATATTTTTAACCATATTGACCGAAACAGAAGCCTGTTGGGAAAAATCTTTGCAGTAAAGCAAAGTAGGTATATCGTATAAGAACAAACCAACCAACCAGAAGGACCAAGCAGCAGCTCTTATGGCGTCCAAAGCAAGTGTGCAGTCGAGTGTATAAAATGTTATCGCACACAAAACATCAAATTTCATACATCATAAAACATATTGGCTCAAAAAGTAGCAAAAGTCGTTTATGATGGCAACACCATGAAAGGCAACAACGTCGAAAACATGCTTTAACATCCTGTGCTTTACTATGCTAGAGTAGAGAAGCATCCGTTTCTCAGACGTCAACTAGGAACACCAAGAGAAGAATAAAAAAAAAGCAACCAAGACTGAGTTGAACAGCATTTACTATAACTAAAAAAAGCTTTCAGCTATAAAAAGAAAGAAGCCATCGTGAAGGCCAAAGTGCGCAGACACCACCAAACCGATCATAAAGGATGGACTCTGCTATTCGAAAGGAAACTAACGACAACTAACTTATCAGCACAAATGAATCAGTGCCAGCACGCGCGCGGCAAGAACACAAACACAAACACACATGTACACACTATTACACATACACTATCTTACAACATGGCAGAAACTCCAACAAAAAGGAAAAAACAACTTTGAAATCAAGGAAAAACGGTTTCGTTTTGATTTCTCTTTAAAAGCATGCTGCAGAAAAATGATGGAGAATAATAATAAAAAAAAAAAAAAAAAACCGACGAACGAAGTTATCTTAGAAACGCAAATCTTAAATCTGTTCTCATTTAAAAGCAAACAAAAAACTAATAAGCAGCTTTTAACAACAACTTTGACACAAGTTTTTGCTGCTTATGTCCCAGTATAAACAAGTCAGAAAAGGTCGATAGTACAGAGCCATCAGTGGGATTCCCTTTCTTTCAATTCCAACAGTTGTGGTGAAAAGAAAAAAACTCTTAACAGCAGCATAAAACATCAGAATCATTCGTATTCAAAGCACGTACGTGCAGCAGCTTCAGCAATGATTTCTCATAAAACAAGGACGAATGAGTGAAGAAAAAAAAAAAAAAAAAAGAAAAACAAACGCCAACCAAGGATAATATTTAAAAAGTTGCACGCGCAACTCTCTGTATGCCAAGTAAATGAATGAATTAGAAAGTTAGAACGTGCCGCATAGCAGCTAATAATAAGCAAACTAGTTATGAGCTAGTCACGTGACAGTCGTTTTCAAACTGAACCTCATTCGCAGCAAGCACTGCCAAAAGGGAGCGCTCTAAAAGGATAATTATCCTGATGGCTTTTATAATTAAACAATTTGCACAAACATTATGTTTATACTTCAGAATCGTGTGTGCGACAAGGTGTTAATTAACCTCCTTTTTTTTTCTCCTGCTTAATGCTTGATGAACGCTAGAAGAACTTTAATTAAGCGATTCTATTCAATTTATTTAATATTCTGCCATTTATTCTCCAGTATGTCGCAAAGTTAAATTGGATAAGTTTTCAAAATAATTTAGTTTATTCAATGTTTACTTGACTTTCGTATTAATAGAGCGATTATAATGAATGTAAGAAATTTCCGATGGACTACTCTTGAGGTAATATTCTAAGATTATTATTGAAAAGTCACGAAAAAGTAATGAAAGAGTCATGAAAGAATCAGGAAAGAGTCACGAAAAGAGCAAAAAGACTTTGATGGCATTGCAAGGTACTTTGGATATTTACCAGAAGTTCTGACACTCACACATTTTTTGGAATTACCTTCTTCAATACCTGACCCGTGGATACTTAGTTTTGACATTGCCATTTACATACAGGGTGGGCCATTTAAACCTTTGGTATCTTGGAACCTTATTACTTTTTTTTTGTTTTTAGATCTGACTTTGACACCCCGCGTTCGAAGCGTCAGTCCAAGTGAATTTATGGCATGGAACAGAACTCGCCACTACAACGCCCAGTTATCGTGCAGCTTTACATTCAAAACATGTTCTCAATTGTGAAAACGCAACGTGTGTATCGTGAAAAATATTGAGTGAGGAGAGCCTTCAAACGCCTTCAAACCACACAATTAGGCATTTACACCAAAAATTTATCGCCACCGCTAATCTTGGCAATGCCAGTTATCAAGACCTCGTTCAAGGTGGTCTGATGAGAAAATTGAGTCTGTACAGGCCAGCGTTGAGAGATCATCGTCAAAATCTAGTCGTCTCTCCGTCGCATAATTCGTGCTGATTAAAAGTTATTTCCGTAGAAAATTTAATTGACGCAACGACTTTTACCGATCGACAAGTCACGTCGCTTGGACTATGCGAATTTCGTGGTGAACATGGTCCAAACCTACGATGATTTTTGGCAAGATGAGGCTAATTTTTCTGTGAATGTGGTCGTGAACAAACAAAATTGTCGGTTCAACGCCAATGAAAACCCTCAATTAATTCACAAGCAACCTCTCCACGACCAATGCTTAACTGTTAAGACTGGAATATGTGCGGAAAGAATCATTGGACCGTTTTTCTTTGAAGACGACGTTGTGGCAGCCGCAAAGTGGAACGCTTTCATACAACAAGCGGCCATTGATAGTAAATGTCATCGGAATGGAACTAAATTTGGCATATACCATATGTCTTTTAGAACAGTAGAATGAATATTTGTATAAATGGTTGAAATCGGTTGACGGACTCGCCAACCTCCCATACATATTTTTTTCTAGAAGTGTTATAACTTTGTGATAAATATTCATAAAAGAATATAATTTCACACACACAACACTTTTAGTATTAAAACATTATTAAGAAAAAATTTTCCAAATCGGTCAAACCATACACCCATCTCCCATACAAAATAATGCATCCAAAAAGAAAAATGAAAAAATTTTACAAAAGAAGTAAGTAAGGATTTGAAATTTGTGTTAAAAGTTTACCTCAGAGAGTAATCAAAATGCTATGTAAAGCTTCTTGAGAACAAGAACATTACGTTCATCGCCGTTCGGAGTCGGCGTTAAACATGTAGGTCCGGTTCTCGGTCGATTTGTGTACAAACTTAATAACACGCACAACACATTTGATCATAAGAAGCTAGGTCAAAGTCCTTTCAAGGGCTGAAACGGCCAGTTAATTATTTCTTTATTTTTTTATAAAGACGGGTCTCTTATGATATAAGAAGTTCAACCATGAGATTATTCAATTGCATAAATCTCTTGAAACTTTCTTTGTGCGCCTCAAACGATGCTTCTGTATGTCCTTGTGCTTTGCCTCTAAAGCTTCTTCAGACAACATACCAATTGACAAGGTGAAATTTATAATAACTAGATATCCGTTTATAAGAATTTTATGAACCGTTAGTGACATTCCGTACTAGGAATAATTATTCCATTTAATTTATCTTGTTGCAGCTAGTAAATTTTCAAAATTTAATATTTTTACCTTGTGCCCGCATGTGATTACATTTAAGATTATATTAAAATTTTTCACCAGGGTCAAGTCTATGTGTGTTATCTCAGCCCATATACTAAAATTCTTAAAAAAAAAGAGTTGGATGTGTCGTGGACACACCCGTAGGTTTTGACGTGATGGTGTTTCTTTATACTCCTATTTCATATCCAAAGTTTTGTTTTATTCGTGCAAAACTCTTGACTTAATAAAATATACCGAATCCTTTTCATAGTTTAGAAAGGTGTGTTAAAGGTTTATCTTATTTTTTGTCCTAATCCATATTCTAATTCATGTCATAGTCCTTTTCCGGTTGTGAGCAACTAACTAACTAGCTAACTCATAACTAACCAGATTATTGTTGTTGTCGTTGTTATTTTTGCTGTGCAGTTGGTGTTTATGTTGATGTTGATGTTAATGTTAATGTTAATGTTGATGTTGATGTTGATGTTAATGTTAATGTTAATGTTAATGTTAATGTTAATGTTAATGTTAATGTTAATGTTAATGTTAATGTTAATGTTAATGTTAATGTTAATGTTAATGTTAATGTTAATGTTAATGTTAATGTTAATGTTAATGTTAATGTTAATGTTAATGTTAATGTTAATGTTAATGTTAATGTTAATGTTAATGTTAATGTTAATGTTAATGTTAATGTTAATGTTAATGTTAATGTTAATGTTAATGTTAATGTTAATGTTAATGTTAATATTAATGTTAATGTTAATGTTAATGTTAATGTTAATGTTAATGTAAATGTAAATGTTAATGTTAATGTTAATGTTAATGTTAATGTTAATGTTAATGTTAATGTTAATGTTAATGTTAATGCTAATGTTAATGTTAATGTTAATGTTAATGTTAATGTTAATGTTAATGTTAATGTTAATGTTAATGTTAATGTTAATGTTAATGTTAATGTTAATGTTAATGTTAATGTTAATGTTAATGTTAATGTTAATATTAATGTTAATGTTAATGTTAATGTTAATGTTAATGTTAATGTTAATGTTAATGTTAATGTTAATGTTAATGTTGATGTTGATTAGGCTGTTTCACATTTTCGCGAATTCCAAAAACACACTCGGATTTCGATTTTTGGGACTCTTCTGACCTTAGAACCTATTTTTTCCGATTTTTTGGATTTAAAAAAAACTGTCGCCGGAGCCAATTTCGATTTCATGTCTGTTTCGTGGAGTTTTGAATTTAGACTTTCACTTAAAAAATCATAACTTTTAAGAGGCTCAATATTTTTCAATTCCGTAAAAAAACTTTTACTCAAAATTAACGCTGAAATAATCTTTAAGAATGGCTTTGACAAGGGCTTAACAGAAATCGAGAAAATGGACCTCAAAGTCCAAAAAGTAAATAAAAAATTCTGAAATTCTGACTTTCAAGAGCACGAGTTAGCACATACCGGCGCAAATTAACTAGTTGATATTTTTCCCGAATAGAACTATCCATTTTTAACATTTTTGCCCTTTACACTACCCAAAAATTCGCTACATAGAGTTTTCTATGATTTTTCAAACAAAAATCGAATATTCAAAAATATTAAAAAATTAAGAATTCACAAGTTGATATTTATTTATCAAATAATAAGGTTAATAATAATCAAAAAACAATATAAATGTTGAAAAAAGAAAAGTTTAAAATAATTTCTGGTATGATGTTGATACAATAGCATTTTGCATCTTTCCCTCATCTTTAAAATTTATATCTTTAATGCGACATAATGCTCGTTCGGCAGAGTCGTTTATGACTTTAATATATGATATCTCTTTTTTAGCTTTATTGTAAGTCTCGTCATTATCCCATACTGCCGGATCTATTTCCAAAAACGAAGTATTCAAATCCATGATTTTAAAAAATTCCCGCGTTCTTGTACTGATGCAATCATTAGGTTTTATGCTTTTTTCGATGTAGTTCATCTTTCGAATCGATATTTCATCAGTGCTCTTTTCAATATGCAAGTTCGCTACCATTCTCCTCTTCTCGTGCAGACTAATTCTTTCGTCAAAAAATGAAAGGGCGCTTAAATGGTAGCCCATGTACCACAAGTGATCTTTAGTAAATTTTGTAAGAGCAGCTTCCGAAATTGTGGAATTAATTTGTTTAATTTTTTTAATATCATTGATAAAATTTATATCATTCAAAAGGCAATGATTAGCTGCGGTACAATCATACCAATAAGGAATGTACACAAACACAATAAATAAACAAATATCACCTAAAAGATGCACCTTTTCTATATCAACAACATTCTCTTCCTTGCGATATAAATACATTTTTAAAGCGTACACTGCTTTTTGCATCCAACGCGATCTTGACGTGCATCCTGGCGTTTTAATCTTTTTTCCAGAGTCTTCACCGAGGAAAACTAAAGCTAGGTTCAAAAGTTCTTCATAATCACTTCTAACTTGTTTGGTTTTCAACTGGTTTTTTATGAAGAATATAGTGTTTTTGATATTAAAATGTTTTTGAATTTTTCGCTTATTGTCTGTAGCTAACAAGCTCTTATCAAAATATTGTTGGAAATTATCTTTGTTAAATTCATTATTTAGCCATTTGTCCTTGAAATAAACAAACACCTTTAACCAAAATGTTAGTAATTTATAATAAATAATTAAAGCCTTTTCAATACCTGAATCTCAGGGCTCTTTGAATTCCCTTCCCAGAGAGTTAAAATTGATCCAAGCACCAATTCCGCGATGTGATGGCGGCAAGCAAACCATATCAGTTTCTTGTTGAAGTATTGCTCAAACTGAACGCATGCGCCATTGTAACGTCCGGTATTTGTAGAAGTTGTATCCATTCCTAAGCCCTTAATACAAGCGATTACGTCCCATTCGGTACAAATTCTTACCCCTTCTTTGACAATTGATAATGCAGTTTTGTTTTGTAGGAAGGGAACTCCGAGAACAAGCTCATATTTTTCGTTTGTCTTGGTTAGCACATAGCAATTTCTCTCACGGTACTTCCTAGTATTTCTGTCTAAAAAACTCTTACCATCAAAGTGGAGTAAGTATCTGCTGTTCTTGTCAACGCTGGCTTTGGCTTCAACAACTAACTGATTCAAATTGTTGTTGATATTTCTAAATAAATTGCTTCTTGGAACGTCTAGCAGTGCACATCCTCCAGTCAAAGAAATTTGATAACGAACCATTGCATTCAGGTTTTTCTTGATCTTTGCAGTAGTTGCTTGTTCTCCATCCTCCAGCTCGCTCTCAGTTTCGGTTACTGTTTCGCAGTCACTACAATCACCTTTCGAGACTGTTTCAGCTGCAGGAGGGTCGTCATCGCTTCGGCTTTCTGATGATATTTCAAATTCTGGGCTGTTCTTGGTAAAATACATATCAGCGAATTTTTCCTCAAGCTGCTTTCGAAATAATCTCTTTTGGGTTTTTGCGGTATTAGAATCTTTCTTGTCATTTTTTAAGTTTTTTTTATATTCCGTGAACAGTTTATTAATTTTCCGTTTAATACTTTCGTCATGCGTTATCTTTAATTGTTTCTTTTCACAAAAATCTTTGATGGTTTTCAAAACATTTATGACACAAACAGAATATTTCTGTTTTTTATTCGAAAAAAACAAGAAATTATGTAACACATGAAAGTTCTTTAGTACTTTTACGTTTTCAAAGTTTGGAATGATATTACTTATTTTAACTGATACTCGAGGCATGTTCACGTTTTGATTGAGTGTCTGTCTAACCCGTTTGCTTTTCTACACCTCTTGCCTATGTACGAAACCTCTCCAAAGCAAATGAGAAGAGAACTCAACGTGTTAATCGGTACTTACAAATAAATAATTGCAATTGTCAATTTGACAGGTGCCACAAAGCTTAACAATCTAAAGTGTTATTGACAAACTTAATAGAAAGTTTTTTAAATATTTTTGAATATTCGATTTTTGCTTGAAAAATCATAGAAAACTCTATGTAGCGAATTTTTGGGTAGTGTAAAGGGCAAAAATGTTAAAAATGGATAGTTCTATTCGGGAAAAATATCAACTAGTTAATTTGCGCCGGTATGTGCTAACTCGTGCTCTTGAAAGTCAGAATTTCAGAATTTTTTATTTACTTTTTGGACTTTGAGGTCCATTTTCTCGATTTCTGTTAAGCCCTTGTCAAAGCCATTCTTAAAGATTATTTCAGCGTTAATTTTGAGTAAAAGTTTTTTTACGGAATTGAAAAATATTGAGCCTCTTAAAAGTTATGATTTTTTAAGTGAAAGTCTAAATTCAAAACTCCACGAAACAGACATGAAATCGAAATTGGCTCCGGCGACAGTTTTTTTTAAATCCAAAAAATCGGAAAAAATAGGTTCTAAGGTCAGAAGAGTCCCAAAAATCGAAATCCGAGTGTGTTTTTTGACATTTCCAAAATTTGCAAAATTTTGGAACAGCCTAATGTTGATGTTAATGTTAATGTTAATGTTGATGTTGATGTTGATGTTGATGTTGATGTTGATGTTGATGTTGATGTTGATGTTGATGTTGATGTTGATGTTGATGTTGATGTTGATGTTGATGTTGATGTTGATGTTGATGTTGATGTTGATGTTGATGTTCATGTTGGTGTTGATGTTGATGTTGATGTAGATGTTGATGTTGATGTTGATGTTGATGTTGATGTTGATGTTGATGATGTTGATGTTGATGTTGATGTAGATGTTGATGTTGATGTTGATGTTGATGTTGATTTTGATTTTGATGTTGATGTAGATGTTGATGATGATGATGTTGATGTTGATGTTGATGTTGATGTTGATGTTGATGTTGATGTTGATGTTGATGTTGATGTTGGTGTTGATGTTGATGTTGATGTTGATGTTGATGTTGATGTTGATGTTGATGTTGATGTTGGTGTTGATGTTGATGTTGATGTTGATGTTGATGTTGATGTTGATGTTGATGTTGATGTTGATGTTGATGTTGATGTTGATGTTGATGTTGATGTTGATGTTGATGTTGATGTTGATGTTGATGTTGATGTTGATGTTGATGTTAATGTTGATGATGTTGATGTTGATGTTGATGTAGATGTTGATGTTGATGTTGATGTTGATGTTGATGTTGATGTTGATGTTGATGTTGATGTTGATGTTGATGTTGATGTTGATGTTGATGTTGATGTTGATGTTGATGTTGATGTTGATGTTGATGTTGATGTTGATGATGTTGATGTTGATGTTGATGTTGATGTTGATGTTGATGTTGATGTTGATGTTGATGTTGATGTTGATGTTGATGTTGATGTTGATGTTGATGTTGATGTAGATGTAGATGTTGATGTTGATGTTGATGTTGATGTTGATGATGTTGATGTTGATGTTGATGTTGATGTAGATGTTGATGTTGATGTTGATGTTGATGTTGATGTTGATGTTGATGTTGATGTTGATGTTGATGTTGATGTTGATGTTGATGTTGATGTTGATGTTGATGTTGATGTTGATGTTGATGTTGATGTTGATGTTGATGTTGATGTTGATGTTGATGTTGATAGTGATGTTGATGTTGATGTTGATGTTGATGTTGATGATGTTGATGTTGATGTTGATGTTGATGTAGATGTTGATGTTGATGTTGATGTTGATGTTGATGTTGATGTTGATGTTGATGTTGATGTTGATGTTGATGTTGATGTTGATGTTGATGTTGATGTTGATGTTGATGTTGATGTTGATGTTGATGTTGATGTTGATGTTGATGTTGATGTTGATGTTGATGTTGATGTTGATGTTGATGTTGATTTTGATGTTGATTTTGATGTTGATGTAGATGTTGATGTTGATGATGTTGATGTTGATGTTGATGTTGATGTTGATGTTGATGTTGATGTTGATGTTGATGTTGATGTTGATGTTGATGTTGATGTTGATGTTGATGTTGATGTTGGTGTTGATGTTGATGTTGATGTTGATGTTGATGTTGATGTTGATGTTGATGTTGATGTTGATGTTGATGCTGATGATGTTGATGTTGATGTTGATGTTGATGTAGATGTTGATGTTGATGTTGATGTTGATGTTGACGTTGATGTTGATGTTGATGTTGATGTTGATGTTAACTGTTATGTTGATGTTGATATTGATATTGATGTTAATGGTTATGTTGATGTTGATATTGATGTTGATGTTGATGTTGATGTTGATGTTGATGTTGATGTTGATGTTGATGTTGATGTTGATGTTGATGTTGATGTTGATGTTGATGTTGATGTTGATGTTGATGTTGACGTTGATGTTGATGTTGATGTTGATGTTGATGTTGAGGTTGATGTTGATGTTGATGTTGTTGTCGTTGTGTTGTTGTTGTTGTTGTGTTGGTGTTGGTGTTGGTCTTGGTGTTGCTTTTGCTTTTTTTTATTTGCTTCTCCATTGGTTGTGGCTTTCCTTGGTGCGTTAACTTTGCCTTAGCTGCATGCAATTAACCCAGCAAAAGTGATGCATATGCGTCACATTTGACGGTTCCCTAAGGGGCCTCATGACGACGTCAATTTTTTTTTGTTATTTTTAGCATGTGTCCGAAGGCCTCACCTTAATTTTCGTTCCTTAAAATTTACTGTTACGCCAGTAGTCACGAAATTAAAATTCCATGCAACGTTTTTTCATGGTTGTAGCATTTTTACTGCATTATGTGGTTGCCAACCTGAAATCATGACGAAAAGAATTTTTTTTATAATTTAGTTGTGACGCCTAATAACGCATCTATGCTTTCGTAAAACAAAATTTACCGCAGCACATCTCCTGAGTGAGTAATAATTCCATGAAACGATATTACATTTCTGTTGCATATGCTGCTATATTCACGACCCGGTGAGATCAGAATTTTTTTTATTTTTGTCGTAAGGCCAAGTATAAATCCTTCATTTTCCTTTTTAAACATTTATCGCAGCTTATATATATACTCAACGAGTAAAAAATTAATGCAACGCTGATGCATGATTTTTGCATTGTTGATCTTTGAGATTTGCATTGTTGATCTGCGTCCCCATGACGTCAGAAATTGTTTGTCTTATTTTCTTGTGAGGGCCTAAAAATAAAAATGATTAAATAAAATTGTCTTTTGTTAGGATGCTAAATAATGTTTCTAAGAGTTCTATGGCGCTATATCATAATTTTTACAAAAATTAATTATTTTATAATTTTCGCATATGTGTATCATAAACACTGTTGTAGCAAGTTGTTCACGTGTCGTACCCAGAATAGAATAAAAGTTCTTATATTAAATGATCATGGAGGTAGGTGTTTTTAGAGCCACGTACTCAAAGTTCTTTGCACTTACCTGCAACGTGGTTTTGAACAAATAAACGTAATTTCGAAGATATGAACACATTGTCATAAAGCATTGAACTTTTACATACTCTTCCTCTCTCTCTCTCTCTCTCTCTCTCTGTGTCTAGCTAGCTCGTTGTCACTGCCACCCTTTTGTCCCTTCGAAACTCTTTAAGCACCACTTTAAGCAGTGCTATACTTTTCTTCTTGTTCGCACTTTTACGGTGCAATAACTTGTGTATATTTTGTAGAGATAAAAGCACAATTTAGCACGTCAGACAGTTTTACACTTTCACAGCAAGCGAGATAAGAAAAAACATTTAAGTGGAATCGCGGAATGGCGAATGACGAGGGCAGCGACGCGGTAGCGAGTTGAGCAGGATAAACTTTTTCTCTTGTATTTAATTTGTTTTCAATACTTTGTGTGCTTAAATCAGCAAAATGTTAGCTGTATGGAAAAGGAGAAGAATGGATTTATTTTCGCTGAAAATTTAATTTTGTCTACTTAAGTAGATTATTCAAGTTTGGAAAAAGATAGAATTGGAAAAAGTTTGAATTGGTTGAGCATTGGTAAATTAAAGCTAAGAATTGGGTCGAATTTTTGGACAAGGCAAGTTTATCTCCTGGGAACAATGCAAAAAAATTGGGCGGTTTTGCATTTTTTTTTGTGAATTTTCGTTTTTTTTTGTTTTTGGGTAATTTTTCCAAAAATTTTTACTCAGATCTGTTGTTAAATATTTTTATAATCTTACATTAAATTTGGATCAGGGAAATTACGCCCGAAAAATTTTGAAATAAAGCCCGAAAAACTGATAAAACTTTCGGTAGTTTTTCTATTTTTTCAAATTTCTATTTTTTTCAGGCTTAATTTCCAAACCATTCGGGAATAATTTCCTTCTTTCAAGCTCAAGTGGCATTTCAAATTCGGGCGTTTCTCCAAAATTCGATGTTTTGGAAATTAGGGCTTTTTTGCCATTTCTTTTTTTTGGGCGTAAGTTAAACGGCCGTAAATTCTGTAAGCCGGGATATACATAGATCTGCCGCTGGAACTCTCAGTAATAACTTTTGCCGAAGCAACTTAATATTTTGGTTTTTAAGTCAAACTGTTTTAACCCTCTGCAACTGACGTGCTCCAAATTTAACAATATTCCTGACGTGGGGTCTAGTACAGTTCAATTTTAAACTGATTTTTTATGATGAAGTTTTTGACTGTAACTCTCTTGATCTTATTCCATATAACAGCTAATAATTACTTATTAGGCTAACATAAGAATAAAATTTGAAATAAAATACTTTTTTTTAAAAGATAAAAACGAATTTTTTATCTTCGAATTTCACGTTTGAAAGCACGAAGTTTTGATTTTCGGTGTCTGTCAGACTACGACGTCAGCTGCAGAGGGTTAATTTTACGAGGGTTACTATTTATATTTCTGGCCTTATAATGAAAAGCGAAAGTTTGGAAAATCATTGACCACGTAATTTTTTTTTCATTTCCGGGAATAAAAAAAAAAAACAATCAGGAATTCGATATTTTGGCAGCTCAAAAAGCTCTTTGTTATTGCATTGTCGGAATGCAACATAATTCGCATATTCTATGGGCGTGTACCATTCAGAATTGATCATCCTACTTTGCTCTAATTCCACTGTTGTCATATGACCGGTAATACCGAAGTAATAGGCAACCATTTGCAACCATCTTTCACGCAGAACTTTTGTTGGTTTTAGCTCGTTTTGAAAGACAGTCGGTTGCTGCTTTGTTTCGGCCTCATATGCATAAATCCATGATTCGTCACCTTTGTGGATATTACACAGCCTTTATAGAGCTATGAAATTTATAGTGGTCATTATTTGCAAAATATAGGGATGATAATTTTTGCGTTGTTGGCGATTTTAATCTTAGTAAATTAAACTGGGTTTCTTCTTCTGATGACAACATATGTGTGCCAACAAATGTCAACCAAGCACAAATGCATCTTATCGATAGTTTCTTTAGTATGGATTTGATACAAATAAATTATATTTTTAATAAACTATCTAAGTTACTTGAGTTAATGTTTATATCTAAGTCTCTTAATTATGATTTATATGAATGCCCATTTCCTATATCCGTATTTGGTATTCAACACTCTGCGCTTAATTTTAATATTGAATTCTATGATTTTCTGACCATTACTAGTTCTGAGGAACATCATTATAATCTTAAAAATTGTAATTTTGAAACTATTAATCGGCTCATTAATGATATTAATTGAAATTCGCTTTTTGATAGTCCGGATGCTTCGAAATGTTTTGATATCTTTTTAAGTAATTTATCAAATATATTTACTTCTAAAATTCCTTTAAAGAAGAAAATCCATAAGCTTCCTTGGTACACTAAGGACTTAAAAAAATTGAAGAATTTACGTAAAAAATTCTTCAATGAATTTAAAACCAGGGCTGTGGAGTCGGTTCGAAAAATAACGACTCCGACTCCGCCAAATATTAAAGCATCAACTCCGACTCTGACCTTACTTACTTACTTATCTGGCGCTTACAACCGTAAGTCGGTTTTGGCCTCGTATAAGAAATTGCGCCAGCCATTTCTGTTCTGCGCTTGCTGGCGCCAGTTGGAAACACCAAGTGTAGTCAGGTTATCCAACACCTGATCCTTCCAACGAAGATGTGGGCGTCCTCTTCTGCGTTGACCACCACCGGGCACCGAATCGAATATTTTTTTCGCTGGAGCGTCGTTTTCCATTCGCTCAACATGACCTAGCCAGCGGAGCCGCTCGATTTTGATACGCTTAACTATGTCGATGTCAGCGTACAGCTCATACAGCTCGTGGTTCCATCGAATTCGGTACTCGCCATTGACGCAGATTGGACCGAAGATCTTACGAAGGATCTTTCTCTCGAAGGCTCCCAAAGTCTTTTCATCAGAACTGCTCAACGTCCAGGTTTGTGCTGCATATAATAGGACGGGCATGATTAGTGACTTATAGAGCGTGAGTTTTGTTCGTCGAGAGAGGGCTCTGCTTCTCAATTGCCTACTCAGCCCAAAGTAACACCTGTTGGCAAGAGTTATCCTTCGCTTTATCTCAATACTGACATCGTTGAAAGAGTTTACGCTGGATCCCAGGTAGACGAAGTCCTTAACAACCTCGAAGGAGATGTTGTCAACAGTGACGTGGTTTCCAAGACGTTCACTACAAGACCCATTCGACTCGACTCTTTCGCTAACCTGGAGAATGCTGCGCTGACTTCGCGCGTATTATGGCCAATGATATCGATATCATCAGCATACGCCAGCAGCATAATACTTTTGTAGAATATCGTGCCGCTGCGTCTCAAATCAGCAGCTCGGATGATCTTCTCCATCATCAGGTTGAAAAAGTCGCACGATAAGGAATCACCTTGTCTGAAACCTCGTTTGGTATCGAATGGAGGAGTGAGGTCCTTTCCAATTTTAACTGTGCTGCTGGTGTTGCTCAGTGTCATTCTGCAAAGGCGGATGAGCTTTGCAGGAATACCAAATTCAGACATGGTGGAATATAGATGATTCCTTATTGGACTGTCGAAGGCGGCTTTGTAATCGACAAAAAGATGGTGTGTGTCGATTTGTTTTTCTAGGGTCTTCTCCAAGATTTGTCGTAGCGTAAATATCTGGTCTATGGTGGATTTGCCAGGTCTGAAGCCACACTGATAAGGTCCAATCAGCTGGTTTACGATGGGCTTCAGTCTTTCACATAGTACGCTCGACAGGACCTTATATGCGATATTCAGAAGGCTTATCCCACGGTAGTTGGCGCAAATTGTGGGATCGCCTTTCTTGTGGATTGGGCAGAGCACACTGAGGTTCCAATCGTTTGGAATGCATTCTTCCGACCATATTCTGCATAGAAGCTCATGAATGCATTTAAATAGAGCTTCGCCTCCATTCTTGAAGAGCTCAGCAGGTAAGCCATCGGCTCCTGCGGCTTTGTTGTTTTTAAGCCGAGCTATAGCTTTCAAGACTTCACTATGGTCGGGCAGCGGAACTTCAACGCTGTCGTCCAAAATTGGGGATTCCGGAATATCATCTCTATTGGCGGGATTGTTGTCGTCGTCGCCATTCAGAAGCCTAGAGAAGTGTTCCCTCCACATCATCAGTGTACTCTGGATATCTGTCACTAGATTCCCATTTTCATCCTTGCAGGAAGAGGCCCCGGTCTTGAAACCATCGGCCAGGCGTCTTATTTTTTCGAAAAATTTTCGGACCTCATTCCTGTCACCATGCATCTCAATTTTCTCGCACTCACGCATTTCCGCTTCCCTTTTCTTTCGCCTGAAAATGCGTCTCTCTTCCCTCCTCTTCTCTTTGTATCGCTCCTTAGCAGCACGCGTTACAACCGACTGCAGGGTGGCTTTGTAGGCGGCATCTTTTTCTGCAGTGGCGTCGCGACACTCTTGGTCGTGCCACTGGTTTCGGCGAGGGCGGTGATAGCCAATCACCTCTTCGGCAGCCGTACGCATAGAGTGGAAAATGTGATTCCACTGCGCGCATATATCGTCGATCGGAGGAGTGCTTTCTTGAAGCAGGAGTGAGAGTCGAGTAGCGAAGTCTTCGGCTGTTTGCTTTGATTGCAGCTTTTCGACGTCTAGCTTTCTTTGTGCTGGATTGCGCGCATTCTTGGTTGCGCACAGGCGTGTACGGATCTTGGCTGCGACAAGATAATGATCCGAGTCTATATTGGCACCACGGATCGTGCGTACATCTAAAACACTAGAAGAGTGCCTTCCGTCAATCAAAACGTGATCAATTTGGTTGCGCGTCTTTTGATCAGGAGACAGCCAAGTTGCTTTATGAATATTGAGATGCTTGAATCTAGTGCTACTAACGACCATGTTTCGCGCTGCGGCAAAGTCAATCAGCCTCATTCCGTTATCGGAGGTATTGTCGTGGAGGCTGAACTTTCCGACTGTTGAACCAAAGATATTTTCTTTTCCCACCTTGGCGTTGAAGTCACCAAGCACGATTTTTATGTCGTGGCGGGGGCTGCGCTCATAGGCCTCTTCAAGGCGCTCGTAGAAGCTGTCTTTGGTCTCATCGTCCTTATCTTCTGTCGGAGCGTGCGCACAAATCAGGCTTATGTTGAAAAATCTTGCCTTGACACGGATTATGGCAAGTCGTTCGTTCACAGGTGTGAATCGCAGAACATGATGTCGTAGTCGCTTGCCAACCACGAATCCGCATCCAAATTCGTGCTTCTCCGCATGGCCGCTGTAGTAGATATCACAGGATGCTTGCCGTGAGCAACTCTGACCATAAAATTAAAAATCATTTAATTTTTTTTTTCATGCATAAAATTTGTATGTATATATCTTTTTAATAAGGAAGTTAAAAATATGAGGAAAGTAATTAAAATTCAATTAAATTTAAAATAGAAAAAGTGTGATTTGTGAGATATGTTTTTCGCAAATTGCGTCCATTTTAAAGTTGTCATAATCAACCCACCGAACAGACTGTTCAAGGTATTGTGATCAAATTTCGCACCAGTTTCACTTTATTGAACATTAATCCACTAACCCGTATGCGAAGAGTGCGTACGGAGGAGAATTCTCAACAATTGGGCTTTTGTTATTCGTCCACCTGGAACATTTTACGTACACTAAGAAAAAAAATATTAAATTTATCCAAAAACTTTTAATTTATCCAAAAATCGAGTCATTTTTGCACCAATAACGCATTTGCATAAATCGGCTACGTCAATATTTAAAATTCATTTAAAAACTTTTTCAATTAAATAAAATATTTAAACAGAAATAATAAAAAAATGCACGATTTTTTTTTAAATATCTTTCAAATATTTACTATTCGAAAATAAAACTATCATATCTAAAGGAAATTTATATAAAAAATATTGAAATTAAAAAAAAATATATTCAAATATGTCTCACGAGCTGCGTCCATTCATGCCATTTGCATGGTTATTTTATTTTCTTTTTTCGTTCCTTAATGTTATACTATTTTTGATAGTCGGTGCAATATAATGGCACCTAATGTACTATTTTTGATAGTCGGTGCAATATAATGGCACCTAATGTCAAAAATAGTATACAACTATAGAACGCAAAATTATGAAAAAATAAAAAAGCAAAATATGCAGGCAAATGACAATCGGTGCGACACATTCGTGGGAAAATGCCGAGTTGTCACTCTACCCTACATAATTGCATTATTTGAGTACGCAATCGCTCATACGTACGGCCAAATATCCCTGCTATATTACCCTTGCAACAAAAACGAAATGAAAACTATAAGAAACCTGCAACTGCAAGAAATAAACAGCAGGAACAGAGTGCGATGCTGTTGCTGCTTGTCGGAATATGTGTGTACGTGTGCGATGCTGTTGCTGCTTGCTTGTATGGAATATGTGTGTACGTGTGTGGTATAATTAAAATTCAAATACGGGAAAAAAGCGAGTTGTAAGGAAAACATTTGATTTATCTACGTAAATATTTAAATAAAATTTATACTGAGGCGTATAATGTCACGGCTCAGAGAAATGAAACCAGGCAAAAAAAAACAAAAATAGATTTTTCGCGCTATTATGTTTGCAAATCGAAAGTATTCATCGTTAAGTAACGGGAAATACGAATGTTGAACAAAGAACAGCATTAATTACTTAATTTTTTGTCATATTTCAACGTGTTGCTTGCGCTTGTGAAGATGTCAGAAAAATCCACATTTAAAAAAAAGGTAATTATTATGGGTTTATTTCAAACTTTTTATTACATTTTTGATTTGTTACAATAGTGTAGATCTTTCTTTACTAAAATAAGTCAAAATTGTAATCAAAAGTATTTGTGATACACATGTTTGATCAAGTTTAAACTTGCTTCCAATTGTGTTGTTACGTTATAAGACTAAATATGTAAACAGTTTTTTTTACATACAATTCAAAAATTTAATAAAATGAATCAGTTGAATATTTCCATTAATTTTTGTCAAATCTTCAATTCATAATATAAAATGTTTAAATATGTTGTTCATCTTAGCCTCAGAGGTGATCAAACATATGTAACGTTATATGACATTTTGGCACTTGAGTGCATAAGGACAGTTTACTAGTTTTATAATCATTTTTATATTAAAGCAACCATTGAGCAAGGCTCAGAGAATTAAAAATTATTTCGAAAAGCTGAAAACGAACAAAAAAAAAATATGAAGAAGTAAAAAAAAACAAGCTGAAGCTCAGAAAAAGTACCGGTTGAAAAAAAAAAGAACTTGAAGAAAAGTTGCCAGATGAACAACGCCAAAAGATAATTAAAAAACGCCTTGATACCGTTCGGGAGCGTGTTAAACAATTCAGAGAGCGGTTAAAAATAAAACAAAATCAACGTGAAATTGAGTCTTCGGCAAGGCCTACAGATAGGTTAAATGCCGTTGTCCAAGCAAGTTATACTTGCCCTCAAACTCTTGGTAAAGCTTTGAAAAAAGTAACACGTGCCCTTCCTGGCTCACTGAAAAAGAAAAAAGCAGTTTTGTTGCAAATTTTTACAAAACTAGATGAAGCTGAAAAAAAAGATTTAGTGCAAGTGATAACGTCGCCTCCGCCGACAAAAATACACTCTTCATTTGAGTACACAAATAAGATTAACTGCGCTATCCAAAGTTCCTTAGGTAGGGATGACATCTCAAGAGTTTCACCGAAAGCAAAAGATGTTAAAACATATTCTTGTCCTACAACTGGAAATGAATTAGTACTGCCCACCAGATATATGGTTTTATCCATGAAGGAGGCATACGCACTTTTTGCTGATGAAAGGAATAACGCAAGCGAAGGTAATTTGAAGCTTCAAATTATATATAATTGGAATTATTTTATTCTTTTGATATTCTTTTTCAGGTGTCTGTAGTCTTGCACATTTCAAAAGACAACGACCACCTAATATTAAACTGATAAATGATCTACCTCACAATATGTGTATATGTTCGTATCACTCAAATTTTATAGAAGCTGTTGCTGCTCTGCATAAGAGTGTACCAAGTGTGCCGGATTACAACAATGTGTTTGTAAGCCAGTTCCTATGTGAAAACTCATCTATGAACTGCTGGTTTTCAAAATGTGAAAAATGTTCTGGAATTTCAGTTATACAGTTAAAAGGTTTAGTTGGCGAATCATCCCTTGGTCTAAATGTATCATGGAAAATTTGGAAAAAAACCCTGAAGAATAAACGAGTGGAAAGACTTGAAGAAACTGGGACGCTGTGTGACTAATTGCTCATATTTCAGCTATATCGCCGCAATTTCTAAGTCACAGCTACATTAAACGGGAACAATCTCAATCATTTCATTTCTATGATCGCCCACGAGCTTCAAATGTTGAATATGGTGATGAAGGCTTGTTACAAATTGACTTCGCAGAAAATTTTGTTTGTGAGAGCCAAGATGAAGCTCAGAGCGCTCACTGGAACCAGCGTCAACTCACTTTGTTTACGTCTGCACAGTATTATAACGAAGTCTTCCAATCGAGAGTAATTGTGTCCGATAACTTAATGCACACTAAGGAAACCATGTCCTGTATTTGAATAAATTGCTATCAACACTTCCAAGCACATTGAAAATTTTGAAAATTTGGAGCGATGGGCCATCTTCCCAGTTTAAAAATAAATATATTGCAGCAATTATTCCGGTTTTCGAATCCAAATTTAATATAAAAATTTTGTGGAACTACTTCGCAACCTCCGATGGGAAATGTTGTGTTGACGGCATTGGAGCTACAGTAAAATCAGTCGTTCGAAAGCACATCAGAGTTCGCGACTGTTTTGTCAACAATGCTTCTGACTTCATTAAGGCGTTCAACAGAACTGAGTCAACAATTTTGGTAGAAGAAGTAACCAATATTGAAATCAGTGAAATTAACTCAGGCTGCCATATTCTCAAGTGCTAAGAATATTCGCAACATATCCTGCGCTCATCACATACAGTTTTCTGATGGCAAAATTATAACATACGATGTATCAAAATCTTTATACAGCAAAGAGCTTTAAAATTCATTACTTTTTAAGTTTAAAACAGTACAAAGTCAAAGTGTTCAATTCAGATATTTTAAGTTTACATTACTTTATGTAAAAGGCAAAAAAACAATAAATTAAATATGAATATATTACTCTACATTTTCGTTTATTATTATATTATATTATTAGGGGGCTATATTTGTCTCCCCACTAAAATGCATTTTTACAGTAACGTTTAAGACTTTTTCTGTGTATCGTTATAAGACACCTTTTTCATTAGAAATAATCATTGAAAATATATTTTTTCAGCACATACATGTAGTTTCACTCAATAAATCAAACTCTTTAGAATTACATTTTTTATTAAATTTTATTAATAGTTTATAATATAAGCTTAATTAACAAATGTAGTTCGTAGTTTTGTAAAATGTAGTTTTATAATGTAAGCACACACGAGATTTAGTTTAACTTATTATATTATTTATATGTAAATACTTATAAGACACACGTCTTTTTTTATTTACTGCCCTTTTTCTACTGCCACGCTTCGTTCATTATTTTTGAAATCATTTGTCGGTTTTGCGTTACTTTTGCTCGTTCGTCAAGTCAGTGTTGTCCTTTAATATTTCTTGTAACCCGTGTTGCATGTCTATCGCCCGTGTCGAGTACCGTACGTGTTGCATGTCTATCCTCCGTGTTGAGTACCGTCCGTATTGTTGGTTCGTCGTCCGTTTGGCCTATTCCCACATACATATTTTTTCTTTTTAATTTAATCCTTCTTATTTCCGGTCGCAAAGTAGCAAAAAAATAGATACAGCAGAATTACTGATTTTTAAAAACAAATATAGCAATCTCAAAACGCACTTCCGAAATTGTGTAAAGTTATAAGCCACTTTGAAAAGGCTATATTTCAAAAACTCTATAATAATGAAAAAATGTTTTTCCCACAAACTGTGAGTCTAACGGAGATTTACAAGCTAACATAAAAAATTTAAAATTCGAAAAGACGCGTTCGAATGTAACGTTATAAGGCGTGAGCCGTGACCATATGCGTTATTTCCGTTAGTGTAAGGACCTCGGTATGAAATTATACAAAATAGAGCTGGTGCAAGAACTGAAGCCCGGTAACTTATCCTAACGTGGTTTGTTTGGTGAATGGGCCTAAGAAAAGTTGGATATAGATCCAATTTTTTACAGAAAAATCGTCTTTAGTGACGAAGCTCACTATTGGGTCATTGTGTACGTCAATAAACAGAATTGTCGAATTTGCTCTGAAGAGCAGCCAGAAGCAGTTCAAGAACTGCCAATGCATCCTGAACAATGCACTATTTGGTTCGGTTCGCGGGTCGATGGCATCATTGGACCGTTCTTATTTAAAAGAATGAAAATAACTTCGTTACAGTCAAAATGGAAGAATTGAACGGTGCCACATGGCACGCGATAACATGGACCTATTGAAAGGCGAGTTTGGTGAGCAATTAATCTTACGTTTTGGAGCAGTTTAATGGCTGCCAAGACCTTACAATTTGACCGCACTAGACTATTTTTTGTGGGGCTAAGTGAAGTCTCTCATGAACAGGGACAAGCCAGCCACAATTGCAGCCCTGGAAGACAACATAACAGTTGCCAATGGTGAGATACCAACCGAAATGCTAGAAAAGGTATGCCAAAAATTGAAGCTCACGGTTGGACCACCTCAGGCGTAGCCGCGAGCAAAATGTACATGAAATAATCTTTAAAAAGTAAATGACAGATATTGATGTATCGCCCAAATAAATATTTCAGTCACTATAGCAAATTTTGTTTTGTTTTTTTTTAATTTTCAAAAACCAAACGCTAAGAAAATCACCCTTTATATCTATTAAACTTATAGATATGTTTTATCTATAAGAAAACTACTATAAGAAAAACTGACAAGAAAATTATTTGAAATATTTTTTCGATTGAAATCACTCATGAAACTCATAGTAAAAAATCAAAACTTTTTTAATATTTGGCAACTGATTGATAAACTGATTAAAAAACTAGATACGACACCTCAAGTACCAACAGACGACTTATTTTCAACAACTAGCAAGCAGTTTATCAACCGGTTTTGATATTAGTTGTTCGTCTATAGGACCCTTTACAAATTAATGTTAAAAATTAATAATTTTTCTATAAGATTTTGTGCCATGGCGATATTCGTTAAAAATATGTATTGATTTTTTTTTTATCGGAGTCGGAGTCGGTGCATTTTCTAAGACTCCGCCTCCTTTACTCAAAAATCTTTACCGACTCCCACTCCGACTTCGCAGCCCGGTTTAAAACTACTGGCAACTTTGAGTGCAAAGCAAAATATATACACTACTCGCTTGAATTTAACGTTTTGAATAAATTTCTTTATAAGCAGTATATTTTAAATACTGAAAATCGCATTAAAACTCATGCCAAATCGTATTGAAGCTTTATTCAACCCAAAAAGGGTTCATCAAACATTCCTTTTTCCATATATTATAATATCCAATTCCGTAAATGACTGAGTCCAATTGTTAACAAATTTTTTTTAAATCAAATTTTGTCGAAAATCTTGCACTGGTTAACTCTTATGACAATGTTGATATTGTTGACTCCTACCTTAACTTTGGTAATTTATCGGTTACACTTTCCGACGTTGCAACTGCTATTGGTCACTTGAAAAACTCAGTTACATGTGATCTTGATGTTAATAAGTTAATTTTTGTTGAAAAAATGTGCTCAGTCTCTATCTTTAAAAAAAAAAAAAATAAATAACTGACCATTTCAGCCCTTGAAAGGACTTTGACCTAGATTCTTATGATCAATTGTGTTGTGCGTGTTATTAAGTTTGTACACAAATCGACCGAGAACCGGACCTACATGTTTAACGCCGACTCCGAACGGCGATGAACGGAATGTTCTCGTTCCCAAGAAACTTTGCATGGCATTTTGATTACTCTCTGAGGTTTGCCATTGTCTGCAGAGAGGTGACGGCCGTACAGAAAAATTATTTTAATTCAAATAATTTTCTGTCGCTGCTGGGGTTCGAACCTGGGTCTCCAAAGTTCGTTGACATAGCGGCCACGCACTTTAACCAACTACGCCACGGACGCCACAGTCTCTGTCTTTACCTCTTTTTATAATTTTTAATAAATTTTTTATTGCTGGTGTTTTCATTGACAAATGGAAAGTTTCGCTCATAGCGATGGTCTTCAAATCTGGCAACACATATGATGTTCTGAATTATAGACCAATTTATAAGTTGACCAATATTTCAAAGCTTTTTGAAAAAATCGTTAAAGATAAAATGTACTTTGCATTAAAAAAGCTCATATGCATAAATCCGTGATTCGTCACCTTTGTGAATGTTACACAGCCTTTGATGCAGTTTCATCCTATTTTTTCAAAATTTCCTTGCTCCAATGGACATGATTCTTTTTTTTCATTGTTTGTCAGATTATGCGGGATCCAAAGCAAACTTTGGATTAATCTTTACTGCCAAATGATCATGCAATAACTTATTCATGCTTGTCATACTAATACCCAAAGATACCTCAATTTCCCGGTATGTTACATGACAATCTTGCTTTATCAGTTCACATGCAGCTCGTTCGATATTTTCTGGCAGAGCAATCGATTTTGGGCTTCACGGAATTCGTCACGGAATTCGTCCTTAAGCCAACACCGGCCACGATTGAATGTGTTGTACCGGTTTTTATACCAATGACGTTAGTTTTTTCATCGATGCATTCTTGTCTTGATATTGCACGTCGAAAGTTATGAAAAATAATCGCACGAAAATGTTCACGAGTTAATTCCATTTTCTGCCCGAAATGAATTTGTCAAGTTACTTTAAGCAAAATGTTTTGAATAAGGGCATGTTCAACAATGTCAAGTTTGCAATGGAATCATCAGATAGTAAGTGTTCACATTATTTGCTGTCAAGGCCAGAAATATTAATAGCAACCCTCATGTTATCTTATTTTTTTATCCTTTTTTCTCAAACAACTTACTCTGCTTTCTGAACCCATTACTATTTTTATTTTTTTTTTGTTTTTTTTTCAAAAGTCAATGAGTTAATTTAAAATTTCGTACGAAAAGTTTTCTCTTATCTCCTAAGCTTAGCCAGAACAATCCCATGCAATGTCGGTGCGTTATGAAAAATTATTTTTTTTCAACAATTTTGGAAACGTGCACCTCACAGGTGCAGGTGATAAGTAATATAACGACGAAAATATCCCGAAATTTTATGCCAAATACCTTTTATTTGAACATTTTTTTCATACCACCATCAACCATGACAAAGTTATTTTTTAAAAAGCAGTTTTTAGTATCTTTGATGCAAGATGGTACACTCCAGGTCGGAAATATGTTGATTTTTATCAGGATCACTACCGAAAAATATACTAAAAAAAAAAAAAACTAATTTGCAAGGCAACGACGTATTTTGATCTCCACCAACTGGACTGACTTACTCAAATGACAAAAACTACAAATAACAAAGAGAACTAGAAAAAGAAAAGACTAAGAAGCTTGTCCAAGTAAATCCAATTTCAGAAAAAAACTGAACAAGCTTGTCAACAGTTTGACTTTTGAAGTTTTAAAAGAAAAATGCAAGAAAGTCTTGTATTGTCCTCATTTTTGCTCGTGCATTTTTTGCCATTGTGCTCTTGACAGTTTTTACGTTCTGACATTCTCTGTTGGATAATTTTACTTCTTTTTACTACGCGCTGAATGGACACTTTTTCTTGGTGGACACTAGCAAAAAACAAAAAACAAACGTTGAAAAACAAAACTTAAAAGCTCAGCAAACTAAAATAAAAGTGCTTTTTACAGTTTTCATTTTTTTGTTTTGCTAAAAAGAACACTAACTCCTTTTGTTTAGTCATAGCAAAGAGAAAAAAAAAAATATAAAACATTTTTCCTAAGAAGTTGCCTTTGTACACATAAAATAATAAAAAATATACAAATAAATGTGATGCACATTTTTCCGATTTCTGACATTTTTTTTCGTTTCTGACAACTTATTAAGTTCGCTCACTTCCTTTCTCTTGCACTCACGCTCATGGTCATGAGTCGGAGAACTTTAGCAACTACTTTTTGTAAGTTTTAAAAGTTGTGCATACCAAAGGTGTTGAGTGTGTTACTGTGAAAAAAAATTATGAAAAAGAGTTTACTTTTTTTTTTTGTTTTGTTTGTTCAAAAAGTGAAAGTGGACAAACAATTTTCACCCTGAACAATGATAAAGGGATTTTTTAATAAGCATGCAAAGTCAGGCTCCATTGAGTTGATTTAGAGAATTTTTAAGTTACCCTTCCTTAAATTCCTCTTCACTCGAATCTTGTGTTTGTGAAACTTTGGCAAAAAGTTGGCATAGAAAAATGTTCCTTAATGTGTTGTAAAAAATTAATAACACTGAATAAATTTTTTTTTTTAATAGAGGGGACAAAAAAAAAACACATTTTAAGTGTACCGGCGTTTTGAAAGTTTACGTATGAGTCTTATTTTAGGGAGGATTTAAGTTTCCCCCTTTTTGAACATTCTTATAGTGAATCGGCATAGGAAATCGTGTTATCCTTACATTTTAGGTGTTCTGAACATTTGTGTAAAATACTACGAGGAATATTTTTTGTTTTTTTTATTTTTTTTTTTATTTTTATTGCAAAACTCTTGGCAACGTTAAAAATAAGTTAGCTGTATCGTAGACATATGCATAAATTTTGACGTGACAGTGTATCTTTATGCTTGTCCTTATTCTTGTCCCTACCCTTTCATCTGTTCCCAAAGTCGTCTTCATTATTATACTTACTTTATTCTAATAACTAGCAGGCCACAGTGGCCGTTTTTTTATCTTGATCCATAGTTCATCTTTATCAATTTAAAAGAAAACTTATTGACTCACACAATGTCATTTCTATAAAAGCGGAAAAGTCAGCCGTTTGTTTCTCTTGCTGATTTATAAATCACAGGAAAACCACTGTCAAAACATTTGTAGAAGAGATATGTATAAATGTAGGTATGTATACATACCTACACACATATATATTATACATCAAGTCGGATTGAGTCTCATTGAAAGTGCAGAGAGAAAAAGCCGACAAACTCCATATAAAAAAAAATTCTTGAACATGCTGAAGCTGGCTCAATGCATTTTGGATCTTTTAACTGCTCTCTCTGCGGTCTCATGACTGCATGAATATTTTGTCTATTTTTGACCTGAGCTATTAAAGAGAGAGAAATTAAGAAAAAGCAACAGAAAAAACAATGTGGAATGCATGCTACAATTTACAAGGTAGGAGTGACAGTTCTTTCGTCTTGCACCAACTGTCAAAAATAGTGTAAATTAGAGAAAGAAAAAAGTAAAAAAGAAAATAGAAAATAAAATTCAAGGGTAATTACAGTCGGTGAAAGACACTCGTGGGAAAATAGCCAGTTGTCACTCTTACCTTGTATAATTGTGAGTAATTGTGAGTAATTGTGAGTAATTGTGAGTAATTGTGAGTAATTGTGAGTAATTGTGAGTAATTGTGAGTAATTGTGAGTAATTGTAAGTAATTGTGAGTAATTGTAAGTAATTGTGAGTAATTGTGAGTAATTGTGAGTAATTGTGAGTAATTGTGAGTAATTGTGAGTAATTGTGAGTAATTGTGAGTAATTGTGAGTAATTGTGAGTGATAGAGAGAGATAGAGAGATAGAGATATAAAGATAGAGATAGAGATATAAAGATAGAGATAGAGATATAAAGATAGAGATAGAGATATAAAGATAGAGAAAGAGATAGAAATATAGATAGAAATATAGATAGAAATATAGATAGAGATAGAGATAGAGATAGAGATAGAGATAGAGATAGAGATAGAGATAGAGATAGAGATAGAGATAGAGATAGAGATAGAGACAGAGATAGAGATAGAGATAGAGATAGAGATAGAGATAGAGATAGAGATAGAGATAGAGATAGAGATAGAGATAGAGATAGAGATAGAGATAGAGATAGAGATAGAGATAGAGATAGAGATAGAGATAGAGATAGAGATAGAGATAGATATAGAGATAGAGATAGAGATAGAGATAGAGATAGAGATAGAGATAGAGATAGAGATAGAGATAGAGATAGAGATAGAGATAGAGATAGAGATAGAGATAGAGATAGAGATAGAGATAGAGATAGAGATAGAGATAGAGATAGAGATAGAGATAGAGATAGAGATAGAGATAGAGATAGAGATAGAGATAGAGATAGAGATAGAGATAGAGATAGAGATAGAGATAGAGATAGAGATAGAGATAGAGATAGAGATAGAGATAGAGATAGAGATAGAGATAGAGATAGAGATAGAGATAGAGATAGAGATAGAGATAGAGATAGAGATAGAGATAGAGATAGAGATAGAGATAGAGATAGAGATAGAGATAGAGATAGAGATAGAGATAGAGATAGAGATAGAGATAGAGATAGAGATAGAGATAGAGATAGAGATAGAGATAGAGATAGAGATAGAGATAGAGATAGAGATAGAGATAGAGATAGAGATAGAGATAGAGATAGAGATAGAGATAGAGATAGAGATAGAGATAGAGATAGAGATAGAGATAGAGATAGAGATAGAGATAGAGATAGAGATAGAGATAGAGATAGAGATAGAGATAGAGATAGAGATAGAGATAGAGATAGAGATAGAGATAGAGATAGAGATAGAGATAGAGATAGAGATAGAGATAGAGATAGAGATAGAGATAGAGATAGAGATAGAGATAGAGATAGAGATAGAGATAGAGATAGAGATAGAGATAGAGATAGAGATAGAGATAGAGATAGAGATAGAGATAGAGATAGAGATAGAGATAGAGATAGAGATAGAGATAGAGATAGAGATAGAGATAGAGATAGAGATAGAGATAGAGATAGAGATAGAGATAGAGATAGAGATAGAGATAGAGATAGAGATAGAGATAGAGATAGAGATAGAGATAGAGATAGAGATAGAGATAGAGATAGAGATAGAGATAGAGATAGAGATAGAGATAGAGATTGTTGTATTTATTTTTTGGCACATTTGTGGTACAGTACTTTTTGAATGGTATAAGTTTGGTATTATTATAAATATTAAAAAAGTGTACGACAATATTCGATATCAATATATAAGATGTAGTAAATTTTTACAATTTTTAGCGCATCTGAGATTGTTTCTAACAGTAGGAGCTTTAACTAAACAAATGACCATATGATTGAATTTTTATTTTAAAGATGTGCTTTTAAAACTGTGAAATTGATAATCCTTTATGGTCGGATACTGATCCGATACTGCAACAAGAAAATTGAGTGATGCCTAACAGAGTCGTATGTCAGATTTTAAGTAAATGTTTTTAATGTTAAAGTAAATTTGTAACGGAATTAAAAAATAATTTTTTTTTTTAAATAGCTATGCGTCAACTTTGGCTTTGATTTTGTATTCATAGAGAATGGTATCGAACTGAAATCATCTTCTGTTAAGCTATAAGCTATAAAAAAAACAATTCTGCCGCAAAATTTATAATTTTTAATTTTTTTCTTTATTGATGAATAATACACTTACATACATTTGTTTTTTTTTGTAACTTTTGTTTAATTCTTATTTTAAGTCACTTAAAACATAGATGTACGTATATAACTACTCACACATATCTTTGAGTTGATATTATTCAAAATTATGCTATTTTAAAGAAAGTGTTGAAAATTTTTTTGGAATTTTTATTTACAATAAAAAAAAGAGAAAAAAAGGGAAGAGAAAATTTTTATCAGTACAAGCAAACAGCTTGTTTCAATATCATTTAACTTACTTGAGTTTTGTTTTTTATTTCAATATTTTTTATATATTAGAGTTTTATTTACATAAAAGGCATTTTTTCTTAATTTTAATGTTGCATATGTATTAAAATGTAAATGCAACATATATATCTGGAATTTCGTGATATAATTATTTCTCCTGTAAACGGCACTTAACCATAATCAACTTAACGTATCTAATGTGAAAGCTTTCAGCTTATGAATTGAATTTTATTTTTTCATCACTTATTTTATTTAAGTGTTTATGTGTGCTTATATTTTTATTCAATTTTTGCTTGTATTTGTTATTTTGTGCTTATTTGTCAATCAGCTTAAAATACATTTTTATTGCATGCAATTAACTGTGGCTGATAACAAAACATCAAAGCAATCTTTTTGTATTTTTTTCCAGTTATAAAAGTGGTAAAATTTTTTTGCAAAATTTTCGTTTTATAACAAAATAAAACGATTCGAAAAATAAATAATAACTCGCTAAAAAGTTGCTAAAAATTAATCGAAGTTTAAGAGCTTTTCTTTTGACGAAAATTTTCTATAGATATAAAATCTTACATGATGTTTTTTTTTAACATTTTTTTTTGTGTTTTAACAGTACAAAAATATTTCGAGTGAAAATTTCTTATAAAATAATTTTGTGTTGTTAACGAACTAGAAAAAGTTTGTTTTTTATGCATTTTTTTTTCAAATATGTTTACAAAATTTTTTTCAAATATGACGAAGAGAATATGATGCAGTTAGCCAAAAGTATCTTTTGGGCAGTAAAGCTGGTTTACAAAACTTGCAAATCAATAATTTTAAATTAGGGACCGTCACGGTTGTACCGCTTTTAAAAAAACTTTGAAATCAATAGTTTTTTTTGTGTTCTATTATTTTTTTAATTTTATTTTAAAAACAATGAGATATTTTTTGGAAAAAATATCATACAATTTGCTTATCTCAAAATTTGTTCATGAGAATAATGAAATTTGATATGGTGGCGAAGATTGTAGGGGGGGGGGGTAGGGGGGGACTATACCATCTGGGAAAAGAAGACATCTTTTCAAAAATTCCTTTGATATCAATAAAAATTCTCTCTAGCATTAAGATATACCCTAAAGATACATCATATTATGAAGGAGGTGATTTAATAATACCAGGGTTGCCTTTTAATTCATGCGCCTAACAACAAAAAAAAAAAAAAGTGGTTAATCAAAGAAAATTATCTTATTATGTTTCGAAGTTTTCTCCAAGATCATCAATACACTTTTGCATTTCGTTGGAACTTTCGTTGGAACTTCGAAACAATTTTTCCACTCTGAATTTGGTACCTTCAAAACCAGGTTTTTGAAGGGCTCAACGGCTTTGAGTGCGCGGATAGAAAAACTCTCATCACGCATTATTTTTTTTAATGTGAGGGAACAAGAAGAAATCATTGGATGCCAAGTCTGGACTTTATGACGAAAAAACCATACATTTCCCGTTTTGAGTGCACAAAAGTCTTTTGTTTGAGCTGATGTGTGACAACTCTCATTATACTGCCGTCATGAGGAAGAGTGCGGCATCTACACATTTCAATATTCTGAGATAAACGACTTACAGTAATTTATCAAAAATTCACTGACTAGGGTTTGGGTGGTTATAAATATTTGCTTCTTCAGCATAGTAATATCCATTTTTTTCAACATTAATGATATCTTAAAGATTTTATTAAAAATGCAAAAAGCTGTGGTACAGACAGCTTTTTTGCTTGAATGATTGCTTTTATTTGTCTTCAACTTCAGGTTGAAATATTTTGCAATTGAGCAAAAAATTCGTAATTTTTATTTCATTTTCTTGAAGATGAAAGCAATAAAACTGATTTTGATTTTCATGCTAAATGCCGCACTCTTCCTTATGACGGCAGTATAGTGATGTAGAATGATCTTCTTTCGGTGGTTGGTTTACCTTAATTCTCCCAGACCATTCAGCACTAACAGTTCTTCTTTGCGCAAGTGGTACTGGTGCGACTGGTTTTTCTGAAAAAATTGGCAACCATTTTCCCTCGTATGACCTTGAAAAAAGCTCGGAAATGCTTGTCTGAAAGCTTATGTTTCCTTTTATGGTATGTTACTTTTTATCCTTGGCTTTATTAAGTTATGTTATAATTTTCTTCGCTTCATCTGAAAAGGTACAGAGCTTAAAACAAAGGTCAAAGTTTATTTCTCTGATTCAAGCTTTTTGAAAAGGTTTATTTTTATTTCAAAGATTATTGAATTTAGAAGAAAAGTGTTTGAAGATAGAAATTAAATCTGTACAGTTATTTTCATATGACTAGTTTATAGGTATGACCAATTGGAAAATTAGGGTCGTTTTTTTTAGAGGTATAGAATCCCCTGGAGTGATAGCTGTCTAAGTAAACCAGTTGTCAAAGTAAACTAGTCGTCAATTAAACACATGTGTTTGAAATTCACAGTATTGGTCAAAAGTAAAGCACCCCCTAAGTCTATTTTATGCAAACATTTCTTTTTTTATGAAAACAAAGTTATTAATGCATGTTAAGGGTACGAGTACCTCATGGTTGCATTAATTATCATGAGATACGCATGGATAATTAGGCGCTTCTGCTTGTAGCTGCAAATTTTTTTTTTTTGAAAAAAGCTTTTCATAGGACTCATTAGTCCTCATATTATTAAATACTCATTGTATTGAATACTCAATTATTGAAGGGTAATTCAGACTACTTCAGAGAACTACTGCGAAGAACGAAAGAAGAGCTTTATGTTAAGCTTTCTTGGAACAATAACTCATTCGCAGCATATTGATAAAATTGTGCGATATATTATGTTAAAAATAAGTTGCATTGTGTATGAAAGTGATGTTCTCTGAAATGCGTGAACCGATTTTGTTTATGGAAATTTCCCATGAAAGGTGACGTCAATACAAAGGTTTTAATGTATAAAGGGTCTTTGTATGCGTATTGGTTAATGAGTTATAGGCATTTGAACATGAGTTTGTGCGTAGATGTATCGTGGTTTGTTCGGATGCTTAAAACTTGAAAACGACTGGACCAAATTGGATACTTCCTTCTGTGAGTTTGTTCGTACTTGTTACGCAAAGGTTTTGAAAAAAATTCACGGAACATTGGACAAGGGGGTGTGGCACCTCCCATACAACCCAAATCTACGATAGCGAATAGCTTCGAAATTATAGGTCGCATAGCATCGGAATTCGGTGTTCCACCTCAATGTAGAAGTGCCGTTCCACCGGTAAAATTTTATGGGTGTTGGACGTGGGGCGTGGCACTTTTTCAGCAGACCAAATTTTCGGTATAACTTTCAAGCTATAAGTCACACATCCATGAAACTTGGTAAGAGCGTACTATTTAGTCGCGTCCTTCGACTAGCAAAATTGAGCAAGAATTGGACAAGGGGGTGTGGCACCGCCCATATAATTCAAAAATATGATATCGAATAGCTTTGGAAATAAATGCGGCATAGCAATAAAACTCAGAATGGAATTACTATTGAGTGATGTCCTCGATTTTTAAAATTTTGAACTTGATAGATTCGTATTCTTGCCACACCTCCTTTTACCGCCCACAAATCCATAAAAATTCTATATTTCCGACGGTTTTGGTCGTATTAGACTACAATTTTGTAATTTATTTTGTAATTTAGTTTGTAATTTGCTCACTGTCAGGAACTGTACTAAGGCTGGGTTGCTACGCCCCCTTTTTATCGCCCACAAATCAATAAAAATTCTATATAAGAAGATTTTGGTGGTATTATACTAAAATTTGATAGTTAATTTTGTTTGCTTTCTGTCGGAAACTGTACTAAATATAGGTTGCCACACCCCTTTTACCGCTCACAAATTAATAAAAATTCTATATCTCGGAAGGTTTTGGTGGTATTAGACTAAAATTTGGTAATTTTGTTGGTATGCTCACTGTCGGCAACTGTACTAAAACTGGATAATGTCCATCTACTAGAAAACTGCGATGAGCATTTTATAAGGGGGTGTGGATCCGCTCCTTTGGAAGTAAAAGTAACAGTACTTACATACAAAATCAAAATGGAGTTACTATTTGGTGATGTCCTGCTACTGGGAAACTGTAACGGGCAGTAAAAGTAAAAAATGACAGTGGTGTCAAAGTATGGGTCTAAGAAAAGCTTTGAATATACTTATTATGTATCCATACAGTTGTATGCAGGTCCGTAATTTTTTCCAAGGTCATAATCTTTCATCCCACGCTTTCCAGTATTAAATTTCATAATTTTCGCAAGTACTCTTAACGATATGTAATTAAGGGGTTAAGGGGTTGTCCGACCACTTTTTTCTAAATAGATGGTAGATTTACACGAGAAACCGCATTTTTTTAAATGTCATAATCCTATTATGTCCAGTTTTTGAGTTGTAGCGAAATGTACGATATTTTGTGGTAAAAATTTCCCACAAAAATAGCCGGATTATTTTGTAAGAAAAAAGATAAATAAAAAAATAAAAGTTGTTTACTTTAAAGTTAAAATTTAAAAAACAAGCAATGAACAGTAAGAGGAGGTCCTGTAAATCATTATTGCCTCCTCCTATAAACCCCACGATAAAGTCTGCCGTGTATTATTTTCTTTTGATTAAAACCGTTATTTTCGTTTCATTCCCTGTTTTAAAAGCATTTTTTGTACCATTTTTGGTTGGTAGTCTTACGAATATTTTGGTTCGTAAACGAGTTCATAAATGAATTCTAACTGACACTGTCTTAGTTTATTTTAGTAGGTAAAATAATGCTTCAACAAAATTGTATTTTATTTTTAAATTTAATATGTTTTAATTTTATTTTTTGAATGTAAGTTTTAATAATCTTCTATGATATATAAATTTATAAATTAATATACAAAAAAGAAAAAAATTGAGAAAAATGTCATAATCAAGGACTGCAGTGTCCGCCGTATTATTGTGTCCTTTTCCACTTCCATCGGACCATTACGAATATTGAAATGCAATCAGTATAACATGCTTATTAACAAAAGCAAAAAGTATTTATAAAAAAAAAATCGAAAGTAGATAAAGGTTTTGTTAAAGTATCACTTATGATTCATTTGTGAACTTATTTATGATCAAATCAATTCGTTTTGATTCAGTTGTGAACAAAAAGTTCCTTAACGACGTACTTTTTTCTTAATGACATGAATAAAAAAGTCTCGGTTATCATTCCTTTGCTTATGATTCACTTATGATTCATTAGTGAACCCATTAATAAACTAAAAAATTCTTTATAACGCTTCCTTTAAAAAAAAATCGTGTACGATCATTATTTATTTATTTCGTTATTCATTATTCTTTCATTATTCCAGTTAAGTAATTTTATTCATCTTTCTTTTATACTTAAGTTGACTTTTTTAACTCATGTTAAGTTTAAAACATTTTCATAAATATTCGTTTTTTTTTTTTTTTTTTAATTATCCTCTGACATAACGCAAAGAAGCTATTCATAAATTCGAATATAAATATTTAAAAAAACTACCCAAAAATGTTCGCAAACTCTCACATTTTGTCCACCTTCGCTTTTAAATTGTTCAGTGGGTAAATGTACCCAAAATTGAGTGCAAATAAAAAGAAAAGTCGTTACTTAGTCAAGTCCTAAAAGCGAAATGCTCGAAAAGTGAATGGGACAAAAACAAAAACCTCTCAGAAAACATTCGCAAAACTCTCACATTTTGCCCACCTTGGCTTGTTAATAGTTCAGTGGGTAACTGCACCCAAAATTGAGTTCAAATTAAAAGAAAAATCGTTACTTAGTCAAGTCCTAAAAACTAAACGCTCAAAAAGGGAATGGGACAAAAAACAAAAACCCTCATAAAACGTTCGTAAAACTCTCATATTTTGCCCACCTTCGCTTGTAAATAGTTCAGTGGCTAGCTGCACAAAAAAATAGGAGTTTAAATAAAAAGAAAAGTATTTCATTAGTCAAGTCGTAATGCCGAAACAATGTTAAAAGGAATGTGGCATAAAAAATCTCTTAAAAAACGTAAACGCAAAACTCTCATAAAAAACGTAAACGCAAAACTCTCATATTAAGTCAAATTTCGCTTGTAAATAGTTCAGTTGGTTGCTGGACCCAAAACAGAGTTTATCATAGAGTCATATTTGAGTCAAGTCGTAAACTCAAAACTATCAAAGAGCGGCATGTCGTGGTATGCCGCACGCCGCGTAAATTCTCCGAAATATCTTCATTTCTAAATAATATCGTTTGGTCGTTTTAAAGATGTGCTCTGCGCCTTTACTTTACTCTCCCAAACCGCTTCACTGCCTCCGGTCCCTAGAACTTAATTTTCGTCTTCTTATGGTACTCATCTCACTCTATCTTCGGTTTTGTCGATGCTGAGCATGTTTCGTCGCAGCAGCTAGTCGTCATCAAATTGGCACATATCCGCATTCTCCCTCCCCTAAACATCGCTTCGTCTAGCTTTGGTGTTTATTTTGAGGGAGTCGTTCATGAATTCATTGGTCACAATAGTTCTCTGATCTGGTCGACTGTCGTTCAAATGCTCTATCAAAGGATTTTTCGTAGCGTCAGCGGGCGGTGTTGTCAGCGTGGGTGATACCGGCACGGGCTTTATCAACTCCAATTTATCATCCGCTGAATTCGGCTCGGGTTTTTTGGTGGTTTTACTACTGTATGTATGTGGCATAGCGTAGCGCAACTTTCTCCAAAACCACGGATCACCCCACTTTAAGTAGGTGTTCATCTTGAGATATCCCTTAAGATCTGTGTCCAAACTGTCAATGTCACCAATATCGCCATATAAGATGACAATAACGCGCGCACGTCCCTCATTTAGAGCTGCCTTGTGCGCTTCTCGAAATTCATAGCGCGCCCAAACCGATTCAATGAAATTCTGTGAAAGAACTACGATAGTGCGTCTCGAGTCTTCCACTGAACGAACTATCTGCTCGGATATAAATTCACCGACTATAAAATCGCGAACGTGCACACACAGCCTAAAAGGTGTGGGGCCCCTCTCTAGTTCAGGCATTAGATAATCTACAATAAATTCTTCATCCTTGTGTGAGTATGAGATGAAGGCATCGTATTGCTTGTCCTTGTCCACCTCTGGTACCTTAATAAGCCCCAGGCAGAGATCGTTGGCGAACAGCCAGGCTTGTATCTCCTGTTGGTATTTGTAGAATAGCGCCAACGTGATACCAATAAGACAGCCAATTAGTGAAATAACCACAGCAATGATAATTGTAAGATTTTTGCCCATCGGACAGATGTCGTATACAGAAAGGTCTTGTAACTTCTTTGGTTTAAGTGGTTCCGCAGGGTCTATGCACTGCATCTGCTTAAAATCGCGTATGACATCGTAATAATTAAGAGCAAAGCTTAGAAGAGGCTCGTTTTGACAACTGCAAGTCCACGGATTGCCCGACAAAGCGATGGAGTTCAATGTGCCACTGGCGTTGAAAAGGCTTATGACGCTGACATTCAACACTTCAAAATTATTGCTTGACAAATCAAAATGTGTCAATCGTGGCGGCAAGTTAATGGCCTCAAGTTGCGAAAGTTGATTGTGCGCAACATCGAGCCGAGTAACATCAGCATAGCCAGGCGTTGAAGCTAGCGGTAGTTGAGTCAAATTGTTGTTCGTCAAATACAACTCAATGCTCTTTAATTTACCCTCCAAAAGCGGCAAAGCAGGAACTTGTATTAGATTGCCATGCGTACAGTTGACTATGAGCACTGAGTCGTAGCTACGCTCCCAGCATTCGCAACCGAAAGGACAAAGTTGCTGCTCCGAGTCTTTCATACCGTAAGGACAGACTAGCGATCTAGGTGACACATCATGCACGTAGCTACCACGTAGATTGTCCGGCTTATCGCATACCAACTGCTTCGTATCAAGCTCAAAGTAACTCTGAGCTTCTGTCCTTATTACGCCGCCCACAAACTGGACAAAACTAAGCAGCTTACAATCGCAGTTGATAGGATTATCATTGAGCTGTATATGTATACTTTTATCGTTGAATGCAACATCTACTAACTCACTGATGTTCTTAAAGTTGATACTACTTATCTGATTCCGCATCAAATTCAGCGAGATGTTATGTCTGCTCAGGAACTCGAAATCTGTTTCGTTGAGCGTGGTAATGTTGTTATAGCTAAGATCAATTTCTTGCAGTTGGTGCAGTTGGAACTTCCAGTCGCGATGTATACAAGTGATGGAGTTGTTGCGTAGATTTAAACTGCGCAGCTTCAACAGATACTGGAATGGCGTGTCGGCGAGTTCAGGGGCTGGAGTGGAAGGCCGACTGAAATTGAGCTGGTTGTTGGCCATGCTGATAGAGCTTATATTCAGCGTGTACATGAAGGCGTCTGGGTTGATGGTGGTCAGCTGATTGTTGTCCATGAACAGCAACTCTAGCTTTGCAAGAGGTGCAAAAAGATCGCTGCAAATAAGATTGAAAATGTTAGAGCATAGTTGGCAAGTGTTTTTTTGTGTAACTTAAAAGTAAAAGAAGGAAAAATCAGATCAATCGAATCTTTCAACTAACATGCGACAGCTTTGTTTGAAATAAGTGCTATGCTTAAGGTGAAAATAAGTACTTTTAGACACCTTTTAGACACCATTTATTCATGAACTAGCGATACCCGGCGCGCGTTGCTGCACCCGGCAAGTATATTGGAAATAATAAGTACATTCAAAACTTTTATTAGTCCCTTAGTCTGACACCACGCTCATGTTTCACTGCCTGTTACAGTTTCCCAGTAGCAGAACGTCACTCCAAGCTGACAATTACATTATGAGTTTCAATGTCCTGTGATTTTAGCTTCCATAGCTATTCTGTATAGAGAATCGGGCCACCCACCCTTTTCCAATGCACATACCAGTTTTCCAGTAGAAAGACTTGGGCAATTAGTAACTTCATACTGAGTTTTATTGTCATGCGACGTTTAGTTCCAAAGCTATTCAATACCGAAAATTTGACTTGTGTGGTCCAAGCCATAACCCCTTTTCCTATGCCCGTCCCAGTTCTCTTGTTTATTTATAAAAAAACTTATTGAATCACACAATGTCAATCCTATAAAGTAAAAAGTCAGCCGTTTGTTCCTTTTGTTCATTTATAGATTACAGGAAAACCACCGTCAAAACATGTGTAGAAAAGTTGCATGCAGCGAAACAAATAAACATACGTACATACATACATACATACATCAAGTCGGATTGAATCTCATTCTCCTCAAAAAAATCCTCAACATGCTAAAGGTGGTCAGTGAATCCCCTCAAAACTACTTTGAACATATTAGAATGTACTTCGATCCAATTAGCTTTAAGCGCAGCAAAGTATGTATGTATAATATGTATTTGTTTGTTTGTTTTGTTGTTTTGTGCTTGCTGAGAACAAAAAGAGTATAGTAGAGAGCAACATGCAGTTTATTGAGGCTCTCGCAGCACAAACGCATGAAAAGCTAACGATCAAGCAATGCATGGCATTGTGGATGATTTTTTAAAAAACTTAACACTTTAATTAAAGATACTTATTATTGAAATTTCGTAAAGAAAATAACCAATGAACCTTTTGTAGCACAAATGTGATATTTTAAAACATATTTCAAAAAAATCTGACCAGTACTTTTGGAGTTTTGCGGACACAAAAAATTTTCACTTTCATTTTATATAATAGTATAGAAGAGAACGAAAGCACTTTAAGAACGTAAACGAGTTGTTGTAACCCAAAGAGAGGGTTTAGGGGTTAGAAAGAGGAAGGTTTCAAATAATGGACAAAATAAAAAATGATATAAAAGCCAAAAATTTTCAATACAAATTAGGGCGTTATTTCATAATGAACTAAGACAGAAATTTTCGGATTTATTTTTTTTAGTTGCGTGCTATTTCTTTATTATTTTTCACGTTAATTTATTAAAAAACAAGTACTAAAATAAAAAATGAAAAAAAAAACAAATTATTAAAGCTCCAAAAAATTCCATACAAATTGTGGAGTTGTTTCTCTTTTTAAAATAAAATCTAAAAGATTTCCAATCGAAACTATTGAAAAAAGTTAATTTGAGAAAAAATTTCATGTGGGCCATATTTGACCCAATGGTCATACCGGGTTAAGGATTGCTAAAATCAGAAAATGATTATTATTTGTAACTATATATGTATTTAAATCAATAAAATTATGTTTATTTCTCCGGACAAAAAATGTCTTTTTCCAGATCTTCTAATTCCAGATTTTTTAGACTAAAACAACGCTTAGGTGATGCGCCCTATAAATGCGAAATCATCGTGTTGATTCGCAAGACGTCTGATAGTTGGAAGGTGGAGAGATGCAGTAGTGTTGATAACGATTTGATTTAAATTTTCATAGCGCAAAACTGCCGTGTAACATGCTCGCAGGGAGATGTTCCACAAATTTATTGGACAACTGAACAACAAATAAGCTGGTAATGCGAGGTTCTGTTAGATATCGAGATAATTTTATAGGAGTGGGCCTGATGAACTGCCCGAGTTATATATACTTATATATCTGGGAAATATAACCTGATGACCTCAGGTCAATTATCTCCCTTGAACACTTCCCATGGTACATACCTGTACTGAAAGCTAAGGCAACCAACATTTCGTCGATGCCCATTAGAACCTAGCAAGATGCTGTATTTTTATTTCCTATCAAATATATCGTATGTCGTTGAATTTGGTTCAGGAGCTAAGATCTTAAGTGTGGGAATTATTTATTAGAGAAATATTGAGTGCAAGTTGAAGTTGGTCATATGAGAACCATTAGCAGCACAGGGCTAAGAATTGCCAAATTAAGAAAATAACTCTTATTTGTACTACAACTAATTCAATAGAACAATCTTCATGTTCACCATAAAAAAGGTTCAGGTGGGACATATATGACCCAATTAGGTTCGTGGTTCTTTAAGGATTGTCGAAATGTTTATTCACAACATTTATTCAAACATAATAGTTTTCATTACATGGCAGTACAGGGTTAAGGATAATAAAACTCAACTCAAGTTGGACGTTTCAACTAACCTTCTTCTTATCGAAGAAAATCCGTTTTAAAATGGTTCTGATCGAACAACAAATATAGGTTACTACAAATGACTAATAAATTCCGTGACTGCACCTAACAGCTGCTTATTAGTCAAATCTAGCCTAATAAAATACTGGCTTGACTGCTTTAATGTTGAAATCAAATGTACACTCTGTTAAGTAAAAGCTTTAATGTTGAAATCAAATGTACACTCTGTTAATAAAACTTACTCTCAACGAAAAATAATCGTCAACTTTAATAAACAATTAGAGATTTTATTACAATTCTAGTAAATATCAAATTTAAAATATAAATGGTTTTCGCAATCTTCAACACTCGATATAATTGCCTTTTATTAATTGTTTTGTGAGAACAGTTGTGATTGAAAAGGCCAAGTTATTTGTTTAATAAAAATTCGAGTATGAGTGACGAACATTTCAGAATTGTTATTTTTGGGATAAAATCGTTTGGAACTGCTTCAAAAATGAATTTTATGGATATCATTTGTTTCCATGGTCTTAATGATTTTTTGTGAGCTTTAGTTATTTGCTCTTTTTAGATTTTGTTAACATAGTAGCAACTGAGATAAGGTGGGTGATAATTAAAAAATAAAACAAGATTCGCAAAAAAATAAAATCAGAAAAAAAATCGCAAAAAAGCAATAAACACATATGTATATGAAAAATCTTTGGGATCGGACAAGAAACACTGAAGATATAACGAAAACAAGAAAAAAGCACCATAGGGACCATTTAAAAAAAAAAATTTTTTTTTGAAAATGTCTTTTAAATGTCTAACGATTGAGGCGGGGTCAAAATGGGTTTACTTTTTGCCATACAATGTGATACGGTCTAGTGTACAGCATTATTTGCAGTCGGTAAATAGTGCAACTCTGAAATTTTGTCAACTAGTGGACATAACGTCTGCCCTTGACGCACTAGTAAAAAAGTTAAATTGGTGGTCGAAACTTTGTCAGAAAAGTGTGTTAGACATAATGAGGCAGTTTTCCCTCTGCAACCATCAAAATTTCCAAAAATGTTCAATGCAGCGGCAGCAAAGTATTTGAAAAAGTCAAAGGCTTTTGTCCAGAAGTGGGCGCAATGCTTTAAGGCATTTAAAAACGTCCATGACCATCCCGACCGTGGCTCAACAGGGAACGTGACGAAGAAGGATGAAAAAATTATAGTGAGTTGGTTTTCGCGAAATCCTGGCTTAAGCTTGTGTCAAGGGCAAGCCAAATTGATGCAAAAAGGTCTAAATGTATTGCACGTAACTATTCGTGACCATTTGCGTGCAGATAATTTGAAATGGCAAAGCACAATGAAGAAACCACTGTTGTCTGAAAAGCACGTTACTAAAAGAATGGCTTCGGCAACAGAAAACATTGATCGCGATTGGAGTAACGTACTCTTCTCCGACGAATCTTCTATTTGAGGTTATTCGATCGCACCACGCGCTTGGTATTCGTCGTCAAGTAATTTTGTCCAGAGCACCGTTAAACATCCCATTAAAATTCATCTTTGGGAATGCTTCTAAAAAAAAGGTTTCGGCACTTTGCACCTCTTTACCGAGGACCTCAATGCTGCCAGAACGGTCAAAATTTATGAGAAGGCTTTATTACCGACTGCCAAATGCCAATTTATAATCAAAAACGAAGACTGGATTCTGCAGGAGGACAATGACCCTAAACACCGCAACCGCCTCTGCACCGAATAGAAACGCGAAAAAGGCATCGTTACATTAGATTGGCCTGCACAATCGCCGGATGCTAATCCCATCGCAAACGTCTGGGGCTACATCAAGCAGAAGCTTTGAGGGAGACCCACCTATACTTTAAAACAGCTTTCCCGAGAAATTCGACGCATTTGGGAGCTCTTCCTGTCGAATATGCCGAAAATTTAGTGGAAAGTATGCTGCGGAGATATCAAGCGATTATTAACTCTGGTGGTGATGAGGACATCTTATTAATATGATTACGTCGTGCTTCGGAACATGTATAATGAATGTATGTAAACAAAATTTTCTTAAATAATTTTTTTAGATAAATTATGCCGTACACGCTCTTACTTAACAGACTGTAGGTAGGGTTTGCATTCCATCAGGTATTGGAAAATTTGTGTGGATAAAATAAAGATGTAGTCCAAGATAGATTTAGATGCAGTTTAGCCAGGTTTTAGAATTGGGGCTGCGTAAGTACTTTTTTGTGTAAGATCCGAATCTGGAATCGGCCCATCATTGAAGAATTTTGAAATATTTGAAGTTATATACTCGATAAAGGGCTTTTTGGGTTTATGTACAGGATACTCAAATTAAGTTCGCTCTTTTCCACAGATGGCATCATTTATGAAAATTCTACCCACTCTGTCAAGTCTGCCTTTGTTTGCCACGGAACATGTTAACTAGGATCAGAGACAAGTTTTATGTCTTTACCTCAGTCAATTCTAGTTATAAGGCAATCCCATTCACTAACTTATCTACCAACAACTACAATATTTCGGTCGAAAATATTAATAAATTTTCAATTTCGGTAGCCTATATGTGGGGAAATGCAGAAAGGTTAAACCGTTGGACCATGGTAAGACCGGGATTCAAATCCGGAACCCCTCAGGTGTCAGTTAAGTGCACTACCTACTCGACTACCCAGGTAGCCGAGTTCTCGGATGGTAGGCTAACCTGTACATTTGACTATCAACTTACAGGAAAAAAATGAAAAGTACTCCACCCACCCCCAATCAGAAGCATTTTTGAAAGACAATTCAATATTTTTTTTTTTACCGAACGAAGGGGTCCCGCATTTAAGTTTTTCTTAATATCTTCGGCATTTACAGTCCGACCTTAAAGAATAATACAAGGTTTTCCAATAGGGACTTGACAACTTTGAATTAAATTTCTGAACGCACCCTTTCACTAATCATCGAACTGTCACTGTTAATTTATTCAGTAAACTCAACATTTTCATCATGGTAAAGTACACGAATTAACAACGTCTGCAAATTATAAAAATTATAAAAACTATCGAAATTCGAATTCGGTGATCGCAACTTTAAGAGTGTTAACTGCAATTTTCGGTCGTAATTCTCGCCTTAGTAGACAGACAATAACAAGTTTAGTGCAAAAATTGGAGTCTATATATTCGTTGTGTGATGTTGCTGTGCCAGTGAGACAACGGGTTGGTCGGAGTTTCGAAAATATCGCTGCCGTTCATGCGTCCGTAGCCAACAATACAAAACAGTCAATTCCACGGTGTTCTCAAGAATTGGGCATCGCCCAGACCACTTTATGCCGAATTTTGCGTAAGGATCTTGGTTTACACCCATACAAGATCAAGCTGACTCAAGAATTGAAGCTGATGGACCATTTGAAGCGACGAACGTTCTCCGATTGGGCTCTGGAAAAGATGCGCCAAGATGATGAATTCCATCGCTAAACCATCTTCAGTGACGAAGCTCATTTTTGGTTCAATGGGTTCGTTAATAAGCAAAATATGCGTTAATGGTCGGGTGAAAATCCACATGTGCTTCATGAATCACCATTTCATCCACAAAAAATAACTGTTTGGTGCGGTTTGCACGCCAGCCGCGTCATTGGACCATATTTTTTCGTCTACGATAACGATCGTAACGTTATTATAAATGGCCATCGCGATTACCCATTTTTTTTGGCCCGAATTTAAAGATATGTACTTGGACGACATGTGGTTCCAACAGGATGGTGCCACACAGCTGTGTAACACATTACAATCGATTTATTAAAAAGTAAATTTGATGAGCGTGTTATCTCAAGAAATAGGCCAGTCGATTGGCCGCCGCGTTCGTGCGATTTAACGCCTCTACACTATTTTCTTTGGGGCTACGTCAAGTCATTGGTCTATGCCAATAAGCATAGTTGGAAGAGCTCAGAGCCAACGTTGAACGCGAAATAGCGGCCGTTTCGACCGAAATGTGTGGCCGAGTCATCAAAAATTGGGTCCAACGAATCGACCGCTGCATACGTGCTCGCGGTGGCCATATGAACAAAGCCGAGTTCCATTCATTAATGTTTTGATTGAACTTCAAGCCAATAATAAAGTTTTTGAAATATCTCAAATGGTTTGCGTTTTATTTACAAAAAAAAGCTGTCAAGTCCTTAATGGAAAACCCTTTATATTAATCTTTTCGTTTCGAGAATTTCAACTTGTTTGCTTTAAAAGTCATTGGAGTCAACTGGGATGAACTGGGATAATCGATATACTTTCATCGGAAGAGTTTAATGATTTTTTGCAAACTTTCATTTTATGACCTCAGAATGGTACATTAGGATGGTTGAAACTGAGATCTAGTAAGTAAGTAATAGAACAGGGTGCTTTACCCCAATAACTTTTAGAGCGAAAAAGTTGGAATTATCGAAATAAAAACATTGATATATCATTCTTTAAGATCGAACTGTAAATGCCAAAGATATGAAGAAAAACTTAAATGGACGACCCTTCAGTAAGATGGTGTGCGGAGTACTTTTTGTTTGCTGTACGGTCTACTGTACATAGCCATTTTTCGGATATATAGTCTCGACTATCAGAAAATTCTAACGTTATGAACCAATTTTGATCTAAGATTTGAATGCTATGAAAAATATTCCTTTGGAAATGACTGCCCATTTACAATCATTTATGGCGAAGAAAACCTTTGTTACCATTAAGTACTAAATAGTTGGTTTTCAGTTGTCGCATGTTTGTATAAAGCCGATTTAGAAACAGTATGGGACACTCAAAAAGTGACACACACATGAAAAATCTTTAGAAAAAATCTTGAACTCACCTTGAAATCTCCGTCAGTTGATTGTCGGACAATTTTAAAACGACAAGTTCGTTAGTATGCCGGAATAACTCGTTAGAAAGAGTCTTCAAACTATTACGACTCAAGTCCAGATCCTTCAAATTGAACTGATCGGCCAATAAAGTGGGTGGCAACTCTACAAGTTTATTATCTGCAAGCGTTAGAGTTGTCAATCCGCTAGAGTTTGCAAACAATTTGCCTGGAATCACATCCAAATCGCAGGCTTCGATTTGTATCTCTTTCAAGTGTGGCATGCTGGCAAAAAGCCTGTCAGGTAGTGTTGACAGCGTTACTCGATTGTTTCTCAGCCTTAATTGTGATAAATTCTTATTTTTGGCAAAAAGTCCGATCGGCAGTTGACGAAAATGATTGGCGCTCAAATTGATGTTGGTCAAGTTGGTGAGTAAGTCAAAAACGTTCGAAACGAAATACTCAATGCCATTCGAACTCAAATCCAGATCAGTTATGGACGAAACGCCCTCAAAGACATGCTTATTCAGATTACGCAGTTGATTGCTCCATAAGTTCAGATGAAGTAGCTTGTGTTGATTGCGAAAAATACCCACTGGCAGATGCTGTAGATTATTGTGGCCAAGTTCGAGAAATTGCAGGTTCTCCAATGTGGCGAATATGTTCAATGGCAAATCAACGTTGTTGGAGCGCAAGTCTAACCAGGTTAGATTCTTCAAATCGTTAAATAAGTCCGCTGGCATATGTGATAAGCCATTCGAGCTGAAACGCAAGCGACCCAAATCTTGTAGACCTCTCAAATGCAGGCTCGTCAGATTGGTGCCCAAATCACTACTTTCGAAGAGTAACGAGTTCACCTGTGTAATACCGAGGCGATTAAAGATGCGTGAAATCGGTGTGTGGCCACCTGGCAGCGGGCAGTGTCTTATTTGCACCACTGGAAAGTTGCCGATGTTCAACTCTGGCAGTAGATTGTATTCACCGGCCACAATATGATTGCACATAATTTGCACCTGAACGCCTGGACGTATGTTGACGTTAATTTTGGGAAAAGGTTCAGTGGAGGGGCACTCAATACGAAAGTCAGACATCATCGACGAGCACTGGCATTGGAAGTTTTTGGTGAGATCGGCGCAGACCTTGCGGATTTGCATTGTTTCAAAAGCATTGGCAGTGTAGACAAACATGTTGTGGCATAAGAGCAGAAGTATTAAACTTTTGCAGCATGCATTTAGGCGCAGGCAATGTTGTCGATTTGACGATAGTAGCTTGTTTGGATGCATTTCTCTATTTTTAAAGCTCAAAAGAGCTCAAATCATTTGTTTTATTATGAAGAAACAGCACTTGAAATTTATCTGGAAAAGAAAAGAGAAGAAAAAAAAATTAATTAAATCCCATGCCTAAAAGCTTACTTGTGGTAAAATTACTTAAGGCTTCACTACTAAATATTGCTACTTTATCTTTCCGCCCGCTAGTAAATCTAAGCAGTTCTATCAGTTTCTTTATCATGCCAACCCATTCATAAAAACCACAACTGGTACAACAAACAATTTTTGGGTTTCTGAAAAGTTGCTGCATACTTTTGGCTTGCAAATTATTTCCGCCATTCAAACTTTTATCGCACAATGTAACAGTAGAGATAACAAGAATGCAAATGAAAAGAATACGCAGCCAAGAAAGATTGTGAGTGCATTCCAAATTTTGCCAAAGATGTCGGATTCGCTTTCCTTAATGTCATGGCAAAATTTTGGAGAGTATTTTCCGGTTTAGGAAACTTGTCTGCTAAAGTTTGGATATTTTTTGTTTTTGTATTTGATCTCTCAGCAAGAAAAGTTTGAACAGAAATTCTAAAAAATCTCTGGCAGCCAGGTTCCGGAAGCTTAAGTTAGCCATGGTTAAGACAACTTTCTTGTGTCGTTGGAGTTTGTCTATAACGGTGGAGACAATCTTGAGTCATCCGAAGGAATTCGTGCGCAAATCTTTCAGCGGAAGTGCAAGTTCGAAAGTGAGCCAAATCGAATGAAAACCATGCCTACCTCCGATACAAAGTGACTTTCTCAAAAAGTTTAAATATTTTAGAATTTTGCAAAAATTAATATATGGATTTGGAATTTTGCATGTGAGCTTTAATATTTAACATTTACTGTGCAGGCCCGTAGCCAAGATTTTGCTTCTTGGCAGAACAAATGAAGGGACAAGTTGGTCACCTCATTATTTTGTATGCATATCAGTAAGAAAATAGTTTAAAAATTAAAACAATTTAAAGAAAACTAGACTTATACCTATATTTCTTAATATTTTTTTTTTATTTTTGGACCCTATGGGGAGTGTTTTGGGTGTTAAACACTTTAATTCAGGGTCCGAAAATTAAAAAAAAAAAATAAGAAATATAAGAAAAAAATACAGAATAAAATGAGTTGACGGTGTCGTGGACACACCCGTAGTTTTTAACGTGACAGTGTTTCTTTATCCTTGTCCTTATTTTTGTCCCTATCCTTTCTTTTGTTCCGAAGCTTATTCTCATTCTTCCGTTATTTTTTATTCGTCCAAATAATTTTCCTACTTCATGTCCAAGCTCTTGTTTTAATCCGTGACCAAATTCTTGATTTAATCAAGGTTTCTGAATCCCTTTTACATAGTTTAGAAAGGTGTGTTTTAGGTGTGTCTTACTTTTTGCTCCAATCCATATCTTAATTCATGTCATAGTCCTTTTCAGGTTTCATAGTTTGGTTTCATTGTGTTATTTTGTTGTTTGTGAGTAGTGTAGGTTACCACGAAAAAAACTGTTTAAATTCTAATTACTAGATTTTTGTTCTTATTTGTTTGTTTGTAGTTGTTGTTGTTGTTGTTGATGTTGGTGTTGATGTTGATATTGATGTTGATGATGTTGATGTTGATGTTGATGTTGATGTTGATGTTGATGTTGATGTTGATGTTGATGTTGATGTTGATGTTGATGTTGATGTTGATGTTGATGCTGATGTTGATGTTGATGTTGATGTTGATGTTGATGTTGATGTTGATGTTGATGTTGATGTTGATGTTGATGTTGATGTTGATGTTGATGTTGATGTTGATGTTGATGTTGATGTTGATGTTGATGTTGATGTTGATGTTGATGTTGATGTTGATGTTGATGTTGATGTTGATGTTGATGTTGATGTTGATGTTGATGTTGATGTTGATGTTGATGTTGATGTTTCGTCACGTCAACATAAAAAAACTGCACATTGGATTTGCTAGAAATTTTCGCAGTATGTTCCTAATACTGTGTAAGTTCATATAAGAAAAAAAAAAAAAAAAAAAATTTAGCAATTGTGCATACCCGAAGTGCATAGACCAGGCCCGTAGACAAGGGGGGGGTTTTAGGGTTAAACCGCCCCCCCCTTATGGTCCAAAAAGTAAAAAAAATTATATAGCGAAAAACAGCGAAAACATCAGCAACCTTAAGTATCGAAAAAAGTTCGATACATTCAATTGAACTTTGTCTACGACCAGCAATTTAAGAATTTATTGCGTTAACAGGTGTAACGTGAAAGTGGTGAAATTTTGATTGCGTTTCGTTAGATAAGTTTAAGAGTTTCTATTGTTAATTTTACTGTGCCAAAACTACAAAAATTAGTCTACTTAATTGGCTGCAGAAAACAGAAGTAAAAAAAGGCTAGAACGGTGGAAAGTAAGTGCTTGATTCAAATGGTTTTTCTTCCTTTATCAATGCGTAAATGTGTTAAAAAGTTGCCGAATATTTCTGAATGTTTGAAAGCTGTGTTTTTTTTTTTTGGTAGCGTGTTTGCATTGATTGAATATTAATGGATTAGCTTTTTGCTTGATGCGGAACCGACAAAATCCGAATAATATTATATTTCATCTGTATTGTACAGGGTTTTCCAATAAGAGGTGTTATTGTGAATCGCCCGCTATTGTGAAGCGCTCACTTTTAAAGCTTTTATTCTTTGACATTTGACAAGTAGAAACTATGCCATTACTAAAAATGGAACGATACAACAACGTCGTGTCTTTGCTGATTGGGTCCTTGAAATGCATGAAAATGATCCGAAATTCCATCGAAAAATCATCTTGACTGATTAGGCCCTTTTCCACCTCGGTGGCTACGTCAACAAGCAAAATTGTCGCATCTGGGGCTCGGAAAATCCAAGAGTTATTGTTGAGAAGCCTCTTCATCCTCAACGTGTGACTCTTTGGTGCGGTTTATGGTCCGGCGGGGTCATTGGACCTTACTTTTTCGAAAATGAGGACATAGGGCAGCCACTTTGCGATTTGGTTATGGAAAATTTCATGAAAAGGATATTGTGCTGTAAGCGTGGTCGTGGTGGCCATTTGGCTGATGTTGCTGTTCATTATTAACGGCATACCTTCGTCTTTATTATGAAATAAACATCGGATCATTTATATCAAAAAATGGCATTTCTCTTTGAATACCAAAATAACAACTCTTATTGGAAAACCCGATAGAAAACGTTCAAGAAACTTTGGAATCTGAAAAGTCTTCAGAACTTCCTTTGTAACCTGCAGTTGTAGAAAGCTTTAATGTTGACAGCTATGTGGAAAGCGGTACAAGTACAAGTACAAGTTGCGGTATTAATATTTTACTTTTAATGCTTATAACTCTAAGTTTGTGTGTATGATTGTAGAAATTTTTCCAGAAATATCATTTGATTGATCGGAACTGCATTCGACTTCGAGAGTATATCAATGTCCAAATAACGATATTTTCAAGTTGATGAGCAATATTTCCGATTCGAACCGCCTTGAAAGTTTTCAAAGCATTTATGTGCCTCCACCAAATTTTAATTTTCCTACCAGCGGTTCTCGCAAACTCCGATTTAACACGTTAACTGCCATGAGGCACATACGGTGTGCCTCAGTAAAATGTCCATGTAGGCTCTGAGGCACAGCGTATGTGCCTCAGTATTTGATTACACATTATAGTTCATGGTTTAAAATTAGTACCTCGAAATGCAAATCTGTAAACGTAGTTCAATTCCGCATGGCCTGGCATACCTAAAACTATCTTTAGCGCATCATTTATCTTTAGCGCATGTATAGAAAAGTGTATATATTCTTGATCAGCATCATCACCCAAGTCGATTTAGCCATATCCATCTGTCCGTCATCCACACTAAATATACAGTAAACGTATACATCAGGCCGTGAGGTACATATGTTGTGCCTCAATATTATATTTCAAAATTTCACCGAAATATAAAAAAAAACTTTTTCTGATTTGTTCGAAAAAATGGCCTGGAGGACCAGATATTTTTTTTTGTATGGTGGCAGTTAAAGTGTTAAGCATTCTTGGTCGAACCGTTGGCATTGGTTGGTTTACTCCAAATTGGAAAATGCAGCTTATTGCAAGTTTTGCGTATTTTTTAACACTGGTTTTGGAGGCGCAGGATCACAACCTCTTGTTAATTTTACCGAATGATAATAAAAACTTTTTAAATAAAATTTTCTAACCTTTCATTGTTGCCTTTACAAAAGTCAGGAAATACAAGAAAATGTCGTTATTCTAATCGTGGTTATTTTTATATAGAATTATAAACCGATATAAGTTTGCAAGTAAAGTATTAAAATAATAATATAAGATGCTTATTTATCGTCATTTTAGAAGTTTGTCTTGAAAATTTTATTTTTTTAGCGTCTTTCTGTATTCCAAAATGACAGTGCAACGATAAGCAAGATATATAGCCGAAACACATTGAACTCAACAAACGACAGTTTTGAAATTATAGAACACACGTTTTTTATGTTAAATGGGTGTGCATCCTGAGCATACATAGGGAATGCAGTGTCACAGCGGACGCTGTGTTATTAGAATTAACAAAAAAAAAATAAATAAGAAGACTTACCGCCCTATTCTGCGTTTTCTTGATAAGTAATTTATAAATAAAATTTGTAAAGAATTTTATCAATCGAAAGCTTTTTTAGTATTCTACAGCAACCTTGATAAATAAAAAGTTTTCGTAATTCACCAGAGTAGGTAAATTCCTGTTAACAGCTAATTGTTCTCATTAATAGCATAACACAGAGAACAGATTTCTGCTTTCATTTTCCTTATGTTCCACAAAAGTGTATTAATTTGTAGAAAATAATTATTATTGTTAACATTATTATGTTAATATTAACCTTGGTATTGCCTGCTACGAGCAACCACAACTCTCTTGATAAATTTATCAATAGCAAATGAGATATTGACAAATTTATCAATTAAAGAGTTTTTTTCTATCACAGAATACCAACTCTTGATAAATAATCAATACTTGATAAATATTCAATAAGGTGAATTTATCAAGTACGCAGAATCGGGCTGTTAATATAAATATATAAAATAAACAAAAATAAAAAATGAATTTTTGTTTTATGTATTTGGTGTACAGAAAAGTTTTAAAGTGTTTTTTTTCAAGTTTGTCGCTTTATTGTGAAAAATTTGTTACAAATTCATTTCTCAAAGTATTGTCTATTTCTAGCAACTGATTTTTCCCATCTTTCTGGTAATTATATAAAAAATACCTTTTCATTTATCGATATCAAAAACTATCGATATTTTTTTTAATCCAAACCCCCCCCTAGGTAAATCCTGGCTACGGGCCTGGCATAGACCCATATATATTCTACGATTTGACTTCTGAATTTGGGATAAATAACACTGGAGAATTGTGAATAAATATACAATACAATACAATATAAACTTAAGTGTGCCTAAAGGCATTGTTATGCAGCAGAGGGTTAAAGCCAAAAATTACAAGCTTTGTAAATGTAATTTAACTTGAAAAAAAACAAATAATTTTCATATTGGAAACTTTTTTCGCGACCACCACCCACCCACAACCAAAAAAGACTTTTAACATCAGCATAAAAACCCGCGAAGCATAAAAAAAAATAAACACATAAATTAAAGATAACACAAAAGTTTCAAAGCAGTTTATCTTTTTTAGCCTTTTTTTGAGCTCTTGCTCAAAAATGAAATGAAATTTTTTAATAATTAATTTCGTGAAAAATATCGGGCTGGGGATAGGTGCTGCGAGCTGCAGATTATGTGGTGTTGGTTGGTTGGATGGTTGGTTGGTTGGTTGGTTGGTTGGTTGGTTGGTTGGTTTGCTCTGTGCTCTTAAATGCAAGGCACGACCGCGTGCGTGTTGCTGCTCTTAATTATAATATTAAAATCAAAGCGTTTTTGTTTGTGTTGCTGCGTTTTTGTGGCTAAGATTATAATATTTATGCAGAATTTCTGCCACATACGTATACAAAATTTTTTAAACACACGCACACATAGACCGACCAACATGCATAGGAACCGCAGAGCTGTTTGTGCATGTTGAAATGTATATTTTCATTATGTTTGGATGCTGCGTTCCTTTTGTTTGACTCCTTTTTAAGAGTTTATTTATTATTTTTTTTTGAGCTTGTTTCCTGTGAAAAATGGTCGCACAGTGCTTTTCGCAGTAGAAATAAATAAAAATAAAAATTTCTCTCGGAATTTTAAAAATTTGATATCATTCGGCAGATAATGGTCATATTAAGGTAAATCCAAAAAAATGTTGTTTAAAGGTTGCGAATGTTGTCTAATTTTTTAGTAATTTTATCATATGTGTAAAAAGTTTTGGAGACTAAATTCAAACCAACGCCATTTGAACAGCAAACCAACAGTGTTAAATTTGTTCTCATTGGTGTATACCTTTATTCATAAACTTTCGAATAGCGCATTTAAAGAATACTTAACGGTCCGTTGTCTTCGATGTTGCGCAGTTTGTTTCGAACCTTCAAAATCATGTTTTGGAAGACAGATACGTCCACTTCATTCAATCATGCTTCATTCTGCCTATCAACTGTTGCTCGTTCTAGGCCTCCCAGCCCTTCTCGTACACTTTACATTTGAGTATGCTCAAAAAATCTTCGATTTGACGTACCTGCGGGAGGTTTGGAGGATTGTCCTTTTTTGATACAAATTGAATATTTTGTTCATTGAGCCAATCCATCGTTAATTTCGAAAAATTACTACTTGCAAGGTCCGGGCAAAACATGTCTTCGCCTTTGGCGTGATATTTTTCGATGAATTGCTTCTATTTCGGCAAGCATTCAGCAATATAAATGTGAGTATTGATCGCTTTGGCTTTGTTTGGACGAGTAAATGGTGTTGACATACTACCCTTTGACGAAATCGCACACCACACTAACACTTTCGGCTCAAACTTTTGCTGGTATATTTAACATTGTCTGGTGTTGCTTCAATGTTGTCAGTGTAGAAGCCATCATTGCCACTTAATTCATGGTGCGAAAAAATGAAGTAAGATTCTTCATCCAAAATCATGAATTTTCCACCTGCAATGTGTTTGAGACGAAGTGCACGGTAACATTTGGGTATTATTTCGAGTTGTTTGGCCGGTATTTTTTGGTGCTCGATGGATAACGCCGTTTTTTGTCAAAATTTTGTGGACTGTTTTGTTACAGACATCAAATTTGCGCGATAATTGCCGTGTTGATGGACCATTCTTGTTTTTGGCACTTGACATCAGACTTTTCGTTGCACTGCCACTTAGTTTTGGTGGGCGGCCCGGCAATCTTTGAGAATACAAAAGATTGTTTCTCACGAGATTGGCTTGTCTTTGAAAACATGAAGAGTATCTAGTCCTTTGTATCTTGTTTTCCAAAAAGGTTAGAAACAGATTTTTGTAAATGTAATTTGTACGCCATCGCGAATGGATATTTTTGAATGGTTTGTGTTTGACAACAAAGCAGAGGTACCGTATAGTATGCTTTGTGCAGGGTTGCCATATTTGCGTTTGTTAATGTAATGTAACAAACGCCTGAAAGTAGTCTCAAAACTTTTTACACACATGTTAAAAGTGGTGTGTGATATGTAAAGGGTGGTTAAATTTTAAGGCCGATGTTGAATGTAAACCACACCTAAACGTCAAGTTTTTTTTTCATTTCATTTGACATTTCTCAATTTCAGACTAATTCAATTTGAACCATGGAAAGATAAATACTCGAGCAACGCGTTAAAGTTATTCAGGCTTATTATGAAAATGAGCTTTGAAACCAAAATGCAATATCGTGCACTTCGTGATTTTTTCGGTCAATTTAATCGTCCAAATGTGCGTACAATCGGAAAAATCGTGCAAAAATTTGAGCAAACCGGGTCTGTAGGAGATGTGAAAATACCAGTGCATGCTCGTACATCTCGTACTGCAGAAAATATTGCTGCTGTTCGCGATAGTGTGGCTGAAGAGCCGTCTACCTCAACTCGTCGTCGTGCCCAACAATTGCACCTCTCACGCTCGTCGTTGATGAACATTATGCATAAAGACTTTCATTTACACGCTTACAAGGTGCAATTGATTCAAGAACTAAAGCCTCTTGACCATTTCAAGCGTCGTCAATGATCAGAATGGTGGCAAGAAATGGACACAGTGGATGATCAATTCAGTGATGAGGTACATTTTCACCTCAGTGGATTCGTCAATAAGCAGAATTGCCGCATTTGGGCGAATGATAATCCAAGAGTGATTGTCGAAAAACCAATGCACCCACAAAGAGTGACTGTTTGGTGCGGTTTATGGGCTGACGGCATCATCGGGCCGTACTTTTTCCAAAATGAGGCCGGTCAGACAGTTACTGTGAATGGTGTTCGCTATCGTGAGATGATAACGAACTTTTTATGGCCCGAATTGGAAGATATGGATGTGGGCGATATGTGGTTTCAACAGGACGGTGCCACTTGCCACACATCTAACGAGAGAATTGCTCTTTTGCGCGACAAATTCAATGTACGTGTTATCTCACGTGGTGGCGATGTCAATTGGCCGCCTAGATCATGTGATTTGACACCGTTGGACTTCTTTCCTTGGGGTTATTTAAAAGAAAAGGTGTACGTCGATAAGCCAGATACAATTCAAAAGCTAAAGGGTGAGATTATTCGGCACATAAACGGCATAGAACATCACTTATGCCTCAGCGTCATCGAAAATTTGGACCATCGGATGAAGATTTGCCGCCGAGGTCGTGGCTGCCATTTGGCCGATATTTTGTTCCATACATAATTGAACCACACCAATATTGTCATAATAAAAAGAAATGATAATAATTTCCTAAATAATTTGTGTTTTATTCAAAATCAACATCGGCCCTTAAAATTTAACCAACCTTTATTTGATGCTCAGAGAAAAAATTTTTTTTTCGAAAATTAAAATAGAAAAAAGTTGATAAAAGAAACCTATGCTGCATTTTTGATTTTTGGAGGTTTTGAATAAAATTTAAAAAAATAGAATTTTGGTGAATTTTCAAAATAAAAAAAAACCACCAAAAAAGGAAAATTTTTCAAGTTTTGATAGACATTTACTGAAAAACTGGTTGAAATAAGTGCGGATTATTTTTTTGTTCATAAACCTTGGACCTTTATCTAAATGGCTATGAAAACATCAATTTCGCGTTTTGAAAAAAAAAAAATCAAAAAATTGCTTGTGTAAGGTACTCTAGGGTCTAACCGATTTCAACTATTTTTAATACGCATCTATTATTCTATTTGTCTATCCTTCTGACCGAATTTCGTTAAGATTGGTGTACTTTTGTATGTACCTCCCATATAAAATCATGTGAAAAATTAATATAGGTTCAATAGAGGTAACCCTAGGGAATGACTGATTTTAAATTCTGAGTTGTGACAAAATTTCGTTAAGATCGGTCTACTTTTGTATGTACCACCCATCCAAATCATGTAAAAAACGTATATACATAGGTCCAATGGGGGTACTCCTAAGGAGTGACCGGTTTCAACCATTTTTGAAATTTTTTTAGGTGGCTTTAATAACCAAAGCAATCAAAACTTTATAATCATAGGAGCACTTCTTCTATTTATTTCCAAAATTTGTTTGAGTGCAAAGCACCGTGGTCGGTAGATCTACATCTCTTATATGTAAAGGCTGCCTCTGCCTAAAACAGCCTGTGCTTGGAATTGCAATTTGAACGAAAGCATTTGAAATTATAAATTTTTTTTTTGTCTATCTGACAATGAAATGTAATTTTGGTCAAATGCATTAAATCAGCAAAATTATATTCTGTCTAATTTGCATGTGTACTTGTTCAGCTTGCAGCTGTATACGTTGCTGTTTAACATTTTTGCTGTCTTTTCGCTTTAATTAATTGTTGTCACTCCTGTTGAGCTCTTTGCTTTTTGCAGTGCTTACTTTTCTGTTGTTTTCGTGACACTTTTTGTCAATAAACATTATTTTGTTTTAGACTTCCTACTAAAATTCTATCCACCTTTACTGCTATGGACAAACGCCATAATATGGGGCTAAACCAGCTACAACCGCCAGCATGTCCTAATTGATTCTATATATTTTGAGTGTGTGTGTGTTTTTTAAACCATAATTTCCTTTCGATATTGGATCATAGTTGTTGTGGCTGCTGTTATTGTTTTCGTTGCTTTAGCTGCTTTTTGTCGTTTTAGATTTTGGCTTGGTGCCAGTCAAAACCATAAAATGAAAACACATCCTGCAAGATAAGCTTTCGGGAAGCCAACATCACTAACATTAACGTTTAGAGTCTAAGCTAAAAAATCAGCACAGCCGCGCCCATAAAAAAAAAAAAACAAAAATAAACAGAACTTCAATAGCTAGCATGAGTTGCGGAAATGTATTTACGCTTTAATAGCTCAATGCGTTTTCAATAGCGTTCTCGTGTGAGCTTTAAGAAATTTCAATTTAATTAATGTTCATCATACGTCATGATGTACAAATTTCGTACAATCATCGTTTACTAGGGCTACCAATCAATAATAACATTATTAATTATACCAAATATTACAACAACATTAACAACAACTACAACGATAACAACAGCAACAACAATAACAGCTTATTTAATGGCAAATGCATTTAAATGTTGCTTCAGTTTCAGCAACATGAGCACCAGTAATTATTTCATTACTCTGCAGTACTTATGCCTAGAGTAAATTTAAATTGGTTTATTTGAACGGAGAAGCCTCTTAAACATAATTGATATCCGTAAGATACGCAAAAAACATTTCAGATTAAAGTAATTCTCCGAGAAAACAATTTTTAATAATGGCTCAATCACCAGCTTAGAACCATTCGTTGACATATTAATGGGGAATTTCTCAATATGTGAGCGTCTATGAGGAATCTTTAAGCAATAATAGAGTTGAATTTTTAAGTAAAATCCCCTCAACGACGATGTTAAGAAATAATGTTTAACTGTCGCTTCTTCAAGCCACTCACTCGTCTGTGTGTTTTGCATCCAATATGTAAGAGAGATATATAGGTGATAATCGACAATGGTTTCGGAATTCACTAATAATGGAAATCTACCTCGACTAAGCACGCGCCAACTGAAAATCACCATGAATGTGTTTTCTCCACTCCATTATGTGAATTGATTGTTAGTTTGAATGGTACTCGTATCATTGGATCAGTGGTGCTCACGTGAGCCTCATGTAGCCACTCGGCTTTCACATACAAGTAATGTGTGCGAAAGTACCGAACTTCTGCGAAGCTAGTAGGGAATCAGTTTGCGTTTGTACTTCATTCAATAAACATCTCATGTTCTGCTCGTACGCACGTCATACGAAGACAAAAATGTTGAGCTTGTATTGGAAGGTATTGGAAAGCATTGGATGATTGTAATGATGCTGCATAATATTTTGTATGGTTGTTGCTTTGAATATGTATGAAATTTCTGAATGTAGTTGGTTCATTGGGTAACTCAGAAACTGCTGTGCTTATGGTATTGCCGTATTGAAAATGTAGAATTATGTTAAACTAAGCTGGAATTGGCTTAAATGATAGTTAGGAAAAAGAAGAAGGCCAACAAAAACACAACTACAAGCATTGATAATAGTAAAGGTTGTGATCAATCTTCAAAAAGCTACATATAATTAGAGCCTGAAAGTTTAAATACGATTGGATTGACCTTTGATGGTATGTAACAGAAAGCAGATAAGAGCTCTAGTTGTTAATAACACTGAACAACAAAATCAATTTTTTCCAAAATAACAAGATTCCGACAATGGATTCTAGTAGAGGGGACAAAACCAGAATATTCGTGTATCGGCGTTTTGAAAGTTTACGTATGTGTCTTATTTTAAGGGGGATTTAATTTTCCCCCTTTTTAAAATTCTTATAATGAATCGGCATAAGAAATCATGTTATCCTTACATTTTGGGTATATGATATGTTCTGAGGATGTATGCAAAATACTACGGGGAATATTTTTGTGGAACATTTTAACCCCCTAACTTCTCAATTTAAGGGTATTTTTTGACCTTTTTGTGATAAAAAATAGACCCACAAAAAAAAAAAAGAATGTAAGCGGTTAACGTGGCGTCCGTGGCGTAGTTAGTTAAAGTGCGTGGCCGCTATGTCAACGAACTTGGAGACCCAGGTTCGAACCCCAGCAGCGACAGAAAATTATTTGAATTAAAATAATTTTTCTGTACGGCCGCCACCTCTCTGCAGACAATGGCAAACCTCAGAGAGTAATCAAAATGCCATGTAAAGCTTCTTGAGAATAAGAACATTTCGTTCATCGCCGTTCGGAGTCGGCGTTAAGCCTGTAGGTCCATTTCTCGGTCAATTGTGTACAAACTTAATAACACGCACAACACAATTGATCCTAAGAAGCTAGGTCAAAGTCCTTTCAAGGGCAGAAATGGCCAGTTATTTTTTTTTTTTTTTTTATTTTATTTGTTGTATGGAGCTTAGACATAGGTTAACGAAAACCGTTATAACTTCTGTTTTTTCTTAAATATCGATTTAAAACTGTGTATGTATATTCTTAAAACTATAAAGAACACATTAAACAAAAAAAAATTTTTTATTTTTTATACAACAAATAAAAAACAAATAAAAAAGTGGGTAACCACACCCACCATAAAAAACCTTTGTAGATATCATGTTTCTTATGTAAGTGTTCCAAAAAATGCAAAACATTTATAAAAAGCAGAGAAAAGATTTATTTTTTAATTTGTGCAAATATGGTCTAATATGGACATTTTTTCGAAACTTTCGGGACCGATTGGCACGGGTAAACGTTGTCGTAAAAAAAAATTTTTTTAGTTTCGTTTTTAGAATATACAAACGCATAAAAAAACCTTTCAGCCCCTTGACCAAAAATCGTAAAATAAGGGACACTCTAATGGTCACCACTATTTTGCACCGTTGCAAACTGGCACTCCGAGGCTACTAAGATATAAATTTTTTAACCTCGGAGTACCCAATTCTGACACCTCTTATATAGCAATTTATGCATCATATAAACCAAAGCTTTACCAGTCTTTTTAAGACTGTACAGAGACCACAATGCCAATGTGTCGGTGGAAATTGTGACAGTACGTGCTAAAAAAATTTTAAGGATCATTGCTATTTCTTCGTAGGTATACGCTATCGTTGATCGAGTCAAACGGTCCACTTACCCCCCAAATTGGGCGACCACTCCAGGATCTGGGTAGTCCCTTTACATTTGCACAGGATAGGGAGAAAACCGTTGCGTGTGACCATCCTCCTGCCTGGCTTTGGACAAGCTTTGGACAAGCTGCTCGTGAGAACAGGCGGAGTTGCTGCTGTAGACAGAAGGAAATTCCATTTTGAGTAACGCAGACACCTGTCGTATTGGCCTTATTATACGTTGCCCCATGGCAATGGGGTCGAAGTTCATGGAATTGATGCCTAGGAGATAAATCTTCAGGACGTCAGTGCCATGCTAATGAATCTAGGACGTCCGTCATACCTCTCCTAGGCGTCACTTCCATAACTCCAGACGCGACCAACGCCCTGTCATAGTAGTTTCAACACCGGTTGCACACCATACTTAAGTTGTATAGGGTGTTTTTTTTAGAGGTATAGAACTTCGAATTGAAATAAAACACAAGACAATCGTTTTAATGTCCATCAATTTGGCTTTATTGGAAGGATAATTTTATGCCATTAATGTTTAAATATGATTTCGGGCATGTTGCCGCCGCGGCTGGCTCGAATAAAGCCAATTCGACAGGTCCAATTTTCAACCACTTTTTCGAGCATATGGGGCCGTATGTCGGCAATAACGCCACGAATGTTGGCCTCCAAGTCCCCTAACGTTTCTGGTTTGTTGGCGTAGACGAGCGACTTCACATATCCCCAAAGAAAATAATCCAATGGTGTCAAATCACACGATCTTGGTGGCCAATTGACAGGTCCATTCCGCGAAATTATGCGCTCATCGAATGTTTCCTTCAATAAATCGATTGTGACGTGCGCTGTGTGGCATGTAGCGCCGTCTTGTTGGAACCACAACTCATCCACATTCATGCCATCCAATTCGGGAACAAAATAGTCGGTTATCATGGCTATATACCGGTCTCCATTAACGGTAACTGACTCTCCAGCATTATTTCGGAAGAAGTATGGCCCAATGACTCCACCAGCCCACAGAGCACACCAAACAGTCAGTTTTTGTGGATGTAATGGCGTCTCAAGGATCTCATGTGGATTCTCTTCACTAAAAATGCGGCAATTTTGCTTTTTAACGTAGCCATTCAACCAAAAATGGGCCTCATCACTGAACAAAATTTTGCGATGTAAACTTCGCGAACTGAACCATTATTTTCGAAATAAATTTGCACGATTTGCAAGCGTTGTTCTTTTGTCAACCTGTTCATGATGAAATGGCAAACCAAACTGAACATAAATGACATTAGAGTTAACAAATTTGACCACAAAATGCCAGTTTTATCTCTATTCGAAAAACAAACCCCTAAAAAAAACACCCATTATATTTAAATTAATAAATATACTGTATGGATAGCACCAATGCTTGAACGCAACAGTACCAATTATGGATGATTAGTTGGGTCACCATCCACATTTATTGGTGGAAATCGAGACCCATCTAACATCTCTTGCAATGTAGGGCATTGCCACCCGGTTGTATAGCGCAACTCCACGCCGATCCACAGACCTGTTCGCGACATTGAACCACCACAGCCAGCACGATACTCCCCGAAGGGCCAGCCCATCGATAGTCTCCCCGGGCAAAGGGCTTTACTTCGACACGCATTTATCACAACACCAACACATTTGCATTCATCACACTTGACTGTGAAGGAAAAAGCCACCACTATTTGGACGTGCTACAGCAAAGACCACATCGCATTAGACTGTGTGTGACACAAGGTCACCACCATATACTCCATTTCAATACTGGTACTCGAGACTACCGGGATGAACACCTAGCCACCTGTAGCACTAGTTAACTAATACACCTCATCACTTTTGTACTCCGAGGCTACACAGATATTGCTTTTCACACGCGGAGTACTCATGACACTTCTTGAATACACCTCATCAATCTTGTACTCCGAGGCTACTAAGATAAACTTTTCACACTCGGAGTACTCAATATGACACTCCTTTTTTACACCTTATCAATCACACCTTGGGACACCTTGTTAATCTAGTACCACAGGCCACCAAATGAACACCCAGTCACTCGCAGCACCTAATATCACCATCTTTTCAAACCGGCACTCCGAGGCTACTAAGTTAAACTTTTCATCACTCGGAGTACCCAATCTGACACCTCTTGATTACATCGTTTATACCAGCCTTATAAGTCTAATAAGACTTATAAGACTATCCTGGAGACGAATGCAAAATGTATCAGTGGGGACTTGCAACAATACGTCTGTCGAGAGTAACGACTATCCCCGTGCTAACAAATTCTTTAGGATTATTGCTATTCCCTCGTAGGCATACGCTACCGTTGATCATGTCAATCGGTCCACCTACTACCCAAATTAGGCGACCAACTCCAGGATCTGGGTAGTCTCTTCTCATTTACACAGGATAGGGCGAACCCGTTGCCTGCGACCATCCTCCTTTATCCTGGCTTTGGACAGGCTGCTCGTGAGAACAGGCGGAGTTGCTGCAGTAGACTGTAGTAGTGAGGAGGACCCAAATGAGTTCATTCGCTGATATTTTGACGTCGAAAATTAGATTTTTAGACTTTTGAACCAGAATGCGCCACATCCGAGCTAGCTGCGGCAGCCACATGTCTGTCTATCAATAAAGCAAATTTTCAGTTTTAGATTTTGTAAATTCAGAATTTTATTTCAATTTAAAGTTCTACCCTCTAAAAAAACATTCTATATAAAAGTATAAATTACGCAAAAGCTACACCTCGTATATCTTCTTTCAGGAATGTTAGAACGAATAGTTTTAACAAACCATGATATAAACTATTTCTTAAAAGTGAGTTTTAATAAAGAAAATTAAGAAGATTTTCTAAACTATTTCCGTTTTATGTGGGTTTTTTTCGCTGTTTCGCCTATTCATATGGAGCGGAGTGTATTTTTTTTTTACCATTTTATTGCTTTCAAAGTTCTCTGATGCTCAAAGAGTTTAATATAAGTCTTGCGTCAACAAAAAACTTGAACATGTTTGTATAGTGAAGCAGCAGGTACTTTTTGCAAATCCTTTGTCTTTATGCAGCATGTCAAAATTCAGTTTTTTCAACTTATATGAATTTTTACTTTACTTTAGTGGTGTTTGTTTATTTTGCTTTATATTTTCACTTCAATGCTTTAACTTCAAGCTAAGCACTTGCTTTTCCACGAATTTAGTGCTTGTAAGCATTTGTTTTAGATCCTGTTCCCCTTTTTATTTCATACAATGTACGCCCACTTGTCAAGAGAGCTCTTCAGAAATTTTAAGCTTTGCATATTTTAAAAGCATAAAAGGCTTCACATTTGTTCCTCTGGTATTTATTTAAAACCGTTGAGAACATCAATAGTTTTTATTGGGCTACGTAACGTACGTTGATGTATGTATGTGTGATTTGTTTTTGTTATTATAAATACCTTTAGAAAATATTCTGCAGATTGTTGATTTTAAAAAGCCTTACGAAGCTCTTGAACGTAAAATCATAACAATTAGTTTGAACTAACGGTTTTTTATTGTTTTTGTTGTGTTGGAAATCGACGTGGTTATAGAAGAAAAAAAAAAAAATATTTGCAAATACGCTGAGTGTAGCTCAGAAAGGTTGCCCCAAACTCATCAAACAAATTGGCTTTTGCTGTCTTGGTGACAAAAACATATGTAACTTTTAATCGGATAGATGGGATATTTCGACTTTTTTTATTGTGCTCAAAAATCGACGTGGCCTCGGAAAATACTTGCAAATAAGCGGGCGGTTCGTAGTAGGGTTGCCCCAAACTCAATGAAAAAAAAAAAAAATTAAATTTTAACACAGCATTGTTTTATTCAATTGTTTGAACTGATATTATTTTTTACAAATGAAGTACAATAGTTTAACCCTTTATTGCCCAATGAATCTTAAAAGACACAGCTAAAAAATATAAATAGACCTAAAAATATAATTCTAAATAAGCTGAAAACTAGAATAGCAACAATAAATGCAATATTAAACAGAAAAAAAAGAGTTGGCTGTGCCGTGGACACACCCGTAGGTTTTGACGTGACGAAGTTTCTTGCTGTTGTTGTTAATGTTGATGTTGATGTTGATGTTGATATTGATGTTGATGTTGATGTGGATGTTGATGTTGATGTTGATGTTGATGTTGATGTTGATGTTGATGTTGATGTTGATGTTGATGTTGATGTTGATGTTGATGTTGATGTTGATGTTGATGTTGATGTTGATGTTGATGTTGATGTTGACGTTGATGTTGATGTTGATGTTGATTTTGATGTTGGTGTTGGTGTTGGTATTGGTGTTGGTGTTGGTGTTGGTGTTGGTGTTAGTGTTGGTGTTGGTGTTGGTGTTGGTGTTGGTGTTGGTGTTGGTGTTGGTGTTGGTGTTGGTGTTGGTGTTGGTGTTGGTGTTGGTGTTGGTGTTGATGTTGGTGTTGGTGTTGGTGTTGGTGTTGTTGTTGGATTTGGAGTTGGTGCCCTTCGTTTAGCTTTTTTTTGCTTCCCCATTGGTTGTACTCTAATTTCAATTAATCCAGCAAAAGTGATGCATATGCGTCACATTAGGAGGTTCCCTGAGGGTTTTTGACACGCCGTCAAATTTGTTTTTATTTTTGTCATATGCCCGAAGACCTCACCTTTGTTTTTGTTCCTTAAAATTTACCGTTGCACCAGTAGTCACAGAGTTAAAAATCCATGCAACGTTTTTACATGGCTGTAGCATTTTTACTGCATTATGTGATTGCATCCCTGAAATCATGACAACAAAATTTTTTTTGTAATTTAGTTGTGAAGCGTAATAACACATCCCTGCTGTCGTAAAACAAAATTTACTGTAGCACTCCTCCTGAGTGTGTAATAATTCCATGCAACGATATTACATTTCTGTTACATAAGCTGCTATATTCACGACCTGACGATGCCGGAATTTTTTTTTATTTCTGTCGTAAAGCCATGTATAAAAACTTTATTTTCCTTTTTTAACTTTTATCGTAGGTTATATACTCATTGAGTAAAAATTCAATGCAACGCCGCTGCATAAATGTTGCGTTATCGATCTTTGAGCGGCTCTCTCAGCGTCCCCATGATGTCAGAAATTTTTTGTCTAATTTTGTTGTGAGGGCTTACAGTAGGCCTTTATTGGCGTATCGTATTTTTAATCCTAGCACTAATACTCAGCGAGTAATAATTCCATCTAACAAATTTTCAGTTGCGTTGCTTACGCAGCTCCCACTAAGTCCCTATGCCGTATTAAATTTTTTTTTTGTTTTTTTAATATAGTCAAAGAATTAACCGTTATGGTCATACTATTTTTTTAATCATAGCTCTTATACCCAGCGAGTAACAATTCAATGAAATGCAGATGAATTTTTAAAAAATTCATTTTTCAACTTTTTTGGAAACTAGAGCAGTACAACGTAACTTCGTCACGTCAATAAGAGGCAAATTAGTTCAAGATTTAACCCAGAATCCACCATAGCCCACAATGAATTTATTAGTTTTAATTTTCAATTGTTTTCTATTAAATAAATTATAACAAATAGCTTCCAATGACAAAATGAAATATCCTTTAACTCTGTATTCTAATAAAACAACTCTGAATATAACTTAAATAACTCTTAACTGTAATTTACTTTTTTAACAGGTCTATTTCCTTAACAGGTCTATTTGAAATAACGTATTTTCCTTGCTAGTACGAGTACAAGGTGGGCCCAATACAAGTTTTGTTTTTTTAAATTGGAATAAAATGAACAAAATTAAACTTTTTCCATGTATTATGGCTTTATTAGTAAGAACAAACATTCCCATTTATTATGAAACACAACGTTATTTAAGTGGCTGCAGTAGCGCATTCTATCACTCCAAGTTTCCAAGACCTTGTTGATGGTTTCGGGCTGTAGCGCACGGATTGCTTGGATGTTGGCCTTAAGTGCTTCGGATTGTTGACATAACATTGATCTTTCATGGTTCCCCACAAAAAAAAAAAGTCCAAAAGGGTGGCGGCAGCTCCGACGCAGCCAATTGATATCGCCAAGACGACTGATAATACGATTTGGGAATTTGGTGCGCAAAATATCGATTGTGGCTTGGGCTGTGTGGCCTGGCGCGCCATCCTGCATAAACCAGAGGTCGTCCAACTTTATGTCTCTAATTTCAGTAAAAAAAAAGTCGGTTAACATGGCTCTGTAACGCCCACCGTTGATCGAAACGTTGTTCCCCGCCTCAATTTCAAAGAATAATGGTCCAATGATGCCACCACTCCACAATCTGCACCAATTTGTCACTCTCTGTGGATGCATCGGCTTTTCAACAATAACGTGCGGGTTTTCCGAACCCTAGATGCGGCAATTTTGTTTCTTAACGCAACCGCCGATATGAAAATGAGCCTCGTCAGAAAATATGATTTTTCGACCTTTTCAAATAACGCACTATTTGGGCTTCATAGCACTCACCTTGGAAATAAGTTTCCAATATGTCCCAACGTTGTTCAAGCGTAAAGCAACTCATTTCTTTCCGCGGAGATATGATACTGACTTTATGACAAGATTTCGAGCGAAAAACAGCTGTCAGTATGTCAAAATAACCTATGATTTAAAAACTAAGCACTTAATGGACCACCCTGTATATACATATATTTTTCTCTTTTCAATATTTCTTACCTCACATTAAGAATAAATGCGTGGCGTGCGTTTTTCTACGCCCGAACAAGCCGTTGAAGTCTTAAACAACCTGGTTTTGTAATTACCAACTTCAGAGTGGTAAAACTGTTTCGAAAATTGGTTAAAGCGATTGCAAAAGTGTATTGATTACCTTGGAACCTTCTTTGAAAAATAATAAAAATAATTTTCACTGATAAACCAATGTTTTTTCATTCTTAGGTTCAAGACTTAAAAGGCAATCACGTCTTATTTTTGATCGCTGTCATCAAACAACTTGAAACTTGTCTTAAAAAAACTTGCTTTAAATTATCCTAATTGTGCTTAAAAAGAAAACTGCACTTAACTGCTTCTTCACAGGGTCATTTCAAACTTGAAAAATAATGTCAGAAATAAAAGATATGAAAATAGAATAAAAAAGTTTAAATGTTCGACCCCTATATCTCGTGAAGTATCCTAGATACAAGAAAATTGTTAGCAAAAGTGAAAAGCTTGTACAATTGTCTGTTAGAAAAAAAAAAACAAATAAATAAATTTTAAACTTCGAACTTTATAGTTTTGGGCGTAAAAAAAAAAATGAGTAATTTTAATTTACGTTATTGGTCATAGGTTCTGTGGCAACGAAATGGGCAGATAACCCATTCAAGTGTATTGAGAACTCTACCGTTTTGAATATAAAACTAATTTATAGCCTTAACAACATAAAATTTCACTAATTATTATAAATTAAAATAGTTAAAAAAATATTCTCTCACATTCTCGCATATAAACGTTCACGCACAACTCAATAAATTATTGAAAATCATGTTAATGTTAAAATCAGAATCAAGTATTTTATTTTTTTTTTAATGAAATTTTTGTTGCTTTACTTAAAAAATTTCAATTAATTCATATCGCAAAAAAAAAATTGGTTTGATAATAAACACTGTTGTCACTTTTAATAGTTAATAAGTTTACAGCTTTATTAAATGTATGAAATATAATTTCAACAAATGCAAATTTCGTTTAATTAATAGACCAAAATAATTTATTATTTAGTATTGTTAACTAATTAAAAAGTGGTAATTAGTAAAAAAAAAAAAACCTAGGTTACATGATGAGGGAAAATGAATGTATGCGCACTGGTGAGGGTAAAAATGTGTAGAGCGTAAAATGTGTGTTATTTAGATGTAATAGTGCATCATTTAATATTAGCTATACTAGAATAAAATTATTTTAAACTGGTTCTGTACCCTACTGCTTATTTACAGTGTGTTTGGTTTTCGGTTAGTATGCTAGTTCGTAAAAAAACGAAGTTTTAATTTACAATTGGGAATATAGTGCTATCGTGATTGCCGACACATCATTTTCAATTAGTTTCCTTTGTTCTGTCGAAAGTGTTGGAAGTGAGAAAAATAAGTGCCCAATTTAAAAAGCGCTTTGAAGCCAGATTCTTAACAATCATCCAAAAGGTTCTAAATGGACAGTGCAAAAGACTGCAATCTACCTCAAGACTACTTGTGCTTTTGTTAAGAGGTAGTTTGATCATTTTGCAAAAACTGGAAACATTGACGATGAGCCAGGGAGAGGTCGTAAGACCATCGCCTTCAAAAAGCAAGATAAAGTCATAGTACGACTATTTGAAAAAAATCCAGCGATGAGCTTGAGAGAAGCTTAACAATTTTTATCGGAAAAAGGATTAAATATATTCCTAAATACGATACGAGAGTGGCGTCCGTGGCGCAGTTGGTTAAAGTGCGTGGCCGCTATGTCAACGAACTTGGAGACCCAGGTTCGAAACCCAGCAGCGACAGAAAATTATTTGAATGAAAATAATTTTTCTGTACGGCCGCCACCTCTCTGCAGACAATGGCAAACCTCAGAGAGTAATCAAAATGCCATGTAAAGCTTCTTGGGAACGAGAACATTCCGTTCACCGCCGTTCGGAGTAGGCGTTAAGCATGTAGGTCCGGTTCTCGGTCAATTGTGTACAAACTTAATAACACGCACAACACAATTGATCATAAGAAGCTAGGTCAAAGTCCTTTCAAGGGCTGAAGTGGCCAGTTATTGTTTTTTTTTTTTTTTATTTTAAATACGATACGAGACAGACTTCATCGAGCAGGCATAAAGCGAAGCACTACTTTGTCGAAGTCTTTGCTCTCGCAAAAGCACGTTGAAAAGAGCTTGCAATGGAATCATCAAAATGTCGATCGTGATTGGACAAAAATAATATTCACAGATGAATCAACTTTTGTATTATTTAATTCAATAAAACGTGTTTGGGTAAAAAAAGGTAAAAAAGTTATTCAAGATAGTGTTAAACATCCTCAACAAATAAACGTCTTTGGGTGTTTCTCAGCTCAAAGAGGTCGCGTTTTAAAGTGCTACCTACAGCCCTGGACACATAAACAGCACAAATGTCAACTTATTTTTAAACGTTTCGTTTGAACCTAATAATGCATTCATTAACAGTAGTTATAATTTTTTGAGACTCCAGTGTGACGTTGTTTAAAACTCAGAGAGAGATGTACCGTTACTTACTTTTATTTGCTTAGGCCATCTCTTTCTGTATAGGCATGTACGATCTGCTGTGGTCATATAAATAGCACACATGTTAGTTGGTGAATAAAAGTTAACAAGATCGGATGTTTTTAAAAATTTTAGAGTTGTATTCAGTTAATTTCGCCGATTCTAAATAAAATGGGTCGTGGGAAACATTGCACTCCGGAAAAAAGGTCTATAACTCACGAACTAAGTCGAAAAGGCAAAACCATCTGAAATCGCGGATATTCTCAAAATTTCGCGAAAAATGGTCTATAATGCACTCAAGCTGGTTAAATCAAATGGTTGAAATCATTTCGAGAATAAGCCGCGCAATCCTAGACCGCGTAAAACCACCGCTTCTTCTGACAGACTTATAACGGGTGTTTTTTTTAGGGGTTTGTTTTAGAGATAAAACTGGCATTTTGTGGTCAAATCTGGCAACTCTAATGTCATTTATGTTCAGTTTGGTTTGCCATTTCATCATGAACAGGTTGACAAAAGAACAACGCTTGCAAATGGGCCGAAAATGAGATTGATCTCGATGCTGATTTTCATCGCAAAATTTTGTTCAGTGATGAGGCTCATTTTTGGTTGAATGGCTACGTCAACAAGCAAAATTGCCGCATTTGGAGTGAAGAGAATCCACATGAGATCCTTGAGGCGCCATTACATCCACAAAAACTGACTGTTTGGTGTGCTCTATGGGCTGGTGGAGTCATTGGGCCATACTTCTTCCGAAATAATGCTGGAGAGTCAGTTACGGTTAATGGAGACAGGTATAGAGCCATGATAACCGACTATTTTGTTCCCGAATTGGATGGCATGAATGTGGATGAGTTGTGGTTCCAACAAGACGGCGCTACATGCCACACAGCGCACGTCACAATCGATTTATTGAAGGAAACATTCGATGAGCGCATAATTTCGCGGAATGGACCTGTCAATTGGCCACCAAGATCGTGTGATTTGACACCATTGGATTATTTTCTTTGGGGATATGTGAAGTCGCTCGTCTACGCCAACAAACCAGAAACGTTAGGGGACTTGGAGGCCAACATTCGTGGCGTTATTGCCGACATACGGCCCCATATGCTCGAAAAAGTGGTTGAAAATTGGACCTGTAGAATTGGCTTTATTCGAGCCAGCCGCGGCGGCCACATGCCCGAAATCATATTTAAACATTAATGGCATAAAATTATCCTTCCAATAAAGCCAAATTGATGGACATTAAAACGATTTTCTTGTGTTTTAGTAAGGCTGATCCTTTCAAGTCAGCAAAGCAAATTATGAGGGAAATAAATGAAGAAAATAACCCTAATGTTCCAAGAAAACTAGTATCTAGGAGACTACATGAAGCTAATCTTTATGGACGCATTAGCCGAAGAAAGTCGCTCTTAACAAAAAAACATTTAAAGGATCGTTTAGCGTTTGCAAGAGCCCATGTGAATAAAGAAGACCAATTTTGGAAGAACGTGCTCTGGACTGACGAACCTAAATTTAATAGGGTTGGACCAGATGGAAAAACTTTTGTTCGGCGCCTCAAAGAGTTCGGCGCCAAGAGTTGAATCCTAAATATACAAAAAAAATCATTAAAGCATAGAAGAGGGAATTGAATGGCTTGGAGAGCTTTTTCCTGGCACGGCGTTGGGCCAATTTTTCGTGTACCAGGAATAATGGACAAAAATATGTATTTAGATAATCTTAATAACCAGATGGAACCATTTGCATTTGAGAACATGCCTATTAGATGGTCTTTTATGCACGATAATGTTCCAAAACACACGGCAAAGGTAGTGATTTATTGGCTAAAAAAGGCAAAAATAAATATTTTGAATTAGCCGGCTCAAAGCCCAGACCTCAATCCCATAGAAAATTTATGGAATGATGTGAAGGTCAGCATAAGCAACCAAAATTTTCGAAATTTAGATGAGTTATAGAGTGGAATTTAGAAGGCTTGGTGCTCTATTCCGAAGGATACGGTCAGGAAGCTTGTGGAGAGTATGGGACGAAGATGTCCGGCTGTTTTGGACAATTCGGGATACAGTACCAAGTACTAGTAAGCATATTCGTAAGCTCATTGTAAAATAAAAATAAATTACTATGTCTTTTTTTCAGAATCCAAATTGTGCTATTTATATGTCCACCTCAGCTAAGGAGCAATTTTAGATGTATTATGTAAATGTACATGTATTTTTCTGCTATTTATGTGTCCACGGCTGTATAACCTTTGTATGGGAAATCAAGGCAAATACAAGACAAGTTTAAGTTCTATGTTTTAAAGTTAATTTAATTCAATTTTTATTAATAATTAAATTTCAATTTAACAGTGACTCTCACTGTGAGGCTGAGCGAAGCGTAACACCAAGCACGCTTTTTAATTTATATGCCAAAAGTAAAAAAGTATGTATGTATATGAGTAGGACAGCAGTGTAAGCTATCAAGATAATGAAACTTTAAGTGTTGCCACCGGGTATGCAACAGGCATAATTATTCCTTAACAACCTTAATGCAGTAAAAATGCTGGGATTGTACAAAGATGGGTTGTTAAAGTCTGCCGAAAAGTTATATGAAAAAATAACACTGATTGGATATTGCAAGAGGACAACGGTCCGAAACATAGGAGTAAACTCTGCACTAAATGGAAAATGCAATATTAGAACATTGCATTGGCCATCACAGTCACCTGATGCGAATCCAAAAGAAAATGTATGGGCATTATGAAAGCAAAAATATCAAAAAGGAATATAACATCATCAAAAGAATTCGTTAGATTACTACGTAAAATTTACGAAGCCTTTAACTACTGAATATCCTTAAAAATTGGCAGATAGTTGGCACCAAAGATTTCAAGCTATTATTGACAATGAAGGTGACTGGTCGGTATAATAAATATGTGTCGATTATGGAAATAAAATGTACTTTTTATGTATAAAGTGTTTTTTTTTTTAAATATACATATGCTTCATTAACATCAACAGCCAAAAACGTTCTTTTTCTGAACACATTGTATAAGTTAAGAGCCACTGTGAACCAACAAACAAAATTCCACAATTCCGGTTAGCAATCAGCCACCGCCTTCTTTAGAGAATAGATCATCTTCAATGCAGGAGATATATTTTCGAACGAGAGCGGTCAATAGAGTCCTTGCAAACCTCAACATAAACAAATCTTCTGACCCCGATGGTATACCACCAATTGTGCTTAAAATGTGTGCTTCTACACTGGCCCGACCATTGCGTAACCTTTTCAACATTTCATGCAGGACAGGAGTGTTTCCATCTTGTTGGAAGGTTGCCAATGTTCAGCCGGTACCTAAGAAGGGCGATGCCACGAACCCTGAAAACTACCGACCCATAGCGATATGCTCTACGCTTTCCAAAGTCATGGAGAGTGTAATAAACTTCCACCTTATGAACTATCTGGAGCGCAACGAATTGCTGAGTGACCGTCAATATGGCTTCCGAAGGGCTCGCTCTACTGGTGACCTAATGGCTTTCCTCACGGAGAAATGGAACCAATGTGTTCACTTCTTTGGTGAAAGCAGGGTTGTTGCTCTGGATATTTCTAAGGCGTTTGACTGAGTGTGGCATAAAGCGCTCGTGTCAAAACTAATTGCATATTGTGTTGGTAGTACCTTTACTCGATGGATCACATGTTTTCTTAAGGACAGGTTGATTCGTGTCGTGGTCGACGGCATTTCGTCCAGTGAACATGCCATCGTAGCTGGAGTGCCACAGGGTTCAGTCCTATCGCCAACTTTGTTTCTGGTTTTTATCAACGACCTTCTGTCGTTGACTCATAACCCAATTCACTCGTTTGCGGATGGCAGCAGCATTTGTCATTCATATTCTTTCAAAAAACGCCCGAGCTCTTTGGAGATTGAGAGAAAGAGGCTTTATATGAATGACACACTGCTTAATGACTTGCAAAAAATCTTCGAGTCGGGGCTTGCTAATAGAGTTGAGTTTAATGCTAGCAAGACCCAGTGCTGTCTGTTAACTCACAAACGAGTGAATTGCCCCTTAGCACCCCTCAATATGAACGGTGCCGATCTCGCGGAGTCAGACGTTCTGGGCATATCAATCAGATCTGATCTTCGCTGGAACGATCACATTTTTGATGTGTCGAAAGAAGCGGCCAAGTGCCTAGGTTTTTTAAAACGGTGTAAAAAATACTTCACTCCAACTGACCTACGCCTGATCTATACCTCATATATAAGGCCGAAAATGGAGTACAATTCGCACATTTGGGCAGGAGCTTCAAGATCTTATTTGGAGCTTCTGGACCGAATTCAACGACGTGCGATATATCTGATAGGAGATGAAAACATTTCATCTTCTCTCAACTCTCTTGGGCATCGACGCAATGTTGGCTGCTTAAGCCTTTTGTACAGGTACTACCATGGGAAGTGTTCAAGGGAGATACATGACCTGACGCCATCAGCTCGTGTGTTTCCCAGGTCCACTCGGGCAGCGCACCAAGCCCATCCCTATAACATTGCCTTGATGCCCAATAGAACCTCGCATTACAGAGATAATTCGTTCTTCGGTCGTACAATAAAATTGTGGAACAATCTCCCTGCGAGCGTGTTCCCCGGCAATTTTGAGCTATGTAAATTTAAAACTAATCTTCACCGACACTACTCCATCTTTCCACCCTCCAACTAACTATCACCCTTCTTCCGAATCAACACAATGCTTTCGCATTTATAGGGGGCATCCCCTGAGCAGAAAAAAATGAACGAGGCAGCCAATCGGCTGGCCCATTTCTTGAGATAACACGCTCATTAAACTTATTCTTAAATAAATCGATTGCAACGTGTGCTGTGTGGCTTGTGGCACCGTCCTGTTGCAACCACATGTCGTCCAAGTCCATTTCTTCCAATTCGGGCCAAAAATAACAGGTAATCATGGCGCGATAACGATGTCCATTCAAAGCAACGTTACGATCATTATCGTCGACGAAAAAATATGGTCCAATGACGCCGCCGACATGCAAACAGCACCAAACAGTTATTATTTGTGGATGAAGTGGTGATTCATGAAGCACATGTGGATTTTCACCCGACCAATAACGCATATTTTGCGTATTGACGAACCCATTGAGCCAAAAATGAGCTTCGTCACTGAAGATGATTTTGCGATGAAATTCATCATCTTGGCGCATATTTTCCAGAGCCTAATCGGAGAACGTACGTCGCTTCAAATGGTCCATCGGCTTCAATTCTTGAGTCAGCTTAATCTTGTATGGCTGTAAACCAAGATTCTTAAGCTAAATTCGCCATAAAGTGGTCTGGAAAACGCCGTGTAATTGACTGTTTTGTATTGTTTGCTACGGAAGCCTGAACGGCAGCGATATTTTCGGCACTTCGACCAACCCGTTGTCTCAATGGCACGGCAACATCACAGAACGAATATGCAGACTCAAATTTTTGCACTAAACTTGTTATTGTCTCTTAAAGTTGCGATCATCGATTCAGAATTTCGGTAGTAAATTTTTATAATTTGCAAACGTTGTTCGTTCGTGTACTTTACCGGGATGATAATGCTGAGTTTACTGAATAAATGGACAGTGACAATTCGATGATTAGTGAAAGGGTACGTTCAGAAATTTAATTCAAAGCTTTCAAGTGCCTATTGGAAAACCCTGTATTAATTTACTTTATTATTATTATTTTATTATTATATACATTGAATATTTATAATTTGTTTTAACCTCTAAGCTGGAGGCTATTGTTGTTACTACTTTCTTTTCTTAATTAGTTATTATGATTTTAATTATAAGCTAATTTGTATTAAATAAATAAATAAATAAATAAAAAAATAGATGTGAAACACTTCAAATGCGTACAAATATTTCGTTCATATACCTTTAACCCTTTCAGACCCGACGCTTATCTACTTAACATTTTTTTATGATTTTTGGAATATATGGTCGTTATATGGAATGAAAATATTCTCAATGTTTAGGTTTCGCAATTTACATATCCTTCAAGGATTTTCAGGACACGCACAATTGATGCAACTTTATCTGAAACCCATTTTTTTAGCCACAAATAATTCAAATTTATTTGAAACAACAAAATTTATTATTTTTTTAGTTCAAATGCGTTAACTTCACTAGTTTTACACTGAAGTTTTACACTTTATATTTTTTGTAATTGAAGACACAAATTACCTCTGCGGCTCATTTTGACAAAACTAAAAAGTTTATCAAGAATTCCTAGCGTGTACAAATAACGGTAAAGCGAATCGCGGAACAGTGTGAGAAACAAAAGAAAACAATAACAAGCACAATCGATTCATTTCGTTCTTTATAACATTCGTTAAATAAAAGTGGAAATATTAAAGATAGAAACCACCCGCACAAACGATGCATCAGGGTCTGAAAGGGTTAAGTAATTTAGAAAAGTAATCTTCTCTACTACACTCTGAAGACAGTTTTTTTACATGCACGCATATCTATACACGCCTATCTAAACAATAGGTTAAACTTAATTTCATGCGTAGATTGCATAATTTTCAACTTCACATCGGGCTACTAGCCCACATGATGCTGTTATATATAATATATGGCAAAAAAAGAATGAAACAACACATTCTTGTGTTTTGTTTTTCCCGCAATTAAAATAACATTAAATGCAAAAATATTCAATTAATCATTGCGGTTGTTATTCAACTTTTTGTTCAACTTAAAGCACCAAATCATTGTTTGTTATTATTGTTGGCCATATCATTTCATAATTTCAAAATAATAATAATAATAATAATAATATTTTTATGTGGTTTCATTGTGGTCTGGATAAGCATCAGCTTGATATAACTTCAGCAGCAAAACAACAACCATGCATACAAATGCATTCAAAACAACAGCATCATCTATCAACATTTTCATTCAGCCGGAAATTGTGCCGTTTGTCTCGACTGTTATTTTATTTAAGTCGATGTTTTTTTTTTCTTTCCGGCATTTCCTGTTTTAAACGAGCTTAAGCTTTTGTGTTTTGCTTGTGCTTTAGTGTTGGTGTTATATTTCGGTTTAGTTTCTATGCATGTGTGAGTGCAGTTTTATTTATGCAATTGTGTTTTTCCTGCATTTCATCTTGTTTTCAACTCAGTCTTATTATGTTTTATTCATATTTAAATGCTGCTCATTTATGCATTGCTCGGTTTCAGCTTAAGTGCGACGTAAATGGATTTTTATTTGTTGTTTTTATTGTATTTTGGTGTTATTGTCATGCTTGAATCTAGATCTTTTATTGCTTATTTCTATTGTGTGTGTGTGTGTGTGTATAGGTTTTTACTGCTTTCTTTTTAATAGTTAAGTAAATAAAGCGCATTTTCTTTTAATGTTACTCATACGCCATGTGGTGAGTGGCTAAATGTTTGAGTGTATGGATTGGTTTTTGGTTCTGTTGAAGCATAAACTTCAACTTATATCACGCAAACATAAAAGCTTTGCAGTCTTAAATCTCTAAAAAAAGCTTATACACAAAATCTTTTTAAATTAATGCTGCTCATACGCACGCACTTGTCGTTGTCAACATTTAAGTGTCAAGCCAGAATTGCTTCGTTTTTTGGCTTTCATTTGTTGTCAAAAATGAATGTGTGTTGAATGTGTAAGCAAAGAATAACAGCAACATTAAATAAAAAAAATTCTCATTTAACACATAACCCAACTGTCAACTGCATGAGTAAAACACTTGTGAAACTTGAAATTTTCAAATGTGTGCTGGTGTGTTTTTTTGTGGTTGACTGCATTGTTGCACATCTGAAGCGGCTAAGTTATGTCAAGAGTTGTGTACCCCCCCAAAACATGCTGACAACACAATCAAGCTGTCGCAAAAATAAAAAAAATAAAAGAAAATTCTAAAGAATTATACAAAAACTTCCTCCCGTTAACAGTTAAATTTGGTCGGGCGAAAAATAGCTTATATGCACTTGGAAACTTTTCGGAGCATACAAAATGTTGACATTTTCTATTTAAAACACAACTGCTTGTTATAAAAACTTTACTCGCATTCTAGCCTTATGTGTTAAAAGGCCATTAAGTTTTGACAACCGATGCATGAAACACACGCAAGCAACAGCAGCTGCTCGCTTTGGTGTAACGCAGTAAGGTGTGCAACATGCTACATGCACTGGTTGACTGCCTGCAACTTTGCACTTTTCTTACGGCTGTGGCTATGTTTTCTGTATAAATAAAATTGCACGCCATAAAAAATACAAAATAAAAAAAAAATAAATAATAAAAAAAAAAAATACCAGGCGTCAGTGTAACATGCTTCTGGTGTCATTAGAAATAAACAGCTAGCAACAGCAGCGCTTTCCTCGAATTTTCACATTAATTTTGTAGATTTTAGCACTGTTTTTAAAAAAAGCTTCAAATATTTTGAAGGCCTATTCGTTGTGATTTTTAATTTTTTCTTTTATTTACCTGTTATCTTTCAGCTCATAAATTTCATCAAATCAGTGCCTAAAATTAAAAGAAAATTTCATTAACCCATTTTCAACGACGTTGCAAAAATTGTTAAATTTTTAAATATAAAGTACGATCATAGAGTAATTAGGGCCCTTTGATTCCAAATACGTCATAAAAAAAAATATATCCCCACCCGTTTTCCCGTTATATCAAAAAATCAAATGTTCGATTAATCGAACGTTGGCGCTTATCCCATACCATAAAATCCCATACAAATAGGAAATGACTAATTTTATTGTGTTTTCAACAGGAATAGACTTTTTTGTGCGTGCTTTTAACATTTTATGTTTGCTTGTAATATTTTGCCAAGTGCGTTGGCTCTCCCATTTTTATTGTGTTTTCAACAGGAATAGACGTTTTGTGTTCGCGCTTGTAATATTTCAATTTTAGTTGTCCATAGATGAGCAAATGGTTGCTTATTTGGCCGACACAGTTGCAAAGTGTTTATTCTGGGAAAGCTAATTCGTTTTGGGTATAAACTGTGGTGCCTCTGTTCATCAACTGGCTATTTGTTTTTTTTTCATCCCATACTGTGGACAATCCGATGAATTCAACACATAGGTTGGTCTTGGAGCTGATGTTCTACGTTTACTAAGCAAGTCGAGGCTCTCATGCATTATGTGGTATTTTTTGACAACTTCTTCACATTCTATCATCTTCTGTGCTTGTTATCAGAGAAGGGATTCTGTGCCACTGGAACTGTTCATTGTAATAGTGTAACTGGTGGTGCTTCTAATATGAGGGCCGGAAAAGATTTGCCCCGCGGTGCACATGATTATATGTATGAATCTAAGAACCAGATCACTCTTTGTCGCTGGCAAGATAATAAGGAGGTCACCATAGCTACAAACTACGATCAGATTCTGCCACTCCACCCTATTTGGTGTTGTCAAGGCACAACTAAAGCTTCAAAGAAGGGGCCGGGCGAAGAAGGCAAATTTGTTAACATGGATCAGCCTGCTGTGCTTCACAGCTATAATAATGGGATGGGTGGCGTTGATCTCCACGATAACGCTATTCAAAATTATATAACATCCGTGGAAAGAAATGGTACTGGCCACTTTGGATAAACACCCTGAATTCATCAGTTGTGAACGCTTGGAAACTGTAATGTTTGGTAGCGAAATATAAAAACGAGAAGCCAATGAGCCAGAAAGAATTTAAGTTGTCTGTCACTGAGTCTCTATTGTTGACCGATGATAAAGAAGGAATGGAAGTAGATGATAATCTGGAGCTCCAGAGAACGCGTAACTTACCATAGGTTGTTGGTGAACATTTTTTCGTTGCCAGTTGAAAGGCTGTGGCAAACCAACAATTTAGATGTGCGAGAAGTGTGGCAAACTATGCACTCACATTGTTTTAAAGTTTTTCATGAAAAATTATTTTTTTTTTCGACCAATTTATTCAATAACTATAATAATAATAACTGTATAAATATAACAGTTATATCTTAATATATATAATATACTCTTATTACTAATAAACTTATACTATTTCATTACTATTCTATAAATAATCTAAAACCTCAATATTCAATACACAATTATTTTTTACAGAAAAAACCTTGTCTATTCGTTTATATCACGATATGTTTCATTTGTATGTGTTTTTATGGGATTGGATAAGCGCCAACGTTCGATTAATCGAACACTGACTTTGACTCAAGCCTGCGTTAACCACGTGTTGCCAGGTGTTGATTTTTTGATTACAATAGACAGTTTGGTTTTTTTGCTATGAGGCCTCATGATTACTTTTTTGCTTTTTTTTTATTTATATAATTTAAATATAATTCGCAAGAAAGGTCTTTCAGCAAGGTATATTTGAACCATTGCTACCACAAGTAGGGGTGAAGGTCAGAGGGATGGCAACCATTATTTTGGAATAGCCAATTATCAAAGTTATATATGATATGAACGATTAACTTGATATCATTTACCTTCATATTTATAAAAATTTTTGAAAATGAACAAATTTTACGTTCGATTAATCGAACACCAGTCGGAAATGGGTTAAGTTAATCTACAAATGTAATTAAATTTAAGCTATTTTAACTGGAAATTACACAGGGTGGGTCAAATAAAGTTTTTTTAGTTTTTTGTTTAAATGCAATAAAATTAAAAAAACTAAATTTTGTCCATGTACAGGGTTTTCCAATAGGGACTTGACAACTTTCAATTAAATTTATGAATGAACCCTTTCACTAATCATTGAACTGTCACTGTCAATTTATTCAGTAAACTCAACATTTTCATCATGGTAAAGTACACGAACGAACAACGTCTGTAAATTATAAAAATTTACTACCGAAATTTGGAGTCGGTGATCGCAACTTTAAGAGCGTTAACTGCAATTTCCGGTCGTAAATCTCGCCCTAGTAGACAGGCAATAAACAAGTTTAGTGCAAAAATTTGAGTCTGCATATTCGTTGTGTGATGTTGCCGTGCCAGTGAAACAACAGATTGGTCGAAGTTTCAAAAATATCGCTGCCGTTCAGGTGTCCGTATCAAACTATACAAAATAGTCAATTCCACATCGTTCTCAATAATCTCAAGAATCCAGACCACTTTATGGTGGATTTTGCGTAAGGATCTTGGTTTACACCCACACAAGATTAAGCTGACTCAAAAATTGAAACCGATGGACCATTTGCAGCGACCTACGTTCTGCGATTGGGCTCTGGAAATAATGCGCCAAGATGATAAATTTCATCGCAAAATCATCTTCAGTGACGAATCTCATTTTTGACTCAATGGGTTCGGCAATACGCAAAATATGCGTTATTGGTCGGGTGAAAATCCACATGGTGCGGTTTGCATGTCGGCGACGTCATTGGACCATATTTTTCGTCGACGATAACGATCGTAACGTTACTGTGAATGGCCATCATTATCGCACCATGATTACCGATTATTTTTGGCCCAAATTGGAAAATATGGACTTGGATGAAATGTGGTTCCAACATTATATATTGATTATATTGAAGAGTAAGTTTGATTTGATTGGCCGCCTCATTAGTGCGATTTAGCGCTTCTAGACTATTTTCTTTGGGCCTACGTCAAGTCATTGGTCCATCCCAACAAGCCGACGATGTTGAAAGAGCTCAGAGCCAACATTGAACTCAAAATAGCGACCGTTTCGGCCGAAATGTGTTGCCGAGTCATCGAAAATTGGGTCCAACGAATCGACCGCAACGAATACTTTAAGCCAAAAATAAAGTTTTTGAAATGTCTCAAATGGTTTGCGTTTTATTTGAAGAAAAGTTGTCAAGTCCTTAATGGAAAACTCTTTATTATTTTTTTTTTTTATTAGTAAGAGCAAATATTCCCATTAATTGTTGAACACAACGTCGTTCAAGTGGCTGCCTCCGCTGGCTTCGCAGTAGAGCATTCTGTCACTCCAATTTTCCAAGACCATGTTGATGGTTTCGGGCTGTAGCTCATGAATTGATTGGATTTATTGGTCTTAAGTGCCTGAATCGTTTCCGGATTGTTGGCATAACATCGGTGCTTCACGGTTCCCCCCAAAAAAAGTTGGTGCGTAAAAGAAAGCCACATTCTCGTCTGTGCGCACCGTACGATGACAGGGACCATGAGTGTCGATCCGGTCTTTTTTGGCGAATTGCTTCACGCAACATCTCATAACGCCCAAATAATACTGCTTGTTGACTGTTTGGACTGTGGAAGGAATTCATGATGCACAACACCCTTATAATCCATGAAAACTCACAGTTTCTTTTCTGTGAAGGCACAGTAACATCGCCTTCTTTTTCGACTGAAAACGACGTGGTTTTTTCGGTCGTGGCTCATTTGGTGCACGCCATTCACTCGCTTGATGTCTGGATTGCGTGTCATACTCATAAATCCACGTTTTGTCTCCAGTAATGATCCGTTTGATGAATGTTGGGTCAGATTCGGCCTTGGAAATTATGTCTTTTTTTGCGACGTCAATGCGGTCCACTTTTTGCAAGAAATTTAAGTCTTTTGGCACCAGCTTTGCAGCGACAGATCTGAGGCCCAAATCATTAATCAAAATGTCTCAAACAGGTCCAAATGCAATGCCCAACTCCTCTGCCATCTCTCTAATGGTCTATTTGCGATGTTTTCATCCTATTCATCCGATGTAAAAAAAAAGTGTTAAAACATTAGAAATACGAAAAAAAAAAATATAAAAATCTCTTTGAATTTCCTCTATTTCTTGCGGATACGCTTCATTACGCATTTTTCCATACAATGTATTTTATTTAACGCAATTTAAAAAAAATTAGCTAACCTGCAAAAATCTCGCACGGATAATAAATAAAAAAAAGGAGCGTTCATTTGACATAGAAGAGCTTAAATATCTTGAAAACTGAATATCTTCAGGCTTGAAGAAGTGAACATACCCGTAGGTTTTGACGTGATGACGTATCTTTATCCGTGTTCTTATTTTTGCCCCTATCCTTTCCCTTGGTCCCCAACATGTCCTCATCCTTATTCTTATTCTTATATTTGCTCTAATAATTGTCCTACGTCTTGTCCAAACTCTTTTGACCACAAAATGACAACAGGGACTGGCAGCTTAAACCTTCTTTTTGGTTTCTTAGTAACAGAGACAAAACAACGCCTTCTCTTTGATAGCTGCAGTGACGATTGTTGCAAAAGTTTAAATTAGTTTTATATACAATTTGGACTAATTTCCTCATGCAGCATCATGTTGATTCAACAGCTCCTGTGTTCAACTCACACACACGCACACTAGAATGTGATAACAGATAACGTCCCCGCAATGTTTCCTGACGCTTGAAAGACGTGCTGCACTTGCCCCAGGATTTCCTTTGATATTTTTTTTTATTTACTCTTAAATGGAGCGGAAAAATTTCATGTGTGTAGTTAATTGTGTATGTCTGCATGTGTGGGTGTAAGTCAATAATCATAAGTTTTATCTTAATGACTTCTACAGATAGTTTTTGACTCCGACATATACTGTGAAAAATCAGAACATTCTATTGGACTCTTTTTTTAAGAAAACTTTATAAATATCCTAAAAGTATTGAAGCATAAGCATCTTGTTTAAGGGAAAGATAAAAATTAATGAGTCAAAGAAGTGTCAAAATATTTTAATTTCCAATAAAATTAACAAGTTGCAGTTGTAACTGAATACAAAGGCTTCAGATATTGTTGTCTGTTTAATGAGATTAACATAATATTAAAAAAGATTTGAATCCCCAGCCTTTTGCTCCTCTTAAAATTTGACATTATTTAATTAACTCATGAATTTCCAAAAAAAAAAGAAACCGAACTTCAACTAATGTCAAGCCAATGTTCACATAAATATAGCTATAAATTCTGTCACGCATATTTCCATTTCCGCCCAAGCTGTTCATATTGTTGTTGCTTAGAATTAATTTTCAATTCATAACCGTTATTCGGCGTAAAAACAAAGGTTTTTGCGTTGCTCTCTAAACAGCAAAAACAGCAAAAATAAAAAAAAGGAAGCTAAATTGGAGGCTAGAAAATGTAAAAAAAGAAAAGGAAATAACAACGTTAACAGTTTTTTTTTTCATAAAAGTGCCAGTAACAGCAGAAACAAAGAAAAAAAAAAAACAGCCAAGACAGCATTAGAAACAAAAACAACAACAACAACGAATGGCACAAGTTTTAATTGAATTTTCGCAAAAATTTAAATTTATTTCGAATGCAAGAAACTTAATTGTCAGCTAAAATTTGCCTTCTTCTGGCTATTATTTCATTTGCTTGCACCATCAGCCAAAACGAGGACAAAAACAATAACACTAACAACAACAACAACAGCAACAAGCATTGCCTGGTACGTCCTGTTGACTTTATGGGTGTTTTTGTTGTTCTTATTTTGACTGCTATTGCTAACAAATTTTCATGAGTTCCTTGTGTTCCCACAGCTTGAGGCATAAAAGTTGTTGCCAACTTTTGTGATTGCTGCTAATAAGCGGAATTGTTTTTTTCTTAAGAAATTTCAAAATAAAGAGCTTAATTATATAAATTTAAATTGTTTTTTAAAAAAGAATAAAATTGTTTTTCTAATTTTATTATTTACAAGGAAAAAAGTTGATCGTGGCGTATGAGTGATATTTATTTAATCTATCTATTTATTTAATCTATTTAAATGCGTATTTTAAGCTTTTACGAGGATGTCCTGAAATTTTCTTATAGATATTTATGAATCAGCTATGTTTTGTTGTTGCTTTATGCGGGCTTATTTCATATCTGACAACCTAATATAGCTTAAATATTGATTTTTTTGAGGTTTAGCCAAAGTTGTAAAAGAATGACGACGAATTTTTAGGAGGTTTGAAAGTTATATAGTTGTTGGATACCTCTTTGACTGATTTTTGGAATCAAAAATTTGAAAATTTTGATATTTTTTGATCTTTGAAAACTATTTGCACACGAATGTTTTATCTCCTAGTAATTAACTTTAACGGCACTAAAATTTTAAATTTTGAAAAGGGGGTTATTTTCGAGAAAATAGGCCTTCTCCTTTTTGCCTATAGGTTTCCGCCAGCAAAAAATTCATTTTAGAAGATGCGCCCCGTCGCAACGGATCTTGCGACCTGTTTTGTTGCCATCCTCATGGAAGAGTAGAAAAATGTTAATCGTGGCGTATGAGTGATATTTATTTAATCTAAAAATTTAAACACGGATTTTAAGTATTTACGAGGATGTTCTGAAATGTTCTTATGGATATTTAAGAATGAGTTACATTTTGTTGTTGCTTTATGCAACGTTTCCATGCTCATTTATGACAACTTTCCCAATATTTTTGATAAGAAGTCATCTTCACGTTAGCTTTTTTCCTTTCCTTCAGTTTCCCTAACTTTTACTGACTTTTGGATAGACAATTCTCTTTGGTCCAATAGGCAGCTGATCTCACAGGTACTCTCAAAGCATAGAGATCAGTAGTTATCTTTGTATGCAGTAGTTTAAGGTCGCCACATTTTTCAAGACGAAGCGCTGGAAGTCATAGGGGCTGCCTGGTCTCCCGAAGGGTTGGTTTGCTCTATCATGATGTTGAGATACAGAAGTCGTGGGCTCAGTGATGGGAGAAACAGTGGGAGATATGCAGAGTTTGAACTTATCTTGAAGGTTATTCTTAAGAAAAGTTCATATGGTTGATATTTTTCTCCGAACGCTGTTTGGGGCGCTGAGCTTTTATTCACGAGCTATGTCTTGGCGAACTACGAAAGAAAATTCTGGTCTATCTGGCTATCCACTTTATTGCTATTAATATCATGCTGGACGGGTGCGGTTGCTGCCCAAGCACTATTAAGTATGCTTTCCGAACGACATTATACCAGAAGATAGCATGCAAGGCAGTAATGTTAAATAAAACTATGAAGACAATATTTATCAACGGCTTATTTTCATTTTAAGCACTCCAAGAAATGTTAAAACAATTAATTTTATGTAAATCTAAAAATAGTTAATTTATAAGGAAAAAGATCATTAATTGGCGATCAGCTGAAATAAGCATTTATGCTACCTTCTGTTCAAAATTGAACCGGACTGTTCGAAGGAAACAACAAAAGTTGTCATAAAGCTAAAAATTTTTTTTGTTGAAGGCTGGTAACACTGTTATAGGCTTTATTTTTAGCGCGATCCGTCACGAGTTTCTTTCTTATTGCTTTGCAAAGAAGTTCACCTCGAGTCTGACCTACGGATTTCATAATGGAAAAAAAAATTTGAGGTAATAGTGTGTTTGAAAAAGTGTTTCAGCAACGGAATTTTTTGTCCGGATGCATTGAAAATGTTGCAGAAAACCTATGGGGCGTCTGTTCTATCAAGTACGCAGGCATTTGATTTTTAAAAATTGTTTTAAGGGAGTCTTACATCGGCTGACAACTTGCCTCACCCTTTTTGTCCAACAACATCACTAAACGATGAAAATGTCAAAAAAGTAAAGGAAATTGTGCGAGAAAATCATCGTATAACCGTAAGAGATATAGCTGCTTAGATTGATATATCGACTGGATCGGCGCACACTATTTTACATGATGTTTTAGGCATGCGACGGGTTGCAGTGCGACTTGTGCCAAAATTGTTGAATTGCCTTCAAACAGAGTTTCGCAAAACTGTCCCTCAGGAGATGCTCTTATCAGACGATACGGACATTCATCGCATCATTACTGTTGACGAGACTTGGGTGTACGAGTATGACGTCGAAACAGCTCAACAATCCGCAAAGTGGCACTATCCAGATGAATGAAACCCAAAAAACCACCACTATGTCGTTAAAAAATGTAAGTGTCGTGAACTCGGAATTCCTTCCGCAAGGTCAATCGGTCAACGCTCATTGTTATTTCAGTGTTTTAAATCGGTCAACGCTCAATGTTATTTGAGTGTTTTAAAGCGTTTGCGCGAGAATATTTGACAAAAGAGGCCCACGGTGCACCACGATAATGCACCAGCTCACAAATCACGCATTGTACGCGATTAATTGACCAAAAACAATGTCAATATCGTTCAACAAGCACCATTTTCGCCAGATATGGCTCCATGGCTACATTTTGACGATTAAAATCATCAAAGAGAATGCGCAGAGGGAGCTAAAAGGCATTCTGAAATCGGCCTACTAAGAATGCTTTAAAAAATTAAAAAAAGTTTGGCATATGTGTATCGCTTCCGATGGTGATTATTTTGAAGGTGATCAAATAAATATTGAAAAATAATTAACCGTTGTTGTTTTATTTGCATAGTCCAGTTCAATTTTGAACAGATTATTCATTGCTATCTGAGCGCTCTATCAGAAAGAATGCCACCAATTTATGTTAACAAAAAAAGTATGAAAGTTCATTCATGTCAATACGAAGAATACGACATATTAAATGCGTAAACAAACAAAATGACATGAATCACCTCATTAATAAAAAATATGTAATTATTGATGTAAATATATAGAGAGTAATAATTTAATTGTACAGAACGACTTAATAATAATAATAAAATGACCCCTTCAGCCCTTGAAAGGACTTTGACTCTGAAGACTGCTGATAATTTAGTTTAGCGGCCAATGAAATCAGGACCTTCAATCTACAAAAAGATTATTAAAATTAGCAAAAATTAAAAAAAATATTTATGTATATATATATATTAGAGTGGAACGAATTTTTTACCTCATGGGCTTCATATATTTTTGAAAACTCCTCTTAAAAAAATAAATTTCTGCATTTTTAGTTTTTTTCTGCGACATAACTTTTGACTGCGCCCGAGGGTTTATATATTTCATGCCAGATTTTTTTTTTTTTTTTTTTCTAAAATCCAATTTCAAATAATTTTTTGATGCAAACCTCTTCATTAACGCATAAATGATAACTTGTCAAGAGTTCCCTATGATACCATGTATGCGCTAGAAGATATTCAGGATCAAAGATCACCGAAATCGGTCATTTGCTTATATCTCCGCTCCTCTTTGTAGGACAGAAAATATGCTCTGAACAAAATTGTAGATCAGATAATTCTTTACAAAAATACCCTTAACAGTTAACATTTAACATAAAACAAACAGTTTTCACGCTATGCGACTAGATATGTTTGAATAACGCAAAGTAGAAATTTCATATTAACTTTGAGCAGAGCGGAGATATAAACAAATGACCGAGTTTGGTGATCTTTGAACCTAAATATCTTCTAGCGCATACATGAAAAGTTGTTATTAATGAGTAAATGAAAAGGTTTGCATCAAAAAAATTAGCTCTTTTGGATTTCAGAAAAAAAAGTCTGACAATGAAACATATAAACAAACCCTTGGGCGCAGTCAAAAGTTATGTCGCAGAAAAAAACTAAAGATGCAGAAATTTATGGCTTTAAGCGTAGTTTTCAAAAATATATGAAGCCCATGAAGATGTTTTGCTTCCATACATTTCGTTCCACTGGCGAGCAGAACTGAGTGTATGTTGAGCTTATTTTTACATACAGTGTCATAAAATGGTAAAAAAGAAAGCAAATTTTATTAAACTTCCAGCAAATATTCTTTATTTTATTAGCAAAAAAATGTGATATAAAATATTATAATAACACAACAAAAACAAAAAAATTGAAAACAAAAACTTATGGCAACACTATTCACTCAGTTTTGCACGTTTTGAATAAGTTAAAACAAATTAGCCTGCACTTTTCTGAGGAATTCCAAATTTACCGTTATATGTGGCTTGCAGGTAGTCATCTTCTTTCAGTTTTTAGTCTTGTTTGTTTGTTATCATGTATAGTTACATCTACTGTTTTTTGTCAGTAATTGCACTTGTTCATCATAATATAAACAAAAAAATGTGGACACCGAACATAGACACCGAAAAATATAATAACTTTGACTAAAGGTGGACACTCATCTAGAGTAATTGCTCAGAAATGAAAAGTGAGTCAACGCACCGTGATTGCTGTTCAAAAACGACGAAATGTAGCTTCTATGCCGAATACTGGAGGTGGTCCCAGATTATTAAATGATTCAGACGCACGATTTATGGTAAGAGAAATGAAAAAAAAGCTTTGAAAACACCCAAGCAAGCGGCTGGTGATATAAGCAAGCACTTAAGTGAATAGACTGCTCGTAGAGCGCTTCACAGAATCGATTTAGTGGCAGCAGTCAAAAAGAAAAAACCAGCTCTATCTGATAAAAATATAAAAGCGCGTCTGAAATTTTGCAAAGAGCATGAGCATTGGACCATAGAGGATTGGAAACGAGTAATTGGGTCCGATGAAACAAAAACTAACCGGTTGCAATCTGATGGAAAGGAATATTTCTGGAGCAGACCTCATGAAGCTATTCAGAAGCAACATGTGAAACAAACTGTCAAACATGGCGGAGGTAGCTTGATGGTTTGGGGTTGTTTCACTTGGTGGCATTTGAGACCGCTTGTAAGAATTAATGGAATAATGAAGAAAGAGGACTTCCTCCAAATTCTTCAAACCCATTTACCCGATTTTGTGACCACACCGCGTATCCCGAGGAAGAAGTCACTTTCCAACAGGACGGAGACCCCAAACACACGGCGAAAATTGTCCAAAATTTGTTGTCTGTGCAAAAATTTCAAACGATGAAATTGCTTTGGCAAAGTCCAGACCTCAACCCAATAGAAAATTTGTGGTCTATATTGAAGAGGCGGTTGGGACAACACAAAAAAGCGCCTACCAACATAGAGGAGCTTTGGACTCGTGTTAAGATGGAATGGGAAAATATTCCAAGTGAATTTAAAGAAAACTTGGTGGAGAGTATGCTGAGACGTATGACAAGTATTATAAAAAACAAGGAATTGTGAATACCGTACTAAAATTAATAATTTATTGTTGGACCAGAGAAACGTGCAAAACTGAGTTTATTGAGTTATATTATGTTTTTGTATTTAATTTTTCTATTTTTGTTCTGTTATCATTATATGAATTTAACATTTTTTCTCCTTATAGAATAAAGAATATTTGCTAAAAGTTTTATAATATTTGCTTTATTTTTTATCAACTTATGCCACTGAAAGTAGAAATTTGCTGAACATGCACTCACATTTGCTTCACCGGATTCCTTCTCAGAACTGATCTTCATGTGGCGGAAGTACTCATCGTTTATGTGCTCGGGTACTTTGAAGTCACCTAAATCTATGCGAGACGAGCAAGCGATAGCAAAACGCTGAAAAACACGACGCAGTGAGCATGAATTCAAAGCGAAGGGGCCTAGATTTGAGTGCCTTCAGCAATACAACGCGCTTGCCTTGATGACGATCAGCCAAGAGAATAATCACACGGCCGGGCTTCATGTTGGGACGAACATTGCGTTGATGACGGCTGAAAGTGTTCTTGGCAGGGCGCTTCTTTACAAAGGTCTTGGTGGGATAGTTGGACTTGGCTTTCTGCAGGTAAACAACACGTTCACCGTAATTTTTAGGTCTTCCAATTTTCTTCACCTTCTTGAAATGAGTGTTTTCCTTCTTGGCCACTGGACGCTTGGTGCTCTTAAGACGGTACGTAGCACGACGCTTGTCTTTTGGTATAACGCCACCATTTAAATATGTATTCAATGAATGTTTGTTAACTTTTTTGCCCGTTTTGGAGAGTTTTTTAGGTTTTTCGACATGTGCCATCTTTAAAAACACGTGTACACCGCAGAGAAATGTTAGTAAAAAAATGATTTGGTTAATGATTAACAAATCTACAAGTCGGTCCTAAATTGGCTCCAGACCTGTTCGGCATTTTGAACTTTGTTCTGTTCATGCCGGAATAGTAATCAGCGACCCTCGAGTGAACGCAATTGTTCAATAGAAAAGAAAAAAAAACAAACCAAACAAAAGTGCCACTCAAAGGATTACAAAAATAATACCATTTTTTGGGCCCTTTTACAAAGTTATTTTATGTCGGTCTCTTAATTTTATGATTAACAAAACCCCTTCCTAGATGATAATAAAAAGCTATAAACTTTTAAACTTTTATCAAGTTAACTCTAAACGCTGATATTGAAAACTTCATGTGGAGGGGTGCAAATGTTCTAGGTCAAATTCCATTTATTCTCTTTAATACTGCTGCTCTTTAAAATTTCTATGAGTATCGTTAAATAATATTTCTGCGATAATTGTTCCACGGCTTCAATTTGAGAACCAATGCCTTCATTCACTGTTTTTTTTAATTACTCCAGAGACTGATTTGAACTTACCTTAAAAAAATTGTCGTTTTTGAAATATTGTTGACAGCAAACGATATGATTTGTGTCTAAATTTAAATTTTAAAGCTTACTGCAAAACATTAGCAGCAATTTAATTGCTTCCTCGTCTTCCATTATCCGTTTAATTGCTGCACACTTGGCGTCAAGTCGAAGTCATTAAAATGAGCCCGGCAGGCAGACAGTCAATCATACAAGCAAACACTCATGCATACACATAACATCAAAGGCAAAGGGGTAAAATATGTTAATGACTCAATGTTGAGATTTAATTGCTGCGGAAACCAAATCGAACAAGTAGTTGTATCGATGTCTTGAGACACAATTCGAAAAGTCGAGGTATGAAAACAATCGAGGCGACAGAAACCTCGCAGTTGAACACTTGAACATTGAACCCAAGAAAGCAAAAAACACGAACAGCAGCTTTGAATTTTGTTTATTTGATGTGTGTCTGCTTTTAGGCGCAACAATTTATTATTTGTTATGTGCAGCAACAACATTTCATTAGCAATCAAAAAGCATTTGTTACTTTTTAATGTTATTTTTTTTTTTTTTTGTTTTTTTGCTTTGTTTGTACTTTATTGCATTTATTTGGTCGTTAAGTGTTGCTTTTTCATTTTCCAAATGATATTGGATTGTTTTTACTTTATCTGTTGCTAGCTATTCATCAGCTGGCAGTTGGACTTTCATTGCTTTTAAATTGCTTATTGTTATTGGCAAAGTGTATATTTTCGGTTTTCTGCAATTGTTCCATTTTATTTGACTTTATTTTATGACTTGAAAGAAAATTGAATGAATTTATTATGGTTTTTTATTGTTGTTATTTTGTTATTTCTGTCAATATTTTTCCACTTATGCTTCTTAGCCACGCTCGGCCAGAAGTGAGTGGTGGTAAGCATAAAAGCAAATGCTAGGTAGCCAGCTAAGAGAGGAGGGAACTTAAACATATTTACAATATCCCAAAAGCAACAACTTTGCGCTCAAATTGTATCTATAAATAAATATATAAAAGCACTTAAAGCTTTCAACTTGCAAAATATAAGGTCCGTGTCAAATTTATAAGGTCACAGGGTTTATTTTTAAAAATATAAAGTGGATAAATATTTTTTTTTACGCTACTGTTTTACTAAAATGTTCTCCGCAAGTGTTCAAATAAAACACAGTACAAATTTGTATTTATAAGCTAACGGTATTCTCGATATCTTAATAAACAATAAACGCACTTGTTTTAATATTTATAAGGTCAGTTGCGATAATTATGCAATACAATAATTATGCATAATCAATAAATTTGCGGAAAATTCCACGTGAAAAAACATTGAGCGACCAAGAAAAAAGAGAAAAATCGATAAATTAAGAGAAGTTTGTGTGTTGTCAAAAATTATTTGAAATCCCCAGATTCTTATGGCACACAAAAACGATCTGGAAGAAAACGGAAGCTAAACCAAACCGCACAAAGAAGTATTGTCCGAGCATCTTCCAATGCGTCCATCTCTCTTAATCAGCTAATGACCATGGTAGACAATAAAATAACGCGTTCTACAGTTTGGAGTACCTTAAAAAGCATGGGTTACATTCAATATGCCACTATAAAGATAAAGAATTGACTGCCAAGCATAAAGAGGTTAAGGTATAATTTGCTAGGAATAATTTCAATACAAATAGAAATCGGAGGAGTAAAATCATCAATTTTAAAAACTGAAATGCAATTGACATCGATAATATTAAGGTCGAGTTCTCAGACAAGAAGAAGTGGAACTTGGATGGTCCTGATGGCTCTCGAGCATATTGTCATGATATCCGAAAACAGTCTGTAATGTTCACAAAAAGGAACTTTAGTGGCGGTAATGTGATGACATAGGCCCCATTCTTTGCTGAGGCATGTTGGGAATTGCAGATCGTTTCTTCTCAAATGAAGAGTTAAAATTATATTGAAGTTTTGAAGAGAGCTTAAGACACATCCTTAAATGAACAGGATTCAAAAGAATAGATATTCTAGCAGGATAACGCAAGAATTCATATCTTAGCCGTGAGACAAGAAGTTGGTTTACCGCAAAAGGAGTTCAAGTTATTGAATGGCCTGCCAGCCCATCAGACTTAAGTCCTATTGAAAATCTATGGGGCATCTTAACGCACAGGATCTACGCAAATAACCGTAAATTTATTACTATTCCCGAGCAATAAAAGCGGAATGGCGTAAAATTGAGCCTGGAATTACTACTAATCTCACTAGCAGCGTGGAAAAAAAGGATGAGTAATGTTTTGTTGAAGGGCGGCAACTTCATCGGTTAATTGGTATTTTTGTTTTTGTTTATGTTTAAAAAAATTATATAGAAATAAAAATTTTATTTTACCCTTTTCAATAGGAAAGAAGTGCGTTTATTGTTTATTAACCGTGTATCTTTAAAGATACAACCATTCAAGAAATTCCTACGGCTATATTTTTGGTTTGATTTTTTTCAAATGGGTTCTATATTATTAAGAATATTATAAGTCTTAAATAAAAAATAGTTTTTACTTCTATTTGTCATACTTTTTAAAAAAATTATGTACAAAGTCAAAAAAAATTTTATTTTTAAATTAAATAAAGACGATTTTTAAGAGTTTAACTACTAGGGACAGATAAATAATTTTGATTAGAAAAAAATACTGACTACTTTCAAAACATGTCCTTTAGTGATTTTAAGAGGTTCGAAAAAATTTCGATCATTTGGCACCTCACTGGGTCACTTTAGTTGGTTGTATGTTTAAAGATACAGTGTGCACTCCCTGCAGTTTTTGATAATTTTAATTTTTTAAAATAAATGAATTAATAAAAATTTCATAACACATTTCTTTAATTTTGATATATTTTAATAAGGATTTTAGATGTAGGTAAATTCACATTGTATCTTTATAGATACAACCACTTTAAAAAAAAACTTTTAAAAAAAAATTTTTTATCTAAAAATCTTTTTTGAACAAATTTCTTGTGGCATTTATTCATGCATATTTCAAGAATATTAAACAATTTTTTCGATGAAAAATAATTCAAAATGGCGACTGAAGGTCTCGCTGATCAAAGCCGTGCGCGGCGTTAGCCGAGGTTTAAGCCCTGCCAAGTGATCTGTAACGAAAAAACCAAAAAAATTGTTAACCTAGATGAAATTTGGGGGCCTTGTAGATTTCCAATTTTAATAAAACCCCCTTTTAAAAAAAAAAAAAATGACTGCCCTTTCAAAAAACCTGTTTTTCATCCTTTTTCTTTTTCTTTAACGTTAAAAAAAATAATGATATTGAATTTTTAAAAAAAAAAAAACAAACAAAGCGCCCTAAATTGAATAAGCTTTAATTTGAGCCGTAAAAAATCGGTCAGCACGAAAAACAAGACGTTTCGAGAAACAAGCATTTATACATGTTTTTCGGCCGACGCACTCTCTCGTCTAATACGCTATGACTCGTAAAATAAATTAGTTAGGCAAATATCCTTTTGACTACATATTTTCAAGATCCCAAAGATGAAAATAAAGCAAAAAACAAAAACAAAAAAAATTTCCGTCGATTTCTACTAGAACCTCCCCTTTAGATGGCGGAAATACCGTTAGTTTTTAAACACACATTTCTACTCTGTTTTATTTGAACACTTTAAAAGAACATTTTAGTAAAACATTAGCTTAAAAAAACATTCAATCGCTTCATATTTTTAAAAATATCATGTGACCTTATAAAAATGACACGAACCTTAGCTGATATATGCAGGTGCGGCTAAAAACGGCACACTATGGAAATGAAAGCTATCCCTAAGACGCTTAAAATTGTCATAAAAAACTTGTGGAACAAGTCTACTATAAATGCGATGCTATTTTAGTTAAAAAATAAAAAACAGTTGTAACATTAAAGAATGCAAATATAACATTCTTTTTTCAAGACAATATTAGGTATTCCGGTGAATGTTACCCCTTCTGCTTTATTTTCTTGCTCAGCGACATATCTGTCTTGGGCAGAATGGCTTCGAGTTAGGAAAGTCTACAGTTCTTAAAACGTGGAAACCCCATTGGACACGTTTGCTCAGCTAGTTCATGTTCACCATGAACTTCCATTAACATGCGATGACCTTGGAAAGGTATTTTTTTATGCAAAAAAGCACTCACCATAAAAACAGTTGACAAACACTAGAATTGACGCTTAATGACAGCTGTTTAATGCGGAAAATTTGCTTAGTGAAAAAAAAATGGATTTTATCATCTACGCTATCTCTTGTAAAATGCTACAAATTAACTCCAACACGCAATAGACGCTGACTTTTTTATTTGATGCCCAATTTAATCATGTTATAATGATTCCTTCATGAAAAATGTGTTTGACAACTTGGAGAACTTGAAAATGCGATGATCTTGAATTAGTTACAAAATCCTGATGTTATAGAGAAAACCTAAGTATAGACTCATGCTATCAAAGATTTGACCACACCGAGAAAAAACTTCTGCAAAATTAACAAAGAACCTAATATAATTTATAAGATGTCTTCGATAATTAGGTGCCTCATAAGTTTTCCGTCAAAACATCTAAATTTTACATGCTTAACTTACCGATATTCATTTGGATAAATTAACTAGGTATTATAATTGTAAATTATGGCTTCGACAGTTTATATTAGCATGCTTGATTAATCTGACGAAAATAGTGTTCAAATCCATACCATTTTGATAAAGTGTCAACGTTTTCGATGGCTTACCTATACTATGGATTAATATCATGAATTCCATGTCACGCACTGTTACAGCTTGCGAATAATTGCAACTGATTAACTTAAAAAGAAATTTTTGCGAAAACTGGTTTGCAATTTTTATTAATTAACTTTACGGTTTATTTAAAATGTGTAAAGGTTTTGTGAATCCACTTATGAATTTCAGTGATATTAAGCAAAATGTAGCGTACACACGTGCTACAAAATTTTCCCTTTAAAAAATTTATGTCAGCTTCCATCTGAAATTTCTGCGAATTGACTTCAGATAGAATTTTCATATTTTTTTACAGCAATAAGAGGTTATCCTAGATTATATTAGTAGTTAAGGTTTTTGAGATAAAAACATTATAAAACAATTACACAATTACACCGTACGTTCATATTACTGTTACCTTCGACCATATTTACTAAAAACTGAAATACAAAACAAAAGGATTAAACATTTTTTATTTTCTTTTTTTTAATCTCTTTTATGTCATGACTAGATACATTTAAGAAAAAAATTTGAAAATCAATTATTTTAATCGATAAAAACTATTCTATTCTATTCGATCCAAAAGTCGATGCTCTCAATCACTGGAATTGAAGGAGCTGGAACTTTGGGAACTCTTCAAATTCTTCAACAGATTCCATGTGGACCTATTCAAGTGTATTCTCATTTCTTATGCAAAGAAATTCGCCTGGCCTTTCATCACCAAGTTCAGTGTTTTTATGAATATGATTCCTTAAAATAGATTTATTTGAATAATAATTTATATTCCGACTTATTTTTACCCTTAAATTTTTATTTTTTTTTTTTATTTATTTATTTATTTATTTAGCTTCAGGCTATTAATTACACATAATTATAATTAAAAATACTGATTTCCTACTCTAAGTATAGTTCATTTTAATATGCAAGATTACAGATTTTTTAAAAATAACATAATTTACTTCACTTTTTATATTATTAGGAAGACCGTTAAAAAATTGTAAGCCCTTATAAAATAAAATGTTTTGCGACCTATTTGTTGAAAAGTAGTTTGTTCTGAAATCTAAATTATTACGTAAATTATATGGTTGTATATTAGAAACATAAACTAGTTGACTGCTTAAGTATCTAGGTAACATATTATTTTTCAGTTTAAATATAAATAAGACCACATTCATTAATGTTCGTTGGTTAACTGTTAGCCACTTTAAAATATCAATCATTGACCTTATGGGTGTTAATATATTGCACATTAAAATACATCTCATCCCTCTATTTTGTAGTTTTTGAAGTCTATCAATCATTTGAGTTGATCCCAAATACAAAATTGTCGAGCAATACTCAAAATGCGGTTTGATCATTGTATTAAATATTTTAACTGCACTATTTATCGATAACCTTCGACGAATTCTTGAAAAAAATCCTATTTTTTTTGCAATCTTTTTACAAATGTAGTTAATATGCACATCAAATTTTAATTTTTTATCTAACATAACTCCCAGATATTTAATTTCGCTGACTTTTTCGATGACTTCACCATTGATAATAATATCAGTTGTAGAATCTCCGTTTAAGATAATAGCTTTAGATTTGTTAATATTTAATTTCAACTTGTTCATTTTTAAGTACATTTCCACATTTTTCAAGTCATCATTAAGTTTCAAAATGCAATCATCAACTGAATTACCCGATACAAATAAAAGTGTATCATCAGCAAAAAGACAAATTTTCGCGTTACATAACCTGGTTTCAATGTCATTTATATAAATAATAAACAGTAATGTTCCCAAAATTGATCCTTGGGGTACTCCTAATACTATCGTCTGCATCTCTGAAATACACTCTGCAACTTTGGTTTTCTGGCTTCTATTCGAGAGATAACTTTTGAACCATTCCAGTTCCACTCCTTTTATACCATATTTTTCTAGTTTTTTCAAAAGAATTCCTCTGTCTATCGTCTCAAAAGCTCTCTGTAGATCCAAAAAAACAGCTACAATCATTTTCTTATCATCTATATCCGTTTTCCATTGTGCAATCACAAGATTGAGTAACGATTCGCAACTGTGTTGTCTTCTAAAACCAGACTGATATTCTGATAGTAATTGATTTCCCTCCATGTATCTTTCCAGCTGTTTATGTACCACCTTTTCCAGTATCTTGCTCTCAGTCATTATCATATTAATAGGACGAAATTCCTCTGGCCTTTCTGCATTTTTCACCTTCTCAATTGGTACCACCATTGAATTTTTCCAACAATCAGGAAATTTCCCATATTGTAGCGATTTGTTTATTATTTGGAGCAGGCTTGGACCAATGATGTCATAGGCATCCATCAAAATGTCTACCGATAAGAAATTAAAGTCCTTTTTTTTGTTCATGCTCTTCATAATAATCTTTAGTTCGTTAATAGTTATCAGCTCAAACTTGAAGATACTTCTTCTATTATTAACTACGAAATTAGAGTAATGCACCATTGGAATCTTTTGATTTATCTCTTCAACACTTTTAATAAAAAATTCATTAAGCCTATCGGCAATTTTTTTACTGTTTGTCTCAATTGAACCATTGAAGTTAACTTTATTTATTTCACTTTTGTCTTCTGTTAACACGAATTTTTTAATTGCTCTCCACATTGCTTTTTGATTATGTGACTGATCAATTTTTTTTTCAATAAAGCTATTTTTTGCCCGTTCCAATTCATACACATATCGGTTTCTACAATTTTTATAGTTATTCCAGTCATTTACGTTATTAGTCCACACAGCAATTTGATATGTTTGAATTTTCATCTTTTTCATGTTATTTAAATTTTGATTGAACCAGCCAATTTTAAAACCAGTTTTGTTTATTGTTTTAGTGGTTACCATCTTATTCACAACTTGATTTAAAATGCTGGGCATTTATTGGACAACACCGATATCATTAAAATTATGTTGTGCTTAATGATCCCCTGAACACGACCCCGTTTTTATTTTATTTGGAAAACATTTTTGTTTAAAGAAGACATGGTTGTATCCAAAAAGATACAGTGGGCATTCTGACGTATACCATCAATCAGCTTGGTTGTAGGAGTTCAAGGCAAAAACGTGGAAAACGATTCTTTTTATGATAAATTATGATAATTTAAATGATACTCTAAAATTGTTAATAGTTTAAAAGGTATTTCATGTTAAAAATCGAACTTTCCGTAAAAATGAAAAAACTTTTTAATTTGACGGTCAATATTTCCCAAACCAGCAAAGTTATGCCACTAATTAAATTTTTTTTTATATTTGAAATTTTCTGAGTGAAACGACATATCCAGCATTTTAATTTTTGCAATATTTTAAAATAAATAGCTTATTTTCTCGGTTGTATCCAAAAAGATACACTGGGCATTTAAGGGTTAAATTAAATAAAACTCACTTATGAGAATTCATATTGACACTTGTCAATAGTTAACTTGTAATTCAGATGTAAGGATGGGGCATTTTTTTAAATGAAGGGTGTATTAATTTCAATTTTTTCGAGTTGTTTTATTTTTGGTCACTTTGCTATATATGTGACCCCCCATATCATTACTAATCAAAATACATTTTAAAGCCCCTCCTCCCCTCTAAATTGGTAACGTAATTTATGAACGACCCCGTAGTGTGTAAAAACTACATTGTTTTATAGAAAAAAGTGTAACATGTGCGAAACGCGTGGAATTTTTTTCAATGGAAATAGTAAAAAAAATGTTTTTCAATCTGGTTTGCCATCTCAATATCCACACATAACAGCATTTTCCGCACAAAATTTCTTATATTAGAGTGTGCATTGAAACATATATCAATATTGTCACGCACATGCTACATATTTTCTTAATTTATTTAACTGCTCTTACCACGGTATGTCGTTGATAATTATTTATTCATATATATGTATGATTATTAGGAAAATATTAAAAAATTTGAAGCAAATATTTTTTTTTTTAATTGTTGTAATAAACAGCGCACGCCCTTAAGGCAAATATCAAAATAACACTGCAAAATTGTCGCTCAACTTATTCACCACGCGAAAGTAAAAAAACACAGAAAAACTACCGTTATCTTGAAAAATTCAACTTAAAACGTGTTGTCCGAATTCGATAGAATATATTCTATATAGTTTCTCTTCTCTCTTTACAATTTGATTTTTGACCTATGAGGTTGACTTTTTCGTGGAATTCGTGATATGTTGTATACTTGGCTTGGGTAAATCAAACATTTTTTTTTGGCAGGGTATCAAAGTATGTGCTACAAAGCATTGCATAAAACAATATATTACTTTGGTGAATAAGTATAAGTTTTTGAATGGTGAATAAGTATAAGTATAAGATTGATACCAAACTTTGTATCTAGACGTTTTATCGTTCAAATATTACAAATTGTAATGCATATCGAAAATATGCAAAATATATAAAAAAAATATGCCACAAATATGCAAAATAAATGCAACATATGCAACAAATATGCAAAATATGCAAAATATATGCAAACGAATTTCATCAAATATGCAGATAACATGGAGGGAATAACAGAGGTAAGATAATGTTTATCAACAAACAATATTTTAAATAAAGCATTGTTGTTTCAAATTAAAAAAAAAAATCAATATGGTTTTTTCCCTAAAAAAAAATCGAAATTTTAATTATGCTGTTGAATATTTTTTTATTCATAGTGGGTTATTTACCTTAGATTTAATTTTCCAAATTATTTGTCAAATTATAACTCATTATTTTTGGTCAACGACGATATGCATTTAATTTAGATGATGACTCATTTCAAATCGGCCACCTAATTTTTTGATGCCACCGCTTTAAAAAGAAATTATATGTTTTGAAAGGTTTCAACGAGGTGCATCAAATCACATATTTTTTTTTTGTGGTAACAAAGTACGAAAATTCATGCTTTTTCTGCCTTATGGTGATTTTTAAAAATTCATATCTCAGGACCTGAACAAGATATCTTCATAATTTTTTTTGATTGGGTAGGGTAAATATTATGCTTACAAATATTTTTTTTTTAAAATTGTGTGACCAAAACAAAAAAATTTAATTTTATGAACTTTTATGGAAAAGTTCCCGTTTTCGATCTGTTCTCGCTCTCTGAGCCTGTTCTCCCCCTCTGAGTTTACCGTTAAAACCAAGAAATTTTTCGATTTTTCACAATAATATATAATTGATCTGACAATCTATAATATTATAAAAATGCTGCCCAAATCATGTCTTTCTGTCTGTCTGTCTGTCTGCAATTTTTTTGTAACGTTATAACTAGAGAACCACTCAATCGATTACATTGCGGTTTTTTGCTATCGGTTAGGAATATTTGGCTTAATGAAATGAATACAATGGAAAACTTTCAAAATAACTATTTATTTCAATCATTGACATCTCATAATTTACTTAGTTAAAATAACTGACGCCTGATAAAGCTCGGGCAAAGCAGTGTACTTCAGCTAATTATTAATAAAATTTCAATATACATACTCGTCCTACCCTCTAAATCGCTTTTATATTATATTTTGATTTATTGAAAAATGGATTACATACATTTTGCATAGTTTGCATATATTTTGGCATATATATGCATATGCATTTCATGCAAATATGCCAAAAAAAATGTATGTATGCATATTGTTTTCAATTCTATTTTCAATGAAACAAACTTTGGTGTCATCAGAATTTACTTACCTTAATCCTTCAAAAATATGCAAAATCCGAGGTCTAGTTATAACATAAATTAAATAATAATAATTCAATAATTCAAAAATGCACTTCCTACACTCAATAAATATTTATGGAAAAAAAAAAAATTAGTTTCGAATAAATTAGCCTTCCCCCTCTATCAGAAATTTCCTGATCCGCCACTGATAAGATTTAGGTCAAGTTAAATAAAATTTGCTGCCTAAATGTGTGCTTTGAATTTCGTTTATTCGTGCAAACGCTTTATGCCCGGAATCATGCATGTTGCACGCAACTGTTGTTGTGCCCGAGAAGCAGTGGCATATTTTATACTTTATGTGTTTTTGCTTCTTATTTATTCCGGATTTGTTGATGTTCTTGTTGTTGTTGTTGTTTTCAAACTTAAGTGTGTTAAGAGCACTAGCAAGAAGTATAAATTCCTTTGAGCAATTTTATTAGCTGCAGCGAGCGTCAGTCGTTTTGATTCATGATTTTTTTTTCGAATTTGCACGCAGAACGAAAGAAATTATTTTTATGTTGCTGTTTTTTTATTGTTGATAGTTACCTCGGCTGGTGTTGAAAAGTGAAAATTTATGGATGAAGGTAAAAAATTTCAGTCATTATTAAGAGCGTTTATTACTTTTACACAAGTAATAGTATCGATGCCAGTGGAAGGAAACGCAATGAAAAGGAGATTGTGCTGGGTGTAGCACGTGTAGGACTGGCGCCATTTGACGTAAGTAGTTATCGGAAAATTGTTAAATAAAAGACTCCTTGTAAATCCTGCACAACATTCAAAAGTGTTTTCATAATTATGGCTTTAATGTTCATTATTATTATGTCTTGGATATTTACGTGGGAAAATAATTTTGATAGTTTTTGAATTCTTTTTGTGTGAGTTTGGAATTAATTCGACATTTTGACGTCAACAACATTTTTCAACTTCGAAAGGATTTATTGTGTTGTAATTGCTTTAAGCCTTCAAAAAGCGATATTTCTTGATTTTCAGTTGTTTGATAAAATTTTATAGGGGATGTTCAAAAAGAAAGTGCGTTTTCTTCCGGTAAGCATCACTGTTATCGTCAAAGATCTGTCATATTTTTTTTTCTATTTTCAACTTGCCGTTCACATTGCTCGCTCTTCTGAGCGAGATAACTGGTGGCGAATTTATTAGATAACTAAAAGTGATGCTTATTTTTTAACATGTTTAATTTTAATGCAAACTAACATTGCACACCGGTTTTGGAGGGCGACTTCCCCTGTAAGAGGCTGATTGGAGTTTGGACTCGTTAATTAAGAACATGAGTATCACAGTGTAAAAGGATATGCTAAAAAAACACGTACAATCAATATGGTAATATCGATGGAGTGAAAACCAGAATGGTAGCGACACCTACCAATTTTTACGTGACGTATTATTTGTTGGAGGTAGTCAGAAATTTGGGTTCTATCTAGGTCTATCCAGGTCTTTTAACTGGCCATGATTATCTTAGTGCATTTTTGCATAAAAAAATCTGAGCACGACTCAAAGATTTGATTGTGGGTCATTCTTTGAAGATTGATCAGATGTCTTAGGCGTACATATGTCCTTTATGTGAAGACATTCCAGCTTCAAAAATGAAAGCATTTTAAGATCGTTTTTTTACTGTTTTTCTCAAAAAACAACTTTGACATTGCGGGAGAAGAAGACATCCTTTTTTTTTGCTAAATTTTTTTTTTGTGATCTTGAAAACCCAATACAACTTTTGAGACGTCTTGAGACATTTTTCGATACGCCCTACTGGCCATGGTTCTTTGATACATTTTTGCATAAAAAAATCTCAGCACGACTTAATGATGTGATTAGGGAGCAATCTTTGAAGATTGATCACATGTCTTGTGCTTATGTCCTAATCTAGCAATCATCCACTTATTGAAAATAGATCTTCTTCGATGCAGGAGATATATTTTCGGACGAGAGCAGTTAAGATTCCTTGCAAACCTCAACATTAACAAATCTTCTGGCCCTGATGCTATACCACCAATTGTGCTCAAAAAGTCTGCTACTACACTGGCTCGACCTTTGCGTAACCTTTTCAACATCTTTTGCAGGACATCTCTTGTTGGAAGGTCGCAAATGTTCAGCCGGTACTTAAGAAAGGCGATGCCACGAACCCTGAGTACTACTGACCCATTGCGATATGCTCAACGCTCTGCAAAGTCATGGAGAATATTATAAACTTCCACCTTATAAATTATCTGGAGCGCATCGATTTGATCAGTGAGCGTCAATATGGCTTCCGTAGGACCCGCTCTAATGGTGATCTTATGGCCTTCCTCACTGAAAAATGGAGCCATTGTGTTCACTTCTGCGGTGAGAGCAGGATTGTTGCTCTGGATATTTTTAAGGCGTTTAATCGAGTGTTGCAAGAAGCTCTCGGGTCAAAACTAATTGCATATGATGGTGGCGGTAACTTTGCTTGATGGATCACGTGTTTTCTCGAGGACAGATTGATCCGTGTCGAGGTCGACTGCATTTTGTCCAGTGAGCACGCGGCAAAACATGAATGACATACTTCTTAATGACCTTTAAAAAAATCTCAGAGTGGGAACTTGCTAGAGTTTATAGAATAGAGTTTAATGCTAGCAAGACCCAGTGGTGCCTTTTAACTCACAAGCGAATGAATTGCCCCTGAAAAGCCCCACTCAATATGAATGGTGTAGATCTAGTAGAGGCAGAAGCTCTTGGCTTTCTGGGCAATCGCATCTTCAATTGGAATGATCACATTTTCGATGTGTCGAGAGAAGCGGCCAAATGCCTAGGTTTTTTAAAATGGTGTTAGAAATACTTCACTCCAACTGATCTACGCGTGATCTATACCTCATAAAGGGTGATTTTTTTAGGGGTTTGTTTTTAGAATAGAGATAAAACTGGCATTTTGTGGTCAAATCTGGCAACTCTAATGTCATTTATGTTCAGTTTGGTTTGCCATTTCATCATGAACAGGTTGACAAAAGAACAACGCTTGCAAATGGGCCGAAAATGAGATTGATCTCGATGCTGATTTTCATCGCAAAATTTTGTTCAGTGATGAGGCTCATTTTTGGTTGAATGGCTGCGTCAACAAGCAAAATTGCCGCATTTGGAGTGAAGAGAATCCACATGAGATCCTTGAGACGCCATTACATCCACAAAAACTGACTGTTTGGTGTGCTCTATGGGCTGGTGGAGTCATTGGGCCATACTTCTTCCGAAATAATGCTGGAGAGTCAGTTACCGTTAATGGAGACAGGTATAGAGCCATGATAACCGACTATTTTGTTCCCGAATTGGATGGCATGAATGTGGATGAGTTGTGGTTCCAACAAGACGGCGCTACATGCCACACAGCGCACGTCACAATCGATTTATTGAAGGAAACATTCGATCAGCGCATAATTTCGCGGAATGGACCTGTCAATTGGCCACCAAGATCGTGTGATTTGACACCATTGGATTATTTTCTTTGGGGATATGTGAAGTCGCTCGTCTACGCCAACAAACCAGAAACGTTAGGGGACTTGGAGGCCAACATTCGTGGCATTATTGCCGACATACGGCCCCATATGCTCGAAAAAGTGGTTGAAAATTGGACCTGTAGAATTGGCTTTATTCGAGCCAGCCGCGGCGGCCACATGCGCGAAATTATATTTAAACATTAATGGCATAAAATTATCCTTCCAATAAAGCCAAATTGATGAACATTAAAACGATTTTCTTGTGTTTTATCTCTATTCGAAAAACAAACCCCTAAAAAAAACACCCTATACAATTCGCACATTTGGGCAAGAGCTTCAATGTCTTATTTGGAGCTTCTGGACATCTGAGAGGGAACGAAAACATTTCATCTTTTCTTAACTCTCTTGGGCATCGACGCAATGTTAGTTGCCTAAGCCTTTTGTCCAGGTACTACCCTGGGAAGTGTTCAAGGGAGATGAATGACTTGACGCCACCAGCTCATGTCTTTCCCAGGTCCACTCGGGCAGCGCATCAAGCCCATCCCTATACCATTGCCTTGATGCCAAATAGAACCTCGCATTACTGAGATAATTCTTTCTTCATTCGTACAGTTAAATTGTGGAACAATCTCCCTGCGAGCGTGTTCCCCGGCAATTTTGCGCTGTGTGAATTTAAAACAAATCTTCACCGATAGTACTTCATCTTTCCACCCTCCATCTAACTATCACCCTTCTTCCGAATCAACACAATGCTCTCGCATTTATAGGTGGCATCCCCTGAGCGTTGGTTTAGTCTAAAAAAAAACAAAAACAGTTTGCATGTCAGGTATTCACTAGACGCCGTTGCAGGTGAATGATTCTTGTAGTCATTCATCTGTAAGATAGTCTGTTGATCCAACATGATGGGTCATGTGAGGATCGTAGTGATTGTGGTTTACAGCCTATATTGCGGCAGAGCTACCTAGCTCGATGTGGAGTACGTTTTTCAACCGACACACAAAAGTACGGAAGATGTCTTAGATAGGCCTCTCCCACTACCAATTGTGCGATATATCATCACAATATAGAGCTAATTTGGTACCTTTGAAGTCTCAATGCAAAGGGGCGCAAGCTGACACAATGTTTCGCTTCCGTGCCTGGAGCACTGTAGAATTAAGCCGAGCTGGTGGCATCATTCTGCCTTACTTTTTCGAATGTAATGACAAAAGAGCCATTTTAGTCAATGGACTGAGCAACAAATACATGATAAAAAATTGTCTATGGTCGGAAATGAAGTTCGGACACAGACAATGCATCCTTTATTACTATTTTTGTTACATAAACTTTAATAAAGGGTGGTTAATGTGAACCACATCTAAACGTCAAGTTTTTTTCTGCATTTCATTTGACATTTCTCAATTTCAGACTTAGTCAATTTGAACCATGGAAAGATACACAATCGAGCAACGCGTTAAAGTTATTCAGGCTTATTATGAAAATGGACTTTCAAATCAAAATGCATATCGAAGAAAATCATCTTCAGTGATGGGGCAAATTTTCACCTCAGTGGATTCGTCAATAAGAATTGCCGCATTTGGGCGAATGATAATCCAAGAGTTATCGTCGAAAAACCAATGTACCCACAAAGAGTGACTGGTTGGTGCGGTTTATGAGCTGGCGGCATCATCGGGCCGTATTTTTTCCAAAATGAGACCGGTCAGGCAGTTACTGTGAATGGTGTTCGCTATCGTGAGATGATAACGAACTTTTTATGGCCCGAATTGAAAGATATGGATGTGGACGATATGTGGTTTCAACAGGACGGTGCCACTTGCCACACAGCTAACGAAACAATGGCTCTTTTGCGCGACAAATTCAATGGCCGTGCTATCTCACGTGGTGGCGATGTCAATTGGCCGCCAAGATCATTTGATTTGACACCGTTGGACTTCTTTCTTTGGGATTATTTGAAAGAAAAGGTGTACGTCGATAAGCCAGTAACAATTCAAGAGCTAAAGGATGAGATAATTCGGCACATTAACAGCATATAACCTCACTTATGCCTCAGCGTCATCGAAAATTTGGACGAGGTCGTGGCGGCCATTTGGCCAATATTTTGTTCCATACATAACTGAACCTACCAATATTATCATAATAAAAAAAAATGACAGTAATTTCCTAAATAATTTGTGTTTTATTCAAAATCAAGACTGGCCCTTAAAATTTAACCACCCTTTATTTAAGAAGAAAAATAAACTCTTTGAAAGATATTCAAACTCAGACGAATTGTTATACTACACAAGAAACAAAAAATGTAATGAAAATGACATGAAAAAAAATTTTGTAAAATAAAGATTAGAACCGAACGAACAAAACAATTCCTGAATAATTAAGTGACATCTTAAACAAGCATTAAATTGTTTTAGTATTTTTATAGGCTTTTTGTTTTATATGTCTTACAAGTAATTGACACATATTTTTGTTTTGTTTTTTTTTTGTTCATGAAACAAATTTTTTTCTGTGTACAAAGAAATTACAAAGAAAAGTGCTTATCTAATGAGCTTCTTATTTCTTTCAAAAGTTACCAGCAGCGTTAAAAAAACTCTGAGTACTTATAAAAAAAGGAAAGAAAAAGCTACTTATCGTTAAGCAACAAAAATTACATTTTTAAAGCATATTTTTAGTCGCTACTTAAATAAAGTTTTTATTTTTATGTGTGTAAAATATAAAAAAGAAATATTTTCAAAATGATATAAAAATAAAATTAAATGAAATTTTATTGTAACATGTCATAAAGCTTTAGAAAAATTTTATATTCAACTTGCTTAGCGACTATTTATTTTATTTATGCTACTTAAACAAAGTAGTTAGCTAAGTAGTAGTGTTTGACTTAAAGCGTTTTTCGCATTTTTATCCCAGCTTATTTAATACTCATCTATTTGATCGTTCTCACATAGTTTTTTTTTTTTTTTTATCACCGTCGTCATATGCAGTGTGTTCTTTTACTCTCTCTATCTGTGTGTATGTGTGTCAGTCTGTTTGTCTGGCAATGTGCGTTTAACTAAATCATTTTCTGTGTCTCTGTCAATTTGTGTCATATTCCCTGCTTGTGTTGTCACTTTTGTTGTTGTTGCTGTTGCATTATGCAATATTCTTAACCCGCATTTAACTATTCCGTTGTGCGACATCACCATCAGTTAGAGTGTCTGTCGCAATTTAACTTGTATTGGCTCCTTTTGTATGCAGCGTGGCGTGGTTTTCTTAAGGTAGTTACAGCTTCCAAAGGTGGTGTTTATTTTTCTTGAATTATGCTACTTCCCCCTCCACTTCTGCTTATAATATTTTTTTCCAGCGCTGCACAGCTAAATGTTCACTTAAGAAAATTGTTTTTATATCTTGCCATCCTTTCATAAAGCTTCAAGTTGCCGCCTGCCTCATAAAGTGTAAAGGCGTAAGTAATTGGAATGCATGCCTTGGTGAGCTACAAAAATGAGCAGCTGGGAATAAAAGAATTGAAGTGAAAGTAACAGGCGGATAATTTCAAGATTTTATTACATTGAATATTTTCAAATAAAATAAATAGAACTAATCAAATGAAGATATCGCATTTAAAAAAAAAAAAAATAAAATTAAATAAATAGAAAAGTAAAGCTTGAACTTACTTAAAGGAGTGATTGAATATAATTCACTTAATAATGTTAGGTCCTTACCAACATCACCAAAATGATAATAAATACCTATATTAAGCGGAAATAACCGTTTGATTTTACATTTCACTACTATTTAGACTTCAAAATTAAAATTAAAAAAAAATATATTTAAAAAAAGTTTAGAAGCTTTTGACAAGATTTTTAAATTATTTTTCACTCCTTGCAGGTCAGTCAATGCAACTTAATCTACACTCAACACACGCCACACATTTGTAAATTTCTTGGTCTTGAAGTGCCTGCTGCAACAACAACAACAACAACCACCAATACAATAACAGCGAAGCCTCAAGAAAGCAATACCTCCAATAGCGGTGGAGGTAGCGATGCAAATGAACCTGTACATCCCGCAGAACACGTCGGTTCAATTGGTGGTAATTTTATATAAAATTTTGTAGTTGTAATTATTTTATTAAAAATTACTTTCATTTCCAGCAATTTTGACAATTATTCTTTCGGTGACATTTTTTGTGGCCTGTTTGGGCACATTTGCCTTTTCACCGCAGCGCAGGAATATGATGCGACGCTGCTTCCAAAGGAGATCCACGTCTGTGCGGTACTCTCGGGTAAGTCGTAGAAAAGATGTTTATTTCTTCAAAGTGTCCGAAATAGTTATTTTATAATTATCAAAGTATCAAATTATCAAAATATCAAAATATCAAAATATCAAAATATATAAAAATATAAAAATATTAAAATATAAAAATATCAAAATATAAAAATATAAAAATATAAAAATATTAAAATATAAAATATAAAAATATAAAAATATAAAAATATAAAAATATCAAAATATAAAAATATCAAAATATCAAAATATCAAAATATCAAAATATCAAAATATCAAAATATCAAAATATCAAAATATCAAAATATCAAAATATCAAAATATCAAAATATCAAAATATCAAAATATCAAAATATCAAAATATCAAAATATCAAAATATCAAAATATCAAAATATCAAAATATCAAAATATCAGAATATCAAAATATCAAAATATAAAAATATAAAAATATAAAAATATAAAAATATAAAAATATAAAAATATAAAAATATAAAAATATAAAAATGTAAAAGTATAAACATATAAAAACATAAAAATATAAATACATAAATATATAAATATATAAATATATAAATATATAAATATATAAATATATAAATATATAAATATATAAATATATAAATATATAAATATATAAATATATAAATATATAAATATATAAATATAAAAATATAAAAATATAAAAATATTAAAATATAAAAATATAAAAATATAAAAATATAAAAAGATAAAAATATAAAAATATAAAAATATAAAAATATAAAAAGATAAAAATATAAAAATATAAAAATATAAAAATATAAAAATACAAAAATATAAAAATATAAAAATATAAAAATATAAAAATATCAAAATATCAAAATATCAAAATATCAAAATATCAAAATATCAAAATATAAAAAAAATGAAAAGTATAAAAATATAAAAATAAAAATATAAAAATGTAAAGGCAAAAAAAAAAAAAAAAAAAAAAATAAAAAATGCAAACTACCAAAATATTAATATATTAAAAAATAAAATATTAAGTATTTAGCACCAAGTATCTATAAGTACATGAATTCTCATGTGTGTAGTTTTAAATATTAATTATTAATATTGAATTTTCAGGCATTAGTTATCATGCATCAAGTATTAAGCATCAATTATCTAGTATCATGTATCAATTATTGAGTATAAAGTATATTGCGTCAAGTATTAAGTATCAAGCATCAAGCATAAAGTGCCAAGTTTCGATTATTAAGTATCAAGTATCAATACTTGACTAGTATCAATACTGAAACTTAATAATGTCAGTTATTAAGTATCAGGCATCAAGTATAAAGATCGAGTATCGAGTATCAAGTATTTAACATCAAGTATCAAGTATCAAGTATCAAGTATCAAGTATCAAGTATCAAGTATCAAGTATCAAGTATCAAGTATCAAGTATCAAGTATCAAGTATCAAGTATCAAGTATCAAGTATCAAGTATCAAGTGTCAAGTATCAAGTATCAAGTATCAAGTACCAAGTATCAAGTATCAAGTATCAATTATCAAGTTTTAAGTATCAAGTATCAAGTATCAAGTATCAAGTATCAAATATCAAGTATCAAGTATCAAGTATCAAGTATCAAGTATCAAGTATCAAGTATCAAGTATCAAGTATCAAGTATCAAGTATCAAGTATCAAGTATCAAGTATCAAGTATCAAGTATCAAGTATCAAGTATCAAGTATCAAGTATCAAGTATCAAGTATCAAGTATCAAGTATCAAATATCAAGTATAAAGTGTCAAGTATTAAGTATCAAGTATCAAGTAACTGAAATGTTAAAGGAACAATAATAATATAGGAAAAGTCTAAGCACATGCACCATGAATTTCAAAAAGTCTCAATTTATTGGACTGTGTAATTGGCAAAAGGTTAAGAAAAAAAGATGTTAAATAAATACAAAATAAGTGCTTCTGCAGTATTTTAAATAAATTGAAACTTTTTGAAATACAGTCTAATTAAAAATATTTTCTATCCTTTCAACAGGTTCGGTCCAATGAAGAGGCCAATTTGCTGTTGGAACCAAATGGTCATTTCACCGATAGCGATGACGACATGCTGCTTTAAGCCGGCTTCAGCATAAATACACACCTTTTAACAACAAAATTATTTCCTTCATAACATCAGCTATAATAAATGAACTTAAATATATCCTGTTGGAATTACATATGAATTGAAACCAAAGATAAGCTGTCAGCTGATGTTGCCACCTAAACTTAAACTCTTTAACTATGCAAGTCCTGTGCTTAACTTGATAGGCTGTTAAACGCTGTTCTTATGCAACTTACATAATAAGAACATTTATAAGAACATTTATAAATAAATATATAAATATTTATATATTTTTTCATTGAACTAAAAACGTAGCTTAAGAATAATCTATATTTGAAGATATTGCCACCTGCAAGCAAAGTATTTTTTGACGACCAGAACCATGCATTTTTTGTGTTTTTGTTTTATTTTTTTGGCAGCTTAAGCTTGCTTAAGTGTTACTGTGTATGCAAAACATGCATTGTTGTGATTTTTTATTTTTTCCGTCTTCATTTTATATATGTACTTAATTTTAACATGAAAACTTAACATTTTTAATGTATTATTAATAAGAATTTTCTGTACAAAATAAATCAATTATAAAAGATAAAAGCATATTTCGTCTTTCTAAGCTTTCAAGTGGAGTGAAAAGTATGAAATGCTGTCAACATCAGCACTTAGGAGAAGAAGAAGAAAATGTCAACAAATTTAATATTTTACACATAAAAACTTACCTCAATGAGTAGAGGAAAAAAAAAGGAACGTCACATGGCGTAAGTACACATCAACAGCAAAACTTGATAATTTCAATAATTAAATTTCTCAGGTGCACTCACCTAACATTAGCTTCACATAAGCACAGAAACTTAGACACACACAAGCACATTTACCTGCGAAGTACAGACTCTTGACAATATTTGCATTAACTGAATGTCATAAGACATGCGTCGCACATTGGGTTAGAATTCGGGATTCTATCGTTTTATTAATTTTATTTTTATCTTAAGACACATAGTGGTTTATTGAGAAAGAGGATAAAATTCTACATCTGAAGCCGTAAGTCTTACTGTGATAAAAAATAAAAAATAAATAACTGGCCATTTCAGCCCTTGAAAGGACTTTGACCTAGCTTCTTATGATCAATTGTGTTGTGCGTGTTATTAAGTTTGTACACAATTGACCGAGAAATGGACCTACATGCTTAACGCCGACTCCGAACGGCGATGAACGGAGTGTTCTTATTCTCAAGAAGCTTTACATGGCATTTTGATTACTCTCTGAGGTTTGCCATTGTCTGCAGAGAGGTGGCGGCCGTACAGAAAAATTATGTTAATTCAAATAATTTTCTGTCGCTGCTGGGATTCGAACCTGGGTCTCCAGGTTCTTTGACATAGCGGCCACGCACTTTAACCAACTACGCCACGGACGCCACGGACGCCACGGACGCCACGGACGCCACGGACGCCACGGACGCCACGGACTTACTGTGATAACCCAGTTATAAATGGACTCTTGACATAACAGACTGTTTGTAGACTTTTACAATACACAGGTTGGGCCAAATACAAGTTATTTTCTTTTAAATGCAATAGAATGAACAAAATTAAACTTTTTCTATGTATTATGGCGTCCGTGGCGTAGTTGGTTAAAGTGCGTGGCCGCTATGTCAAAGAACCTGGAGACCCAGGTTCGAACCCCAGCAGCGATAGAAAATTATTTGAATTAAAATAATTTTTCTGTACGGCCGCCACCTCTCTGCAGACAATGGCAAAACTCAGAGAGTTATCAAAATGCCATGTAAAGCTTCTTGAGAACGAGAACATTCCGTTCATCGCTGTTCGGAGTCGGCGCTAAGCATGTAGGTCCAGTTCTCGGTCAATTGTGTACACACTTAATAACACGCACAACACAATTGATCATAAGAAGCTAGGTCAAAGTCCTTTCAAGGGCTGAAATGGCCAGTTATTTATTTATTTTTTTTTTATGTATTATGGTTTTATACATAAGAGCAAACATTTCCATTAATTATGGAACACAATGTCGTTCAAGTGGCTACCTCGGCTGACTTCGCAGTAGCGCATTCAGTCACTCCAATTTTCCAAGACCTTGTTGATGGTTTCGGCCTTTAGCTCACGGAAGGTTTGGATGATATTGGCCTTAAGTGCTTGAATCGTTTCCGGATTGTTGGCATAACATCGGTCCTTTACGGTTCCCCACAAAAAAAAAAAAGTCCAAAGAAGTCAAATTGCAGCTCCGAGGCGGCCAATTGATATTGCCAAGACGACTGATAATACGATTGGGAATTTCGTGCGCAAAATATCGATTGTGGCATGGGTTGTGTAGCATGGCGTGCCGTCCTGCATGTACCAGAGGTCGACCAAATTCATATCTCTAATTTCAGTAAAAAAAAGTCGGTTAACATGGCTCTGTAACGCCCACTGTTGACCGAAACGTTGTTCCCAACCTAATTTTCATAGAAAAATGGTCCAATGATGCCACCACTCCACAATCCGCACCAAATTGCATCGGCATTTCGACAAGAACGGGCAGATTTTCCAAGCACCAGATGTGGCAATTTTGTTTGTTAACGTAGCCTCCGAGATGCAAATGCGCCTCGGCAGAAGATTATTTTCGTATAACGCACGGTTTGGGCTACACAGTACTTACTTTGGAAATAAGTTTCAAACTTTTTCCAACGTTGTTCAAGCGTAAAGCGATTCATTTCTTTCCGCGGAGATATGATACTTACTTTATGTCAAGATTTTAAAATGGGGTCAACCCTGTATACGCCTCCAACAGGTCTATTTCTAAATCTCTATTACATTTGTTCTGACATGGCCGCTAAAATACTGATGACAGCGATGACTGATGACCTCACACAGTAAGCAGCCATTGGAATAGATATGCTGTTCACGATGTACAAGAAAGCTGAGAACTCATTAAATTGAATGAAACTTCTCTCAATTTCAAAAACACAACGAAAACGAAAAAAAAAAAAAAAATTCCGAAACCAAACTTAAGAATGACAATCAAGAGATCATATTTGTTTCATTATGTTTCATCAAAAAGTTATCAGAATTTTTAAAAATTCATTTGTATTGGAGAGGAAAAGAGTTAAATATTTATGGTGAATTTAGATTAATCTTAAGTACGAGGGCTGCTTTTAAAGTCTTGCGTCGCTGCAACACTAAGTATTGTCTGATAAATTTTGGCACTCGCAACGTTTGTGTGTGTCTGGTTATTGTGTCGTTTACAGTGGTTTGAAAATTCTATTTCGGCAAAAACATGGAATTAACACGTGAACATCTTTGGGTGATGATTTATTACGATATTCGACGTAGATTGACAAGAAAAGAATGCATCCATCGATCAAATTAGTTCGACTTTTGGTGATGAAGCACCAGACCCAGCCACTGTAAAACGCTGGCTCAACGAGTTCGAGCAAGGTCGTCGTTATCTTCAAAAAAAGAGTTGGCTGTGTCGTAGACACACCCGTAGGTTTTGACGTGATGGAGTTTCTTGTTGTTCTTGTTGTTGTTGTTGTTATTGGTGTTGTTGTTGATGTTGATGTTGATGTTGATGTTGATGTTGATGTTGATGATGTTGATGTTGATGTTGATGTTGATGTTGATGTTGATGTTGATGTTGATGTTGATGATGTTGATGTTGATGTTGATGTTGATGTTGATGTTGATGTTGATGATGTTGATGTTGATGTTGATGTTGATGTTGATGTTGATGTTGATGTTGATGTTGATGTTGATGTTGATGTTGATGTTGATGTTGATGTTGATGTTGATGTTGATGTTGATGTTGATGTTGATGTTGATGTTGATGTTGATGTTGATGTTAATGTTGATGTTGATGTTGATGTTGATGTTGATGTTGATGTTGATGTTGATGTTGATGTTGATGTTGATGTTGATGTTGATGTTGATGTTGATGTTGATGTTGATGTTGATGTTGATGTTGATGTTGATGTTGATGTTGATGTTGATGTTGATGTTGATGTTGATGTTGATGTTGATGTTGATGTTGATGTTGATGTTGATGTTGATGTTGATGTTGATGTTGATGTTGATGTTGATGTTGATGTTGATGTTGATGTTGATGTTGATGTTGATGTTGATGTTGATGTTGATGTTGATGTTGATGATGTTGATGTTGATGTTGATGTTGATGTTGATGTTGATGTTGATGTGGATGTTGATGTTGATGTTGATGTTGATGTTGATGTTGATGTTGATGTTGATGTTGATGTTGATGATGTTGATGTTGATGTTGATGTTGATGTTGATGTTGATGTTGTTGTTATTGTTGTTGTTGTTGATGTTGGTGTAGGTGTAGGTGTTGGTGTTGGTGTTGGTGTTGGTGTTGGTGTTGGTGTTGATGTTGGTGTTGGTGTTGGTGTTGGTGTTGGTGTTGGTGTTGGTGTTGGTGTTGGTGTTGGTGTTGGTGTTGGTGTTGATGTTGGTGTTGGTGTTGGTGTTTGTGTTTGTGTTTGTGTTTGTGTTTGTGTTGTTGTTGGTGTTGGTGTTGATGTTGCTTTTGCTTTTTTTTTTTTTATTTGCTTTTCCATTAGTTGATCTTTTCCTTGATGCCATTAACTTTGCTTTAGATGCTGCAGTATATCCAGCAAAAGTGATGCATATGCGTCACATTAGGGGGTTCCCTGAGGGGCTTCATGTCGCCGTCAATGTTTTTTTTGTTAATTTGATCATGTGCCCGAAGTCATCATCTTCATTTTCGATCCTTAAAATTTACCGTTACGCGAGTAGGCACAGAGTTAAAATTCCATGCAACGTTTTTTCATGGTTGTAGCATTTTTACTGCGTTATGTGGTTGCCACCCTGAAATCATAACGATAAGAATTTGTTTTGTAATTTAGTTGTGATGCGTAATTACACATCTATGCTGTTGTAAAACAAAATTTACCGTAGCACTTCTCCTATGTGAGTAATAATACCATGAAACGATATTACACTTCTGTTACATATGCTGCTATATTTACGACATAGTGATGTCAGAATTTCTTTTTGTTTTATTTTTGTCGTAAGGCCAAGTATAAATCCTTCATTTTCTTATTTAAACATTTATCGCAGCTAATATACTCACTGAGTAAAAATTAAATGCAACGCCGCTGCATGAATGTTGCATTTTCGATCTTTGAGCGGTTCTCTCTGTGTCCCCATGACAACATAAATTTTTTGTCTATTTTTGTTGCTGGGGCTTGAAACAAACCTTTATTGGTGTATCATATTTTTAATCTTAGCGCTAATACTCAGCGAGTAATAATTCCATGTAACAAATTTTCAGTTGCGTTGCTTAAGCAGCTCCTACTGCGTCCTGATGACGTTTTGAATTTTTGTTTTGTTTTTATAATGAAGTCAAAGAATTAACCTTTACGGTCGTACCATCTTTTTAGTCATAGCTAGTGTTGCCAGATTTGTTTTGCAACAATATGTAAAAAAAAAACGGGATTTTGGAAAATTTTACGGGACAATAAACAGAAAGTTGTTTGTAAAAAATTTATTTCAGAAAAAACAATTTATTTAGGTACGCAGAATAAATAATAATGTCAAATGTTGCACCTCACATTGTATATTTCGCTCTCAGTGTTACCTAAAATGTATATACTATGTAATAGTTCTAGCATATGGATATTATGGTCGGCTTGCACTTGTTTTCTGAATGTCTCAGTTCATGTGAATGCGTATTTGAAATCAGACATTTTACAAAAATGTCAAAAATACGGGACAAATTTTGTCTCGGCGGGACACTTAAAAAATCATGCAAAATGGCAACACTAGTCATAGCTCTTATACTTAGCGAGTAACAATTCAATGCAACGCCGTTGAAAAAATGTATTTTTCAACTTTTTTGGAAACCTGCGCGATAAAACGTAACTTCGTCACGTCAAAAAAACTTCGTCAAGGCAGCTGTTGTAGCAGAAAACATCGATGCTGTGCATAAACTGTTGGAAACAGACCGGAATGTGACTGTAAGGTGATGTCATCCTTGGGCATTAGTGGGACTAACATACATTCGATTTTACATGAGTATTTAGGCTTCAGAAAGATTTGTTTCCTTTGGATACTCCATAAACTGACGGTTGGTTAAAGAAAGGCTTGTGTCGGTTGGTACAGGAATTGCTTAAAAAATACAAAGAGGGCGGTTCGAAACACGTCCACGACATCTCCACATCTGACGAATCATGGATCTACATACGCTTATGAGCCCGAAACATAGCAGCATTCCACTGTTTGTATACAATGGCTTCTTCGCTATGGCTTGGGGATTTTCAGAGCCGCATATACGGCAATTTTGCTTATTCACGTATCTACCTAGCGTGAAATGGGCCTCATCGCAGAAGAAAATTTGCTTCGAAAAATCAGCAAATTAACAATTTTTACCCGTTGTTTGGTGGCAAAATGTTCAATATTGTAAAATGGCAAATCTATAACTACACAAAAACCAGTTTGGATGATATGAAGATTTGACAGCTGCCAAATGCCCGAGGCTGCACTTTTCGAAACCCGAAATGCATAACCCATTATGTGCTATACGGTATCTTTAAATATTTTTAAAGTCTATTTTTGACAGCATAATTTTCCAAAGCATATTTCTGGCTCTTCAACTAGCAAACATTATCACATCAGGTGAGGCACCTCACCCACAGTGACTCGGTTATACAAAATTTTCAATAACACTTTCAGGAAAGCACTCACACATGCTACGTCATGCAAGCAACCAGTCATGTCATGCCACAAGAGCACATAAAATAAGCCGAAGGAGTGCAAAATAATTTTCATTAGCAACACTAAATTATGAGAAAATGAGTGTTAAAATTTTATTACCCTGCTCAAGTGCTTTGTAGCACAAAAATTTTGCAAATTCTTCTTATAACACTTTTACATACTTTGGCAGACAGCAACCACACATGCAGTAGCGATGTTCCCAAAAATACCGCTGGTAGATAGTGTCGTAATGATGCGTCGTTTAATGCTCATTAAAGTGAAAATTAAGAAATTTTTACTCAAGCTGCTCTTGAATATAAAGCGGATACAGTCAACATTCAAAAGTATGTAGTCAACCCGTAGTTGTTCTCTCTAGGGCATATTTGACTCTTTTGAAAAGTTGGATTTGCATTATTCTTGAGATTCTTGTTCACGCTCTCAAGCAAATTACATTCTTACCCATTTTCTTGGCTTTTTTTTTAGGATTTCTTGTAGTCAAAGTTTTCTTCGCACCGTTTTTCTATAACTTTGCAAAGATTAAAGGTATTTAAGCTAAATTATGATAATTAAGTATATAATGATGACTGTTTTAAATAGTGTCGAGAGAATCTGCAACGTGTTAACGTTTGCAGTTTGTGACCATACCAGAGGAGGAAATAGTCAGAGTTGGTGCTGGAACATGCACCTGTTCTGAGCACTGCTTGTGCCTAAAATCACTACCGCATGGATGGAGCTGGTGATTTTCATTTGAGCTCTGAATTAAAGCCAGTATCTTCTATGTGTACATCAGAGCGAGGTCACATGCATCGTCAGGTGGACTCTTGGGTGCTGCTCTGTCACTAAAAGAGTCAGCTCAGCATGCTTTTTCCGATCTAAACTCATTAACACCACTTGACACCTCTTGACACATGTAAAAAAGGGTTATATGATGTAAAACACTAAAATAACAACATTTTTTGAGAGGAAACCCCTGTTCTTTTAGAATATGCTTTAAACGAACCTACATTTTGTTGAAAATTGAATTTAAATAGTCTGGCAACACAATATATTGTACTTATTAACATATTGAACTTTTGTCATTATAAAAAAAATTCAAAAGCAGAATTGTATGCTTTGCTTTTTTAATCTGAAATAAAACGTAAAATAGAAAGGCTGTCTTCTGATTTGTGTTTCGGATAAATTTTATTTCCAATAGGTTATGGGCCCAGGCCATAAACCAAGATAAGATTTAATAAGAGTTTTTTGTTTGTCAAATATATAAACAAAATTTCGTGCCTCAAAATGAGTGCCGGTATGTACGCTATAGAAAAGCTCGATGATACAAATTACGCATCCTGGTCAGTACTAATGAAAAGTGTACTCATACATGCTGATTTGTGGGCGGTTGTGTGCGGAAAACTGAAAAAGGAGGATCTGTCAACCACGGCCGAGTCAATTATGTTTGATAGCAAGGATGAAAAGGCACTAGCTTCTATAATGTTATCCATTAAACCATCACAAATCAACCATGTAAGGCATTGTAAGAGTGCGGCGGAGGCTTGGAATAAGCTGTCTGAAATCTATCAGCCAAGTGGACCAGTTCGAAAAATAACATTATTTAAAAAACTGCTTTATCTTCGTTTGTCGGAGCATGCTAATGTTTTGGAACACGTAAATGAGTTTTACGAGCTAAATGAGAAGCTAATAGAAATTAGAGTTGAAGTTCCAGAAGAAATGTTGGTGATTATTTTACTGTCCAGCTTATCCAAATCATACGAAAATTTCGTAATCGCCATAGAAACTCGGGACACATTGCCTATGCTAAATACTCTCAAAGTTAAATTGTTAGAAGAGTATGAAAGACGACGTGAAAGCAGCGAAGGGGTACAAAGCAGCAACAATGCGCAAGCCTTTGTGGCACGCACGTACGCAAAAGCGCAGTTTAACGGAAATAACGGCAACAACAGCAACAGCAATAACAACAACAACAATAAATCTAAACGCGTCAAAGGTAAGTGTTACAATTGCGGCCGGCAAGGACATTTTGCTGCGAAATGCAGAGAACCAAGAAAAACGCAACCAAAAGAGCAAAAAAACGAACAATCGTTTTCTATCCTCGCCTCTGCTTCGTCACATAGTTTGTCTCGTGAATCTTGGTGCGTTGACAGCGGCGCAACTGTGCACTTGTGTTGCGACCGATCTTTGTTTTCTACTTATACAGAACAAAAACAAAAAATTATGCTAGCGGGGAACAATCACATTGTAGCGGACGGACGAGGAGATGTCCGAATAGAGAGTGAATATGGAAAAATAAAATTAAAAAACGTACTCTATGTCCCTGCATTGCAAGCAAATTTCATCTCCGTTAGCAAGGCGATTGAGTACGGTCTAAAAGTAATTTTTGATAAAGAGCGAGCAACAATTAAGAACAAAAACGTTGATATTGTTCTTGAAGCGAAAGAAAGTTTTGGACTTTTTATGTTTAAAAGTAAGCTGAATAAGTGTTTTTATGCCAATGCAACAAACAATGATACGATAAGGTGGCATAATCGTTATGGTCACATAAACTTTGCCAGCTTAAAAGAAATGGCAAGAAAAAATCTTGTCCATGGCCTTCAAATAAAATCTATGCCCAACGAAAGCGTGTGTGTAACATGCGCTAAAAGCAAAATATGTGTTAAGCATTTTCCTGGTGCATCTGAGAACCGGGCACAAGAGCTGTTGCAGCTTGTACACTCCGATGTATGTGGACCAATAAATAAAAAATCAATTGGTGGTTCCAGATTTTTCGTTACATTCATCGACGATTATTCCAGGCAAGTTTTTGTATATTTTCTTAAAACTAAAGATGAGGTGCTCACAGCTTTTAAATCATTCAAAAAAATGGCTGAAAAACAAAGCAACAGAAGCATTAAAGTTTTACGCAGCGACAACGGTGGTGAATATGTAGGAAACGAATTTCAAAAGTATTTAGATGATCATGGCATTGTTCGGCAACTTACTGTTCCTTATTCGCCACAACAGAATGGAGTGGCAGAGCGCGCTAATCGTACCTTAGTGGAAATGGCTAGAAGCATGCTGGTACACGCTTGCCTTGATGAGCGTTTTTGGGCCGAAGCAGTTGCTACCGCGGTGTATATTCGGAACAGGTCATTAACAAAAGCTCTTCCAAACAAAACACCGTATGAGGCGTGGACGGGAAGGAAGCCAACAGTGTCTCACTTCAAAGTATTTGGCTCCTTGGCAATAGCGCTGGACAAAACAGAAACGCATAAATTTCGGGCTAAGGGCAAGAAGCTGATCATGGTGGGCTATTCCGATACTTCGAAGGCATATCGCCTATACAACACAGAAACGCAAAAAATGATATGTAGCAGAGATGTGATTTTTGTAGAAAATGTATTTGCTGATTCAGGACAGGAAAATGCTGACATCGTCAATATGGAGCTTGTAAGTTTAGTGCCTACACACAATGAGGTGGAAGAACCTACTGCTGGCGAAAACAATGAAATTGAAAATGATTATGAAAATGCAGCGGATGCTGATGAAAATTGTGATGACGTCGCCACTACTACAAATACAGTAACCAACACAAGTAATCAGCCTCAACATATTGGTCCAGGAAGACCAAAGGTAATTCGAACCGGAAAAGTTGGACGCCCTCGTAAGCAGTTTAATGTTTTAAGTAAAATGGAGGAAGACAACATCAAGGTTCCTCAAAGTGTGAAAGAAGCTTTAAACGATTTGCACGCAAACGAATGGCTCGCATCTATGCAGAAGGAGTACGATGCACTTGTTAAAAACGACACCTGGTCTTTGGTAAATTTACCACCGGAAGAAAAAGTCATTGGGTGCAAATGGGTTTTTAATCTAAAACGCAATAAAGACGGCAGTATTCAACGGTTTAAATCACGCTTGGTCGCAAAAGGATGCAGTCAGCAGTATGGAGTTAACTATTTGGAAACGTTTTCTCCTGTAGTAAGATACGCCACTATCCGAGCTGTGATTGCGTTAGCATGCGAATACAATCTGTTTATGCATCAAATGGATGTATCTACAGCATATTTGAATAGCGAACTCCATGAAACAGTGTATATGAAGCAACCAGAGCATTTCATTAGCAGCAAGTTTCCTCATCGTGTGTTGAAGTTACAAAAATCATTGTATGGTCTTAAGCAGAGTGGACGCGAATGGAACGCTAAACTAGACAAAGTTTTAAAACAAATTGGTTTCAAGCCATGCTTAAGTGAGCCGTGTGTTTACACAAAGAACTATGAAGGCAACTTTAATATTATAGCAGTATATGTTGATGATTTACTCTTAGCAAGTTCAAATAAGCAAGATCTAATGAATATCAAATTTCAAATCGCAGATAATTTTGAAGTTGTCGATGGAGGTCAGCTGAAACATTTTCTGGGGATGGAGATAGATCGCGAAGGTGAAATTGGACCAACTACTATTTGTCAGCAGCAATTTATTCAAAATCTTCTTAAAAAGTACTCTATGGAAAATTGCAAAACCGCTTGCAAAACCGCTTCAACGCCATTAGAAGCAGGGTTTCAAATAAAATGTGTTGATGAAAATTGTAGAAAAGTAAACGAAACCGAATATCAATCGTTGATTGGTGCATTAATGTACCTGGCAATTTCTACACGTCCTGACATCTTGCACTCAGTCTGCAAGCTGTCACAAAGCAACAAGAACCCGCATGTCGAACATTACTCAGGTGCGAAACATATACTTCGTTACCTAAAAGGTACTGCAAATTTTAAACTTAATTTTAAACAAACTGGAAAACCCATTGAATGCTTTGTTGACGCCGACTGGGGTGGTGATTCGAACGACAGAAAATCATACACAGGCTATGCGTTTGTTGCAGCAGGTGCTATTTTTTCTTGGGAGTCTCGAAAGCAAAATATGGTAGCTTTAAGTAGCACAGAGGCGGAATATGTCGCGCTTTCGACAGCAGCAAAAGAGGCCGTATTCGTTAAGAAACTACTCACCGAAATGGGTTTTCGCAACAATTCTCCAATGATAATAAACAGTGATAATCAAAGTGCTCAACATTTGGTAAAAAATCCCACATATCACGCAAGAAGTAAACACATCGACATTAAGTACCATCACGTTCGTGATATGTATAAGAACAACGAAATAAGTCTCAACTACGTTTGCACCAGTGATATGATGGCGGATATTTTGACCAAGAATTTACAAAAAATAGAACACCAAAAATTTACATATGAAATGGGCTTATACTAAAATGTATTATTTAATAGTTTTTTCTAACAATATATTGTATTGAGAAGGAGTGTTGAAAATTGAATTTAAATAGTCTGGCAACACAATATATTGTACTTATTAACATATTGAACTTTTGTCATTATAAAAAAAATTCAAAAGCAGAATTGTATGCTTTGCTTTTTTAATCTGAAATAAAACGTAAAATAGAAAGGCTGTCTTCTGATTTGTGTTTCGGATAAATTTTATTTCCAATACATTTTTCTTAAGGTACACTTTATGAGGCGAAAAAAAAAAAACACTTTTCAATATATGTTTTTTTCTGAGGTACTCTAATAATTATCTTAAATTTATTTATCAATACATTGATATAACTTTCAAGAATAAAAAAAAAAAATTTTGACGTGACGAAGTTACGTTGTACTGCTCTAGTTTCCAAAAAATTTGAAAAATGAATTTTTTAAAAATTCATCTGCGTTTCATTGAATTGTTACTCGCTGGGTATAAGAGCTATGATTAAAAAAATTGTATGACCATAAAGGTCAATTCTTTGACTATATTAAAAAAACAAAAAAAAATTTAATACGGCATAGGGACGTAGTGGGAGCTGCGTAAGCAACGCAACTGAAAATTTGTTGCATGGAATTATTACTCGCTGAGTATTAGTGCTAGGATTAAAAATACGATACGCCAATAAAGGCCTACTGGAAGCCCTCAAAACAAAATTAGACAAAAAATTTCTGACATCATGGGGACGCAGAGAGAGACGCTCAAAGATCGATAACGCAACATTCATGCAGCGGCGTTGCATTGAATTTTTACTCAATGAGTATATAACCCACGATAAAAGCTTGAAAAGGAAAATAAAGTTTTTATACATGGCTTTACGACAAAAATAAAAAAAAATTCCGGCGTCGTCAGGTCGTGAATATAGCCGCTTATGTAACAGAAATGTAATATCGTTGCATGGAATTATTACACACTCAGGAGGAGTGCTACAGTAAATTTTGTTTTACGACAGCAGGGATGTGTTATTACGCTTCACAAATAAATTACAAAAAAATTTTGTTGTCATGATTTCAGGGATGCAATCACATAATGCAGTAAAAATGCTACAGCCATGAAAAAACGTTGCATGGATTTTTAACTCTGTGACTACTGGTGCAACGGTAAATTTTAAGGAACGAAAACAAAGGTGAGGTCTTCGGGCATATGACAAAAATAAAAAAAAAAAATTTGACGGCGTGTCAAAAACCCTCAGGGAACCGCCTAATGTGACGCATATGCATCACTTTTGCTGGATTAATTGAAATTAGAACACAACCAATGGGGAAGCAAAAAAAAGCTAAACGAAAAGCACCAACTCCAAATCCAATAACAACTCCAACACAAACACCAACACCAACACCAACACCAACACCAACACCAACACAAACACCAACACCAACACCAACACCAACACCAACACCAACACCAACACCAACACCAACACCAACACCAACACCAACATCAATATCAACATCATTATCAACATCAACATAAACATCAACATCAACATCACCATCAACATAACCATTAACATCAACATCAACATCAACATCAACATCAACATCAACATCAACATCAACATCAACATCAACATCAACATCAACATCGACATCAACATCAACATCAACATCAACATCAACATCAACATCAACATCAACATCAACATCAACATCAACATCAACATCAACATCAACATCAACATCAACATCAACAACATCAACATCAACATCAACATCAACATCAACATCAACATCAACATCAACATCAACAACATCAACATCAACATCAACATCAACATCAACATCAACATCAACATCAACATCAACATCAACATCAACATCAACATCAACATCAACATTAACAACAACAGCAAGAAACTTCGTCACGTCAAAACCAACGGGTGTGTCCACGGCACAGCCAACTCTTTTTTATTTAATAATTCTTTTTTTATGCTGTAAGAGGCCATTAAGGACGATCCTCACAAGGCAACGTGGAGGGTCAAGGGGGCGATCTTCACATGGCAACGTTTCTCACTGCCTCAACCTGGTGAGGCCAGCATTATCCATGTCGAAATCGTCTCAAGTCTACTCAAACCTCTACGTGGTGTCCTCTAGAAACGGCAAACTGGCAATCGTAATTTGACGGCTAATCTGAGCGGCGGGTTCCCTGCCTTTAAAGGGTTGTGCGTTGGGTTTGAAGCCCACCATGTAAAAACACATTTCAATGAAAACGACAAGAAAAAAGATAAAAATTATCCCCAAATCTGATGAGGTCTACCGCAAACGAAAAACTGACAATGATTTACGGATATGCACTTGGAACGTCCAAACCCTTAATTCTATCCAACTGATAGATATCTTAGAAAGATACTAAGCTGATATCACTGCAATCCAAGAAATGCAATGGAAGGGACAGGGTTGCTCACGGTAAGCATCTTGTGATATCTATTACAGCGGCCATGCAGAGAAGCACGAATTTGGATGCGGATTCGTAGTTGGCAAGCGACTACGGCAACATGTCCTGCGATTCACACCTGTGAACGAACGACTTGCCATAATCCGTGTCAAGCCAAGATTCTTCAATATAAGCCAAATCAATATGAAACCAAAGACAGCTTCTACGAGCGCCTTGAAGAGGTCTATGAGAGCGCAGTCCCCACCACGACTTAAAAATCGTGCTTGGTGACTTCAACGCCAAGGTGGGAAAAGAAAATATCTTTGGCCCAACAGTCGGAAAGTTCAGCCTCCACGACAATACCTCCGATAACGGAATGAGGCTGATTGACTTTGCCGCAGCGCGAAACATGGTCGTTAGTAGCACTAGATTCAAGCATCGCAATATTCATAAAGCAACTTGACTGTCTCCTGATCAAAAGATGCGCAACCAAATTGATCACGTTTTGATTGACGGAAGGCACTCTTCCAGTGTTTTAGATGTACGCACGATCCGGGGTGCCAATATAGACTCGGATCATTATCTTGTCGCATCCAAGATACGTACACGCCTGTGCGCAACCAAGAATGCGCGCAATCCAGCACAGAGAAAGCTAGACGTCGAAAAGCTGCAATCAAAACAAACAGCCGAAGACTTCGCTACTCGACTCTCACTCCTGCTTCAAGAAAGCACTCCTCTGATCGACGATATATGCGCGCAGTGGAATCACATTTCCCACTCTATGCGTAAGGCTGCCGAAGAGGTGATTGGCTATCACCGCCCTCGCCAAAACCAGTGGCACGACCAGGAGTGTCACGAAGCCACTGCAGAAAAAGACGCCGCCTACAAAGCCACCCTGCAGTCGGTTGTAACGCGTGCTGCTAAAGAGCGATACAAAGAGAAGAGGAGGGAAGAGAGACGCATTTTCAGCTGAAAGAAAATAGAAGCAGAAATGCGTGAGTGCGAGAAAATTTAGATGCATGGTGACAGGAATGAGGTCCGAAAATTTTTCGAAAAAATAAGACGCCTGGCCGATGGTTCCAAGACCGCGGCCTCTTCCTGCAAAGATGAAAATGGGAATCTAGTGACAGATATCCAGAGTACACTGATGATGTGGAGGGACCACTTCTCTAGGCTTCTGAATGGCGACGACGACAACAATCCCGCCAATAGAGATGATATCCCGGAATCCCCAATTTTGGACGACAGCGTTGAAGTTCCGCTGCTCGACCATAGTGAAGTCTTGAAAACTATAGCTCGGCTTAAAAACAACAAAGCCACAGGAGCCGATGGCGTACCTGCTGAGCTCTTCAAGAAAGGAGTCGAAGCTCTATTTAAATGCATTCATGAGCTTCTATGCACAATATGGTCAGAAGAATGCATTCCAAACGATTGAAACCTCAGTGTGCTCTGCCCAATCCACAAGAAAGACGATCCCACAATTTGCGCCAACTACCGTGGGATAAGCTTTCTTAATATCACATATAAGGTCCTGTCGAGCGTATTATCTGAAAGAATGAAGCCCATCGTAAACCAGCTGATTGGACCTTATCAGTGTGGCTTCAGACTTGGAAAATTTACCAAAGACCAGATATTTACGCTACGACAAATCTTGGAGAAGACCCTAGAAAAACAAATCGACACACACCATCTTTTTGTCGATTACAAAGCCGCCTTCGACAGTCCAATAAGGAATCATCTATATTCCACCATGTCTGAATTTGGTATTCCTGCAAAGCTCATACGTCTTTGCAAAATGACACTGAGCAACACCAGCAGTACAGTTAAAATCGGGAAGTGTCCAACCCCTCCATTCGATATCAAACTAGGTTTCAGACAAGGTGATTCCTTATCGTGCGACTTTTTCAACTTAATGATGGAGAAGATCGTTCGAGCTGCTGATTTGAGACGCAGTGGCACTATATTCTACAAAAGTATTATGCTGCTGGCGTATGCTGGTGATATCGATATCCTTCGCCATAATACGCGCGAAGTCAGTGCAGCATTCTTCAGATTAGCGAAAGAGTCAAGTCGAATGGGTCTTGCAGTGAACGCAGATAAGACGAAATAACTAGTGTCAATAAACAAACAGTCCCAGCGTCTTGGAAACCACGTCATTGTTGACAACATCTCCTTCGAGGTTGTTAAGGACTTCGTCTACTTGGGATCCAGCATTATCTCTTTCAACGATATCAGTATTGAGATAAAACGAAGGATAACTCTTGCCAACAGGTGTTACTTTGGGCTGAGTAGGCAATTAAGAAGCAGAGCCCTCTCTCCACGAACAAAACTCACGTTCTATAAGTCACTAACCATGCCCGTCCTATTATATGCAGCACAAACCTGGACGTTGAGCAGTTCTAATGAAAAGACTTTGGGAGCCTTCGAGAGAAAGATCCTTCGTTAAATCTTCGGTCCAATCTGCGTCAATGGCGAGTACCGAATTCGATGGAACCACGAGCTGAATGAGCTATACGCTGACATCGACATAGTTAATCGCATTAAAATCGAGCGGCTCCGCTGGCTAGGTCATGTTGAGCGAATGGAAAACGACGCTCCAGCGAAAAAAAATATTCGATTCGGTGCCCGGTGGTGGTCAACGTAGAAGAGGACGCCCACATCTTCATTGGAAGGATCAGGTGATGGATAACCTGACCACGTTTGGTGTTTCCAACTGGCACCAACAAGCGCAGAACAGAAATGGCTGGCGCAATTTCTTATAAGCGGCCAAAACCGACTTACGGTTGTAAGCGCCAGATAAGTAAGTAAGTATGTAAGAGGCCATTGAAATAGACGTTAAAAAAACATAGCTTCACGACTCACACTTAATCTCGGAAACAAGAAGTCATAGATGAAAAATACTGCTGTTATTTAAAGTAGAGATATTTTTCCGAGACAATTCACCTCATTTACTTACCATAACTAAAAAAAATATCACAAATTAAAAAAAATCTTGGTATTTTTTATACGTAAAGAAATGAATTTTTAAATTTTTTGGACAATTCACCCTAAAATGTGGTGAATTGTCTTACAAAACACTTCAACGAACAAAATGCACCAATATTGATCACAAAATGGTCGATGCATTGCGGAGTGGGGCAAGTACAGGTTGTTTTTTTTAGCTGCATGAGAAGTTCCGATGGTTGTTGTCTATGGTTTGACGGTTGAGAAAGTCAAACTGTGTTGACATTTCTCTTTAGTAAGGTTTGGCAATTCATCATGAATCGTTTAACGCCAGAATAACGCTTCAAAATTGCGGAAATTTAGTTTGAAAAAATAAATCTGTTCGCGAAGTTCATAGAGCACTTCGTCCATTTTACGGTCAACATAATCGGCCTAGTGAGCAAGCAATTCGTGCAGTTATTGATCGTTTTCGCACTAATTTTACTCTTTTCGATTCAAAACCATTAACTAATCACTATTAAATCCATTAAAATTGACTGTTTGGTGCGGTTTACACCCTGGCGGCATCATCGGTTCTTATTTTTTTCGAAATGAGGACATTTCGTTACAACAAGACGGCGTGACTTGCCATACAGCGCGCAACTATCAATTTATTACAAAATCAATTTCGTGACTTTATTTCCTAACTTTATTTTCAGAAGTGGTGCTGTTAACTGGCCTCCTCGTTAACGACTTTCGATAACTTTTTAAGGGGCTATTAGGTCATTGGCTTATGCCGACAAACCAGCAACTCTTGAAGCATTGGAAGCCAATATTCAAGCCACCATTGACGCCATACGGCCAGATTTATTGGAAAAGGTAGTGAAAAATTGGACTGATCGAATGGACTATGTAACTCGTAGCCACGGCGGATATATGCCGAAAATTAAATTTAAAAAAATAAATGTCATGAAATTATCTACCAGATTATCATAATAAAAAATTCATTCCAACAATGTTTCTGCCTTGTATTATTATTTAAAGTTTTCAAGCTCTTAAAAAATGCCCTTTACATACATACATATATGCTTATACATATGTATAGCTATAACCTTTTTTGTTATTTACAATTGTTATATACAACTTCAGTTACGTATTCCCGATATATTATAGTCATAATTATCTAAAAAAAAAAATGTCTGTTTTTTCTTAAAAGTGCACTAGTGCATTAGGGGTCGTTCATAAGTTAAGTTACCAATTTTAGGGGGGGGGGGGGGGGTTGGAAATGTACTACGATAAGTAACGATACGGGGGGAGGGGAGGAAGTCTCAGATATAGTAACGTGACCAAAAGTAAGAAAAAAAAAACTCAAAATATTGTAAACAATACACCACATCATTTAAAAACATTTTCATCCTTACATCTTCATGTTTGACCGTCTAAATGGACGGGTAACTAGCGACAAGTTTAGAAAGGACATTATTTTTCTTTGCTTGCTTTTCGGCAGTTGTTCCTTCTACTTTGCTCGTTCATATCATTTTCGATGATTTCGGTGAATGGTTCGACATGGAATCCGTTGAAGAATTCTATTTCGAAGAGTCCCCAAAATTTCCAGCTTCTTAAATTCCAGTGATTGAGAACATCGACTCTTGGATTGAAGATGAAATAGTTTTTATCGATGAAAATAATTCATGTTTAAAAAGTTTTCTTTAATTTACTTATATAGTCATGATAGCACACATACTAAGAGCTGTGTATATATAAATCACAAGAAAAATAGTGTTGATACCTCTTTTAGCATTGGCGTTACAGATTTTTATTTCTTTTACGAGTTTTAGAATTCATCAAAATCAATTTAAGGCCTTCCAAGAACTTGTAGGAATATTATTTTTTTATTTTGGAGAAAAAAATAATTGGTCTCTTCCAGACAAAAACGTCGATATGTCATTCAATATGATCAGACATTTAATACCGAAAATATGATGAAAATGAAAAAAGGGAGCCCTACGTTCGGCAAAAAATTTTCTCAAATTTTTTAAAAATACTTCTGCTGGAAATATCGATATACTTCCTGAGCAAAAGGTTAATGATATTTTAAGAGCTTTATTTTTTTGATATTAGGGTGGCACATTAGGATGGTAGGAACTGAGATCTGGAGGGTAAGTACTAGAACGGTGCACCTGAGGTCAATGACCTCTATAGAAGTCATATTAGTCTCTTTGAGACAAAAACATTGATATACCAAACTTTAAAACCCGACTGTAAACACCAGAGATATGAAGAAATATGTCAATGCGCGACCCCTACGTTCGGTAAAAAAAAATTTTTTTGTTTCGTAATTGTCTTGCAAAAAACGTCATATTCGCTGGTATACGGCTCACTTTTTTTTTGAAGTACGGTCTAATGGACACATAAACTTTTCAATTGCATGGTTCATACATCGAGTAATTATAATATTTATTGCCATAAAAATTCGAAACATAGGGAGCATGTATTTGATATATTTACATATGGAAAACATATTTTTTTATTTACATCAATTTACATCTAGTGTTCTCATAGAGTCAAATCTTGAAAATGATTTTTATAAACAAACAGAAAACATACTGATATCTTTGATTTTGCCAGTACGTTCAAATTGGTACAAAATACGAAAGTTAAATAAAAGATTTACGTACAAAATTATGTACATAGAAAGCATAAGGCATTAACAAACAACCTAATATAATATTTGTTTTTCATTAAAATCGGAACTTATGTTAACAGTTAAGGATTAAGAAAGCATGAACATTAAGGTGGATCAAAAAAATTTTTTTTTCGACACTCCTAATCTGGGAGTTGAATTCAAATAGATCTTAAATCCAAAAGGATATCGAAATCGGTGTAGCCGTCTGCCAGCGGTTTTGATGTGAAAAAAAATCACTTTTTCGCCAAAAATCGACGCTTTTTCGCCGTAAGTTCTTATAAAGCTGAAATAACTTCCACAAAGTAGGGTGCAAATTAAAAATATCTGGGGCCACAAAATTATTAATAGGAAGATTGTAGAGAATTTTTTTAGTGCAAAAGTGTTCAGATTTCGGTCAAATTTTTCACAAAAATTTCTATAAATTTTTCAATAAATTTAGTATTTCTAAAAAAGACTTGATACAATCTATTGATTTATAAAAAAGCTGCCTTTTTCATTTATGTAAAAACAATTTTAGCGGCTACTTGCCACACATTAGATAATGGTCGCATTTGCAAGAATAAAGAATTAGTTCTTTATAGAAATGAAAGTCAATGAAAATCCATAAAAAATAAATATTGATTTTTTTATTTATCAATAGATTACATCAGTGGCGTTCCTAGGCTTGGTGACACCCGGGGCGGATACTCATGGTGTCACCCCTATAAAAAATTTCTAAATGCAAAAAGAAACCAATTCGATGAGATTAAGTGTTTTTATTATTATCTTTATGTTTTACGAAAAAAAAACAAACACCATATGACAAACAATAAAAATTTGTAAAAAACAGAACAAAAATATTACATTTTCAGGTTTCTACATATTTAGATATGTAGTCATAAGGTAAAAAAGAAAACTTATTAACTTCGCAGTCTTAAAAACTGACGGAACAAAAACATTACATTTTCAGGTACATATTTGTATATGTAGGTATAAGGTTAAACAAAGAAATCTTATTAATAGCGTTGTCTTAAAAACTAACTTTTCTTACTTTAAGAGCTCCAAAATTTGAAATAACCTTATCGAAATCAATATTGGGTCAATTGCAAAAAAAAACGTACACAAAGAGGTTTTCATGTTTTGTTTTTAATGATTTTTAAATTTTCCCGTTGAGTAGTCAAATTAAGTGAAAGTTAATGGAGAATTCAAAGTTGTTTTTAGGCCCTGCAAAAAATCATTTTTTTCTATGGGTTTCATACGAATTTTGTATTGAACGTCACACAGCAGATATACGGGAAAAATCACTAAAAATTTGAAAAATGTTGTAAATGAAAGCTTACAGTAATGTTTGTTAAGTTATTTAATCAGTAAAATCAGCTTTGCAGAAATCGCCCTTTCAGTTACAGAAATAATAATTTTTTACCAAAAATACCTACATATTTTACAATTTCAACGGGAAAAATTAAAATTTTTCTCCAAAAAGACATCAACATAGACGTTATTTTCAAAGTAGTAGACTTGCAGCCATAAATAATAAAAAACTGTTAAATAATAAGCAATTTCAGAAAAAACAACAGAGTGACGTTCAATACATGTTGTGACGTTCAGTAAATTTTGTTGCGCTTAACCAAATAATTTAAATCAAATTGGGAGTTTAACAAAAAACACGTTTATTCTTTTACAAAAAAAAAGTAAATATAAAGTATATAATTCAGCTATACATAGAATTTTCATCCAATTTTTTCAATAGCTAGTTGAATTTGTATTGAAAATTTATTAAGACTTCACGTTTTACAACATAACTTCTAAGCCCGTTAAAACCACATCTTCATTTTATATCATTGGAAAGGTATAACCTAACGTAAAAACGTAAAAAAATTAAAATTATAAACAAAAAAAAATGTATAGCTCGTGTTGCTGGCATGGTATTAAACTTAAACAAATTAAGAATGAGTCAACTTATTGCAATATTTTCAAAAATTTTGAACTTTTCCTCAAAATAGATAAAATAACTTTTCCAATGATACTATATTACCGGTAATCGGTCTTAAGTTGATTGAGCTACGTTGTCTCCAAATATACCCTATTTTGGCCGCGAACAATTATTCTAAAAATTTAAAACTTCAAATTTGATTTTCAAATCAATAAACCAATGCAAAAAAAATATTTGAGAGAAATCGAAGATGGTCAGTGCAACTGATCACTTCAATGTGAAATGGGCGATATCAGTTAGTAAACACAAAAAGCAAAAATGGGGTCAAAGTCATACATAGGTACCATTATTTTTGCTTTCGTTTATATTCTTCATTTCGTTCCTTATCTAGCTTTATTTTTTCCCGATATCTTCGTGCTCTTTCAGCAGGCGTTAACTTTGCTATTTTACTCTCAGAGTAGGATTTTGTATGCAATTGACCCTATTACTTGCAAGCTCGTTTTCAATGGATAAAATAGCAAGATCGGAAAGCCTTGCCTGTCCCATGGAAGACCTTAAATAAGTCTTAATTAATTTTAGCTTTGAAAAACTCCTTTCGCATGAAGCTACTGATACACAAATTGTTGAAATAATTTCAATGCGACAAAATGGGACACTCATTTTTTAACGTAATGTATTTGTACCTTTTTCTTTCTGTTTGAGAAATAAAAAAAAAACGAAATGGTGTCACCCCTAAAATGGTGGTACCCGGGGCGGACCGCCCCCCCCCTCCCCCACCTAGGAACGCCACTGGATTACATAGTCATTTTTAAAAATACTAAATTTTCGGTTCCGTGAATATAAGGGTATTCAGCGGAGGCCCAGCTGCACGCCGCCGGACAGGTCACAGGTTGCGGATAGTGGACGGCCTCTAGATATGGAGGTTAGCCGCGAATAGGTTTTTTTAACTAATGAGCGGTCCTGGACAATGCAGCGGGTGACCAGCTAGGGTGTGGAAGGACGTAGTGCTGGGCAGCGCTGCGTCTTGAACAAAAAACCCACAAAGCCCGCAACTGGCACTGACAAGGCGAGTCGGTGCCGCCTTAAAAGCATCTTGCCCAAAAGCCCCTTTGTCTCTCTCTAGACATTAAACTTGAGAGGTCTCTCCTAGACCTTAAACTTGGAATGTGCGCAGGGTTTGGGTCCCGCCACATTAACACCGCCCAATGAAAACTAAAACAGCCTCGGATGATAACCCCAAACACGTTGACGACCACCGCAAACGAAAAACGGACAATGATTTACGGATATGCACCTGGAATGTCCGAACTCTATATAGAGAAGGTGCATCTATCCAACTGGCGGAAGCCCTCGAAAAAATAAAGGCTGACATCACCGCCATCCAGGAGATGCGATGGAAAGGGCAAGGCTGCTCTAAACGAGCAGACTGCGATATCTACTACAGCTGCCATGCGGAGAAGCGCGAATTCGGATGCGGTTTCGTCGTGAGACGAAAACTACGCCACCTTGTTTCCCGTTTCACACCCGTGAACGAGAGGTTGGCGACGATACGCATCAAGGCGAAATTTTTCTACGTAACCTTAATTTGCGCGCACGCCCCGACGGAGGAAAAGGACGATGCCGCCAAGGATGCTTTCTACGCGAGCCTTGAGAACGTGTACGACCGCTGTCCGGCCCACGACGTAAAAATAGTTCTCGGTGATTTTAACGCGAAGGTCGGAAAAGAAGGCATTTTTGGCTCCACTGTCGGTCAGTTCAGTCTTCACGAGACCACTACGAACAACGGTCTAAGGCTGATCGACTTCGCCGCGGCCCGAAACATGGTAGTTAGTAGCACCAGATTCCAACACCTCGACATCCACAAGGCTACCTGGCTGTCCCCGGATCAAAAAACACGAAACCAAATTGATCATGTTGTGATCGACGGAAGGCACGCTTCTAGTGTTCTGGACGTGCGTACATTTCGAGGAGTCAACATTGACTCGGACCACTTTCTTGTTGCAGCCAAGATCCGCATGCGACTATGCAATGCCAAGAACATACGCACAGGAATACAACGAAAGCTAGACGTCGCTAAGCTGCAATCACAACGGACAGCTGAGGCCTACTCCGCTCAACTCTCGGTTAAGCTCAACCAACCAACCTCTCGACCCGATGACGCCGGTGGACTTTGGGCGCACATCTCCCACTCCATGCGCACTGCCGCTGAAGAAGTGCTTGGTTTCCGGCGCCCACAACCTCGGAACCAATGGTACGACCAGGAGTGTCGCGAAGCGACAGCAGCTAAGAACGCCGCATATAAAAAGACGCTGCAGTCAGCTGCAACGCGAGCCGTGCGAGAAAAATACCGCGAAAAGAGGAAGGAAGAGAGACGCCTTTTCAGACGCAAGAAAAGAGAGCAAGAAAAGCGCGAGCGTGAGGAAATTGAAGTGTACCAGGGCAGGAAGGATGCACGAAAATTTTATCAACAGGTTAAGCGTCTAACCCAAGGTTTCAAGCCCGGAGCATCCACTTGCAGAGATGAGAATGGAGATCTGGTTACAGATACGCAGTGCGCACTGAGATTGTGGAGACAGCATTTTTCCAGCCTACTTACGGGCGACGATCCCACCAATTCCGCCCAAGGAGAATGCAGTTCAATACAACCAATTGACGATGATGGAATAGAAGTCCCGACACCTAGCCATGACGAGGTTCGAGCTGCTATTCAGCGGCTCAAAAACAACAAAGCAGCGGGTGCTGACGGCCTGCCAGCTGAATTGTTTAAAGCCGGCGGCGATGAATTGACAAGGTGCATGCATCAACTCATCAGCAAAATATGGCTAGCGGAAAGCATGCCCGACGATTGGAATCTCAGCGTGCTTTGCCCCATACTTAAGAAAGGAGACCCAACAATATGCGCCAACTACCGAGGTATCAGTCTTATTTCCATCGCATATAAGGTCCTCTCGAGCGTACTGTGTGAAAGACTTAAGCCGCAAATGAAAACACTGATTGGACCTTATCAGTGTGGCTTTCGACCTGGTAAGTCCACCATAGACCAGATTTTTACATTGCGCCAAATCCTGGAAAAAACCCACGAAAACCAAATCGACACGCATCATCTCTTTGTCGATTACAAAGCTGCGTTTGATAGCCCGAGGCGGGATTGCCTATACGCAACAATGTCTGAGTTTGGTATACCTGCAAAGTTGATAAGACTCTGCAGGATGACGTTGAGCAACACATGCAGCTCCGTTAAGGTAGGAAATGACCTCTCCGAAACCTTTAATACCGAACGAGGTTTCAGACAAGGCGACCCGTTATCCTGTGATCTCTTCAATATCATCATGGAAGGGATCCTACGAAAGGCCGGTGTGCATCGCAATGGCACCATTTTCTACAAAGGTGTTCAGCTCCTTGCGTATGCTGATGATATTGATATAATCGGCAGAACCAAGAGAGATGTCACCGCTGCTTTCACCGCTATCGAAAAGGAATCAGCCAAAGTGGGTTTGGCGGTAAACGAGGGCAAGACGAAGTATATGTTGCCTGCAGGCAGGGGAGCGCGGCGTCTAGGCTCTCACGTTTCAACAGGCAAATATAATTTTGAAGTGGTCAAGGAATTCACCTACCTTGGCACCGCCGTTAACAGCAACAACGATGTCAGCCTGGAGATAAAGCGAAGAATAATGATTGCTAATAGGTGCTACTATGGGCTTGGTAAGCAATTACGATGTAGAGCCCTCTCTCGATCGACGAAACTAACACTCTACAAGACGCTCGTCATACCTGTGCTTCTCTATGGCGCTGAGGCATGGGTTGTCTCGCAAGCAGACGCAGCCGCTCTTGGGGTGTTCGAGAGAAAAGTTCTTCGCAAAATCTTCGGTCCGATTCGAGTTGGCGACGACTATCGCATTCGAATGAACCACGAACTGTATGAGCTCTACGACGACATTGATATAGTTCAGCGTATAGCAATCCAGCGACTACGCTGGCTGGGTCATGTCCATCGTATGGATGACGATGCTCCAGCGAAAAAGGTGTTCGAATCGAAAGCCGAAGGACGACGACGACGAGGAAGACCATGCCTCCGATGGATTGACCAGGTCGAGGAAGCCCTAACCGCGCTTGGTGAAAACAATTGAAGAAGGCGCGCGCGAAACAGAGGCGCCTGGCGAGAGCTGATGAGGTCGGCCGAAACCCGACGACGGGTTGCAATGGCCACCTAAGTAAGTAAGTAAGTAAGTAAGTAAATTTTCTAAAATCTACTGAAAAATAGTGGATTTGATTTATTGATTTATTGATTTATTGATTGATTTAAGTATAATAGGCACACTAAGAGCTAGGCTCTTTTATAGTACAGCATAAACATTAATCATAATAACAACTCAATTCAAAAGAATAAATAATAACATTAACTATAAGACAAAATCAGCATAATCTACTTTTATTAAAAAGAAAAAAAAAAAAAAATAACAAAAATTTAAAGAGAATTGAGATATGTTAAAAACTTATGGTATAAGCAGAGGAAGAGTAAGATATAGAGGATAAAACTATAGAGTTGAGAAATAAGATAGAATAGATTGCCTAAATGGTCCCTTCCTTATGATTTCCCTAATCCTTCGTGGCAGAGCATTCCACAACCTAATGGCGTTGATGAAAAAGAGGTGAGAAGATATTAACATGCTATACCTCGGAACTATTAACACATGGCTTCTTCTGAACACACAAAACTGGACTTTTTCATACAAATAACCAGGTGTTTTCTCGTCAATTATCTTATGCAGGTACAAACAATTTCTAGCGTTTAAATAAGCTGTCAAGTCACATCCAAGAATTGCATTTCGGAAACTAGACAGTCGTTCAAATTTACGAAGGCCATACACATAACGCGTTGCGTAATTAAATGCAAGTTGAAGCTTTAGCATAGACGAAGAGTCAAGTTTGCTATATACTACTTCAGAGTACGTTATCACAGGTAAAATATGTTGTATAACCAACTTACGTTTAATGTTAACTGAGGTCACACATGCAGATATTCTTAAGTTGCGCAAGATATAATAAACTTTTTTGACAATACTATTTACATGATCAACACAGGAAAGCGAAGAATTAACATTGAAACCAAAATTTACAATTTTCGACACAACAGTTAGCTTGTTTGGACCAATAAACAAATCAGGGACATCACCAACACCTGACTTAAATCTACAAATGGGAAGTACATACGATTTAGAGGAATTAAGTAGGAGACCATTGCTATTGGCCCACACATTGATGCTGCAGAGGTCCTCATTCATTCTGCTACATAAGTCATCAATAAGTCCAGTGCGTCTAGATAAATACAACTGAACGTCATCAGCATAGGCGTGAATAGAAGCGTGATTGCAAACAGAAAAAATGTCATTTATGAAGATTGAAAATAGAAGAGGGCCAAGTATAGACCCCTGTGGAACGCCACTTAATACAGAATTATACCCAGATGACAACTGACCAACTTTAACTTTTTTGTATCTATTACAAAAATAACTGGACACAAGATTAACAGCACTGTCACAAAACCCAAATAAACAATTAAGCTTATTACATAAGTGTTGATGGTTAACTTTGTCGAATGCTTTTGAAAAGTCAAGTAAGCACAGGAGCGTCATAGAACCAGCATCATAATCCGGCCGTATATCGTCGATGACCTTAACCATATCAGAAGAACACCCATGTCCTGACCTAAAACCTGATTGGTAAGGGGATAGCAGATTTTTATCAATTAAATAATTGGTTATTTGTTGCGCCATAAGTTTCTCACAAACTTTAGCCGGTGGTGATAAAATACTTATGGGTCTAAAATCATTTACACTAGAAGGGTTCTGCTTTTTTGCTACTGGAAGAACGATGGCAACTTTCCAAAGGTCAGGGAATAAAGACGACATAAAACAGAAATTAATAATATGTGTAAGAGGGTGTATTATGTGCGGCAACAATATCTTTATAAACTTTATGAGAATTCCATCCTCAGAGATAGCATTCGATTTGATCTGTGCTATACATATACCTACATCTAGTTCAACTACAGGAGAAAAACTGAAGGATTGTTGCATGGACCGAATACTTAGTGGAAGAATGTTATTATAAGAATGTTATCAGTCACGTTCGCGTACTCATGCAAAGCAGACCCGTTTTTGAATATCGAATTTTGTCTACTGAATTCAGTTATATTTTTGCAAAAATAGTGCGAGAGTGATACGATACGTTTCGACGGCAATCGTTTACTTGGACACAAATTGTTGATAATGCCTTGTGTTTGCGGCCAAAAGGTTGACCGTAGCCAACCAAAGGTGCAGTGTGCTAGATGCAATGAGTTTTTCCATTTGGAATGTGCTGATGTTCGGCAATCGGATCTCGATTTTATGCAGTGCTCTGCCCGCCAATTTTTTTGCAAAGTTTGCTCGGTTGCGCGGCGAGGCTCATTGCGCTCGCCCCCTCCCACAGCTTCTGCACCAAAAGTGATAATTAACAATAACAAAACGACAAACATAAAACTTAAAGAAGACTCTTTGAGTGATCTGAATAAACAAGTGCAGTGCAATGCTTCGAAATCGAATGCTCCGTTAAAACTGGTTTCGTCTCAGCAGCGAGAAGAAAAAAGTGATCAAATAACTTTGCAAACTATTTTGAGTGAGATTATGTCTCTTAAGTCTGATAAAGCTCAACAGCGTGGTGAACAAGAAGCTACATTGCAAACAGTTTTAAGTGAGATTATGTCTCTTAAGTGTGAAAATGCTCGTGCGCTCGCATTAATATCATCTCTACATAACGAGAAAGACATTTTAACTCAAAAGATTGAGTCGGTTGAAAATGAGCTTTGCGCTGTGAAAAAGAAATTACACGAAAATGATACGGCTCTTTTGTCTCTTACAAACGAGATAAGAACTCTTCGTTCCACTGTCGCCCATGCGAACGAATCTACTTCCGACTTGAAAATTAATACAAATGTGACAAATGTAGCTAAAAATGCTCTCTCTGTCGATGCTGCTCCTTATTCTTTTTGCGCCTCAATGCCGTCTCATGCTAATAAAGTAAAAATAAATAATCGAACTCAAACAAACTGTGCTGCTAACATAATTTCTACCACCCCCTTTGCTGCTGCTTTCGCTAACAGGCGTACTGATGTTATTAAATTTTCTGATGTTGTTGCTGATCGTGTTGAAGCTGCTGTTGTTACTCTTGGTACTGGTGCTACTGCTGGTGCTCCTGCTGTTGCTGTTGATACTGTGGATAATGTTGCTAATATTGTTAACTCTGTTCCTGTTGAAATAGAGGACGTTGTTGTTGTTGCTGCTGATGAGAATGTTTACATGTCTCATGCTAATAAACGTACTGATGTTATTAAATTTTCTGATGTTGTTGCTGATCGTGTTGAAGCTGCTGTTGTTGCTCTTGGTACTGGTGCTACTGCTGGTGCTCCTGCTGTTGCTGCTGATACTGTGGATAATGTTGCTAATATTATTAACTCTGTTCCTGTTGAAATAGAGGACGTTGTTGTTGTTGCTGCTGATGAGAATGTTTACCCTGAGGATTTAGATTGGAATGTGGTGGGGAAAAAACCAAGAAACAATCCAAAGAAAACACAAATTATCGTGGGTACAAATTCCAATGTTTGTGATAAGTGTCAATAAGCGTCTAAAATGGTTTCATATTTCGAGCTTTCGTCCGACGACCACGACGCAAGCCGTAATAACCTATGTTTCATCGAAGGCTAACATCGCGGCATCTGAAATAAGTTGCTCGAAGCTTGTCAAAAAAGGCTACGAGCATAGAAATGTTAATTTTAAAATTGGAATTCCAGCCGAAAACTCTAGCCAAATTTTTAATGCAGACTTCTGGCCAACTAGAGTTCGTATTAGGCGATTTGAATATCGCCCAAAAAACGCGGGCGGGCAGTCAGTCGGTCAATAATGACCACTGACTATGATACAGTCACTACATCATACATCTCGAATCATAACGTATCGCTTTATTATCAGAATGCCGGTGGACTTCGTACGAAGACAATCGATTTCATGATTGCTCAAGCTGATTGCTCATACAACATCATAGCGCTTACAGAGACATGGCTTAATGCTAGCATATTCTCAACTGAACTATTTGGTGAAAACTTCAACGTTTTTCGGAAAGATCGCAACTATGCGGACACTGGCCAATCACGCGGTGGTGGGGTACTCATTGCGGTACTTGTTTCTTTTTTTTTAATGCATCCAGAACATGTTGCGTAAACCATGGACAAGACAAATTTTTAACTTTACAAGTACGTAACGGGACATGTTTATCGAACAAAAATTTAATTGGCTCTATAAGTGAGATAATCTTATCATTAATGTCAGTGTGAAGCCAACAGTCATTAAATGATACCAGAGACACATCACGAAATAGACACTGATAATTAATGTGCTTCAAGTCGCGATATGAAAAGGTATTAGGTGAGATAAACCGAGATAGATTGACATTTAACGAACAAAAAATTAAATCATGGTCTGATACAAAGTATACTTGACTAAAAAACAAAATTACAGACGGATCAGATACAATAAAGTAGTCAAGAAGACTCGGGGTGGTGTCATTGGAAAACCGCGTGGGCATTGAGAGAAAGTTTATATTAAAATCACCACACAGTAAGATATGATCATATTCAACAATGTAAGTAGACAATACACTAAACAACGGCTCAACAGAAAGACATCTATTCGGATTATACACGCAAGAAACAAGGATTTATAGCGATTTTTGTAAAAAATATCAAATATTATGACCTAAATTTTACCACTTTTGTACTAAATAAATTCTGAAATCTAACAGAGCAGACGGTAACGCCGATTTCGATATCCTTTTGAATTTAAGATCCAGCTTCCAGAATATGAGTGTCGAAAAAAAATTTTTTTTACCCCTAAAGATTACGATCCACCTTAATGAACATGCCTCACCATTGATAAAAATGTTTAGAAAGAATTCTTTCTTTAATATGCAAAATATTCTGCAATACTTTAAAGGAATATCAATTCTCGAATATTCAATGAAAATTCTTTAAGGCTTTAATATTCTTTGGTGGTTTTTGTTTTCGTCTCTTAAAATATATTTTCTTATATTGCATTAATCGTTCGTTGCAGCTACTCTCGGCTAAAAGGATGTATTGTTGTATATCGCAGCATTGTTACATCAACGTTATGCACGCACGCACATCCAATCATAGAGAAAACCACAAGAATCCAATATATAAATTTACAACACTGCCAAACTCTCTGCCACAGTCATGCACGCATACACGTCCAAAACACTTCAACCACACCGAATGAGGGAGATGAAACCACACATTCACACACACACAAACACACTTATGTAGCATACACTGACATTCCTTAGTAGCAGTTACCACGCAATCAGACCGAACGATAGACCAACACTTGCAGTGTTGCAGCAAATTGTAAATTTGTTCAAGAAAACCGCTGCATCTCTCTCGAAGGCGACCCTCTCCCCATCACTACTCACTGCACTGTCAAAGCCATTAACCACTAGATCTTCAGCTGATTGCATTGTAAATTTTTCAATTTCACCATTTCTAATATTGTTGCGAATTCACCCAGTGAACTAGAGTATCCTTATCAACCTTATCGCGTAGAAAAATAAGTTTTCTGCTAAAATGCATCTTAAAAACCAGACATTTGGCCCGTAGGTGAGTTCATGAAAGTAAAAGAATCTTCAAAACAGAAACTTTTCTTTTTGTGCGAACTGATTAAAAAATAATGAGTTTCACATTGTATTTTTAAATTTGTTTTTTTTTATCCTATTTGAACTTTGCGAGTAATACATAACTGTTGCTGACCAAAAAAAAAAAAAAAAAGGATTTGACTGTTTGTTTACTCAAAATATTAATATTATCTTTGGAAGTAAAATTCACAGAACGTTTAAACTCAGAATGCAGTTACTAGTTGGTGATGTACTTATGTCCTTATGTCCTTATACTAGAAAACTGGGGCGGGCACTGAAAAACGAGTAAAGAAAAAGGATAAAAGCCAAATTTTTGTTATCAAAAAGCTTTGGATATAAATGTCGCCTAACAATGAAACTTAGAATGAAGTTAACACTTAGTAAAGTTTTTCTACTTGAAAACTGAGACAAATTGGTCAACCACAATGTGGTTCAACCTATACATGCCAAAGTTTTGATATCGAATAGCTATGGAAATAAAAGTCGCATAACATTTAAACTCGGAATGGAGTTACTTACCAATAGGTAAACAAGGGGGTGTGGCTCCGCTCATACAATCAAAATTTCTGAGATCGAATACATTTGGAAGTTTAAGGTTCAGTACTTACATTGAAATTCAGAATTGAGTTAATATTTGGTGATGTCCTGCTACTGAGAAATGACAAATGACAAATGGCAAATGCTCTACAATGGGGAGTGAAGAATGACAGTGGTGTCAAACTATGGGTCTAAGAAAAATTTTGAATATACTTATTATGTTCCCATATACATAGTTGCTGGGTGCAGCAACGCACACCGGGTGTCGCTAGTATATGATAATAATTAAAAACAAAATAAAATTGAAACAATATTGGCGCCTTACAGTTCTGATATGTATAAGACTTTGCTTGGAGCTGAATGATTGTATTAAAATTAGGAGATGCGTCTTTGTGTCTTAACCGAGACTTACGCATATTAGATCCAAAATTATTTCTTGTCTTAATACTTTATCCAGGTTTTGTTCTTGTGTTTGTCGTACCTTTGTTAAAAGCTGTATCATTATCCTTATTTTAAAATCTGTCATTATTCTTCTCAAAATACCTATTCATATTCTTGGCCATATTCTTGCATAAACTTTTGTCCCAATCCTTGTTCTTATACTTATACAAATTCCTGTCCTAACCTTGGCCAAAGCTGTGCCTTAAAATTAATTCTCATCATTTCTATAATACTCTTCCCCATCTTTTTCTACCTCTTTTTTAATACTTAATGCTGGTCCATAGCCTGACCCAATCTATTTCATAATTGTTGTCCAAATTCTTCAATTTCCATATTCAAATTCTTACTCAAATGCGTGTCTGTATCCATATCCTTACTGTGTTTTTGGTTCTGTGTTTTCTTTTGCTTTTTGTTTTTTTAGGTTTTGCTCTTGCTTTTTATTTCACTTTTGTTTTTGATTTTGCTTTTAATTTTGATTTTACTCTTCCTTTTGCTTTTACTCTTGCTTTTGCTTTTGCTCTTGCTTTTGCTTTGGTTTTTACTTTTGCTTTTGCTTTGATTTTTACTTTAGCTTTTGCTTTTCATTTTGATTTTGCTTTTGATTTTACTTTTACTTTTTACATGTAACATTTTACATTTTACATTTTACTTTTTACTTTTTACTTTTTACTTTTTACTTTTTACTTTTTACTTTTTACTTTTTACTTTTTACTTTTTACTTTTTACTTTTTACTTTTTACTTTTTACTTTTTACTTTTTACTTTTTACTTTTTACTTTTTACTTTTTACTTTTTACTTTTTACTTTTTACTTTTTACTTTTTACTTTTTACTTTTTACTTTTTACTTTTTACTTTTTATTGTTTACTTTTTACTTTTTACTTTTTACTTTTTACTTTTACTTTTTATTTTTTACTTTTTACTTTTTATTTTGCTTTTGCTTTTGCTTTTGCTTTCGCGTTTGCTTTTGCTTTTTACTTTTTACTTTTTACTTTTTACTTTTTACTTTTTACTTTTTACTTTTTACTGTTTACTTTTTACTTTTTACTTTTTACTTTTTAATTTTTATTTTGCTTTTGCTTTTGCTTTCGCGTTTGCTTTTGCTTTTGATTTTGCTTTTGGTTTTTCTTTTGTTTTTGATTGTGCTCTTAATTTTGCTTTTGGTTTTCCTTTTGCTTTTGTTTTCACTCTTGCTCTTGCTCTTGCTTTTGCTTTTGAGTTTGCTTTTGATTTTGTTTTTGATTTTGCTTTTGCTTTTGCTTTTACTCTTACGTTTACTTTTACTTTTGCTTCTGCTTTTTCTTTTGATGCTGCTTTTGCATTTGTTTTTGTTCTTCATTTTGATTTTGCTTTTAATTTTACTTTTGATTTTGCTTTTGCTTTTCCTTTAGCTTCTGCTTTTGGTTTTGTTTTTGCTTTTCCTATTGATTTTCTGTAGTACACAAATACTTACCTTAGGGGTCGTTTATAAATTACGTGACCGATTTTCAACTTGTTACCCTACCCCCCGCCTCCCTTCGTTACTCTTCGTAGTAGTGTATTTCAAAACCCCTCCCTCCATAAAATAACGTAGTATAAGAAATAAAAAAATGCTTTAGGTACTCTTGGGAGATAGAATACACAAGTGCAGGAAACTGAAAGAAAATAATCAAACCAGAAAGAAAAATAATGCCTTTACTACACTTGTCAATAGTTAACCCTCAATTTAGACGGTCAAACATGTAGGGATGAAAATGTTTTGAATTGATGGGGTGTATTAATTTAAATTTTTTCGAGTTTTTTTTTGATTTTGGTCACGTTAATATATCGGAGCCCTTCTCCCCCCTATCGTTACATATCGTAGTACATTTTAAAGCCCCCTAAATTAGTAACGCAATTTATGAACGACCCCTTATGGACATGCTACATCAAATGCCAATGCTGGGGATTGAACACTTCGAAACTTCAAAAATTAATCAACTTTGATTAAAATCAATCAAATTTTATCAATTAATCAAGAGATTAATAATCAATTAATCAAGAGAGCATTAAGAGCAAAAGTATCGGTAATAATTTATTTTCGAACTTATTTACGAGCAAAAATTCAATTTAGATCTCAACATATTGCTGAACGTGAACAAGAATTATTAATGATTCAGTAACATTGCATTTATGTATGAGAAATTATTGTTGTATAATTTTTTATTTTTAGCGAAATTTAATTTGATAACACAATCCCAAAAACAACGAAACTCCAAATTCAAAAACAAAAATTTATTCAAGTAATAATATGAACCCAAAAACTTTCGCAAAACACTCACTTTTCGCCTAGTCGCCGCTTGTGGGTCAGTGGGTAGTTCTGTTTTAGATTTATTTTACTTCTTTTCATATAATACTGCTGCGCATAGAGACACTTACACGCAAAAGCACAAACGTACATAGTCATAGATAGCTGTATATTTCTTGAACACATTTTTCCCCAAACACATTGAAATATGCAATAAATCAGCGGCTTTGTTCTCAGCTTAAACATGCATCTTAAAGTGTATCTTTGTACTAGTTGAATGTGCTTCAGTGTCCTTTGTCCTTCGAACATATTTGTCAGTTGTTGCTGCATTTTGCTGTGTACTTACTTGCGATAGCAGTAGTTTTAGCTCTGGCAGTCGAAGTGGAGCTCTTCTTCAAATGCAGAAAGTGCTCAGGATGTGTTGCATTGCAGTAACATGGCCACGAAACGAGTTGTTGCTGCATATTTCCTATCATACATCTAACAGCTTTAATGCTGTCCGCTATCAGTTTTTGTACATTGATCTTTTCAAGTATTGCTTATTTGTTCTTCTGAGCGTTTTGAATGCGATGCATCTCTGTATTTACTGCTCTTAAAACTTATTTATTATCTTCTTTGTATTCCTTGTTAAGCTTCTAAACTTCAAATGACAAGGAAATTCAAATTAAAGTGGGTTGTGCGATTTGAAATATATGTTTGGATGGGGGGCTTGTGCAGAAGGCACCAAAATTGCCTCAGTTATTTAAAAGTGGATGGAATAGTGGATGGTATGGCGCTCAGTACATGCTAGACGCAAAAAAAGTTAAATTCGAATTTTGGAATTCCTAACTTTTAGAATTGGTTCATTGATCCCAAGAAAAATATCGTTTTTCTTCCACTTTCTTTATATTAAAAAAAAAATTGCTAAGTTGACACCAATAGAGGTATTTTTGAAATTTGTGTTCAATGAGTTTCTCTGTTGTACTCTCCATATTTTGAAAGAGTTTCCAATATTCAAGGGTGCTGAAAATGAATATTTCCCTATTTTTTCTTTTTTTGTTGAGCTTTTAATCAAGGATTTCAGTTGATACAATTATTCAGCCAAATCTGCTGTGATTCAAAATAAGTTGATAGATTGGTGGGAAAGAAGAACAATCTAGTGAAATGTGTGTAGGATGTTCTAAGCGTGGTGGAAAGCTGTCAAAACATGTTAATTATCGGGTGACCAAATAACGATGGGAACAGAAATTTAAATAAAGCTGTAACGTTGTGTGATATTTAATTAATTCTGGGTTTATTTTGAAGCTTCATTCATCGTTGCTGGAAGCACTTAAAGCTGTCTATCCAATTTTTGACGACTTGGTCCAATATGAGCGGCGTTATTTAGGCAATAGCGTGGATTAAGGACTTGACGTAGCCCCCGCGAAAATAATTGAAGGGTGTCAAGTCGCATTATCGTGGCGGCCAATTGAAGAATGTTCGCCATGTGATGATTCAGTCGCCAAATTTCTCCTTCACCACTTCGAGCGTTGCGTTGCTTCTATGACATGTAACGCCATCTTGTTGGAACCACAGCTCGGATATATCGATGTTGTCGAGCTCTGGCCACAGAAAGTCTGTTAACATCGTTCTATACCGAGGACCATTGACAGTAACGGTTTCTCTTTCCTCATTTGGAAAGAAATAAGGTCCGATGATGCCGCCGTGAAATAAACTGCACCAAACAGTCAATCTGCATGGGTTGCCCTGTTGCAATAACGTCTATTTTGATTGTTGACATAGCCGCTGAGCCAAAAATTGGCCTTGTCCGAGAATGTAAGAGCCAAAATATGGATCTTCGACCAAACTTTCCAGAACTCAATTAGCGAACTTACGGCGTTGTCAATGGTCGTCCGGCTTCAAATCTTGCATCAGCAAAATCTTGTACGGATGTGGGCCCAAATCCAACTGCAAAATAACCCAATTCTGCTGATCGACATTTCTGGGTCTTCTTCAACACTGGCTGCTAAGGCGCAGAGTAGACTCAGCCCATACAAAAGTTGAACAAAAATAGAAGGAGTGTTCCTATGATAATGAAGTTCAGTTTACTTGGTTAGTTTAAGCTACTTAAGAAAAATGTTTAAAATTGTTGGAAGGAAGGTGCATACAAAAGATCGTAATGAAACTCGGTCAGAATGCTAGAAAAAGGAAGTAATGGACGTGAACTCAAAATGGTCAAATACAGGAATTATATACAGGAATTTGTATTTCAAAAATTTAAAAGTTTGCCAGCGTTCGGTAAATCCGGTGAATTTTTTTAACCTATATTCAAGAAAAGACTCTCAAATATTTTTTACTCTTATTTTTTACTCATTATTTTTTAACCTTTTTAATACAAATGAATGCAATGATGCAATGATGAAATAAATTTTAGACCATTTTTCAAAATGAGATTTCATAAAGAATCGGTAAAATTCGGTAAATTTTTCAATGGATTCTAAAAGATAATAAACTATACTTTCGTTATTTGTCAGTTTCAAAGTTGAACTCAGTGGAACTTGGAGTAGTTATCTAATAAAGTTAAAAAAATATCAACTTTACCCAAGTCTTATCAATTTTTAAAAAGTCATTAAAAATAGGATTGTATTTTTTTTTCTTAATTACAAAAACAATTTATTTTTTAACATTTTATAATATATATATTTTATATCTCGAAAATAAATTTGAGCTTTAGGCCAAGTATGTTGAAAACACGACAACATGAAGACAAAGAAGGCAGCAACCTTCCACAACAACAACAAGGGCCCTGTATAGAGCAAATTACACAGTAGACTAGATAGACTGTTTCGTTGGCCTCTACACCAAACGATCAGTTGTCTTGCATGACTTTTCACTGTGATCCACTCAAGATACTAAGGTCCTACTTATACTGCCAATATGCGAACAAAGGAAGTTTATTTTGACAGAGAGAACGCTTTTACATTAGTAACTTAGTTCTTATCTACTTATGATGCACCCTGTATCAAGGTTAACCTTGACCGTATCATACTTTTAGGCATAGCCTTAACTCATGTGCATCTTCGAAAATTCGAATTCGATTCCTTTCAAGTAGGCCTGGAGAGGGTTAATATGCTTTTATGATTTTTGTATATTTATTCCCTACACCTGAACAGGGTGGCTTTAAGGGAGGGCCGGAGAGGGTTAGTATGTATCATAAAACTTTGTGATATGTAGAATTTTGTATCAAAAACAAAAAGATATAAGGAAAACAAATGCAAAACAGAAATATGCTCTGTGTACTCTTTTTTACTCTGAAAAGCTTGAAATATACTTTAAAATGTTGTATATTGCAACTCTGTTACTTAGCAGCAGTCATTGTTTGTCTTTTTGTTTATGGTTGATGTTTTCAATATGGATATCAAAGACATGCTCCATATGCATCGAGTTTTTATGGCAATTTTATAATTACTCAATGTATGAACCATGTAGTTTAAAAGCTACTGTGTCCATACTATATTATAATTATTTAATTTTGCGTAACACTATGTTAAAAACACGCTGAAGCGTGTCACGGCGAAGTGTTTCATCGGCGAATTGATTCATCGGTTTTACTCCCCATCGCGGCTAAAGAAGTTTCACTCAATGAGAAAAAATGGGTTAATATACTATAATGGGTCTCCATTTTCGTTGACATAAAGGCCACGCACTTTAACCAATTACGCCACGGACTCCACAAAATAGTACTAATACAAGTAAAAATTAACTGTTATATTAACCAGAAAAATATGTATTCAAAAAAGTTTCAAAGTCGGAGTCGTAGAACCAGTGAGTACTTTCAGGTTTAAAATTGCAATGAAATATACGTAATTAAAAAAAGTTTTTTAAAAAATTAGTTTTACCAATTGTAAAGAATTTATGGGAAAAAGCCTGTTAAAATCTTAGAAAGTATGTTTTCTTTCGTACCATATAATATTATATCGTGCCATATACAGGGTGGGCCAAACATAAGTTTTTTTTTTTTTAAATGCAATAAAAGAAACAAAATTTAATTTTTTTCCATGTATAATGGCGTTCTAGTGGTTGCCTTACAGTGGCTTCGCAGTAGCGCATTCTGTCACTCCAATTTTCCAAGACCTTGTTGATGGTTTCGGGCTATAGCTCGCAGATTACTTGGATGATATTGGCCCTAAGTGCTTGAATCGTTTCCGGATTGTCGGCATAATATCGGTCCTTCATGATTCCTCACAAAAAAAGTCCTAAGGGGTCAAATCGCAGCTCCGAGGCCACAATTGACATCGCCAAGACGGCTCATAGCACAATGTGTGAATTTGTTGCTCACATGATTGATTGTGGCAAGGGCTGTGTGGCATGGCTTGCCATCCTGCATGAACCAGAGGGGCTCCCGGAATTTACGCCCGATGAGCTTACGCCCGAAAAAAAAAAATGGTAAAAAAGCCCGAAATTCTCCATCGGGCATCAATTCCTAGGAAAAAATACCCCAAATTTCGGGTGATTTAGTCATGTTTTTGGGTGTTTGTGAAAAAAAATGTCTGCTCTTTTTTCCAAATATTTGAAATGGAAGAAAGACCCGAAAAAAAATTGGAATTTAGGCCCGAAAAAAAAAATCGGGCATTTTTACCAAATTAAAATAAGGAAAAAACGCTCAAATTATTAATTATTAATTATTACAAAAATTATTCCCAATAAGTTCTGAAATTTCAAACTCCTTGTGATGAAATGGTCCTTGTACGGAAGGTAAAAACAGAACATTTCGTATAATTATTTCATTATAAAAAAAAATAAATACAATTTAGACCTTATTCGGACATAACGTCCATGTTCATGGAATAAACATTATTTTTATTATCCTTGTTTATGAAATAACATAAAAAAAAATAAAATTATGGAAATCTTTGCAGATATTTTCACAGAGGAACATTAATTTACTGCTCAAATCGGTTCTTTTATATTTTGATTATCTTATAATCGCGATGCAGCTGAGCAAACGTATCGCTGCGGATCTCTCGCTTCGAAATTTCGGTTTTTGTTTCTGGGCCAATTTTCCAAAAATTGTTGGGCTTTTTTTCGTTTTTGATGGGTAAAATTTCGTTTATTTCGAGCCCATTAATTTTCTTCTCAAATCTGTTGTTAAATATTTTGATAGTCGTACATTGAATCTGGATCACTGAAATTGCGCCCAAAGAATTTGGAAATAAAGCCCGAAGCGCTGCTGAAAATTTCGGGCATAATTTCCTTTTTTTTTCAGGCTTAATTTCCAAACCATTCGTCCGTAATTACCTTCTTTCGGGCTCAATTGCCAATTTAAATTCGGATGTTTTCTCCGAAATTCGATGCTATGGAAAATCGGGCTTTTTTCCACTTTCTTTTTTCGGGGTAAGTTCTGGGAGCAAATTCATGTCTCCAATTTCAGTAAAAAAAGTCGACTAACATGGCTCTGTAACGCCCACCGTTGAGATCGATGGCCACTTGATGTTGGTGAATTGAGTCTCACACTCTCGACTACAGCAGCAATATTCTCATCTGTGCGCACCGCAAAAAAAAAAAAAAAATGCAGGCTCGGTGGGTGCTTCATTTCGGTCAAAACTTCTTTTCAAATAACGTATTGTTTGGGCTACATAGCGCTTACTTTGGAAATAAGTTTCCAATGTTTCCCAACGTTGTTCAAGCGTAAAGCCACTCATTTCTTTCCGCGGAGGTATGATACTGATTTCGAGGAGGTATGTCAAGATTTCGAGTAGGAAACAGCTGCCATTGTCAAAATAATCTATCATTTAAAAAGAAACCACTCGATGGCCAACCCTGTACAAGGTGGGGTAAAAGTAATCACACTATTGGAACACCCTATAACTTTTGCAAATGGTGCCAAACGTCAATTCGGTTTTGATATTTGTGAAGTAAACAAACGCAGAATACAAATCGAGAAGCCATGAATCGGTTTTCTCCGCAAGAACGTGGAATAATTGTTGCCATTTTTTGGCGCAACAATTTCATCGAAAATTATCATGAGCGATGAGGCCCATTCCCATCTTTGCGGTTACGTGAATAAACAAAATAATTATTTCTGGGGCACCGAAAATCCGTGTATCACCCATGAAGAACCATTACACCCGCTCAAAGTTACTGGTGTGCTGTTTACGCTGGAGGAGTCATCGAGCCATTTTTTTTTTTGAGAACGCTGCGTGCCAAACGACGAGTGTGGACGGTGCGCGCTACACAGCCATGATTACCGAATTTTTTCTTCCTCAATTGGATGAATTGGGACTGGAGAACATGTGGTTCCAACAGGACAGTGCAACGGCGCATACTGCTCGAGCCATAACCGACATTCTAAAGGAAGCATTTCTGGGTCGCTTAATTTCTCGGTTTGGTGATTTGCAGTGGCCGGCCAAAACACTCGATTCAACCACTCCAGACTTCTTTTTATGGGGTTTTTTTGAAGTCGCGGGTGTACGCCAACAAGCCTCAGGCTCTTCAAGCTCTTAAGGAGAATATTCGCCAAGAATGCGAGAACCTGTCGCCCGAAGTTCTGCCAAGAGTGATAGAAAATGCCATACAACTAGCACGTATGGTCATCAACTCTGGCGGCGACCGCTTGTTCGATATCATTTTCTCAACATGATGGAATAAATTCTAATGGATTATATTAACAAATTTCACAAGCAAAACTAAAGTATTTCATTAAAAAAAAAATTACAGCAAAAGAACGTTGAGTGATTACTTTTGCCCCACCTTGTATTTATAAGGGATGTTTATATCACGCACAAAAATCAATTATAATGATGTTGCAAATTTGTACCATTTCCTTGCTCTTCGAACAAGAACAAGATTTGCAGATCATTAAAAATATATTAACAACTAATTCACATCTGCTCATTCTCTACTCAACTCCTTCCAAAAAAGCAGTTCTTTTGCGCTTTGCTAATGCATATAAGGACTTGAGACACATGCTAATGAATATAAGCACTTGAGACACATACGTAGTAGAAAGATTATCTCTCAGAGTACACATTCGTAAATGTTAATGTGTATTAACGTGTGCATGAGTTAATAAAACAAAAAAAAAAAAAAACAAAAAAATCAATTCCGTAGCTTGTTCAGACATTCATAGTGTTCAGAGAATAAATTAATAGAATTTCTTTTAATTATTGAAACAATTCATGTAGCATCTGTAGGGCGATAATATTATGAAAGGTTGGTTAATTTTCTATAATGTTTCCTTCCCAGTTGTAAATGGGACACATGACCTTAGCGACTATTTCTTAAATACAATTAATGGTCCAGTAAGCCTCGCATAGCTAAGAAATGTATGGCTTAACAAGTGTCACATGGGGATCAGTGTAATGGGATTTGCGTGTATCTGAGTATGCTCAACATGGCCATGCGTTGCCAGATAAATGCTCAGATAAAAACAGAACAGCAGTTATAATTGTTTTATTGCAGGTTTTTGATATCTTCGAAATGAAGGTGTGTGTGGCAATTCGAAATTATTATATGATAAGCTGCAATATTTGAGGAAAACAAAATTGTATTGGAAGCATCTGAAATTGAACCCTTGACCCACATCACTGTAACCAACACGCTTTTTATTTGGAAAATCTGTATCTTAATGAAAAACTATCGAAACATAATCAATTTATGCCCTTGAAATTATGTCAGAAATTACCTCCTAGAAGCACACTTTGATTTATTTTGTATTCGAATATTCGGAAATGTTAGCTTCAGTAAAAATCTATGAATAATTTTTCACACGATATTTATAGCAGAAAACAGTTAAGACGATGCTTATTCATTTTATTCAATACTAGCTTTTTCCCGGCACGCGTTGCTGCACCCAGCAATTATATCGCAACATAATAATTATATTCGAAACTTAGACCCCTAGTTTAACACTACTGTCATTTTCCACTGGCCGTTACAGTTTCTCAGTAGCAGGAGATCACCAAATAGTAACTCCATTTTGAGTTTGTATATAAATACTGCTACTATTACTTTCAAAGCTATTCGATAATACAAATTTTAATTGTATGGGCGGAGCCACACCCCTTTATAATGCCCATCCCAGTTTTCTAGTAGATGGACATTGCCCAGTTTTAGTACAGTTGCCGAAAGTGAGCATACAAACTAAATTACCAAAATGTAGCCCAATCAACGAAAACCATAGGAAATATAGCATTTTTATTGATTTTTGGGCGGTAAAAGGGAGTGTGGCAGATATTTAAACCATCTCATACTTGAAGAAATGTACTCCCAAAATTTCAGCTCTATCGGCTCAGTAATTTTGAAGTTTCCAGCCATCACACAGACAGCGTTTTGCTTTGTGTATATATATTTTCGATAAAGATTATTGGCTATCACTTTTGATTGGTAAGAGATACTAAGATAATTTTTTCTAAAAAATTAATTTTTTAGCTTGCTTATTTTTTCAAAAATATAAAAACAGAATATTAGAAAAAAAATGTTGTTCGCAAAAATCAAGGTGTAGGCCTTGCTTTTTGAATCACAAAAATGGTTTTTAATTTTTGCGTAAAATTGAAATAACTTTTGCTTATAAATGTTACAGCTTTTAAAAAGATTTGAAAATTTGCGAATTTGAATTTAAATTATTTTTAAAACAAAAACAAATTTTGAGCCTTTTTTTGAGGAAAACTCCAAAATTTCAGACTTTTTTGAAAAAATATTTAAAATATATATACTCAACTGACGGTATTTTTGCAATAAGGTTTTTATAGTACTTTGATGAAGCTTTAAGACAAAAAAAAATTTAACAAAGTGTATAAAAAATCAGCGGGGATATTTGAATCGATAGTCACAAAATTATATTTCTGATTGTGTTTTTCTCATTTTTGAGCACGATGTTGCATTAATATATCGCTGTAGTAAAATTTTTCTTAGTTTTCAAGATATGTTCATGTCTTTGATGTCAAAATAACGGAAATTTTTTAATTTCACTAAATTTAAGAAATATTTTATATTTTGTAAATATTTGCATATGTAACAACTAAAAATATGCGATTTTGTAAAAAATTTGTACTACAGCACCATCTGGTGTCTAAGGTGGTTCAAAAAAGATACTGTCAAAAAACTCATCGTACCAGAGAACTACTATATACCAATTTTTATTCTAATCGCATGAGCGGTTTGAGAGTTTTAGGTGGTTTTGCAAAAAATTTGTACTGCAGTGCCCTCTGGTGTTCAAGATAGGTGAAAAAAAATTGCAGCAAAACACTCAGCATACATGAAAACCACTGTATACCACTTTTCATTCTAATCGCATAAGCGGTTTGTGAGTTTTAGGCAGTTTTGTAAAAAATTTGTACTACATACAGCGCCCTCTGGTGTTCAAGGTGGATCAAAATTGATAGCCCACAAACACGTACCGTACCAAAAAACTTCTATATGATTTCTAAAAAGTGGGCGTATATATAGTTACACCACGTCCAGTTTCAGTATAGTTGCAGACAGTAACCATACGAACTTATTTACCAAATTTTAGTCTAATACGACCAAAAAAGTTTTAAATATAGCATTTTTATTGATTTGTAGGAGGTAAAGGGGGTATGGAAAAAAGGGGTATTGAAAATTTTTACTCTGCCTATATTTTTCGCGCAAATGCAAATTAAAGTGAGACTTGCCAAATTATTCCAATATTCCATTTATTTCCAATTTCCCTTGCAAATATTTCCCCATATACACCATATGTGCGCATCTGTATTTTTTCACACCTGTATTTTGAAAAAGTTCACTAAACTGCCTATAATTCATGAACCAATACACATACAAAGACCATTTATACAAAAAAACATTCGTATTGACGTCACCTTTGATGGGAAATTTTCAGAAACAAAATCGGTTCACGCATTACCGAGAACATCAATTTCATACACAATGCAACTTATTTTTTATATATAAGATTACAAACATTTAAAAAAAAATCAGAGCAGGCGTTCTGCGATTTTAGATATATATATCAAAACAGTGGGCGCAAAAGTGGGCGTGGTCAATTTTTCTTTCAGTAAACACTTAAATTGGATTACTACGAACATTTGAAAAAAAAATTATCCAAATCGGTCCAGCCGTTTTCCGATTTTAGATAAATCGAAAAAAGTGGGCGCAAAAGTGGGCGTGGTCAATTTTTCTTTCCGACAAAACTTAAATTGGATTACTACGAACATTTGAAAAAAAAATTATCAAAATCGGTCCAGCCGTTTTCCGATTTTAGATAAATCAAAAAATGTGGGCGCAAAAGTGGGCGTGGTCAATTTTTCTTTCCTTATAAACCTTACTTGGACTAAAACGAACATTTAAAAAAAAAAATTATCCAAATCGGTCCAGCCGTTCTGAAGTAATGCGATTTCAACCAAACGTACACTTCTTTTTATATATATAGATAATAGTCTAATTATAGAAAAATCAACACATTTTACTATAAACCTACAATATTCTGATTCAGAGAATGTTCTTAAAGTTAATTTATCGACAAACTCGTCTATAACAACATTTCTTCCCATATGAGGTATTATAGTGCAAAGGCAATATCATTAAATCATTGTCTAAATCTCGAAATGCGAAGCAAAATTATTAGTTGGGATGGTAGAAGACGACTCAAAAGCTTAACTTAGTTTCTCTCTATTCCATGAACATGATGAAAACTAAAGAAAAACATTCATGAATATGAATACGAATATGAATAGGAATATGAATATGAATATGAATATGAATATGAATATGAATATGAATATGAATATGAATATGAATATGAATATGAATATGAATATGAATGTAAATATGAATTTGAATATGAATATGAATATAAAAATGAATATTTTTCTTTTAACTTTTATTATTACCCAGCAGTTATTTTGGAGTCAATTGAAAAAGTGAACTAGTTCACTTCTAGCGCAGTTCGCAGTAGCTCTGAAAAAGTACAAAAGGCGTTCAGTGTAGAACAGTTATCTTTGCTTTTGTTTTCAAAAGTATTGCTGACAAAAATAAAGGCGTTCTGGCTACTTTTTAAAATTTGCTGCGCACAAGAAAAAATAATAAAAAAAAAAATGTTTATAGACAAAATGTATTCTGGATTGTGGATGGAACAATGGTACAAATGAGATCTTTATGACCTTTCCATTGCACTAAATTTTTACACTTTTTATATGTTCACTTTAAAACTAGTTAAAAAAGAACCACTTTCAGGCTACTGCGAAAGCAACCAGTTTAAAAATGTTGCTAATGCAACTAGTTCAAATATAGGGAAAAAGGAGTGTTTCTGGGGACAATTGTCTTTTCCTATGACATCAACCCGAAAAAAGCGTCAGTTCGTTCAATGTTAAAGGGCATTGTAGTGGAACTAGTACTGGTCCTTTTTGGAACTAGTTCAAAACTATTTCAAATTTGGTCCACTTTTCTGCTGGGTATTTATTGAATCTTTCTCTTAGAAACTAGGAATAATTTATCAAATCTTAACCTAAATAAATATATGGGTCAATTGTATACAAAATGCTCTTTTTTTGTCCCCGATCTTTTAACTCTGTTTTTACGTAAAAATAAAAAGAAAAAATAAAACAAATAAAACATGAGAAAGTGATCACTGAAGAATATTTATTGACAAAATATTTTTTTCAGAAACCTAAAATTGTTTGCATATTTGTTTTGATGAATGTTATATTGTTCTCTCGTAGTCGCTTAATACAAAAACATGTGTCCCCAGTTACATTTTTTGATGAAAAACGTGAAAAAAAAAGTTGAAAACAATGCAAAAATTTAACAAATAATAACTGTTTTGTAATTATAGCATTTATTTCCTATGTTTTATTATGTTATTATTCTCAAAACATTGTCATCGCGAATTTAGCTTTCGATTTACATTTAGTCTCCGCGCATAGTATTGAACGTCACATTTTTTTCTACGCTGCGTTAGTTTTAATTTAGGTGTGGTATATATGACAAGAAAGTTATATTAAGAAAGTGCAGAGATTAGTTCTCACGAAATTCTCAAAATTAAGACGATTAAATAATATTAAAATACATTTTTTCTTGTTTCTCAGATAATCATGATAAGTACGTGTACAAATGTATTGAACGTCACGCGGAGTTTTGTTAAAGCAAAAATAGTAAATCAAAAAAATCCAAGTTTAAAATCATTGTTTCATAGGTTTTGATTAATTTCTTTGTTTTCGTATATTTGCAAAATAAAATTCCTAAGAAAAAAACAAACTAAAAAGTGGCAAATGTATTGAACGTCACTTTAAAGATATGTCACACCACCGGCTGAAGTATTCATTTTGTATTTCGTTTTTGCATATTTAAGAGTATTAAGAAAATATTTAAGAAAATAGCAAAGTTAACGCCTGCTGAAAGAGCATGAAGATATCGGGAAAAATAAAGCTAGATAAGGAACGAAATGAAGAATATAAACGAAAGCAAAAAGAATGGTACCTGTGTATGACTTTGACCTGATTTTTGTTCTTACTTCCTGATATCGCCCATTTCACATTGAAGTGATCAGTTGTACTGACCATCTCCGATTTCTCTCAAATATTTTTCTTGCATTGGTTTATTGATTTGAAAACTAAATTCGAAGTTATAAGTTTTTAGAATAATTGATTGCGGTCAAAATAGGGCCTATTTGGAGACAACGTAGCTCAATCAACTTAAGACCGATTACCGGTAATATAGTATCATTGGAAAAGTTATTTCATATATTTTGAGGAAAAGTACAAAACTTTTGAAAATATTGCAATAAGCTGACTCATTCTTAATTTGTTTAAGTTCAATACCATGCTAGCAACATGTGCTATAATTTTTTTTCTTTTATATAATTTTCATTTTTTTACGTTTTTACGGTAGGTTATACCTTTCCAATGATATAAAATGGAGATGTGGTTTTAAAGGGTTCAGAAGCTATATTATAAAACGTGAAGTCTTAATAAATTTTCAATATAAATTCAACTAGCTATTGACTTTTTTAATTTTTTGTAAAAAAATAAAGAAAAAAAAAATTGGATGAAAATTTCATGTATAGCTGAATTATATACTTTATATTTAATTTTTTTTTGTAGAATAATAAACCTGTTTTTTGTTAAACTCCCAATTTGATTTAAATTATTTGGTTAAGCGCAAAAAAATGTATTGAACATCACAAAATGTATTGTACGTCACTCTGTTGTTTTCTGTTGATTTAACTGATTAAATAACTTAACAAACATCACAGTAAGCTTTAATTTACATCATTTTCAAATTTTTAGTGATTTTTCACGTATATCTGCTGTGTGACGTTCAATACAAAAATCTTATAAAAACCATAGAAAAAATGATTTTTTGCAGGGCCTAAAAACAACTTCGAATTCTCCATTAATTTTCACTTAATTTGACTACTCTAACGGGAATATTTAAAAAATTTTAAAAACAAAACATGAAAACCTCTTTGTGTACGTTTTTTTTTGCAATTGACCCATATACAATTTCGTAACTAGAGCTTAGAAATAAATGTATAGTAAGCAAATATATAACAAAAACAATAATGATTTTTATTTTGTTAATTTCCAGTTTCCAGTTAAGAAGCACGTGGTCTCGTTGAGGATATCTTCTTTGGTAATGAATAAACTATTGATTAGAGCTGTGCTCACATAAGCAAGGCTAGACGGAGGTGGTCTAGTTCCAGCATATGCCAGGCGAGACGGACGAGGTCTTGCTCTGGATAATAATTTTCTATTCATCTTATCTTACTATTATATAAAAATGAAACTTAAAATATTGCCTTTTTGGCGTTGATGCAAGTAAACTCAAGAACGGCTGAACGGATTTCAATGAAATTTTCACTTTCAAATCGTAATTAATTGTAGATTAACACTGTATACTTAAAATTTTGAAATATTTCAAAGCTTAGAAGTTATTGGCTAAGAAACGGGCAAAATTCGGTATTTTTGGAAAAATTTGGCGCTTTTTTCCATTTTCTGGTTAAACCGTTAAAGATAGTTGAATATGATACATGGGCAAATGAATGATCTTGCCGATTCCAACAAAAAAGTCGATGGTGACGTGCAAATCAATAGTTTGGTCGTAAAATTAAAATTCATATTTTATTGTAAAATTAAATCATTTTCTTGCAAGCATTGATTTGTTCATTGGCTTTGACGCTGTCATTGCTTGCAGCTAGCAGAATGTTGCTTTGGTTTCGCAACAAAATGCTGCTCAATGCTCAGAAAAGAGATTCTCTGCATTGAAGCAGAGAGAGAGACAGCTCTTTGTTCGCGAACAGCAGAATGCAAAATTTAAAGAATTTTCTCCAAGCGCGTCGTTTGGTGCTGCTGCTTCAATTTTGTATTATTCAGAAAGAGTTTTTCTATTCAAAATGTTGAATAGCTGCGTGCAGAATTCTTAAGCTTGATAATAGAAGTGCATGAAATTTATGGAAACAATTTAAGCTTAAATTGAAACGCCGTGCGATGTAAAATGACATCGCTTTGAAGCTGCGCGTTGGTATGGATTGAATGGTTTTTTTTAGCATGTTTTTACGGCATTAGATAGCGTTAGTGTATAATTTCGTCAATGAAATAAGACCTAGGAAAATATTTTAACTTAATATGATTTTATTTATTGAAAGTGAAAAAAAAAGTATTTTTTAATCATTCCATAAACATAAATTTACATTTGAAAAGGTAAGGACTTATTAAAACCAATATCTTTCCAAAACAATTCACGTTATCGAATACGAGTTTTATATAATTCAGCTACAAATTGTGTTAATTAGCCGAAGTGCATTGCATCAAATGTATTTTCATACCATTTTAATAAGTTAGGAGAATGTCTTCGGTTAAGAGCCATGTTTCCTTAAATCGACGTAAAATTGTCTGTGCTTAATATTTTTCCATGGTTGTTATGCCAAACGAAAGTTAATTATTATAGCTTACGAAAGAGACCTTTCGATTTAGTTACAAGCAAACAAATTATGAACGATTGCCTAAAACCTTATTTTTTTACTTAAAAAACCCCACCACAGAAAATCAGTTGGAAATCAAATAACTTGATGTGAGATCGATACAAATGTAAATATTATGAATGAATTTTATTTTTTTACGAGAAAGCTGCTTTTCCCACGGGCAGTTATATGTTGGTATTTCTAGGATAGGAAATCCCTCAAATCAATTTATTCTTACGAATAACACAAACACATCAAAAAACATTGTTTATTTAGAAATTATTACATGATTGCAATTAATATTTCATGAAAAAAAGAAACCTATTAAAACGATAATAAGACAAATTTTTTACAAAAAATGCGTTAATTTATTTCAAGATACATCGCGGGCAAAGCTGCGGAGAGTTGCTAGTTTATTTATAGATTTATATGTTAGGTGGTTAGAGCAGTGCTCACATATGTAAGGCTGGACGGACGAGGTCAAGCTCCGACATATGCCAGGCGAGACCGGGTTGGTCTCGCTCTGGATAATCATGTATCACTTATCCATAGTTATAATTTATATCTAGTACGACGGTTAATCCAATCTTTTGAGGCGCGTGGTATTTGTGGTTTGAGCAAGTTTTGGTGCCAAAGAATTTGGATGATGTTGAAGTCGTTCTTTGTATTTTTGATTGAGTGCAATAAGACTGCTTTTAACTAAAGGAATGTTCAGGTCTCTGTGGATATTTTCATTCTTTACAAACCAAGGCGCATTCGTGATAGTTCGTAGGATTTTCGATTGTGAACGCTGTATTATCTCAACATTAGAGGAACTGGCTTTTCCTCAAAGCTGCGCTCCGTACGTTCAAATTAGTTTTATAATAGAATTGTATAAAAAACTTTTTAACAAAAAAAAAAAACCGACCTCAAAATCACTACAAAGTAAAAAATAATTTTAAACAACTTTTCCCATTCCTTTCTTGGTCATATTTTAAAAGCTATTTATATGTATTATAATATTGGAAATCTTATCATTTTCATTTTTTTCTATTTTGTTTTATTATCATCAATATATTAATTGCTTTATGTACATAAAAGCTTTAAAGTCGGCGCTTATCTTACTATGTCGAAATCTTTTCATTTTAATTTTTTCTAATTTGTTGTATCATAAAAATATTATTTACTTTATGAATATAAAAGCTTCTTAGCGATTTTTTTCTTTCAGTTGGCAATTTTTGAGTACGATGAATGTAGCCAATGTGTTCCATGCATTATTTGTGCAGCTGTTACACACTATGTCATATTCAATATGAGCTTTACAAGCTCACCCAAACCAGTTTAGTGAGAAATTTAATGTGTACAAAGCTTTTAAAATTACTACAGTGTCACCAAGGCACCAAATAGTGCACGGATGGTAAAAGATCATGAAACAACAAGACAAGATCAAGCAATCAGCAGTGCGAGAAAAAAGTATTTTTTCGTGCCACGTCATCGGTCACAAAAAAAGCTTTATTGCATACGTTTTTCATGCAAAACATGTGAAAACTTAAATAAAAGTGTAAAATTATAAAATTAACAAGTTTAATTCTTGTGAAGTGTTTGAATACTTTGTTTGTTTATATTTTCATGCAGTAACGAAATTTAAAGTAATTTTTTATTTTTGCTGTTGCAATTATTGCAACTCGCTACAGCACACTTCATTTTTATCAAAAACACAAAGAATTACTGAATTATAAACACTAATAATTCTTTAAAACTTCAAGAAATAATTTTTCACATATAATCGCTACACGTAAACAAAACAATTTGTGACCGATGACGTCAGACCTACCAGCTTTGTTTTGTTTTCAATATGGCGGCTCTTTTCTTTGCGTGATCTTTATTTCTTGGTTCATGGTAAAAGATCATGATTGTGTGCCAAAGATGAGCGCCAACTTCAAAGCTTTTATGTTCATAAAACAATTAATATATTGATGACAATAAGACAAAATAGAAAAAAATAAAATGATAAGATTTCCAATATTATAATACATATAAATAGCTTTTAAAATATGACCAAGAAAGAAATGGGAAAAGTTGTTTAAAATTATTTTTTACTTTGTAGTGATTTTGAGGTCGGTTTTTTTTGTTGTTAAAAAGTTTTTATTTCTTCCTTTTTAGAGAATATGAAATATTTTATGTAATAGTATTCTTGAGGAAAATTTCAAACATGAAACTTTGTTCTTCAAAAATTTGTTTTGTTAATTCCTGAAAGTTTGTTGGGTATTTTTCATTTCTGCTTCTTTGAAATTTTTAGTGCCACGCCCTTTCTCTAATCCCGCCCACTTTATTAACCGTACCTTATAATGATTCTACCTAGCCCTGTGCCAAATTTCCGTTTCCAAGTATCAATATTAACCGTAATATAGTACTTTCCTTAAAGTGCCACACCCTGTGTACAATCCCGCTCACTTTTTTAATGATTCTACCTACCCGCCTACCTGCATACCAAATATTAGTACGCTAGTGTCAATATTAACTAAGGTATAGTATTTTTATAATTTTGACACGCCCTTTTGTTGAATAACGCCCACTTTTTTGCCGTAATTTGTAGTAACTGTACCTACCCATGTACTAAATTTCAGCACCCTAGTGTCAATATTATTCGATATATGGTATGTTTCTAATATTTCCACACCCATTTGTCGAATAACGCCTACTTTCTTTACAGTAATTATTAAAAATTGTGTCTACACCTGTGCTAAATTTCAGTACCGTAGTGTCAATACTATTCGAGATACAGTGTTTTTTCAATATTGCCACACCCCTCTGTCAAATAGCGCCCACTTTATTGACTGTAATTTGTAATAACTATGCCTACCCATGCACTAAATTTCAGCACCCTAGTGTCAATATTATTTGATATATAGTGTGTTTCTAATATTTCCACACCCATTTGTCGAATAACGCCTACTTTCTTTACAGTAATTATTAAAAATTGTGTCTACACCTGTACTAAATTTCAGTACCCTAGTGTCAATACTATTTGAGATACAGTGTTTTTTTAATATGACCACACCCCTTTGTCAAACAACGCCCACTTTATTGACCGTAATTTGTAATAATTGTGCCTACCCCAGTATTTTTACTGTAAATTTCAGTACCCTAGTGTCAATATTAACTGAAATACAGTGTTTTTCTTATATTGACACGCCCCTTTGTCGAATATCGCCCACTTTTTTAAAAAAGGACCTCCGCGTTCATAGTATCTATCTGTTGACAAAAAATTACGGAAATCGGGGAAGAGCTGTAGGAGTTATCGATGTACATACATTTAAAAACAAAAAAAAAAAAAAGCGGACAAACCAACGAACTTGAGAACCTCCTCCTTTTTGAAGTCGGTTAAAAAGTACCTTATGTTCCAATTGGAGCCTTGAACTCCTGCTAAGAAGCCAGTTTAACTTTAGAGCTTTCAGTTTCATTTGGGTTTTCTTGGACTCAATATGCTTTCGCCAAGTTAACCGTCTGTCAAGATGAATACCCAAATATGTAACGTTATTCGCTTGAGGAATTGAGATTTGATTGAGCATGACCATAGGACATGTTTTAGTCCGCAGAGTAAATGTTACATGCGTACTTTTCAGCTCATTAATTCTTATTCTCCAGTTTCTCAACCATGTTTCCAGGGTTTCCAAATATTCATTTAGATCTTTGGATGCAACTAAAGGGTTTGAATGGGTGCTCAAAATAGCTGTATCAGTAGCAAATGTTGAAGTGACCAATCGATTGCTAGTTGGTAGATCACCTGTAAATATTAAATACAAAACTGAACCGTGGATGCTCCCTTGAGGAACTCTTGCTGAAATTGGAAAATAAGATGTACTAAAGTTTTTATAGTTTACTCTAAATTTTCTATCACTTAGATATGACCCTAGAATTTTATGGCAGAGAACTGGTAATACAAGTTTTATTTTGTATATTAAGCCTTCATGCCACAACCTATCAAATGCCTGAGCAACATAAAAAAAAAAAACGCAGAACAGTATTTTTTTTCTTTATACGCTTTTCTTATTTCGTTCGTTATACATACGATGCACTTGCTCTATACTACCATGTTTTTTTTCGAAAGCCAAATTGGTGGTTTGGGATAATTCCTGTTTGTTCCATATGTGGCTCTAACTTAGTGAGCAGTAATTTTTCAAAAAGTTTTGCAAATATAGGTAGTAAATTTATTGGTCTCCAAGAAGATGTTTGGCTTGGGTCTTTTCCAGGTTTGGGAATCATGGTTATCTGTGAAATTTTCCAGGACATTATGTGCTAATATTTTAAAGGCAATACTTGGTGACTTTATCATTTTTGGAGTAATAAGGTCGTGCCCTAGTGCTTTCTTAGTATTAAGTTTTGTTTTAATAATTTTGTCAATATCCTCGACTTTCACTTTTAATGGACTTTCCCTCGGTTGAGAAGGTAAGTTAGGAATCTCAAAATTGTTACACGGTGTATTTGGTTGAAACACACATTTTAAGTGCTCAGCAAAAAGAAGGGCTTTTCGCTTCATCACTTCTCGCCCATCTTCTATTTTTTCCTCTCAAAGGCACTTCGCATTCTTTTGGAATCTTTATATTTTTATTTGCCTTCCATAGGGAATAATTGGTTGCTTCTGTTGGACTTTACTTTTGCGTATATACCATTTAATTGTGTTCTAATTCAGTATTTAGTAATTCTTTTAGCCTTTTGACAGCTGAAAGGAACTTTTGTTTAGATTGTGGCTATCTTCCTTGCTGCCACTCTCTTCTCAGAGCTCGTTTTTCTCTAAAAAGGTCTTCAATTTCTGTTGAAGCCCTTTTTAGAGTTAGTGCTTGTGTTGTCTGAGTTACAGGAGTTGCATATTTAAGCGCTGAGTTTAGAATATTACAGAAGGTCTCAGTAGCTGAGTCAATCTAATTCTCGCTTTTAAGTAAGGGTTTCAGCTCTAAATGACTACCAATGTACTGTCGGTATTTCAGGCAATTTGTTTGCTTTGGAGTAAATCTACATGATTTTTCCATTGGTTGAACTTGACTATGTAGGTGCAATATCACAGGGGAGTGATCAGAAGATAAATCAAAACTTGTTTCTACTGTTACTGATTGTCGATCAATGTTCTTACATATTCCAAAATCCATGAGCTCAGGTATCTTTTGAGCGTCAGAAGGCCAATAAGTTGGCTGACCAGAAGATATATAATCTAAATTATTTGTTCTATTTACTTGCTTACCGTGAACCCCAAAACGTATGCTTTGCCGCTATGAATTTTCCAATAAGGCGAATGATGTTTGCAATCATTGCACTTGAACTTTGTTCACTTAAGTAAATTGGCGGTGCGTTTGGAGTTTTACCGCCTCTTTATGTATTCCGAAAAGAGAACTGTCGTTCGTGTCGGACACAATAAGTAATATATTTTTTCATATAAAAAAATATTGTTGCTCGTTTCTTTCACGAACGAGAGTGCTCTTTTCGAAATACATAAAGATGCGGTTAGTCTCCGCTGATTATAAATACTACTTTTGTTCTTTCTTCAATTTCAATTTCTTCAATGAATATGAATATGAATATGAACAAGAATTTGAATAATTAAATGCTTCCATATCATCAAAGAGAAATTTTAAAATTTCTTAAATCCGGTCCTGTTTTATTTGAAATATTGGGGAGCTACGTGTTATTCGTATTTTTTTGACTTAACTAAACATTTATCAAGACGTGACTTTAAGTGAAATGAATAGCATTTCAGTTTTAAGTAGAAACGATGCATGTATGATGAATGGGCAACCATATAGGGTTTGCTGATTATAATGCTGCTACCTGATAGAATTTTTTTTCCATCCTTCTCTTGTTATAAAAGGCTAAATGATACACGCTCTTGTCCATCCATCACTAAAAGCTATAGATTTTTGCCTGAAAGATTTATTTATATCTACACGATAGAGTGCACACGCTTTAATCTCTGCGTGCGTTCATCGCATCTCACAAAGCTATGTTCTTGTGTCAAGAGCTGCGTTTTATAAATCGAATTAGTTCCAGTTCTTTGAGTTGAATGCCAAGTATTTCGTTTCATTTGAGTGAATCTTTATGGGAATGACTGGGAAGCTACTCGTAAGTTAACAGGAGTTATTTGGTTTTGGCTTTCAATTGATGATAGGGCTAACAAAGTGCTGCTCAATTGCAGAGTTTGATTATAAATAAATATAAAAAAAAAGATTGACATGATTAATAAATTTATAAATTTCTTATTCGAGTTGTTGTTAATTCTGCTTTTAACCAATTTTAAAAATGGATTTTTGCAGTCTCTTTGAATCCTTTTTAAAAACCAAATAAACAAAGAAAATTTAAGAAGTTGTTTTCACATCCACCCTTTATACTTCAGTGAAAAAAAAAAAAAATAGGAAATACACTGAATTCCTGCACTCAGAAAATTTTCCAATGACAATAGAAAATAACTCAAGAGCAGCACAAAACAGAAAATTAAAAAAGCTTAGGGAAAATAAACAATCAACTCGAAAGAAATACTGAATGTTCAACTTGAAAAGTGGAAGTTGTTGAAAAAGTTCTTGTAGTTGCACAAAAGAACTGACGGACCGATTGGCATATAGGCAGAACAAAATTCAAAGAAAACGGCAATAAAGGAATTGTGAACAGTAAAAACTATTAAGCAAATTATAAGAAGTTGTTGCTACTTGGAAGTTGCTGGCAACAAAGCTTGGTATGCATTGCCAACTGCAGTTGATTGAATTCTGCTTTTCAGTTTGGATTAAGCAGAGAGAGAGAGAGAAAAAAAAATATTTACTGAAACAGAAAACGATGTGGTAAAAAAGTGAGTTCTGAAGAGAACTGATGTCTTCGTCATTGCAGTGTTTGGGAATGTTTCTGCTTATTAAAAAATATTTGGATTAAGTTTATAGCAAGATCAAGTAGTAGAGAGGGTACTTTTTTTATCAGATTTGAATGTGGCATAAAACAGTTATTGCATTTGTTTTTGTAGGAAACCATTAAGTAGTATCGACGAAGTACTCTAAAGCTCAACGAAGTAAACAAAATAATTACAAAAACAATGAAAATACTGAAATCCGATTATTGCTGTTTAACGAAGCATATCGCAATAAAAGCTCTTACCTTTTATTTGCAAGTTGATTGTCCGTTGATCTTTCTTCCTTTTATTCATAAAAAATTCTTGTTTATAAATTTATTTCTGAAAAGAGTTCAGCCAATTAAGGACTGATTCCTGAGAAGGAATGAGTTAACTACCTGATGTACTCAGTGTTGGTGAAAATAAAATAATCAGATGACTTAATGCAACTTTAAGTCCATATTTCCAGAAAATTGAATTACAGTCAATAAAAAGTTGCAATTATCAGCTCACTTCACCAGAAGAAAAGCTTTGGCGAAGAGTTGTTAAGAGTTCTTAACCCTTTGACGACCGCTCCTGAACCGCTGGAAAATTCGTTAATCCGACAACGGATTCGTGTTAAGCGACTCCATATTACTAAACAAAAGTGTTGCCAAAAATTATTTTTTTTACCTGCAAATGTGCGAAAAATCATGGGACCTATGTGTCCCAATGGTTGTCAACGGTAAAAATTTATACCACTATTTTCTCTCGTTGACAGTATGCGAACGAAAAGTTTGTGGTTGAATTTTGATTTACTTCATGAGAACTCGTTGCTTTTAGTCTGTTTTGAAAGTTGACCATTGAAAGTTCAAAAAATAACCTTTGCAATGTTAGTACTTTGACCTCTATGTACTATGATGACTATGACTATTGGTTTAGGAGATATTCCAAAAATATTTAAAAATATTATTAAAAAAACCCTAAAATTCTATCATAACATTTGGCCTTCTTTGTAATGTACGGCGTAATGTATGACATCCAATGAAAGGTTGAAAAATAACCTTTCCAATGGTGCTACTTTGACCGCTTTACGACTATTCAAAATATCGAAATTCAAATTTTAAATAGGTTAAATTTTCCACAAAATCGGATCTTTCATTTGATGCAAAATAAAACTCCGTAACAAAAAATTAATCAAAGACCAAATTCTACTTGCGTCTTTTCTGCGATCGCTTTGATTTGAGCGTGCACAATCAGTGGCGATCTAGGATTCACCAGAGGGGGAAGGACTGAGCTAACAGTTTTATAGTCCAAGGGTTAGGCTGAAACGGCTTTTAGCACTTTTTTTCAATTGTTCTTTCCCACACCAAAAAATCTTCAAGGGGGATGGCGGCCGGCTAAAGCCTTTTCAACTCGTATGTAAATCCGCCGCTGTGCACTGTGGTTACAACAAAATTTCTACTTCGAATAATGATTCATTTTCTATATCAGCATTGGGAGTCCGCGGGCAACTGGCTACTCAAATGATCAAAACGGTCACCAACCGCGAAGTTGTAAGACAGGTACCTAAGAGATTTAAACTTGCGGATATCATTTCCCTGTCCGATAATTCTGCAAAAATGAAACGGGATGTAAGGATGTATTTTCTGTTCAAAAAAACACAAAGACCATCGAAGGAATACTATTTGTGCCTTTTGCAAAAAACCATTTTGCTTCGCCAATGGTAGAAATAACTTCAAATTTCATCATAAGAAAATGAAAATTCAATGCATTGATCAAACATTCAAACAAATTTATTTTTATTTCAAATAAATCAACATTTCAACAACATTAAATATGTCTTAGATTTTTACCGTTGACGACCATTGGGACATATAGGTCCCGTCAGATTTGGTGGTCGCGTGGATAGCCCAAGTGGACTATCTTTTTTGCTTTTTTTTGTTAAAAAGTGGAAGGTTGCCCGCAACTTCTCCAAAAATTTTTTACCTATTGCTCCTCCTACCCCCAAAATATTGCAGCAAGAAGAAGGGGGAGAAAAAGTCAAGATTTTTCTACTTTGGGGTGGGCTGGTAGGCAAAGGGATGAATCTGCCCTTGAAAATTAAGTGTTTTATGGAAGCCACATTCATTCCCTGTTGAATGATACCTTGTAAAGAAAAATCGTTTGCATGGTTTTTCCAGGAAAAAGTCGAAAGTAAAAGGGTCACCGGTGTCCCAATGGTCGTCAAAGGGTTAAGAGTTAACTCTTTGACTTTATGAAAAAAAAAAAAAAATTCAAAATATTATAAAAAAAAATGATAAAGAGTGTATAATCTTCAGCTTGAACAAAGCCAAAATATACCCACATTTGTGTTTAATATATATCATCTGAAGTAATAAAGGTTTTACTATTTTGACAACTGACGTCATAGTTGGTAAGGAAGTTTTCATTTAACTGATCCAATTTTCAACCTCGTTGTACGTTTTATATACATTTCAATGCTTATGTGAAAAACATCAAGTCATTAGATTAGTTTTTCTTGGAATTTATGAAGGCTTTGCTATTTTGATGACGTCACTTTTAATGGGAGGTAGGAGTGGTTGCCATTCGATTTTCACAAAATTCTAAATAAAATTATTACTTGCAAAAGTGGTTATTTGCAAAATTTAAAATATTTAGATTAGTTTTTGTGGATTTTTTAGAGATTTTACCGAATTTATGACGTCATCTTGATTGGTAGGTAGGCGTGCTTTTTGGTATATTTGGAAAATCTCAAACTTAGTATGCGTATCTGCAATTAAAGTTTAGGTTTAAAATCAATCATAGTTGAAGATACACTTTCGCCGAATTTTGTAGAGATTTTACCATTTTTGTGTAGTCAATTTGTATGAAAGGTAAGCGTAGTCTTCGCCTGATTTGTCTTTTTCAAACTTGATCATCCTTTGTTTTTTAATAAGTTTATGTATCAAATTTCGTAACGATTGTCTCAAAATGACGGCTGTAATCGTGACTACGGACAGACGGACAAATGAACATCGCTTAATCGACTCAGGAGATTAAAGTAATCAAGAATTTATATATATATTATACTGTTCTATTTCTACCACGCCTGCTTATGGGCGTAATAAGCGAAGTGGCACAGTTAATGTACCTCTTACTCAGTAAGCGTGCGGGCTTAAAAATTATTGGCCCCATCTAGATGCGGAGGAAGCTGTTTTAGCAACGAAACTACAAATTTGTTACATGAAACTATAACTAGTTGAGTGTAGGTGAAATGTTGAGAAATAGTATACGTCAGTCAGGGGCGGTTCCAGGAATATATTTCGGGGGGGGTTTCAAAAATATTTATGTACGTTATATTTATAAAGGGTAGTTAAATTTAAAAGGCCGATGTTGATTTTGAATAAAACACAAATTATTAAGGAAATTATTGTCGTTTCTTTTTATTATGATAATATTGGTATGGTTCAATTATGCATGGAACAAAATATCGGCTAAATGGCCACCGCGACCTCGGCGGCACACCTCCATCCGATGGTCCAAATTTTCGATGACGCCGAGGCATAAGTGAGGTTCTATGCCGTTAATGTTCCGAATTGGCGGGGTGCAATAAGGCCAAGGGCAATAAGGCCGAATTGGCTTTATTTCCTTTTCAAAGAGAAATAAGGCCGAAATTGTGAATTTGGTTTTATTTCCATTGGAAAAGGAAATAAAGCCTAAAAAAAATTTAGCAAAATGGTACTAAGGCCGAAAAATAATTTTTGCAAACTAAGGATTATTTTTTATAATTATTTTTAATAAAAAGTACGCACCCTGTAGTCTGTTGTTTGAAAAGTTACTGGACTCAGCGTAGGTACTCAATTTGCAAGAGAACAGTTGCCATTGTCAACCTCAATGTGCTTGTTTTCGTATCAACGCGAAAAATTTATTAGTAGTAGTTCAATAGTGAAGGTGAAGAAGTTTTAATATTATAAGAAATGAGCGCCGCAGGCAAAAAATTTTTATTAAAAATCGCGGCGATTTATTATAAACCTGCGGCGCTCATTCTTTATAATATTAAAGCTTCATTAAAAATTTTAGTAAAAATCGCGCATATTTTATAAATTTTCATTCATTTCGACCACTTACAAAAAGATGTATGTTCTTTAGCATTTAAACGATCATATTTTTCGCTTTAAACGGATATATATTTCTATTATTAGAATAAGATATCCTAGTCTTCTCAATAAAAAATATGTAAATTTTTCAGACTTTCACGATTTTTATCTCCTAAACCATTTGAGACCTACCTATTTTTTTTTTGCAGCATTAGATTTAGAAGTTCCATACACATTTAAAAAACAAAAAAAAAAAAAAAGAAGCGTGTCATTTTTCAAACTTTCACGATTTTTATCTCCTAAACCATTTGAGACCGACTTTTTTTTGCAGCATGTGAATTAGGAGCTCCAAATGCACATTTAGAAAAAAAAGGAAACGGAGCATGGGCCCTAAAGTACAATTATTCCAATACTTTATATCTTTAATTTTTCATTAAATAAAACTAAAAAAACTTATTTGATGGCGTTTTAATATTGGTTCCTTTTAAAGGGAAATAAGGCCAAATTGGCTTAATTTCTTTTTCAAATGGAAATAAGGCCGAATTCGGAATAACTTTAACGGTTCAAATTGAGTTAGTCTGAAATTGAGAAATGTCAAATGAAATACAGAAAAAAAGTTGACATTTAGGTGTGGTTTATATTCAACATCGGCCCTTAAAATTTAACCACCCTTTATATACATTAGAGCGGGATAATATTTTTTTAAAAAAATCGTAGGCTTGGGGAGAAACCGTTAGTCTAAAATCTATTTCGAGCCTCTGGTTTTTCAAAAGAAGGTTATAATTTGTGTTTTGCTGCAATATGTGAAAAAATTATTCCACTCATTGGAAAAAACTTTGCTACGAAATAAATAGCCATCCACATTTCACTCCATATTCACTCCATATGATTGTGTGGTGCTCAGGATTATTTTTTGTGTTAAATACCACAAGTTGACGCTGCGGTGAAGATAATTATAATAATAAAAGTTATTTCTCTGTTTATTTGACTTGAATACAAATCTTAAAGGCCAACATAAAACCAACATCAAAATAAACAAAAACTACAAAAACCGGAATTTTTCTCCATTACTGTATAAAAAGGAATTTTACGTCAAACTACAAAAACCGAAATTTTTCTCCATTACTGTATAAAAAGGAATTTTAAGACTACACTTCCGATACTATCGAAACTGTGGGTTTTTAAATTAAGACTGTGCGGTGTTTGGATATATTTTATCCAAAAAATGCGGTGTTTTTGTTATTTCAGGTTAAGATTGTATGTGTGACTGTTTACAGCTACAGGCGCAATATCGCAAAAACAAGCAAAAACTGGAACAGAATTCAGTATTTTAGCAATACGTGTAGAAACAGCTACAAACGTTTACAGCATAGGGGTGTGAATATTTAAAGTTAATAATAAAAAACCAATTTTTTTTCTTTTTGGTACTCTTAGCCCACATAAAAACATCAGTACATCACATTTAAATACAGGTTCTTTTAGAATTTCGGGGGGGGGTTTGAACCCCCAAAACCCCCCCCTGGATCCGCGCCTGACGTCAGTTAAATCTGAATAAATAAACAAAAATCTAATAATGTCACGTGGCTGCGGAGAGAGCCGCTCCAATATTGAAAATGCAACAATAATGCAACTGCGATGCATGAATTTACTACGTTGCATGAAAAATGTTATGATATAAAAATAAAGTATATGTTTTACTTACTGTTTAAATAATTCAGTGTAAGTTTAACGGTAAATTTTATTCGACGTTAGCAAAGATTGGTTTTTTGACCTTATAACGAAAATAATATTTTTAAAAGCTTAGTGCGCTGAAAATGCAACAAAAATTTAAATGTGTTTCATGAAATTACAACTTGGTGACTATATGCGATATGATGTATTTTATTGTACATCTATAAAGATAAAGTTTTCAGTCACATAATTAAAATAAAAATAAAAAAAAATAATAAAACTTATTTGAGCCATATTTGCATGAATATATTGCAAGCGCTCAGGTAAATTTTTGTTCTATTTACTAAGTAAAATAAAATTAAAAATAAAACAAAAATCAAAAAAAAAATATAATATGATATCAAAACCAAAATAAAAATTAAGATAAAAATAATATTAAAATAAAATCAAATTAATTTTTAAAATAAATAAAAAAAAAATGAAAACAAGAATTAAAATAAAAAATAAAAATAAAAAAGAGTTGGCTGTGTCGTGGACACACCCGTTGGTTTTGAGGTGACGGTGTTTCTTGTTGTTGTTGTTGTTGTTGATGTTGATGTTGATGTAAATGTAGATGTAGATGTAGATGATATTGATGTAGATGTTGATGTTGTTGTTGTTGTTGATGTTGATGTTGATGTTGATGTTGATGTTGATGTTGATGTTGATGTTGATGTTGATGTAGATGTAGATGTAGATGATATTGATGTAGATGTTGATGTTGATGTTGAGTTGATATTGATGTTGATGTTGATATTGATATTGATATTGATGTTGATGTTGATGTTGATGTTGATGTTGATGTTGATGTTGATGTTGATGTTGATGTTGATGTTGATGTTGATGTTGATGTTGATGTTGATGTTGATGTTGATGTTGATGTTGATGTTGATGTTGTTGATGTTGATGTTGATGTTGATGTTGATGTTGATGTTGATGTTGATGTTGATGTTGATGTTGATGTTGATGTTGATGTTGATGTTGATGTTGATGTTGATGTTGATGTTGATGTTGATGTTGATGTTGATGTTGATGTTGATGTTGATGTTGATGTTGATGTTGATGTTGATGTTGATGTTGATGTTGATGTTGATGTTGATGTTGATGTTGATGTTGATGTTGATGTTGATGTTGATGTTGATGTTGTTGTTGTTGTTGCTGTTGTTGTTGCTGTTGATGTTGATGTTGATGTTGATGTTGATGTTGATGTTGATGTTGATGTTGATGTTGATGTTGATGTTGATGTTGATGTTGATGTTGATGTTGATGTTGATGTGGATGTTGATGTTGATGTTGATGTTGATGTTGATGTTGATGTTGATATTGATGTTGATGTTGATGTTGATGTTGATGTTGATGTTGATGTTGATGTTGATGTTGATGTTGATGTTGATGTTGATGTTGATGTTGATGTTGATGTTGATGTTGATGTTGATGTTGATGTTGATGTTGATGTTGATGTTGATGTTGATGTTGATGTTGATGTTGATGTTGATGTTGATGTTGATGTTGATGTTGATGTTGATGTTGATGTTGATGTTGATGTTTATGTTGATGTTGATGTTGATGTTGATGTTGATGTTGATGTTGATGTTGATGTTGATGTTGATGTTGATGTTGATGTTGATGTTGATGTTGATGTTGATGTTGATGTTGATGTTGATGTTGATGTTGATGTTGATGTTGATGTTGATGTTGATGTTGATGTTGATGTTGATGTTGATGTTGATGTTGATGTTGATGTTGATGTTGATGTTGATGTTGATGTTGATGTTGATGTTGATGTTGATGTTGATGTTGATGTTGATGTTGATGTTGATGTTGATTTTGATGTTAATGTTGATGTTGATGTTGGTGTTGGTGTTGGTGTTGGTGTTGGTGTTGGTGTTGGTGTTTGTGTTGGTGTTGGTGTTGGTGTTGGTGTTGGTGTCGGTTGGTTATGCTTTTCCTTGGTGCGTTAACTTTGCCTTAGCTGTATACTAAGCAACACCAATTAATCCAGCAATAGTGATGCATATGCGTCACATTAGCCGATTCCCTGAAGACCTCATGACGCCGTCAATTTTTTCTGTTATTTTTATTTATGTTCCCGAAGTCCTCACCTTCATTTTCGTTCCTTAAAATTTACCGTTACTCCAGTAGTCACAGAGTTAAAATGCCATGCAACGTTTATTCATTGTTGTAGCATTTTTACTGCATTATGTGGTTGCCATCTTGAAATTATGACGATACATTTTTTTTTCGTATTTTTGTTGTGAGGCGTAATATTACTTCTATGCTCTCGTAAAACAAAATTTAACGCAGCACGTCTCCTGAGTGAGTAATATTTCGTACAACGATATTACATTTCTGTTACATAAGCTGCTGTATTCACGATCTGGTGGCGTCAAAATTTGTTTTTTTTATAACTGTCGTAAGATCAAGTATAAATCCTTCAATTTCCTTTGAAACATTTATTGTAGGTTATATACTCACCGAGTAAAAGTTCAATGCAACGCCGCTGCATGAATGTTGCATTGTCAATCTTTGTGTGACTCTCTCTCTCTCCCCATGACGTCAAAAATTGTTTGTCTAATTGTGTTGTGAGGACTTAGAACAGGCCTTTATTGTTGTATCATATTTTTAATCCTAGCACTAAGTCTCAGCGCGTTATAATTCCATGTAACAAATTTTCAGTTGCGTTGCTTAAACAGCTCCCAATGCGTTCCGATGACGTTCTGAATTTTTGTTTTGTTTTTATAATGAAGTCAAAGAATTAGCCTTTATGGCCGTACCATTTTTTAATCATAAATTTTATACTCATCGAGTACAATTCAATGCAACGCCGATCAATTTTAAAAAAATTCAATTTTCAACTTTTTTGGAAACCTGCGCGGTTAAACGAACTTCGTCACGTCAAAATATTAAAAAATAACTTTTAAGCAACAGATTATTCTACTCAATATTCTACCAAAATTATATATGAAACAAATTTGTCAATTGATAATTGGGGTAGCTTTTTAGAGAAATGTTGCCATTCCAAACAAGATTTTTGAAATAAGAGAATTTTTCAATAGTTGACACATCTATAGGTTGGCAACTAAGTAATTGCGGATTTTTCTTAGAAAATAAAAGATAATTTTTTCATGGTACGAAATAACTTTATTCTGTAATGTATTGCCCATTTTGAGCAATGACCTTTTGCCATCTTTCAGGCAGCATCATAATTCCACGTTCATAAAATTTCTGGTTTTTATCAGCAAAACACTGAAACAGGTACGATTTGACATCATCATCATTATTGAAATTTTTACCATTTAAGGAGTTTTGCAAAGATCGAAATAAAAAGTAGTCAGATGGTGCAAGGTCACAACTATATGGTGGATGTGGCAAAACATCCCAACCCAGCTCCAATAATTTTTGACGAGTGACCAAAGTCATCAATTGTCATGATGGAATACAACACCTTTTCGATTTGTCAATTCGGGCTGCTTTTCTTCAACTGCATAGTTCCATTTTTTTAGTTGTTTAATGTAGACATCTGAATTGATTGTTCGGTTGGGTAGTAAAAGTTCAAAGTAGACAATTCCTTTGTAGTCCCACCAAACTGATAACATAACTTTCCTTTGATGAATATCAGCATTTGATGTTGTTTGAGCTGGTTCACCTGGCTTGCTCCACAATCTTTTCTGATTGACATTGTTGTAAACAACCCGTTTTTCATCACCAGTTATCAATCGTTTGCATGTATCATTTTCATTACGTTTCTTTAAAAAATCGCAGATGTTAATGCGTTGTGTTAAATGATTTTCTTTCAGTTCATGAGGAATCCATATATCGTGTTTCGTACATTTTCATATCGTGTTTCGTACATAGCAAAGTTGTTTTAATCGATTTTCAATGCATGTATGTGATACATGAAGCTTCTCTGCAATCTCACGTGTTGTACTGTGACGATACGAATCGATTATTGCTTTGATTTGGTCGTCATCAACTTCAACTGAATGACCGGAGCGTTTTTCATCTTTGAGTGAAAAATCACCAGAACGAAATTTGGAAAACCAATTTTGACACTGCCGTTCTTTTAAAGCTTCGTCACCATAAACAGCGCATAACTTTTTGTGAGCTTGCGATGCGTTTTTTCCTTTCCGGAAATAAAAAAGCAAAATACAACGAAAATGTTCGTTTTGATTTTCCATTTTTCAACAGACGCCAAACAAAAACTACACAACCAATCAAAAAAGTTTTTACTGATTGACAGTTGAAGTACCAACTATCAAATAACAAAATGTGTTTGACAATTCGATTACGTCAGCAAACCTAAAAATTCAACTAGAGCCATCTATGAGTGAAATCCGCAATTACATAGTTGCCAACCCAATACATTACATTTCGTTTGTTTTGACACCTCAACTATATTTTAATGTACAGGCGTTGTCCCTCAGCTACTCCCACAACATAAACCATATCAAAATAATATATAGATTAGAGGTGTCCTTATTTATATGACAAAATTTTAAAATCAATAAATGCAAAAGCTCTGGCCTGATTCTTATTCCTTTAGATCTAAAACAAAAAATATTTAATTTGGTACCGATCCCATTAGGTTTTATGGACCCGGAAACGGTCAATAGTAGCCATATTTGTTGTTTTTATGGAAAAGACGCGAATTTTATGATTTTTCACTTTTTTTTTTTTAATTAAATGGACTTTATTCAAAGCAGATCTGTAATTTATCTATCTATACTATTATATAAAATGAAAGTGAACATTTTTTGTGTCCGCAAAACTCCAAAAATACTGGTCCGATTTTTTTGAAATAAGTTTTAAAACATCACATTTATGCTACAAAAGGTTCATTGGTTATTTTATTTACGAAATTTCAATAATAACTATCTTTAATTAAAGTGTTAAGTTTTTTAAAAAATCATCCACAATGACATGCATTGCTTGATCGTTAGCTTTTCATGCGTTTGTGCTGCGAGAGCTTCAATAAACTGCATGTTCCTCTCTACTATACTCTTTTTGTTCTCAGCAAGCACAAAACAACAAAACAAACAATCAAATACATATACATACATACTTTGCTGCGCTTAAAGCTAATTGGATCGAAGTACATTCTAACATGTTCAAAGTAGTTTTGATGTGGAGAATTAATCTAACACAGTTTTGTTAAAAGGGGATTCACTGACCACCTTTAGCATGTTGAGGATTTTTTTGATGAGAATGAGATTCAATCCGACTTGATATATGTATGTATGTATGTATGTACGATTGTTTATTTGTTTCGCTGCATGCAACTTTTCTACACATGTTTTGAGGGTGGTTTTCCTGTAATTTATAAATGAATAAAAGGAACAAACGGCTGACTTTTTACTTAATAGAATTGACATTGTGTGATTCAATAAGTTTTTTTATAAATAAACTAGAGAACTGGGACGGGCATAGGAAAAGGGGTTATGGCTTTGACCACACAAGTCAAATTTTTGATATTGAATAGTTTTGGAACTAAACGTCGCATGACAATAAAACTCAGTATGGAGTTACTAATTGCCAAAGTCTTTCTACTGGAAAACTGGGGCCAAATCGCCGCATCCGTGACGTAACGGCTTTCGTATGAGAGAAAATTAATCGTATGAGAATCTCATGAGATTAATATCGTATCTCATGAGATTCTCATACGATTAATTTTTTCTCATACGAAAGCTGTTACGTTCACGGATGCGGCGATTTGGCCCCTGGTTTGTGCATTGGAAAAGGGGGTGTGGCCCGATTCTCTATACAGAATTGCTATGGAAGCTTAAATCACAGGACATTGAAACTCATAATGGAATTGTCAACTGGGAGTGATGTTCTGCTACTGGGAAACTGTAACGGGCAGTGGAACATGAGCGTGGTATCAGACTAAGGGACTAATAAAAGTTTTGAATTTACTTATCATTTCCAATATACTTGCTGGGTGCAGCAACGCGCACCGGGTATCGCTAGTAGATATATATTCTCCAAACAATAATACTTTCGACCAAAATAAATGAATAACGACTTATTTTTATGATTTTTTAAAATTTTTAAGCTTTGTCAAATTTTATTTTATTACAACCGATTTTTTGACAGAAGGATATTTTTTCTTAATAGCTTCAACCAACTGAAGAACCATTTGCATTTCATATTCATCATTTGTCAAAATTCTATTTAAATCTTGAACGAATTTTTTACCCCCTTCTGCTGTATCGTTTACGACAAACAGATCACGTCATAAGCTCCAGCCTTCTTCAAAATCAAATTTCATTTCCCACGGATCATTTTTTGTAAACTCTGCAGACAATTCGAACCGACTGAAAAAGTGTTTTGTTTTCTCTGAAATAAAGTCCCTCAGAGTGTATTTATGCAAATCTGATAAATTAACATATGTAGTTTCTTCCATTTTTCAGCTGTACAGCAGGTTCTTTGGATTGTAGTTTATGAGTCATTGCTCGTTTTTCTTCCAAAGATACCGTTGAGTCAAAAAATGCCAAAGCTACTGCTTCATCAGCTATGTATATGTTATACCATAAGTGATTACTCATTTTTTGAATAATACAAGCTGAAATTGTGGAATCTGTTTTTGCATACTCTATTGTACTTTTAATAAAATTCAGGTCTTGATACGGAGCTGATATTGCAAATCTACATCCAAACCAAGCTTTTATGTAGATTTTGACCAAAAAATGTAGATGTCTCTTAAGCCATTTTTTTCAGTTTTGGTGAGTGAAAACTCGTCTCGAAACAAAAATATTTTTGGACAGTATATCGCTTTGGACATCCATCGGGCGTGACTTGTTGTACTTGGTGTTTTAAATTTAAAATGCCCATCTCCAAGAAATATCAATGCAAGTTGAACAAACTCTATAAAGTCTGCGCGATAGTGTGCTTTTCTTGATTGATTTTTAAGCTCTATTATGTTCTCACGTTCATTTGAAGTTATTTTTAATAAAACAATTCCATCCTTAGTTCCACTTGTAAATGATTGCTGGCTTAAACCAAGCCAAGACTTTGAAAATCGTTCAAAAATAGAGACTTTTGGTCCAGAAGTTGACGAAAGCTTAATTTCAAAAACAGCACGCAGCATAATCTCATATACTTTATGATGCCTTCAAGGTAGGTTGATGAGGTTGTGAGCCATCTTATTTTCTAAAAGGACTGCAGCTCCCGAATTAATACCTGTATTTGAGGAAGTTGTGTCAAATGATAATCCTTTCACGTTATTTACAATATTCATTTCATTTCATTTTATATTTTATTCAAAGTAGTTAACACTGTACATGAATCGCTTGACAAAAGAATAAATACAGGGATTTGTTATTTAAATGCATTACAACTAGAACATATACATTATTTTGATGAAGTTTTGCTTTGGTTTTAAACATTTTACTTTTGAAGGAAAACTACTACAAAAAACCTTCGTAAATAAATATATATTTTTTAATTAAGATAAAAAAGAAACTAAAAAAGAAAAAATGACTAGATCAGGGAGTGAGCTTAGTAACGAGGGGTTGATTAAATAATTAAATATGTATAATTTTCTTAATTAATAAATAGCAGAATAACTGAATAGTTATAAAGACAAAAATTTAAATAAAAAGAAATACAGAATACAGGGATACGCAAACTATAGCAACAAGCTATCGAATCGCAGCAATACGACTTAATGTGGATCAAGGGGATTATTTGGGAGTAAATTGACGATTAATCTATTATCAGACATAGAGCAAAACACAAAAGCAAGAAAAGTGGAAAGTTTTGAATTTAAACTAAACTTACTAAATACTTAACTCAATATAATAAAAAACTTGATAATAACTGTAAATTCATTTTAGAGAAATTCGACTGTATTTGCAATAATAAAAGATAACTCTGTGTTAAACATTGAAAAGTTATTATTAAATAATTAACAAAAATATAAAGAAAGCATCATAATGAGAAACATATAAAGAATATTTAAAAACTCTCAAAACAAAATTAATTTTGAAAAGAATGTTTAAGAAATATTCGCTAATCAACTTTTAGTCAAATAATTTCAACATTAGAAATCATGTTGAAATTATTATTAAGAAGATTTACAAGTTATAATACTGATTTACAAGAATTTACTTTTGATTTAACCATAAAAAATATTCAAATTTGCATTTTGTACATAAAAACACTTGAAACCTCAAGTTTTTTTCCTATATAGCCCTAAATTAGTACTTGCGATCGTTTCCGGGTCCATCAAACGTTGTCGGATTTGCATTAAATTTTATATATTTTAGTTTTAGACCTAAAGGAAAAAGAATCAGGCCAGCGCTCGACGAAATTTTGATGTGTAAAAATAAGGACACCTCTAATATAGATTGACCTTCAGAGTTACTTGGATGTGTCCTCTGGACTATGTAGCATTTTATCTATCATTACCACTCACAGCGAGTCATAAATTATTAAAATAATACGCATCTTGAAACACTAGTGCTTTAGTTCGAATTAAATTGAAATTAAATGATACTCATACGCCATGCAGCACACTTTAGCCGACAAATGGGTTGAGTGTAAAAAAAAAACAAAAAACAAATGCAAATGATACAAAACAAAGCAATAGAGATTTTAATTATACACATTGTGCATGACAACAAACAGCATGCAGCTTACGTTGTGGCTTGTAACAATCCACCCGCATACAATGTATTATGCAGTTATTAGCTGCATGCAGCAGTCACATAGCACAAGGACAAAAATCTAAGTACAGGGAAATGTTGCAAATGATAGCGGCGAGTACAGCGAAAAAAATGCAGTACGTGGGCCTTATGTGTTTCAATGTGTTGTGTCATTTCGAAAATGTCGCTTTGTGTCAAAAGAAGCACTCAGATTCGCTCGAGCTAATCAGACAGGGCACCCAGATGCATTCTGTTCTTTGAAAGATATGAAAAACTCAACAAAAATTAAAGGGCCCAAATACTGCGCTAGAAACACACACAGGACACCACAATCACATTTTGTGCTTTGAACGATATGAAAAACGAAACAAAACTTAAAGGTTGCAATTACTAGAGCACGAACTAAAAATAAATAAAAAGACAAGCATATCCTCTGAGTAGCGGCAACATCATCAAATGCGAACGTGCAACGTCAAGCATTTGTAGTTTATATTACAACAATTATTTGTTGTTGTTTGACACTGCAGTGGTAACAAGATACACACATTTTGTATTTCTACGCATAGCTAGCAGCACCAGGTTCATTGTGTTCGTTGTCCTTTTAACTTTCACATAAAAACAATAACATTTTTAGACAAAAAGTATGCAAAAGAATTTAAACAACAACAATAAAGATTAAATTAAAATATTCGTTTGCAACTTGCAGTTGTTGCTTTGTTTATAGCACGTATGTGTGTTAATGTGAATGTGTCTGAGCGCCCAAGAATAAAATTTTATTTTGCAGAATGGAAAACACAACTACACTGCGGAAAACTCGCTCCACTCATCGACACACACACACACCCAGCTGCATATTTCATTCAAACAGTACAAAAGTGGATTTTATTATTCATTCGCGCAGACTCACAAGTCAAATACTCCATTTTTGAGCCCCAATTTCTAAAATCTAGCAAAGCAAAATAAACAAAAAAAAAAAGAATACAATGAAAAACAACAAAAACGCCAGTTACAACTATGCAGCTTTTAATGAAATACTATATGAAGTGTTATGTCTGGCAAAGCATTGTGGCAACGCGTGGTTGTTGCTGTTCTTGCCATTACTGTTGCTGATCCAGCAACCAAACCTCAAACCGGATACACCAGGATGTGCATGGATAATAATAACGGAATGAAAAACTGAAACTGACACTGAACCTTGCAGCTGGAAACCATGCTGTGTTCTCGTTTCACTCTGTGGAGTACATACGTTTGTTGTTGTTCTGATGAATGCACTGCTTACTGTGTTGATAGCTGCTAGGGGCTTGCATCTGCATCCTCGTAATGCATTATTTTAGAGATATAAATAAAATGATTTTATTTTTATTTTTACTGACGTTTGTTTAATTTTATTTACTTACTTTTTGTTGTATATGAAAATAAACCGGCAGACTTCTAAACTGTTCCAACATGTTCTTTCGACTTCGACGGTAATCCACTTTTTATTATATACAGCTTGACCCAAATACAAGTATCTTCTTAAAAATTAAAACAAAAATAGGAAGTTGTCTGTATGTATGTATATCTACATAAGCGGAGGTATTGATGTAACATGCATAAATAATAAAAATTAGTGAATAGTAACTTGTTTTCGTTATGGACTTCAATATTTTTTCGTTATGTGTAGAGGTTTTTATTCAGAACTGTGCAATTGAATTAAAATTAGGACATGTCTGTGTCTTACCTGAGGTTTCTTAACGAATATCCAAACATTCTTGACCTTGTCCGTCTCCCAATCTTTGAGAAAATTTGTGTCTTAATGCTAATTCTAAAATTTGTCCTAAATCTTTTCATTATCCTTGTTCAAATATTTGCCTTAATCCTTATTCTTATCTTTTATGACACCTCTGTCTCAATCTTTTATTATCCTTTTCCTAGTCCTAATCGTTTTCTTAATACTTTTTCTAATCTTTGTCCAAATCTGTGAACTAATCCTATTTTTAGCTTATGTCCTAGCATTTGTCATAATTCCAAGCCTTGTTGTTATTGTTATTGTTATTTTTATTGTTATTGTTATTGTTATTGTTATTGTTATTGTTATTGTTATTGTTATTGTTATTGTTATTGTTATTGTTCTTGTTCTTGTTCTTGTTCTTGTTCTTGTTCTTGTTCTTGTTCTTGTTCTTGTTCTTGTTCTTGTTCTTGTTCTTGTTCTTGTTCTTGTTCTTGTTCTTGTTTTTGTTCTTGTTCTTGTTCTTGTTCTTGTTCTTGTTCTTGTTCTTGTTCTTGGTCTTGTTCTTGGTCTTGGTCTTGTTCTTGTTCTTGTTCTTGTTCTTGTTCTTGTTCTTGTTCTTGTTCTTGTTCTTGTTCTTGTTCTTGTTCTTGTTCTTGTTCTTGTTCTTGTTCTTGTTCTTGTTCTTGTTCTTGTTCTTGTTCTTGTTCTTGTTCTTGTTCTTGTTCTTGTTCTTGTTCTTGTTCTTGTTCTTGTTCTTGTTCTTGTTCTTGTTCTTGTTCTTGTTCTTGTTCTTGTTCTTGTTCTTGTTCTTGTTCTTGTTCTTGTTCTTGTTCTTGTTCTTGTTCTTGTTCTTGTTCTTTTTCTTGTTCTTGTTCTTGTTCTTGTTCTTGTTCTTGTTCTTGTTCTTGTTCTTGTTCTTGTTCTTGTTCTTGTTCTTGTTCTTGTTCTTGTTCTTGTTCTTGTTCTTGTTCTTGTTCTTGTTCTTGTTCTTGTTCTTGTTCTTGTTCTTGTTCTTGTTCTTGTTCTTGTTCTTGTTCTTGTTCTTGTTCTTGTTCTTGTTCTTGTTCTTGTTCTTGTTCTTGTTCTTGTTCTTGTTCTTGTTCTTGTTCTGATTTTGTTTTTCTTTTGCCTTTACTTTTGCTTTTGGTTTTGCTTTTGTTTTGTATTTGATTTTGATTTTGACGCTTTTGCTTTCGATTTTGCTTTTATTTTTACTTTCAGTTTTGTTTTAACGTTTGATTTTCTTATGCTTTGTTTTAGCTGGTGCTTTTTTTTAAACATTTACGTTTGCATTAGCGTCATGCTATAGATGAATGCAACGATACAGCAAGACGCCAGTAATTCGTTTTTATTTTATCATGTCGCCTAAAACCTAACCTTTATTTCCATAAAACGATAACGCTAATTGTAACGAAGTTTTCAAGAAACGATTTTTGATTGCTATCGCATTTTCAGTCCATTAGGTGGTTGCCACCTAATTTTTTTTGTCGACCGTGGTAGAGTGTGTTCTGGACTCGGCTCGAGTCTAGGATCGAACCCCAGCTGAAACATAGTTGGCATAAAACAATTAATTTCTCGATCATTTGTGTACAAGCATGCAACCATGCGATCATTTGTGTACAACATTTCACATACAATGCAATGATGCAGTTATACGAATAATAATTTTAAGCGCACTTTAAACGAGTATCAGATATCGCGCCAAGTTTTTTGTAATTATTATTATTTTTTTTTTTTAAATTATGTAAAACATTGATTTTCAATCCACTAACAAAATAAAAACTTACCAAAAATAAACAGAAAAAATAATGCATCTGGGATTGTACATTTCACTGCGTTTGCTGGTTGCTGTTTTAATAGTTTTTCAATGTATTTTTACAGTTGGTCAAAAAATCAGTGAATATTTTTTTGTTTTTTATTTTTCACAGCTACAATAAAGCGCCGTTTATTGAGTAGATAAGTAAATAATGTAACGGTATTTAATAAATTTTATGAAACGTACATTTTTTCCATCAAATTAATCATCTGCAAATGTGTCGCAGCAATAATTGTGCTGATTTCAATAGAGCAACAACAACAAAAACATCAACGATAACAATAATAAATATAACTAATGGTGCCAGAAAGTAAGAACCCACAAAGTGATTTTTGTCGAGTTTGCAGCAGCTGTATTGGGCATGTGTACATTCAACAGTATGAAGCAATTTTATTCTTTTATTTGAAGTTTCTATATTCTAGCGGATATGCATTAAAAGTTTCGAAAAGTTTAAAAAAGTTCGAAAAGTTAAAACTTAAAGTAGAAATTTTTAATAAAATCTTTTAGCTTTTACCAATATTTTGTCAATTTTCTTTACATAAAGTCAAATAATCGCGTGGAATATCGATGATATGCTGATAAGTGTTCGATGATATTATATCGTTGATACATATACTGACTTGTTAAAACCGTTCGTCAACTATGGTTATTTTAAAATAGTGTTTTGGAGGATATAAACTCATTTGACAAATATAATAAAATTTAATTCGGTTTCGTTTTATTTTTTAATATAACATGACATAAAATTTATAACATGACATAATTAAAAAAAAATCCAACAACAAAATTGTTAAAATTTTTTGTTCCCTTTGGCAAGAACATGCATGAAAAATTCCCCGTGCATCTGAATTGGTTTTAAATACTTTAGCGAGCTGGATGTTTAAAAAACAACATTTCATGTCCACTTTTTACTAAAGTTTAGTTTAAAATATGACCTTTTGGGAAACTTTTTGATTTTCGTGAATTTTTAAGGGTACTTTTATGTAATGTAAGCTGTCTACGCCACTAGGCGTATCCGTATCATGTATATTGAATGAATTATTGAATATTGCTTTGATCTCAACCATGTTTAATATTAATTCTTGATTAATCAAACTTTTGCTTTGAACTGTATAATCCGTATCCATATCATGTATATTGAATGAATTATTGAATTATTGCTTTGATTTCAACCCTGTTTAATATTAATTATCGAATAATCAAACTTTTGCTTTGAACTGTATTATATTTTTTGTAATCACTAAACACAGCTCAAAGCTGGGCATTAAGCTTCCTGTGGCTTATATTTTTGTACATTCTTTCTCTTCTTAATAAACCACCGCAGGGTAAGCAACACAAATAATAACGCTCTCGAAATTATTATCAGTTGTCTTATTAATAATATTTATCTATATATATATATCTTATATATCCCTTTTATATTCTCAATACTCTGTGGAGTTATTTCTTTTAAATGATACTCTTCATTTAAAAGAGATCCCTGCAATTATTGAGCATTTAACGAGGAGCACATTTCCTTACTTTTCTCTAAATCTAGGATCCTCATATCCTCCCTACGATAGGCTACCCAAAGCTTTATCAACACAAAATTCGGCGAACTTTGCAATCTACATTCTTCCAAAATCAGGATACCGAAATCCTGCTCTTTCTCTCTCTCCTCCGATTGGAAGAATCTAGCAGTGCAGTTCAGCACGAATCTCTACATGGTCCTTCGAGTCTTTTTTTTAAGGAATCTTAATTGGAAAATATGTCCTAATGTCCCCACATGCAATAATTATATAATGCAATTATAATTAATTATACAATAAATAACTAATCTCTGCTTTGTCAACACACAGGGTACAACAATCCTTTACCTTACATTAAATTTCGGCTGCAATGAGGTTAACGGACACTACGAAACAAAAGAGGTGAGAAGAAGAAGCCATTTTGTTCCATTTTGGTTTTTGTGCTTGATAGTTGTGTGTGCAGATAAGTGCAGAAAATTGCAGAAAATTGAAAAAAAGCAACAAAATTGGCAAATTAGCAGCTCAAAAAGTGAAAAATTAAGAAAATTAGTTTGTGCAAGTTTGTGAAAGTTTGTGAAAGTTTGTGTGTTATAAGAACTACTGAAAAACAGCTTTATTCGGTGGACGGCTGGAGGCTCCAACGCAGTTACCAACGCAAGCACCAACAAAACGCAAGAACCAACAAAACGCAAGAGGACACCATTTGGATAACCTTGTGGGAGTCCCAAGGTTAAAAGGTATTTTTCAAGATCAACGTATACACATTTTTTTTTTTCACAAAACATAAGTTGCAACTCACACAAACAATCATAGCAACATAAAATATAAGTTACATACCACAAAGACATACGTTCCACAAAATTCGCACACACAACCTCACAAGCTCACAAAATTTTTTTTTTTTTCTTTCACTCTAAGCAAGCAATTATTTCAAATATTCAAATATCAACAAAACAAATTGAAAAACACACGGGAAATTTTTTAAGTCTTTTCGCTCTCGATAATCATTTTAACACATTCTAAATAGACATACATTGGAAAAACTTGTATGGTCTAACATTTAAATATTATTAGAAATATTTAAATATCAACAAAACAAATTAATCAAAAACACACTGGAAATTTATTAAGTCTTTTCGCTCTCGATAATCATTTTAACACATTCTAAATAGACATACACTGGAAAAACTTGTATGGTCTAATATTTAAATATTATTTCAAATATTTAAATATCAACAAAACAAATTAATCAAAAACACACTGGAAATTTATTTAGTCTTTTCGCTCTCGATAATCATTTACCACATTCTAAATAGACATACACTGGAAAAACTTGTATGGTCTAATATTTAAATATTATTTCAAATATTTAAATATCAACAAAACAAATTGAAAAACACACGGGAAATTTATTTAGTCTTTTCGCTCTCGATAATCATTTACCACATTCTAAATAGACATACACTGGAAAAACTTGTATGGTCTTACATTTAAATATTATTAGAAATATTTAAATATAAAAAAAAAAAAACAAAAAACATACTGCAAATATCTTTAGTTCTTTGGCTCTCGATAATCATTCAACACATTCTAAATAGACATACACTGGAAAAACTTGTATGGTCTAATATTTGAATATTATTAGAAATATATAAATATCAACAAAACATTTAAAAAACATACACACTGAAAAGTTTTTATATTCTTTCCGCATTAATTTCCGGCAAAACTCAACATATCCTAAATAGACACGCACTAGAAAAATTCTTTATTTTTTTCAAATATTTTAAATAAAAAATTTCGCCCTAATTTCTGGCAAGTCTCAACCCTTGCTAAACAGACATACACTGAAAAACATTTGTATGGTCTCACACTTGAATATTATAAATATTTAAATAACAATATCCGCGAAAAATATCGTTCGAAAATAATTTGTTTGGCATCTATTTGTGCATATTCGCACTGCCTCTACAAAGTCCAACACTGAAAAAGAAAACCTGCTCACACAACTCCCATTATTTTAAAATTTTAATTGACTGAAATAGCTCAACACTCTTTGAGATTCGAAAATATCACACGAAATTATTCTCTATAGCGTCACGACAGAAAGGTTTCCTTTTCTGATAGGGTTTTAAGTTCATAGCTAGATTCAAACTTCAACTCTCAATCAAAATGAGTGTTACCAACAAATTTATATTTGCTTCAGACTTATTAGTCACTTTTTGTTCCACTTTCGAAGCAGCTTCGTTGGAGGAGCAAACTGACACTCTTCTTGAGGTCAAAAGTCATGACATTGAGGAAAGATGGCACAAGCTACTCAAAGCCTATGAAGATGTCATGACCACCGACGATCCAGAAGCTAGCAAAGATTTCAAAGAGTCCGCTAAGGCAAAATTTAGTGTTTGTTCTGACGCATACCACCTCTGCAAGTCCCAAATAATGGACCTTCGATGCCTTTGGCAAGACAAGGTGATTCACAAGCCAAGCTCATCCGACTTGACCCAAAACCCAACTCACCCCTTTGTAGCCAATCAAAGTGCAGCTTTTATAAAAGTTCCACCCTGTGACACGGAAATATTTTATGGCAGCTATGAGGATTGGCCATCATTTAGAGACATGTTCACGGCTGTGTACAGTAGTCACCCCAAACTAACCCCCGCTCAAAAACTCTATCATCTTCGCAATAAAACCCGTGGCTCAGCGGGAAATATTGTAAAGAGATACCAACTTTGCGATGAGAACTTCGCTCTGGCGTGGGAGGCTCTCCGTTCCCGCTACGAAAATAAAAGAATACTCGTGGACAACCAGCTGAAAATCTTATTTGGAATCCCAGTAGCAACAGCCGAAAACAGCATAGCTATTCAGAGGATCCAGTCTACAATCAACGATTGCCTCTCGATGTTATCAGCTCAAGATGTCTGCGTAGATAACTGGGATCCCATTCTCATTTATCTGTGTTCAACAAAACTGCCGGAGGAAACTTTAGCACTCTGGGAGCAGTCTCTTAAAACCAGGAAGAACTTTCCAACATGGACACAAATGGACGAGTTCCTCACAGCTCGTTATGAAGTTGTCGAAAGAGTCAACAGCATAAAAAATATTAAACCCAAAGCGTTTCAAAATACCTCTCAGAATAGTTCACAATCAAATTCAGTTAATAATCGTCATAGTCTTGGGCAAAATAAACCCAATTTTCAAGTATCTCATAACAAACCCCAAATTTCTCACAACAGGCACAGTATGCAAAATTTTCATGTGGCAGAAAAGCCACAAACAAATTACTCTTACTGTCTAACTTGTAAAGTTAATCACTCTCTAAGAGTATGCCCTATATTCAAAGCTCTTTCACCTCAAGAAAGACTTGAGTTTGTAAAGCAGCATAAGTACTGCTCAAATTGTTTGGCTTATTCTCACATAAAAAGCCAATGCAAAAGCTCGTTCTCCTGTCTCTATTGCAAGAAGCAACATCATACAATGCTTCATGTTACGTCTCAAGAACAAAGCAAGGAGAATTCAAAACTGTCTACTTCAAAAAACCAACCTGTAAGAATGATGCATGTTCAGGCATCTACCTCTCATGATGCTTTGAAACTTGATCCCTCTCTTAAACTTTCAGAAGATGTAGCTGAAGTGTGCTCTCACTTTGCAGCAAATCAAGAAAGAGTTGTCCTCCCCACCGCTTTAGTGCATATTCAGCATCTTGGCGAAATATTCACACTACGAGCTCTCATAGATCAAGGTTCGCAAAAAACGTTCATATCTGAGAAAGTTCAACACCGACTAGCACTACCAACCCAAAGACTCTGTACCAACATCTCTGGTATGGGTGGTAATATTGTTGGTAACTCAAACAAAATTTGTTCGTTCCATCTCGTGACGAAGTGTCTTAGTTTCGAAGTGGAAGTGACAGCGATTGTGCTCACAAAGCTGACAAATTTTCTGCCTTCGTATCCCCTTTCAAAACTCAATTTGAAAGAAATAGAAGGATTAGAACTCGCTGATCCTAATTTTTATATTCCCGCACAAATTGATATGGTCATAGGGAGTGACATAATCCCCTACATCATGTTGGATGGTATCAAAACCAACATATTTGGAAGTCTCCTGGCGCAAAAAACTATCTTTGGTTGGTTTCTCAGCGGCCCCCTTAATGATCACGCTCGGCGTTGCGGCAATTCTTGTTCATTCTCGACATATGTCTCGAACTCTATTGAGCCGTCAATAAGTGAACTTGTTCGAAAGTTCTGGGAACTAGAAGAGGTTCCCGAATCCCGACATATCTCTGCAGGCGACGCTTACTGCGAAGAACTCTATAAGCAAACTACGTTTCGTCAATCCGACGGGCGATATGTTGTGCGACTTCCCTTTAAGCAAAGCTTTCCCTCAGAAATATCTCTTGGTTCCTCACGACATGTTGCATTAAAACAATATACCAGCATGGAACTCACTCTCAGCAAAAAATCTGAACTGCAAGGTCAGTATAACGAAGTTCTCTCTGAGTATCTGACAGCAGCACATATGCAAAACACCAATCCTCAAGAAATATTTCGAGATGGGAAATATTTCTCATTTTATTTACCTCATCACGCAGTTGTGAAACCCGAAAGTACTTCTACGAAAGTACGGGTGGTATTCAACGCATCAAAATCGTCTCAAAGCGGTCTCTCCCTTAATGATGTTCTCTACACTGGTCCTACACTCCAAACGGACCTTATGAGCGTCATTCTCAATTGGCGTTTTTACAAGTTTGTGTATAATGGTGACATACAAAAAATGTATCGCCAAATTTTAGTTCATGAAGACGACCGTGAATTCCAAAGAATTTTGTTTCGACCTCATCCTTCTCAAAAAATTCAAGACTATGCACTTAAAACCGTCACTTTCGGTGTAAATTGTGCCCCATATTTGGCTATTCGAACCCTACATCAATTAGCCAAAGACTGCCAGACGTCTCATCCGCTAGCGTCTTCGGTTTTAACACGGGAAACCTACGTTGACGATATACTGTCCGGTGGTCACGATCTTCAATCGGCTCAAATCTCTCAAACCCAACTCATTGAAGCACTCAAAAGTGCAGGCCTACCTCTAAAGAAGATAACTGCCAACCATCCGAATTTGATCTCAAATTTACCTCCAGAAGATTTGCTCAGCTCTGACTTCTTGAAATTTTACGATTCCAGTTCCACCAAAACTCTAGGAATTAAGTGGAACGCACTCAGCGACTCCTTTTGCTACAATATTATTTCTCTACCTCCTACCACATCTGCTACCAAAAGACAAATTCTTTCTGCAGTGGCATCCCTATTTGATCCTGCTGGATGGTTATCCCCCATAATCATTTTGGCTAAAATGCTTCTACAGCAACTCTGGCTGGAAGGCGTGGACTGGGACGAATGCGTAAAACCAGTTTCGCTAGTTAGATGGAATTACTTTCTTGAGAATTTATCTAAGATTGAAAAAATAACAATTCCCAGATGGATCGGTTTTTCACCTCACCACAGTATTCAAATTCATGGATTCTGTGATGCCTCCGAAAAGGCGTATTGTGCTACTCTGTACATACGCAATGTCGACTCCAATCATAAAACTACCTCACATTTGCTAGTAGCGAAGAGTAAAGTGGCTCCACTCCAAACGATAAGTCTGCCCAGACTTGAATTATGCGCTGCAGTACTCTTATCCAAACTAGTACATCACGTGATTTCCGAACTCCAAATACCGGATCACGAACTCTATCTTTGGTCAGATTCCTCAATTGTTCTGGCCTGGCTTGAAAAGCCCCCCTATATGTGGAAAACATATGTTGCGAACAGGATATCAGAAATTCTCAAAACAGTCAAGAACGCAACATGGAGACATGTACCAACAGCTGAAAACCCGGCAGATCTTGGTACACGCGGTTGTAGCTCACAGGATCTCACGAAAAACACTCTATGGTGGCATGGTCCATCTTGGCTGTTGCAAAACTCGCAGCAGTGGCCTAAGCTCCAACCTTCGATTACAATAGTCCCTGAAGTTCGGAAAGTTGAGGTATTACATGTTTTAACCACAGAAGACGATATCCTGAACTTGTTTTCCTCATACCCTCGAGCCCTTCGAATAATCGCATTCATATTCCGTTTTATTCACTCTTGTTTGCCTAGATACCGAACTAGTGTCATTCAAAACCGGGGAGATTTAACCCCATCGGAATTAGAATTCGTTAAGTTACGGCTCATAACGCAAGCCCAAACAATGTACTATCCAGATGAGTACAATAAACTTAAAAACTCCCTTCCAATCTCAAAAAAGAGTCCACTCTTACCATTAAACCCGTTCCTAGACAAACACGCGGTATTGAGAGTAAATGGTCGTTTAGCAAACGCAGCAATTAGCTACAATGAACGGCACCCCATCATTATTTCCGAAAAGTCTCGGTTATGCCACATCTTCCTTGAATTTACCCATAAAGTTCTTCTTCACTCGGAGCACCAATTAATGCTCAGAGTCGTGCGACAAGAATTCTATATTCCAAAACTCAAAAACAAGATAAAGCACTGCATTAATAAATGTAAAGTCTGTACCATTCACAAACAAAAGATGCAAACACAAATTATGGCTGCTCTGCCCCCAGAACGAGTAAATTTTTCATTACCGTTTACAATTACAGGAATCGACTTCGCCGGTCCATTCCAGCTAAAAACCTCAGCCCTCAAAAGAGCTCCCCTGCTCAAAGGCTATGTTGGTGTCTTCATATGTTTCTCGACAAAGGCCATACATCTTGAAGCGGTTTCTGATCTCTCTTCAGAAGCATTTGGTGCAGCATTTGCACGATTTGTTGGTCGACGAGGGTTGCCCAAGAAAGTTGTCTCAGATAATGGACGAAACTTCGTTGGAGCAAACCGCACTCTTTTGAAAGAATATGATTGTTTTATAAAGAAAACAGCGGCTAACATTTCCCAAAAATATAGCGATCATGGTTTCGAATGGTCTTTCATACCTCCAAGCGCCCCCCATATGGGCGGATTGTGGGAAGCGGCGGTTAAAAGCTTCAAAATCCATTTTAAAAAAGTTGCTCAGTCTCACAAGTTCAATTTTGAAGAATTTTCCACTCTTCTAGCCCGAATAGAAGCAGTTCTTAATTCAAGACCGCTCTCCCCAATGAGCGACGATCCCACTCAGCTACTGCCATTAACCCCTGGTCATTTTCTGCGTGGTGCCCCTCTGTTGTCAATTCCAGAGCTCAATAAAGAAGATTTGTCTCTTATCAACCGCTGGGAAAAACTGAAAGTCTTACATCATCAGTTTAGTCGCCGCTGGAAGGAAGAGTATCTGTCCGAGCTGCACAAACGCTACAAATGGAAACATCCAGAACGTAATATTTGTGAAGGAGATTTCGTCGTTATCAAGGACGAATTGCTTCCCCCAACCGAATGGCGGCTTGGCCGTATAGTTAAATTATATTCCGGATCTGATAGCCGAGTGCGAGTAGCTGACATTCGAACTCAGAATGGTGTGGTCACTCGCCCAATTGTTAAACTCTGCATTTTACCATCAAACTAAGAAATTCCAAAATCTCAAAAGGAAGTTGTTTCTATATACACATAAATCAACTCACCACTCACAATAACATAATCTCATACATGAATTCGCAGATCATTCATGAACTCATACACTACACCCAGAATATAACTATTTACTTATAACGCTTTTTATTTGTCTTCTAGTCACGTGTACCAGTGCCGGCTGTGCAGGCGATACCATTCGATCCGGTTCTGCAAACGATTTCTTGAGATGGAGACTCTGCAGCGCCGACAAACCATACGAAAGCACGGGTATTGCTCCAATTGCCTTGCTAGATCTCACACTGTAGGGAAATGTTCGTCCAAGGCTGTATGCAGTGTCTGTGGAGATCTACATCACTCGCTCCTCCATCAATACAAACACGCTCGGATCACCATCAAGCCGTCAAGTCGACGACCAGCTTCCACTGAGTCAACCTCCACTAAACGAGCTGGAATTGCGGCACGCCTTCAGCTGAACGTAAAGGGCAAGGTCCACGAACGGGAGTCTTCGTCGCAGCAGCGACGCTCACGTCCACGTGAACGTCAAATAGGACGACTACATCGTCGACGCAGTCCTAACCACGACCCAAAGGAGCAGTTGGTGAAAGTCATCAGAGCTTTAAAACAACTGGAGAGTATGCTGTAGAAGTTGCACAAGTGCAAGGCGGGCGCCATGTCTACGCCACTAGGCGTATCCGTATCATGTATATTGAATGAATTATTGAATATTGCTTTGATCTCAACCATGTTTAATATTAATTCTTGATTAATCAAACTTTTGCTTTGAACTGTATAATCCGTATCCATATCATGTATATTGAATGAATTATTGAATTATTGCTTTGATTTCAACCCTGTTTAATATTAATTATCGAATAATCAAACTTTTGCTTTGAACTGTATTATATTTTTTGTAATCACTAAACACAGCTCAAAGCTGGGCATTAAGCTTCCTGTGGCTTATATTTTTGTACATTCTTTCTCTTCTTAATAAACCACCGCAGGGTAAGCAACACAAATAATAACGCTCTCGAAATTATTATCAGTTGTCTTATTAATAATATTTATCTATATATATATATCTTATATATCCCTTTTATATTCTCAATACTCTGTGGAGTTATTTCTTTTAAATGATACTCTTCATTTAAAAGAGATCCCTGCAATTATTGAGCATTTAACGAGGAGCACATTTCCTTACTTTTCTCTAAATCTAGGATCCTCATATCCTCCCTACGATAGGCTACCCAAAGCTTTATCAACACAAAATTCGGCGAACTTTGCAATCTACATTCTTCCAAAATCAGGATACCGAAATCCTGCTCTTTCTCTCTCTCCTCCGATTGGAAGAATCTAGCAGTGCAGTTCAGCACGAATCTCTACATTCTGAAGGCGTTTTTTGTAAGAATACAACAATGGTCAGAGATATTGATATAAAGTTTTTTTTATTGATTTCAACAATTATTAATTTTGTAACCTCGAAACCTTTTCAAATAGCCGACATTTCGTTTTTTTTCGGTGGATAAAAATTATCCTATTATTTTTTCCTTAGATGTTCTAGACTGGTGATATCCTGCACACCGTCAATTTTTTTTGGCATTTTTTTAAAAAAATTCAAATAACATCGAAAACCGCTTTAAATATTCTCAAAAATTTTTTTTGTATTCTCTAAATGTAAATAAATATATGTGCAAAATTTGAAAACGATATCTTTTTTGCTTCTATGAAAAAAAAATGCACGAACAATTTTTTTTTTAAAAATTTGTAACCTATATGTCCGCTTAATTCAAATAATTTCCTGTCGCTGCTGGGATTCGAATCCGGGTCTCCAGGTTCGTTGACATAGTTGCTTTGCACTTTAATCAACTACGCCACGGACGCCATGCAACTTTAATAACTAATGAATAAAAAAAATAGGGTTGGCTGTGTCTTGGACACACCCGTAGGTTTTGACGTGACGAAGTTTCTTGTTTGTTGTTGGTGTTTTTGTTGTTGTTGTTGTTGCTGTTGTTGTTGTTGTTGTTGTTGTTGTTGTTTTTGTTGTTGTTATTGTTGTTATTGTTGTTGTTGCTGTTGTAATTGATGTTGATGTTGATTTTGATGTTGATTTTGATGTTAATGTTGATGTTGATGTTGATGTTGATGTTGATGTTAATGATGATGTTGATGTTAATGATGATGTTGATGTTGATGTTGATGTCGATGTTGATGTTGATGTTGATGTTGATGTTGATGTTGATGTTGATGTTGATGTTGATGTTGATGTTGATGTTGATGTTGATGTTGATGTTGATGTTGATGTTGATGTTGATGTTGATGTTGATGTTGATGTTGATGTTGGTGTTGGTGTTGATTTTGATGTTGATGTTGATGTTGATGTTGATGTTGATGTTGATGTTGATGTTGATGATGATGTTGATGTTGATGTTGATGTTGATGTTGATGTTGATGTTGATGTTGATGTTGATGTTGATGTTGGAGTTGATGTTGATGTTGATGTTGATGTTGATGTTGATGTTGATGTTGATGTTGATGTTGATGTTGGTGTTGGTGTTGATGTTGATGTTGATGTTGGTGTTGGTGTTGATGTTGATGTTGATGTTGATGTTGATGTTGATGTTGATGTTGATGTTGATGTTGATGTTGATGTTGATGTTGATGTTGATGTTGATGTTGATGTTGATGTTGATGTTGATGTTGATGTTGATGTTGGTGTTGGTGTTGATGTTGATGTTGATGTTGGTGTTGGTGTTGATTTTGATGTTGATGTTGATGTTGATGTTGATGTTGATGTTGATGTTGATGATGATGTTGATGTTGATGTTGATGTTGGTGTTGGTGTTGATGTTGATGTTGATGTTGATGTTGGTGTTGGTGTTGATTTTGATGTTGATGTTGATGTTGATGTTGATGTTGATGTTGATGTTGGTGTTGGTGTTGATGTTGATGTTGATGTTGATGTTGGTGTTGGTGTTGATTTTGATGTTAATGTTGATGTTGATGTTGATGTTGATGTTGATGATGATGTTGATGTTGATGTTGATGTTGATGTTGATGTTGATGTTGATGTTGATGTTGATGTTGGAGTTGATGTTGATGTTGAAGTTGGTGTTGGTGTTGATGTTGATGTTGATGTTGATGTTGATGTTGATGTTGATGTTGATGTTGATGCTGATGTTGATGTTGATGTTGATGTTGATGTTGATGTTGATGTTGATGTTGATGTTGATGTTGATGTTGATGTTGATGTTGATGTTGATGTTGATGTTGATGTTGATGTTGATGTTGATGTTGATGTTGATGTTGATGTTGATGTTGATGTTGGTGTTGATTTTGATGTTGATGTTGATGTTGATGTTGGTGTTGATGTTGATGTTGGTGTTGATGTTGATGTTGATGTTGATGTTGATGTTGATATTTGATGTTGATGTTGATGTTGATGTTGATATTTGATGTTGATGTTGATGTTGGTGTTGGTGTTGGTGTTGGTGTTGGTGTTGGTGTTGGTGTTGGTGTTGGTGTTGGTGTTGGTGTTGGTGTTGGTGTTGGTGTTGGTGTTGGTGTTGGTGTTGGTGTTGGTGTTGGCGTTGTCGTTGGCGTTGGTGTTGGTGTTGGTGTTGGTGTTGGTGTTGGTGTTGGTGTTGGTGTTGGTGTTGGTGTTGGTGTTGGTGTTGGTGTTGGTGTTGGTGTTGGTGTTGGCGTTGTCGTTGGCGTTGGTGTTGGTGTTGGTGTTGGTGTTGGTGTTGGTGTTGGTGTTTATGTTGGTGTTGGTGTTGGTGTTGGTGTTGGTGTTGGTGTTGGTGTTGGTGTTGGTGTTGGCGTTGTCGTTGGCGTTGGTGTTGGTGTTGGTGTTGGTGTTGGTGTTGGTTGGTGTTGGTGTTGGTGTTGGTGTTGGTGTTGGTGTTGGTGTTGTTGCTTTTTCTTTTGCTTTTGTTTTTTTTTATTTGCTTCTTCATTAGTTGTGCTTTTCCTTGGTTCATTAACTTTGTCTAAGCTGCATGCATTTAATTCAGCAAAAGTGATGCATATGCGTCACAGTAGGGGGTTCCCTGAGGGACTCCGTCAATTTTTTTTGTTATTTTTATAATGTGCCCGAAGTCCTCATCTTAATTTTTGTTCCGTTACGCCAGTTGTCACAGAGTTAAAATTCCATGCAACGATTTTTCATGGTTGTAGCATTTTGACTGCATTATGTGTTTGCCGCCCTGAAATCATGATGACAAGAATTTGTTTTGTAATTTAGTTGTGAGGCGTAATAACACATCTATGCTTTCGTAAAACAAAATTTACCGCAGCACGTCACCTGAGTGAGTGAAAATTCCAAGGAACGATATTAAATTTCTGTTACATATGCTGCTATATTCACGATCTGATGACGTCGGAATTTTTTTTTTTATTTTTGTCGTAAGGCCAAGTATAAGTCTTTGATTTTCCTTTTCAAACATTTATCGCAGCTTATGTACTCACCGAGTAAAAATTCAATGCAACGCCGCTGCATGAATGTTGCATTGTCGATCTTTGAACGGCTCTCTCTGTGTCCCCACAACGTCAGAAATTTTTTGTCTAATTTTGTTGTGAGGGCTTTGAACAGGGCTTTACTCGTGTATCATTTTTGAAGTGAAACTTCTTAGGCGGCGCTTCGAAATTTGAATGAGAATATTGAGGAGTGAAATTTCAAGGTGAATTTACTTCATTTCGTTACACGATAGAGAAGAAAGATATGTTGTAGAGTAGATAGAATGAGAGAGATATACATTGTATAAAAGACTGAAAAAAATTTCTTTGTCAGCGCTGAGTATCGAACCTGCAATCTCAGTTTTATAAAGCCAACGTGCTATATGCTGGGCCAAGGTCTTCATATATAAATGTTGTCTACATACCAATTAATCAAACTACTTTTGCTGTAGATCCCCAGCGGGAAAATAAACAGCGCTCCTAGCGGGAAAATATAACAGCCTTATTCATAAACACATTTTAGAGGCAGTGTAACTTTAAACAAGAAAACGCTATTCATAAACATTTTCGCAACCATGTTTTTTGTTTGTCTTTTCGTTTAATATCAAAGACATGCTCCATATGCGCCCTTTGCAGCATTTTTTTTATGTGGCGGCCATTGCAAATCCATTGGAATTCTTAATTTTTGTAGAGATTTTCTTTAGTTCAGACACAAACCTTACAAACATGAGCAGCGAATGAAAAAATGTTTATGAATAAAGCCCAAGAATGATAGAAAAATAGATTGCGCAGATAGTAAAAATAATTTTCTACGATCTGCGCATCTACGTTACGATAGACTTGAGATATGAGCTTACGATATGGCTTTCTGTCAAGTCTTGTTAAAAATGTGAACAAATATGAAACAATGGCAAAAGATTCAAGAAACAAACTTGGTCTAGCGTGACGTCATGATCGTAAAAAATACTTTGTTCGTAGCTAGAAATGTCAAAATGAAAAGTAAACAACATAACGGACCTGCGCAATGCGTAATCTATTTTTATATCATGCAACTAATAGAAATTCAGGCAATTGACATAGTTAACGTTGAAGAAACGCAATTAAACTTCTAAACATAAAGCTTTATGTCTCTGAATCTTAGATATTGTGGGTTAATGCACTTTGTATCCTTAAATATTGTTTGAATAGATTTTTCATTAAAAATGTATTTTACAAGCAAAGAAGAACTGAAAGAATATAAGATAAAAGTTTATGCAAGTTTACGCAAATGCAAGTTGCGATAATTGTGCAATTCCATGACGCCAACTTGACACTGTGCGCAAGAAAAGTTGGAATAAGTTCTTTCAATAGATAACTATTTTATACATATCGTAGTTATATAATTTTATATCGAAGTATTTACTATTAATAATAGTAAGTATAATGTGTGTGTGAAAGTTTTAGTTATCTTTTCACATTTAAAGTTTTGAACAAAAAAGTATTTATAAGGCTTAATTTTTTTAAAGCAAAAATAATAACTAAAATGTGTCCCATAGTTTTTGAGTACAAAATAACCGGTAATTTTTGATTTTTAGTTTTTAAGGCAGAAATAAAAATGAAAGTTAAGATCAAGTTTACAGTTGAGGTAGATTTATTGTTGTGGCATTGTTCTGTGAAACTCCTTATTAATATGCCAAAAAAAATTTTTGAAAAACAAATTTATAAATGCACCTGAAGCTCCCATTGGCAAAAAAATCGCTCATTGTAGTTATGTAAAATAAAAAAATCCCTTTTTAAGAAATTATTCTCTTAATATGCGGAATATGCAACACTTGATTTTCTCACGATCATACTCTCGCTCTCAAACTTTCAATAAAGCTACGCTCTGAGTTTTCTCCCTAGTGCAGCGATGGGTTCTATTCCAGATAGAACTGTACGCCACGTTACGTTGCGTAGCTTTACGATTGCATAATCGAGCCTTTACACTAAAATCGTTCTTATTCTAGAAAAGAAAGAGTGTATACAAAGAAGAAGTTTCACTTCTTTACTGTATACACGGTATACTGTATCTTTTTTTTTTAATTCTAGCACTAATACTCAGCGAGTAATAATTCCATGTAACAAATTTTCAGTTGTGTTGCTTAAGCAGCTCCCACCGCGTCGCGATGATGTTTGAATTTTTTTTTTTGTTTTTACAATGAAATCAAGGAATTTACCTTTACGGTCGTACCATTTTTTTTTCAATGCTCCTATACTCAGCGAGTAACAATTCAATGCAAAGCCGATGAATTTTGAAAAAATGCATTTTTCAACTTTTTTGGAAACCTGCGCGGTAAAACGTAACTTCGTCATGTCAAAAAATATTCAATAATAATAGACATGTCGAATTACAGAGGGTGCTGGATTAGACATGGGCCAGATTAACGGGGGTCCACTGTAACTATAAAATTGATCACAAATAAAGAAGAAGTTAACATTTAGAGAAACCTTTAGAGTTACTGATAACATACATACTAGTTCGATTATATTTGAAAAGTAAATCTTATTTTTGATAGATATTTAGCTTTTTTATCCTAGAATTCTTATTTTAAGATAGAAAACATAAAAACCCTGTTAGGCTCAAATAAAAATCATTCGAGACTAAGCCGAATTGTAAATAAAACTGATCAAAATATGCAACAAAAGTTTAAGTAAGAAATTTATTGATAAACTAAGCGTTTTAAGATACTTTAATTAAAGATAAACATGAATAAAATGGCGTCCGTGGTGTAGTTGGTTAAAGTGCGTGGCCGCTATGTCAAAGAACTTTGGAAACCCAGGTTCGAACCCCAGCAGCGACAGAAAATTATTTGAATTAAAATAATTTTTCTGTACGGCCGCCACCTCTCTGCAGACAATGGCAAACCTCAGAGAGTAATCAAAATGCCATGTAAAGCTTCTTGAGAACGAGAACTTTCCGTTCATCGCCGTTCGGAGTCGGCGTTAAGCATGTAGGTCCGGTTCTCGGTCAATTGTGTACAAACTTAATAACACGCACAACACAATTGATCATAAGAAGCTAGGTCAAAGTCCTTTCAAGGGCTGAAATGGCCAGTTATTTATTTTTTATTTTTTTTTTTATGAATAAAATTATATTAAAAGTTAAATTCTCCATTGCTCGGAAGATATGGAAAGTTAGCAACAAAACTGTACACAACCAACGCAAGTCGGCTTTGAACACAAATCAACGAAGTGTCAATTTGACTGTCAATGGCTATTCATCATTGTGAACAGAAAGGTCAGAAGTAAGACTAGTGTATCTTCACCCTCCATCATTGAATGTGAATGTTTTTAGAAATAAATCGAATATCCTGTTGAAATAATTTGAATTGTTATTCCGGAAGTTCAGGTTCATGTAGGGCTGATTGCGTTGTTGGATGGCACTATTGGTGGGAGGATTGTGAAATTGATAACCCTTTTCAACTTGTTCAAGCGGAAGTTTTGAATATTGTTGTTGGGATTTTTGTTGTTGTTGCAGCGTATATCCTTGATGCAAAGATTGATGATCTAAACGTGCAGAAACATATAAATATGTACGCTTGTATTTATATCTGATGCATATAGACTTGTATGTATGTATTTGTCTGTCTGAGCTCATATCGAAGTTTGGTTGGGACTTTGGTTTTGTTGCTGTCCACCTGCAGTGTAATGAAATAGAACAGAAATGAATAGGAATAAGGATGTGTCGTTGACATTGATGGATGCATTGGTAAGTTTTATTTTGCATAATTTCACTTTTATACAATAATTGTTGTATGCAAATGAGGAAAGTTTGGCTGAAATAGAGGATTAAGTTAGAGTCAAGGATAGGCTTAAATTTCGAGAGAGTAGAATTTCCACTTGAGAAACCTTAAAATAAATATTTATTTTTCGATTTTCAAACCTAGAATCTGCAGTGCTTGCATGTGCGTGTGCATCACCTTCGAGTCGGAGTATATAAGTTAATTTTGACAAAAAAAACACTGACTGGCCTCAAGGGATTTTATAAAAGCAGCTGTTCTAGTGTACTCAATGCAAACACAACTCAAGGTCATAGGTTTGTTGGGGTTTGTTGTGGTTCAACTTTCCCCATAGGTTAAAAAAAGGATTAAAAATAAATGGTAGGGAAAAACAATCTCGAACTTTTTTTCTGATCAAAGTTCCTTAGTGATGAAAACTTCTGAATGGATAAAAAAACAAAAAAAATTTGGATACGTTTTTAGTGACCCCACCTCTGTGACCTTTGTAAACGCAAAAAATTAATTTTTTGCAATTTTTACCGCATAGCATCCAAACTATTGAAGTGACATCATTGCAATATATGAAAAAAATGGAGCTAATTTGAATACGAACATTTCGGTATACTGCTTAACTATCTGAGACATCTGGTTCCCGAGATATATATAGTTTTATAAGAAAAATCGTTGGTGTATCAAAATTCCTATTTTTTTTTTACTTTTTGATTTTTATTAAAAAAACTATTCTAGATACGATATTGAAATGTTCTACACCAATTTTCATTAATGAATTACTTATCATTAACTTATCTAATAACTTATCTAAACATGTCTCCTTTCTGCAAAAGTCACGTAAGGAGCACCAACAGTATTATTGCTCCTTACTTTCACCCTAACACAACCACTATCTCTCAAAACCAGCTAAAGTCACCTAACAACATCCCTCAAGTAGTGTCCAAGCATCCATGCCAACCGGATTCTCTCAAAATAATTTATCATAACTGTGGTTTTATGAGAGGTAAGCTAAATAAACTTTTTATTGACGCTAAATCTTGTCACTTCAAGGCTCTAGTAGTTACGGAAACTTGGCTAAGTGACACTTTTAAAAATGAGGAAATTCTGGACTGTAATTGGACTATCTACCGAAATGACCGCGACTATACCTCCACAGACCTGTCACGAGCAGGTGGTGTACTGATTGCTATTCACAATTCTTTTTCAAGTGAGCTTATAGAAACACCTACTCACAAACTCTTTGAACACCGTATAGTAAAAGTTTGTATAGGAAGAAGTGTATATATGTGCATTGGTGTTATTTACATTCCCCCAAGTTCTAGTGAATCATCATACAATGAGTTATGTGAAATAATCACTACATTTATGGCGACTTTAAGTGAGGAAGATAAAGTTATTATTTTTGGTGACATCAACCGACCAAATATATCATTTGTCATTGACGAAAATGACAACTTTCTTCTGCCTGTAAACCTCTCAAGTTCCATAGACTTTACATTACTAAATACCTTTTATAGCAATGATCTTCAGCAAGTCTTTGCAACACAAAACCAAAATAGGAGGTGGTTAGACCTAATCTTTACTAACTCATACGACGAAGTGAGGGTTGTTCCAACCATCGAAGCAACAAATTTGTTTGCTAACACTGTCCACCATACAGCCTTAACAGTTATTTTCTCTTAAATTAATATTTCTTTTACCAAGTCCTTCAATAACTCCATTGTGTACGCCTTTCTTAACGCCGATTACGAAAGCATAATATCTTTTCTAGATGGTATTAACTGAAGTTGTGTTCTATCGAACTTGGACTTAGATAGCGCTATTTCGAGTTTTTATCATTACATTTCTACAGCTATCGAAAAGTATGTGCCTAAAATAAAGAAAAAAACAAACTTTCAGAACCTTGGTTAAATGCAGATCTCAGATACTTGAGAAACCAGAGAAACAGAACTTACAAACTCCTCAAAAGCACTGCGCATGTAAGCGAAGAAATGAGGCTCAAATATGATGAGCTATCGAAAGAATTTTCTTTCAAATCAGAAGTCGCTTACAAGTTTTACACAAACTTAATTGGAGAAAAAATTATCCAGGACCCCAAAACATTTTTTGACTTTGTCAATTTGAAGCGAAAATCAGCCGGTTACCCTTCATCCATGTATAAAGGTAATGTTACCTCTTCCAACCCTCATAAAATATGTAACCTCTTCGCAGATCATTTTAAGGAGGTATTTTGTCCTCCATCTACTCAGTCTGATGTTTTTCCCCCCACTCCGTATTCACAACACAGGGTTGAAAACTTCAGCTTGACGAAAGAAGACATATCAAGTGCAATAAAGGGTTTAGATGCAACCAACGGACCTGGACCAGACCTAATTCCCCTCACGTTATTGGTGCGATGCTTGGACCAACTACTTTTGCCCTTATATATAATATTAAACAAATCACTCTCTATTGGAGTGTTTCCCTCTTATTGGAAAACTTCCCACCTAATACCAATATACAAAAACGGTGAAAAAAAGTTCTGTTGAAAATTATAGAGGCATAGCAATTTTGTCAGCCATCCCAAAACTATTGGGAAAAAATTATATGCGAAAAGCTAACACACCTTGCCAACCCTCGACTAAACGATCAGCAGCACGGGTTTCGAAAAGGTCGATCCACCACCACTAACCTCATGATCATGGTTTCTGACGTTTTAAACAAGATGGAGAAAAGAGACCAAATAGATGCTATTTATACTGATTTCAGTAAAGCCTTCGATCGTGTTAATCATGGCATCTTAATAAATAAATTAGAAAAATTTGGTTTCTGGATCTTTACTTAGTTGGCTATCAACTTATCTCCATGGTAGATCCCAATATGTTAAATTCCAAGGAATCTTGTCGAAGAAAATTGAAGTCTCCTCTAGAGTACCCCAAGGTAGCCACCTTGGTCCTCTTCTCTTCAATATCTTCATATCCGACTTGTCCATAATGTTGAAGGATATTCGAAATCTTATGTATGCGGATGACCTAAAAATGCACTACGTAATTAAATCGCAGGAAGATGTCAACTTTTTTCAGTTAAGCCTCTTAACTCTTAAGACCTGGTGTACCCAAAGCAAACTTTACCTCAATGTAAATAAGTGTAAACTGATAAGTTTTTCCCGTAGAAACCAAGTTACGAATTACAACTATCGCCTCAACAATATCGAACTGAACAGGGTCGATTATATAGTTGATCTTGGAGTGGTCTTGGACAACAAACTGCGTTTTAATCTACACTATGATAAAATTGTATCCAGGGCCAGCAAACAGCTCGGATTTATTAAAAGACGAGCACATGAATTCAAGAATGTATGGGTCACTTCATCCCTGTACTGTGCACCCAATACTCGAATATGGCTGCATTATTTGGAATCCAGCTTTTGAATCCCATAGTGATAGAATCGAATCCATACAAAAGCAATTTGTCCTATTCGCTCTGAGAGAGACTTATAACACCCGCGAATATTGTAGCCTTCCACCGTATGAACACAGACTCAGCCTATTAAATTTGATGCCGCTATCAATAAGAAGAACGGTATTGGATTCATGCTTTACTTTCGATGTTCTGAACGGTGTAACTAATTGCGAATACATCTCTAACAAGATTACCCTCAATGACCCTATAAGACGTACAAGACATACTCGGCTGTTAACTGAATATCAGCATCATACTGCATATGCAAGTAATGAACCCATCAGCCGTTGCCGTAGAGAATTCAATAGTTTATCCGACCACTACTTACCTTCCATGTCTAAATCCTCATTCAAGCGATCTCTATCCAAGTCTCTTTCTCTTCCTAATCAACCCAATCTTTGAGCTTTCTTTCTATTTACTTTCCTTCTCCTCTTTCCTTTTCTACTTCTAAATATGTATAAAATATACTAGTATATAAGTAAGTAGCTTTTACTTTTATTTATTTTATAATTCTTAAAAAACATATTTTTTTTAAGAATTATATTGTGAGCTTAATGCCAAATAATTCATGAAGCAACAGGTTGCTACAACAACAAAGTTCTTTGCAGAACTAAACCAAGCTGACTAGACCATGGTTTCGTCGGACGCTACTCCGACTCATCAGTAGTCTCAGTGGTTCTAGCAGTCCACTAACTTTGACAAGCTAATAAGCGCAATATCAATAAACCAGAACGGAATTATAGAAGCGCTATACTTTGTCAAAGCAATGTTTTTCTACTCTTTTGCTAGTCGCAAAATTTCAAAAAGTTGACTACATTGATTCTGCAAAGCGCAACAACAAAGTGCGATTTTTGTTTACTTCTTTATCACGTATCAATCTAGGTTCCAACATTTTGTTGGTATTAAACCATAGAAGGCGTGAAGAAGGTTTTTTTGAAAGCAGATGTTTTTTATATGCGCAGACATATAATATTACATCATGTTTTCGTAGGTCGTGCTCGCACCAGTTTACATGAGTTATAAAATTGTGGCATTTTTAATAAGTTTATTTATTTTATAATTCTTAAAAAACATATTTTTTTTAAGAATTATATTGTGAAAATAAATAAACTTATTAAAAATGCCACAATTTTATAACTCAGCTTTTACTTTTATTTGTTCTTTTCTTCTTGCCTTTTCTTTTTGACGTGTTCGTAAAATCATGCCATTTAGGTGGGCGGATTACGCCCACATCGAATTGCATATCTTCGAACACCAAAACAAGGAAAGGGAGAGAAAAGTAAATAAAAAAAAAAGCTCAAGCCTGTGTTAGATAACACGGGCTCATAGGTCAGACGTAGAATACGTTAGTCATTAACAGCCTTATTCAATAGATTTCCTTAAACAACCTTTAAACGCTTGTTTAGTTACGCACTGTTTAAGGCTTTACACAGCTTCTATGCAACCTTGCTAACATTGTTATTCATAAACATTTTTTCATTTTTTGCTTATGATTGTAAGGTTTGTGTCTGAACTATAGAAAATCTCTACAAAAATTAAGAATTCCTATGGATTTACAATGGCCGCCGCATAAAAAAATGCTGCAAAGGGCGCATATGGAGCATGTCTTTGATATAAAAAGAAAAGACAAACAAAAATCATGGTTGTATTTACGTAATCCTTAAACGCCAATTTCGGCGTTTAAGTTACGCAGCTCTTAAACAACTACGAAAAATGTTTATAAATAACGTTTTCTTGTTTAAAGCCCGTTTAAAGTTACGCTGCCTCTAAAATGTGTTTATGAATAAGGCTGTAAGACATTGAGGATGTCTTAAAGACGTGGCCAACTGGGTAAGCACAATTTTGTTTCTCTGCTTCGCTTATCAATGTTGTGTATGTACACATCGTTCGCTACTTGGTCATTATACTTCTTCTCTTTCTCACACTGGTTCTGTGATGAACACACAGATAATCGTACTGCTCTTACACATGATGTTATAATACATAAAACACAAAGCATATGAAAATTAATACAAAATTTGAAGGAGTTAAATTTTGATTTACTTATAGAATCAAAAAAATTATATGTAGCAATATGATTATTTAAATACAAATCAAAAGAAGACATATAAAATATGTTACGACCATACTTGAATTTTCTTCAATGCATGCATAAAGTATTTAAAACTTATAATGAAAGTGACAAACATTTTCTCAAAATTTTGTGCTCCAGATTAAAACCCCCTTATAACGTATTCTACGTTAAAAAAATAAAACTTGTTAGAATAAGTAAATTGCCTTACTTGGCCAATAAATAAATAAATAAATAAACTTCAAAACACTTAACTCTAAGACTTTCTCTTAACCTATACCAGCCCAATTGCCCTAATATACCCTTATACCTTACTTTTCATCAAATTTTTCACGTTTTGCGGCATTTTATCCATTACATTGAAGTGATGTCATTGCAATGTATTAAAAAATTGCAGATAATTTGAATACGAATATTACAGCTAGGCAATTTACTAAATTTTAAATTTTTTTTTTTAAAAAACACTTTAACAAAAACAAAAAAAAAAAACCAAAACTCGTTACCGATCTCAAGTATCCCACATTCCACTTTTTCAATGTTTTCTGGGTTCCTGAACTGATAGAATTAAAATTACTGAATAGTCTACTCTATTACTACATACTAAAACGCAACATACACTCTTTGGAACATTTTTGAAACCCTCTCGCTTTGAATCCGGGTTGCTGCGTTTGGCTGTTTCGTTATTTTTGAATTTCAGTCACATCGCTTTCGAATTGAGGCGTTTGGCTGTCGTTGTTTCATTCGTTTTCTTGGCTGTGTTGTAGCAAAATCGCTCAATTTCTGGTTTTTGCAACTATAAAGTGGAAGTGAATAAAAAAAAGGGTACTTGATGCTACTTTTTGAAAAAGCTCAAATATGTAACCAGTGTTGTCAGATAAAATGTGTCTTAAAATTCTCAACAGCTGAAAAAAAAGTAAACCACCAACATTGTTTCCAAGCACAGCAATAAGAAAATATTTTTGCCAATCGGACCAACACAGTCAGCGAAATTCCAGCGACATTTTAAACACACCTCGTATATTCAGTTCTTTATATGCTACGCCTCCTTATGGGCGTTGCAAACAAGAAGCAAGTGTGTAATTATTTGTGAAAGTATTTTGAAAGTCTCTTATTATGGTTCGTGTAGGATCACGTCGTGATTAAAATTCCTCTTTTTGGAAAGCAAGCTGTATCTCTTTCACTCCCGAATTCGCTAAAAGAGATTCGAGAACAGTTATTTAACGATCAGTTGCAATTCATTTTTATAAATGGTGTTGTTGACAACTTTAAATTGGCAACACTATTTTTTGTGACAGCTGATTTGACATTTCTCTGTTGTCTTGGGATTATTTTAGTTTGGCAACTCATCATGAATAGACTCAAGGCGGAGAATTTGGTGAATGATCCGAAGGAAAGATTGCCATTGATCCACAATTTCATTTGAAAATTTTGTTACCTTTGAGAATTCGCACAGGCCTTTTCGTAACACCATTCCTTTAGAAAAACTCACCGTTTGGGCCGCTTTATGGGCCGGTAGAATTATTGGTCCATATTTCTTCAAAAATAATAGGACTGCGCCACGTGCCACACAGGCCGCCATACAATTAATTTACTGAAAGAACCATTTGACAAACGATTAATTAAACAAGATGGACCTTTGAACTGGCCTACTGATTTGTGAAATTTGACGTCATTTGATTATTTTCTTTGGGGATATATAATCTACCCCGATAAACCAGAAACAATTCACCACTTCGAAGCGTACAATCGAAGCGATTTTGCCGAAATCAGCCTGATCTACTGCGAAGGTGTGTGGAAATTGGACCTCCAGATTGCGCTGTGTACGCGCCAGCCCAAAATCATATGCAAACATTAATGTTTAAAAAAATTATCTCTAAAATAAAGTTTATTTCATGAGTTTTTAAAATATATTCCTGTTTTTTATTTCTATTAAAAACCAACCACCCTTTTAATAGTACCGGATCATAATTTTTATTCATGTTTTGTATCTTAGAATTTATACAATATTCAATTTTATAACAAGAGACTCGAGTGCAAATCCTCTTTTAGCCCGTCAAAGTTGTAGCCAGTCAAGTTGTTTAGCCAGTCAAAGCATATGAAAAACCATTTCTAAATTATTAGCACTTTTGCTTTAATTTTTTTGGCAGAAATAAAAATTTTTGATAATTTGGTTTTTTCCATGTCACATATTAAAGACTTCATGGGGAGAAATAATATTCTTATATTAGGCAAATATTTTGCTTGATCTAAGAAAATGTAAAATGAAGCCCGATTTGCTTAAATCAAGCACAAAAAACTAAAATAAAGAAAAATAAACTTATAATAACCGTTTATTTCTAAAATTGATTAAAGTAAATAGTTGTTTCAAACAAGAATAACACTTTAATACCTACTTTATTCTTGAACTTGAAACAAGACTTGAATCAAGAAAATATGTTCTTAATTTAAGCAATCGCAGAGAAATATTTTAGTTTTCAGCAAGATGTTTACTTGCATCAAGCAAATTTTTCTCACTTCAACTTATATTGGTATGCCTATAATTCACAACATGTTTACATTAACATAAGTTTAAGATGGTGCATATTGACGAACTATGGCATGGTTCGAAGTAGGGATGGGCAATTGTCACATAAGTCGACTTCGACTTTTTTCAGCGTTAAAAATGTAAAAGTCGACTCACCGACTTTTCGACTTTTTTTCGACTTTTTTCAAATTACCTTTCTATCGCTATTGTTCGGAAGCTAAGAAGCAAATGTTTCAATATGAAAATGTGTATTATTGTTAAAAAAAAAGACAAAAACAAGGTACTTCATAAATAAAATACAAAAAAACAAAACAAAATATATCAATTTTAGTTCTTAAATATAAAATATCGCATGCTTACGACAAGAGGGTTACAACTCAAAATTTACAAATTTTCAGGAGAAGGAAAAAAGTGCTTTATTAAATGTAAACCAAATATTTTAATAGAAATAGTAACATGTAAATGGAATTATTTTGAGCATGGTCCTCCTCTTGGTATAATAATACAAGGTAGCATTGACAACTGCTTATTTTCTCTTCTACAAGAAAACATATCCTGTCAAAAACAGCTTTTTGTGGAAATGCATCTGCAGCTGCTGTGGTTGTTGTTTTTTTTCACTTCAACGTTTTCAACATTGTTTGTGTTTTCAAAGACCGATTGTGAGCGCTCTCTTTTTGAGTATATTTTTTGACAGGAGATGGTTTCCCAAGCAACTGTCAATGCTACCTTGTATTATTATACCATGGTCCTCCTTGATAATGACTTACTATTTACTTACCAATACAAAAGAGTGAATGAGACAAATGCTATGGCTGTGCCAATCACTATTTTACATTTATGGAAACAAGAGTTGCCAGTACAACTTTATTTCTTTTTAAGCAGCGAATTCGCTTATTTGATTAGAGAAGAGAAGTTTTCAGAATAAGAGCATGTGAAGTCAGTAGCGTAAGGATTTTGTTTCGCTTAAAAAGAAAAAGTCGTAAGCAAAAGTCAACTATCGACTTTTTTGCATATTAAAAAGTCGATTGCAAAAAGTGGAAAACTTTCAAGCAAAAGTCGATTTTCGACTAATTTCGACTTCGACTTGCACATCCCTAGTTCGAAGGAGCACTGGCTTATCTGTTACTTGAATTGGAAACATGTAAGCAATATATTTAGTATTAGTGTCCGACCGAATATTCGGCTTCGGTATTCGGCATATTCGGCTGATTTTTTAACTTTCGGCTTCGGCCTAAATAGCCGAATATTTTGGCCGAATATTTTTACATTGTAATAACTAAAAATATTTTTATAATTCTTTAGGAAAATTTCAGTATAATTCGATGAATTCCGTTCGAAATTCCATACTTGAAACACTTGTTGGTTTTGTTTTTCTCTTTCTTCTGTTCTTCCATAAATTGGTTTTCGCTCGTTGAAAACTTTATTCAAATGATAAATGCAGTGAGTCCGACCCATGATACAATTACAAGGTAAGCTCATTTTAAGATGGCTGCTCAAATGAGCAATTTCGCAACAACAAGGCTGTAGAAGCTATAAACGTCAAACGAAAAAAGCAACAACAACAATTAGAAAAACTAAAAATGAACACCTGATTTTGACAACTAGCTCACCCTGCTCTCCAATGTGACCCTACCTTGTATTCATGTATCATGGTCCGACCGACATGGGTTGATAAGATCGTACACGTTGAACGAACTGGCAGAAAACTCAAACATTTTTGATAATTACCCGACCGTCTCATTTCTTTTCGATTGATCATACATAATATCAAAAAAAAAACCGAGTTACGCTAGAAATTTCTGCGAGATTTCAGTCAGTATTGAATTTCTGTAGCTTTTCTCGACTAGATCGAAAATCGATTTAACCATTAAATGCACAAGGCCCCCGATTTTTACCAAAAAAAATATATTTTATGTAAAATTGAGTAAAAATAAAAACTGTGTTTTTGGTTTTGTTAATTTTTTTTTTGTTTTTTTAAAGTTATTTTAAAAAAAAGTGGTTGTATCTTTAAAGATACAGTCTGCATTTACTCAGATCTAAAATCTCTATTAAAATATATCAAAATAAAAGAAATCTGTGATGAAATTTTAATAAATTTATTTATTTTAAAAAGTAAAAATTATCAAAAGCATGCATGGAGTGCACACTGTATCTTTAAAGATACATCCAACTAAAGTGACCAAGTGATCGATATTTTTTCGAACCACTTAAAATCTCTAAAGAACGTGTTTTCAAAAAGCAATCAGTATTTTTTCCTAATCAAAATTATTCATCTTTTCCCAGAAACTGTTAGAAATCGTGCTTATTAAATAAAAAAAATTGTTTTTTGACTTTGTACATACTTTTTTAAAAAGCATGACAAATAGAAATAACAACTATTTTTTTTTAAAGACTTATAATATTCTAAATAATATAGAACCGATTTGAAAAAAATTAAATCAAAAATATAGCCGTAGGAATTTTTTGAATGGTTGTATCTTTAAAGATACACGGAGAGTTTAGCGTTAAGTATCTTCTGTCATCTGACGTTACTAAATCAATTTCAGAAATATTATAATTCAGCAAAATGACATGAAAGAAATTTAATATCTATAATGCAAATATCTTGAATGCAAAAAAAAATATTCTTGAGTTTTAAGCAAATGTTTCTTAAATTAAATTTTTTTTTCTTAATATCATGTGTTTTAAATTTGCTCAATTCTAACAAAAGAATGCTTGAGTTCAGAAATTTATGCTTGAGTGTAAACTGATAGCCTATTTGCTAGATTCAAGCATATAATGATTGAGTTTTTCTCTCCTTATTTTAATCATCAATGTATGACATGAGAAAAACCAATATTACTTTTTAAAGTTGATTAGAAATATTCTAATCAGCACAAAATTATTAAAATTTGGTTTGTTTTTAATTTTGAAATTAAATCCAGATGATTTTCAGCGCGATAAGCAAACTAAAATTGAAACGCTGAACTCATTTATCGTGTGTAAAAATAAAAAAAAAACTGTATTGAAATTAATTTTCAGATTGTTTAGTTTGGAGAAGAATATGTCGTTTATAGTTGATTTATTGGTGTAGTAAAAAAAATCCATTATTTTTCCACTAGATGGCTTTAGTAATCTGTAACTCGCTTGGTATAGGTGCGATCAAGTAACGCTAGATGGCGTTAGAAAGATAAGATTTCGTAATTAAAAAAACTTCTCAGACAGTTTTGTTTGAGCGCGCTTCAACGATGGACACCAGCAAAGAGAAAATACGCCATATTTTACATTTTTTCTTCGATAAAGACGAAAACGCAAGGCAGGTGGTTGAAAATGTGAATAGTATTTATGGTTCTGGTACTCTAACAGTCAATCACGCGAAAATTTGGTTGAGTCGATTCCGTTCCAGTAATTTATATGTCAAAGATGCACCTTGCTCTGGAAGGCCAATTGTCGAAAATATCATGGAAATCGTCGAGTCCAACCGTTTTGTAAGCTCAGTTTCGATTTTCCAGGAGCTAAACATTGCACAAAAAACCGTTTGGAACCACTTGAATTAGGCTGAATACAAAAAGAAGCTCGATGTATGGGTATCACACGAGCTAACGCAAAAAACCTCATGGGCTGAATTTTCATCTGCGAATCGCTGCTGAATCGCAACAATACGACCCATTTCTGAAACGGATGGTGACTGGTGATGAAAAGTTGGTCATTTACGAAAACGTCAAGCGAAAAGCGTCGTGGTCGAATCGCGGTTAGTCGGAGAAAACGGTGGCCAAGGCCGGATTGACGGCCAGGAAGGTTTTGCTGTGTATTTGGTGGGATTGGCAGGGAGTCATCTACTGTGAGCTGCTCCCTTACGGACAAATTTTTAATTTGGACCTGTACTGTCAACAATTGGTCCGTCTGAAGGAAGCAAACGCCAGCTTTGGCTAATAGGAGAGAAATTGTGTTCCAATAGGACAACGCCAGGCCACACACATCGATAGTGACTCGCCAGAAGTTAAGTTAGGAGGTTCTTATCCACCTTATAGTCCAGACCTGGCACCAAGTGATTACCACCTGTTCCTGTCTATGGCGAATAAGTTTGCTGGTGAGAACTTCGCCTCAGGGGAAGCATGTGAAAATCGGCTCTCCCAGTTCTTTGTCAATAGGGACGAGGGTTTCCATGAGGGGGGCATAATGAAATTACCTTCAAAATGGCAACAAGTTGTCGATGAAAACAGTGCATATTTGACTTAAACCGGATCATTATAAATATGATAAATAGAGCCTTCAATTTCATGCCAGAATAATGGATTTCTTCTTACTTTCTTCTCATTCTTCGTACACCTGTATATTTGAAATTATAAACCAAAGCCTCTATATTTTTATGTTAAAAAAAAATATACCACTCCCCCTACGAAAATCTTGGCTACGGCACTGAAAACAATATACACAACATATGAATGCATACCTGTGGTGCGGTATAGCTCACCACTGCATTGTATAGTCCTGCCGAAGACTTCACTTCCAACATTTTGAATAACTAATTGAATAGCTTTGTGAGAGAAAACGAAAAACTGCAAAGTGATCAACTGTGGCATGATGACGATGAAGATATTGATGGCTACAATGACGTGCACATTCATGTAGAAAAGTTGGTGGTAGAGTGGGCTTGGCTGTGATGGAGCAGCTGTTGCTCTTGCATAGCAAAGTATTTTCAACTGAATTGCTTCTGATATTGTTGCATCAAGCAAGATATTATGACTTGTATTTTCTTGTTGTTCATTTATGTGGGAAGTTATAGTATTTTAATTGGTTTATTTTTCTGCTTGATTGAATGAATGTTTATGTTTAAGTTTGAGTAAAATTTAATAATTTTCAGTATTTTGTGAAAATACTATTAAAATATCTAGAATTACACTTAAATCCATGCAAGGTAGTTTAAATGGTAACTTAAAAAAGTATGATGTTTATCAAAAATAAGTCTACGAAGAATGGATATGTTTCAAAATAGTCACTTTTGACTAACAAAGTATGGCAAATGTATAATAGATACAACTACTAGGAAATGATTAGTTATGTGGAATCAAATCATCAGAAGAAACCAAATGCAAATCCATTAGTTCATTAGAGTGCAGCCTGAGAATAATTTAATCAGAGTTGAATTAAAAAGTTGCCATTTTAAAGAAGAATCGCAAAATCAAGTTGCACTAGTCGCTTAAGCTATAAATCATTAAAAAATACTCCTTCTGTTCTATATATATTTTATATACGTAGGAAATTTGAGAAGTCAGTGATTTTTTAGACAGATGTAATGCTCATCTCTGAGACACACTTTACTCAGAAATACAATCTCAATATATCAGGATATTACCTCTATGATACAAAGCACCCAAGTGGAAAAGCTCGAGGTGGATCTGCAATCCTGATAAAAACCAGAATTAAACACTACTCTGTTGAATGTTTCCACACTGAAGCAGCAAGTATATATCTCGATGAGTATAAAAGGTCTGATAATAACAGCAATATACTGTCCACCCAGAAATAAAATTTCTGAACAACAATTTCAGAACTTTGTTTATTACTCTACGTTAATAGTTCATTGTAGCAGGAGACTTTAAAGTCAAACACATCAATTGGGGCTCCCGTATAATAACACCTTAAGGTAGATCAGTGGCGTCCGTGGTGTAGTTGGTTAAAGTGCGTGGCCGCTATGTCAACGAGCCTGGAGCCCAGCAGCGACAGAAAATTATTTGAATTAAAATAATTTTTCTGTACGACAGCCACCTCTCTGCAGACAATGGCAAACCTCAGAGAGTAATCAAAATGCCATGTAAAGCTTCTTGAGAACGAGAACATATTCCGTTCATCGCCGTTCGGAGTCGGCGTTAAACATGTAGGCCCGGTTCTCGGTCAATTGTGTACAAACTTAATAACACGCACAACACAATTGATCATAAGAAGCTAGGTCAAAGTCCTTTCAAGGGCTGAAATGGCGAAATGTTCCGGATGTGATTGTAGTCGGAGTGATGAAATCACTTAAAAGATCACAACTTTTCACAGAAGCAACAACAGAGCTATCGTCTGATCACACACCCATTAGAGTTATTATCAACTATAGCCAATGAGTTGAGCATAACCCTCCCAAAACGCTCACAAATAAACACACGATCTGGCTACAATTTAAAAAATTCCTTATTGCACATATTTACTTCAATGTGACTCTAAAGAGTAAAGAAGAGGTAAATTGCGACGCATAGAGGTAATAATTTTACTCAACTACTAACACAGTTGGCCGCTATCTCTTGTCTTTTCTCTAAATAGCTCAAACCAACTAAATGCCCGTAAACCCGATGATATTGACAATCTGCTAAAAGAGAAAAAGCAAATTCGACTTGAACGGCAAATCACAGATCTCCACAACTGAAGAAAATACTAAGATTACAAACGATCTTAAGTCAAAATCAAAAGCTCAAATAAAAAAAAAGAGTTGGCTGTGTCGTGGACACACCCGTAGGTTTAGACGTGACGAAGTATTGTTGTTATTGTTGATGTTGATGTTGCTGTTGATGTTGATGTTGATGTTGACGCTGGTGTTGATGTTGATGTTGTTGATGTTGATGTTGATGTTGATGTTGATGTTAATGTTAATGTTAATGTTGATGTTGATGTTGATGTTGATGTTGATGTTGATGTTGATGTTGATGTTGATCTTGATCTTGATGTTGATGTTGATGTTGATTTTGATGTTGATGTTGATGTTGATGATGGATGATGATGTTGATGTTGATGTTGATGTTGATGTTGATGTTGATGTTGATGTTGATGTTGATGTTGATGTTAATGTTGATGTTGATGTTGATGTTGATGTTGATGTTGATGTTGATGTTGATGTTGATGATGATGATGATGTTGATGTTGATGTTGATGTTGATGTTGATGTTGATGTTGATGTTGATGTTGATGTTGATGTTGATGTTGATGTTGATGTTGATGTTGATGTTGATGTTGATGTTGATGTTGATGTTGATGTTGATGTTGATGTTGATGTTGATGTTGATGTTGATGTTGATGTTGATGTTGATGTTGATGTTGATGTTGATGTTGATGTTGATGTTGATGTTGATGTTGATGTTGATGTTGATGTTGATGTTGATGTTGATGTTGATGCTGATGTTGATGTTGATGTTGATGTTGATGTTGATGTTGATGTTGATGTTGATGTTGATGTTGATGTTGATGTTGTTGATGTTGTTGATGTTGTTGATGTTGATGTTGATGTTGATGTTGATGTTGATGTTGATGTTGATGTTGATGTTGATGTTGATGTTGATGTTGATGTTGATGTTGATGTTGATGTTGATGTTGATGTTGATGCTGATGTTGATGTTGATGTTGATGTTGATGTTGATGTTGATGTTGATGTTGATGTTGATGTTGATGTTGGTGTTGGTGTTGGTATTAGTATTGGTGTTGGTGTTGGTGTTGGAGTTGGTGTTGGAGTTGGTGTTGGAGTTGGAGTTGTTGTTGGATTTGGAGTTGTTGCTTTTCTTTTAGCTTTTTTTTTTTGCTTCCCCATTGGTTGTGCTCTAATTTCAATTAATCCAGCAAAAGTGATTCATATGCGTCACATTAGGTGGTTCCCTGAGAGTCTTTGACAAGCCGTCAATTTTTATACCCCTACGTTTAAAAAACGTAAACGGGGTATATTAATTTTGTCACTCCGTTTGTAACGCCCATAAGGAGGCGTGGCAGGTATATAAAAGTATATATATTCTTGATCAGCATCACCACCTGAGTCGATTTAGCCATGTCCGTCTGTCCGTCTGTCTGTGATCACGATTACAGCCGTAATTTTCAAGCTATCATCACGAAATTCGATATTTCAGCGTTTATCTAAAAAATAAAGGTAAAATTCGAAAATGAGCCAAATCGGATGAAAACCACGCCTACCTCCCATACAAAGTGCCTTTATCAAAACGGTAAAATCTCTTAGAATTCCACAAAAACTAATATATGGGCTTTAAATTTTGCATGTAAACTTTGTTATTTAATATACTGAGTATGAAATTCAATTAAATCGAGTGAAAACCACCCCCACCTCCCATACAAAGTGACTTCATTAAAAAAGTGACCTCATAAAAAAATTTTCTGTCAAAACTATGACGAAAATGGTTTTACAAATAAACATTTTATGGAGTGCTTAAGACTTTGGATATATTTTGGTTCGGACGTGGGGGTATTTTAACTTCGGCCTAGTCGAAGATCATTTCTTACTAGTTTTTTTTATTTTTGTCATATGCCCGAATACCTCACCTTCGTTTTCGTTCCTTAAAATTTACCGTTGCACCAGTAGTCACAGAGTTAAAAATCCGTGCAACGTTTTTTCATGGCTGTAGATTTTTTACTGCATTATGTGATTGCATGACTGAAATCATGACAAGAATTTTTTTTGTAATTTCGTTGTGAAGCGTAATAACACATCCATGCTGTCGTAAAACAAAACTTACCGTAGCACTCTTCCTGAGTGAGTACTAATTCCTTGTAACGATGTACATTTCTGTTACATAAGCTGCTATATTCACGACCTGACGACGCGTTCTTTTTTTTTTATTTTTGTCGTAATGCAGGGCTGGGCATTCTAACACAGCCACATTTTATTTTGTCTTGTTAGTATTATTGCGCTCTCGAATCGCGCACACTGAGCGAAATAGTTGCCACAATTATTTAGATTTGTAAGTTTTTATTTTTTACTTTGTGTTTTTATTTTTAGTCATCGGTATTCTTCATTATTTCTTCTATGAAATTAATTAATACAAGTAATATGAATGAATAATGCAACGAATTCTAAAAGGTAATATGGATGAATTATATAAAACCTTAATATATACGAATAATTATCTTAATATTCTAAAATATTAATATACACCTATAATTAAAGTTAATAATAAAAAAATAAGTAAATAATATCAAAAAATTAATTATTAAAAAATTAATAGAAGAATATGAATGAACAATACAAAGAACCATAACAGGCAATATGTATGTATGAATTATATGAAACCTTATTATATGCGAATAATATGAAATTCTCTAAAATAAAGAAATATATGCATAACTTTTATGAATCTATAAATCAAAAGGTTGGTTTTTAAGAGTGTACATAAAATAAGCAGCGCAAAGCGACATAGATCATCACAGCATCATCGTCTGCCAACGAATGAATTATATTCTCTTCTGTTGTGAGCTTTGTGCACATGTGAAAAGTTACGCTCACAGAGAGCTCAGTGAGCTATGGAGTGCCCTGCGCTATCGTAAAGCCATGTATAAAACCATCAATTTCCTTTCTAAGCTTTTATTGTAGATTATATACTCATTGAGTAAAAATTCAATGCAACGCCGCTGCATGAATGTTGCGTTATCGATCTTTGAGCGGCTCTTTCAGCGTCCCCATGATGACAGAAATTTTTTGTCTAATTTTGTAGTGAGGGCTTACAGTAGGCCTTTATTGGCGTATCACATTTTTAATCCTGGCGCTAATACTCAGCGAGTAATAATTCCATGTAACAATTTTTCAGTTGTGTTGCTTAAGTAGATCCCATCGCGTACCGATGACGTTTTGAATTTTTGTTTTGTTTTTATAAAAGTCAAAGAATTATCCTTTACGGTCGTATCATTTTTTTAGTCATAGCTCTTATATTCAGCGAGTAACAATTCAATGCAACAACGATGAATTTTGAGCGGTAAAACGTAACTTCGTCACGTCGAAACTATGCGACATAGCAAACAGAAACATTAAATTTTGGGTTTATGTTTCATGTTAATGTGTACATAAATAAATGTCTCTCCCAGTGAGAATCGAACAGACCACATTTAACCTTCATCGGTCCCTAATTTCTAGAAACGAATAAGTTCCTTGTCTGTAAATTTTACACACTTTTTCAAGAGCCATATTTTAATCGATAAATGAAATTAATGCGATCTAGTCGTTAAAAATTATTTATTATTCATTATTTTATTTATTTAAAAAAAAAGATTTTTAAAAAACCAGCCAAAAACCTAGCACGGTCGATTTGCTGAAATTATATTAAAAAAATAACAGCTTGAAGTTGAAAAGTGTGTGTAAAATTTACACAAGGGACCGATTAAGGTTAAACAGAGGTTTAAATCAACATTCTTCAATCAGTACTTTAAGCACACCAAAGGCTCAAAGTGTGAAAGAAACACCAACACCTTAAGCCTTTTGTTATATTTTCCCGTACTATTCCGCAATAATATATTTTTTAGTACTTATCTACCCATGTAGTGCCGATGTAGTGACGAGAACCGACAAAACACGCGTTCGAATGTTATTTCTGTCTGACAACTCATATATTTGGAAGAGGCAATGGTGTTAAAAAAAAGAAGAATACCATATTGTATCCAAATATACCATCGACTACTCATCCTCTGCCCCACAGCAATCTTCAGCCGATTCCCAAGCGTCCTAACATTGGCGACGATGAAGCGACACATATTTCCCCATCAATTTCCAAAGGATCTAGTACATCATCACAGCTACATAAGATGACTCAAGGTGAATTAAATGATCTTGTACGGGACTTAGAATTGCCAATAAACAAAGGAGAACTTCTAGGCTCGAGACGGCAACAATGGAACTATTAAGGAAGTGGTCTGACTGTAACATGTATCCGTACTAGACAAAAAGAATTCACGTAATATTGTGAAATGGCAGATAGTTTAGTTTATTGTAAAGATATCATTGGTTTGATGGGAGCTCTTAACATCTCATATAGACAGAACGATTGAAGAACTTTTATAGATGGCTCTAAATTAAGTTTAAAAGCGGTTTTGTTACATAACCGAAATATTTTACCTTCGATTCCTATTGGCCATGCAGTTCATATGAAAGAGTCTTATGAAAATATGAAAACCATTTTGCTGCGGATCAAGTATGAAGAACACCAATGGCAAATCTGTGGAGATTTAAAAGTCGTAGCTTTGCTGCTTGGGCTACAATTAGGCTACACGAAATTTTGTTCTTTTATTTGCGAACGGGACAGTCGATATAGAGAAGAGTACTATAAAATAAAGGTGTGGCTTCATCGTCAGTCATTTCAACCTCGAAAAAAAAAATGTTACAAATAACCCTTTAGTTGATCTACAAACAGTGTTACTTCCACCATTGCACATAAAACTGGCGCTCATGAAAAATTTCGTCAAAGTAATAAACAAAAATGGGACTGCTTTTGTATAACTTTGCCAGAAATTTTCCAGATTAAGTGAAGCTAAAATCAAGGAAGGTATATTCATCGGTCCTGCAATAAGAAATTTATTTAAAGATGATTACTTTGACTCTGTTCTGGAAGGTGAGAAAAAAAAAGTCTGGCATGATTTTCGCCTTGTCGCAAATAACTTCTTGGGAAATAAGAGGAGCGACAACTTTGTTGTTCTTATCGAAAGCATGTTATAGTCATACCAAAAACTGCGTTGTAGTATGTCATTCAAAATTTACTTCCTTCATTCACATTTGGACTTCTTTCCGGACAATTGTGGCGCTTTTAGCGATGAACATGGTGAGCGTTTCTATCAGGACATCGCTTTCATGGAGAAACGATATCAGGGCAAGTGGAACAATTCAATGTCAGCGGATTATTGCTGGACTGTTTGTCGCAACACTACAGAAGCAGAATATAGGACGGCAGCGAAAAAACCATGTCGGAATTCTGATAATGAAAAGAAGAACGGTATGATTTCTGTGAATTTTTGGGAAAAACTTGTATTCCTGTTTTTTTTTTAATAAAAGGAAACTAATTTTGAAATATACATAATTATTATTTTTGTGTTCATCATGTCAAAATTAATAAAATAAGCTACTTTATCTGAAGAATACTTTTATGCAGTCAAAATTTATCGATCAGTGTTATTGATGATTTAAAAAAAAAAAAATAACTTGGCCGCGGAAAACCTTAGCGACTACTTCATATTTTGGCCAGCTTTTGGTATTATATACACGGTAGTGCGTTGGGTCGAGATTTCATCAGTACATGCATGCAAAAAACATCCCTTCAATGAATTTGCAACGATAATCGAATATATTCTGTGTTTCCCTGGCTTGTCAGCTTGTCGGCCAAGCGAGTTTTCGTGAAAGCTACAAAAATCTGAAAGCAGAAATCATTCCAGCTTCAAGTTTCCGTTCTAAACATTTGACTTGCAACGTGGAATGAACTTGTATTGATTTCTCCATGTTTTAAAAAACTCGTCAAGACTTATTGCGGAAAATGTCCGCTCAGAATAAGTATCCAGATTAAGTGAAACTAAAATCAAGGAAGGTATATTCATCGGTCCTCGAATAAATGACAAGGTTGAAAACTTTATCGTTATTTACCATAATTTGAGTTTAGTTTAGTTGGACCACATTCTGACCCAAATTTCTTGACAATGATAACCACAGGTTTTAAAAGGAAATAATCCGTGTGGTAAAAGTAATCCCAGTGCCTACAGTTATGCAGACAAATTATAAAAAAAAAATTGATGGCTTGATTCCACCGAATATAAAAGTTTAATTACAAACAGTTTCATGTGTAAGAAAAAGAAAAAAAAAAAAAAAAAAAATACAAATAAAATTGCCAAAGTTGGTGGCAACTCTTAACTTTTTATCAAAATTCTAAACTTTGCAAAAAGCTGTAAAAAAAGACAAAACGCAGCACGTTCTGGATTAAAATTGATGAGTGTGTGTCATTTAATATGAGCGAGAGTGGATGTTTGTGTGTGAGTGTGGGATTTTGAACGGTTGTGTGCGTGAATGCGTGGAAATGCATATGTGATTGATAATTGCACATTTATGCATATGTGTGGGCGTTAGCCATGATTTGCAATGCAAATATTTTGCAATTGGAAATAAATGGCATTCGTTGGCATCAAATGTACAAGAAAAGCCGATTGCCACAGCTACATACATATGCGTTGCGCTAAATGAGTTGAATGTGAGTGTGGGCCATTTGCTAAATGTAACTGAATTATTCACAAGTCCACACGTTGTAAATATTTTGCCGCAGTCTTTTCAGTTTATATTAGAAAGGCATTTTTGTCAAATGAGAGTTTGACGGTTTGAACATTGCATTGCATGAACATACCCTGTAGAAAAATGGATAAAATTTTAAATAGTTCTAAGCTAGATGAAAAAAAATTAGTATAACTACTTCCGCTACAGTATCCTTTTACATTGTTTAAACTGTTACTTTTTGTAGGTTGATGTCATACGATAAAAAAATTGTTCACTCAAGCATTTTTCCCAATAATCTGAACTAGTTCAATTGTGAATAGTTCGAATCTTGTGATTTTGTTGCGGTTAAATATTGCTTATCAGCAGGGAATCGAGCGCTCCATGAGCGCATCTGATGCGCTTCAAAAAACCAGTTCAGCGCCCCATTCTTCTTGCGTATAGGGCATTTTTTCACATAGGCACAGAAAAAAACTTGTTTTTTGGTGAAAATACCAAAATATGTAACTAAAACATGTACATATTTTTAAAATCTGCGCTTTAAAATGTTTGGCAATTCGCTTTGTTCTCTCGTTGTCCCGTTATTTTGGCCACTTTATTTCTTAATAAAATACGGAAGACTTGATCGTCAACTCAGAATGTATGTAAACTGAAGCGTCAAGTTTAAAAAGGAATGCCAAAAATTGACTGCCAAGACTCGACGAAGAGAAACCGAGACAAAAGAAAAAAAAAACAATGACAGCAACAATAATAGCAACAGCGCTGCTATATAAATAAACTTTTAAAAGGAGTGAAAATTAGTAGTAGCAGCTTCAAATGATACTTATGTTTTTGTAGTAACATACAATTTAGTTTATCTATTTGATTCATAAAACTAAAATAGAAAGCATAGTTTTAATCGTAAAAACTTGAAAAACTGGATAAAATAATACAAAACTTTATTTTTTTAGGGAAAAACTTGAAAACTTTCTACCCTCTCAAAAAACTGGCAAAACAAGTTTTATCTGCACACATGGCAACACTGTGTTCACGTAGTACCACGCGTGGTGAGACTCGAAAGCTTTACTCGAGAATCGAAACACGTACACGATCGAATGCACGAAGTTTTCTCAATCAGTTGGCGCTGAAACTTCAAGCATGAAAATTCATGCCGATTGATCGTGTGTTTTGCACTGCACGTAATGTTTGAGGCATATTAAAATGCGTAATTTGCAGAATTATAATAATAGTAATGATAATGATAGTGACAATGATAATGAAAGTGATAATGATATTGATACTGATAATGATAATGATGATGACAATGATAATTATAACACAATTCTTTGATTCAAAATTTTTGTCAGTGCAGAGGGCGAGAGAGCTACAAACACAAGCACAAAAGTCGATAATTGCAGTAGTATGTGTGTGAACACCACTGGTGTAAACTGATGGCCTATTGCTTGACTCAAGCATAGAATGTTTGTTTTTTTCTCTCCGTGTATTTTATTCCGTATAAGCTTAGCTTCAGAATATTTTTGCAGAGGTTTTATTAATATTCCAGACAAAGATTACAAAACAAGATTACGCGTTCCATAAATGAGAGAGAGAGAGAGAGAGAGAGAGAGAGAGAGAGAGAGAGAGAGAGAGAGAGAGAGAGAGAGAGAGAGAGAGAGAGAGAGAGAGAGAGAGAGAGAGAGAGAGAGAGAGAGAGAGAGAGAGAGAGAGAGAGAGAGAGAGAGAGGAGAGAGAGAGCATGACGTCATCCAGCGCTATTGTCAGACTTTGGGATCATTTAACTTTGGGGCCCACGACTAAATATTTTTTTTCTTATTTTTATAATATATATATTAGAGCATCTATATGTGCAAAGGTGTTTTTGTTTTTGTTTTTGCTTAAAAAATAAGATCTGCATCAAAAGACGGGTATCGTTAGTGGAAAATAGCCAGCCGGTTTTCATTTAAAGCACCAAAAACGGGCTTAAAATTGCTTAAAAAAAGCTCAAACAATTTTTGCTCTGTAACTTTCTTAAAAAAAGTTAACGGTTTTATTTTTTTTTTTCTTTCGACGTACAATTAAACAGGTAAGACTGTCCGTGCAATTTTTTGTATGTAGGTGCGATATTTAATGGTGTTTTTGAACATCAAACTCAATTTTTTTTTAATTTTTATGTTCTATTTTTTTTTAAAAAAATTCCCAAAAATCAGAAAAAAATCTGCGAACTGATATAACTATATCAACATGAAGGGAATTTATTGAGGTTTAAGAAATTTATTCCTTTTCATTATTTTTTTTTTGCGTTCCATCCATAAACTGACGTCTTAAAGGCAAACAAATGATTTTTATTTTTACTTCATTCAATGGAATTCTTTCAAATTTAAGGTATTAAAAAAAATTATTTTTTTTAATACCTGCGTTGACCACCATCGGGCACCGAATCGAATATTTTTTTCGCTGGAGCGTCGTTTTCCATTCGCTCAACATGAACTAGCCAGCGGAGCCGCTCGATTTTAATGCGCTTAACTATGTCGATGTCAGCGTACAGCTCATACAGCTCGTGGTTCCATCGAATTCGGTACTCGCCATTGACGCAGATTGGACCAAAGATTTTACGAAGGATCTTTCTCTCGAAGGCTCACAAAGTCTTTTCATCAGAACTGCTCAACGTCCAGGTTTGTGCTGCATATAATAGGACGGGCATGATTAGTGACTTATAGAGCGTGAGTTTTGTTCATCGAGAGAGGGCTCTGCTTCTCAATTGCCTACTTAGCCCAAAGTAACACCTGTTGGCAAGAGTTATCCTTCGTTTTATCTCAATACTGACATCGTTGAAAGAGTTTATGCTGGATCCCAGGTAGACGAAGTCCTTAACAACCTCGAAGGAGATGTTGTCAACAGTGACGTGGTTTCCAAGACGCTGGGACTGTTTATTTGTTGACACTAGGTATTTCGTCTTATCTGCGTTCACTGCAAGACCCATTCGACTCGACTCTTTCGCTAATCTGGAGAATGCTGCACTGATTTCGCGCGTATTATGGCCAATGATATCCATATTATCAGCATACGCCAGCAGCATAATACTTTTGTAGAATATCGTGCCACTGCGTCTCAAAACATCAGCTCGGATGATCTTCTCCATCATTAGGTTGAAAAAGTCGCACGATAAGAAATCACCTTGTCTGAAACCTCGTATGGTATCGAATGGAGGAGTGAGATCTTTCTCGATCTTAACTGTGCTTCTGCTGTTGCTCAGTGTCATTCTGCAAAGACGTATGAGCTTTGCAGGAATACCAAATTCAGACATGGTGGAGTAAAGATGATTCCTTATTGGACTGTCGAAGGCGGCTTTGTAATCGACAAAAATATGGTGTGTGTCGATTTGTTTTTCTAGGGTCTTCTCCAAGATTTGTCGTAGCGTAAATATCTAGTCTATGGTGGATTTGCCAGGTCTGAAGCCACACTGATAAGGTCCAATCAGCTGGTTTACGATGGGCTTCAGTCTTTCACATAGTACGCTCGACAGGACCTTATATGCGATATTAAGAAGGCTTATCCTAAATTGTGGGATTGCCTTTCTTGTGGATTGGGCAGAGCACACTGAGGTTCCAATCATTTGGAATGTATTCTTCCGACCATATTCTGCATAGAAGCTCTTGAATGTATTTAAGTAGAGCTTCGCCTCCATTCTTGAAGAGCTCAGCAGGTAAGCCATCGGCTCCTGCGGTTTTGTTGTTTTTAAGACGAGCTATAGCTTTCAAGGCTTCACTATGGTCGGGCAGCGGAACTTCAACGCTGTCGTCCACAATTGGGGATTCCGGTATATCATCTCTATTGGCGGGATTGTTGTCGTCGTCACCATTCAGAAGCCTAGAGAAGTGTTCCCTCCACATCATCAGTGTACTCTGGATATCTGTCACTAGATTCCCATTTTCATCCTTGCAGGAAGAGGCCCTGGTCTTAAAACCATCGGCCAGGCGTCTTATTTTTTCGAAAAATTTTCGGACCTCATTCCTGTCACCATGCATCTCATTTTTCTCGCACTCACGCATTTCCGCTTCCCTTTTCTTTCGCCTGAAAATGCGTCTCTCTTCCCTCCTCTTCTCTTTGTATCGCTCCTTAGCAGCACGCGTTACAACCGACTGGATGGTGGCTTTGTAGGCGGCATCTTTTTCTGCAGTGGCGTCGCGACACTCTTGGTCGTGCCACTGGTTTCGGCGAGGGCGGTGATAGCCAATCACCTCTTCGGCAGCCGTACGCTTAGAGTGGGAAATGTGATTCCACTGCGCGCATATATCGTCGATCGGAGGAGTGTTTTCTTGAAGCAGGAGTGAGAGTCGAGTAGCGAAGTCTTCGGCTGTTTGCTTTGATTGCAGCTTTTGACGTCTAGCTTTCACTGTGCTGGATTGCGCGCATTCTTGGTTGCGCACAGACGTGTATGGATCTTGGCTGCGACAAGATAATGATGCGAGTCTATATTGGCACAACGGATCGTGCGTACATCTAAAACACTGGAAGAGTGCCTTCCGTCAATCAAAACGTGATCAATTTGGTTGCGCGTCTTTTGATCAGGAGACAGCCAAGTTGCTTTATGAATATTGCGATGCTTGAATCTAGTGCTACTAACGACCATGTTTCGCGCTGCGGCAAAGTCAATCAGCCTCATTCCGTTATCGGAGGTATTGTCGTGGAGGCTGAACTTTCCGACTGTTGGACCAAAGATATTTTCTTTTCCCACCTTGGCGTTGATTCCACCAAGCACGATTTTTATGTCGTGGCTGGGGCTGCGCTCATAGGCCTCTTCAAGGCGCTCGTAGAAGCTGTCTTTGATCTCATCGTCCTTATCTTCTGTCGGAGCGTGCGCACAAATCAGGCTTATGTTGAAAAATTTTGCCTTGACACGGATTATGGCAAGTCGTTCCTTCACAGGTGTGAATCGCAGAACATGATGCCGTAGTCTCTTGACAACCACGAATCCGCATCCAAATTCGTGCTTCTCCGCATGGCCGCTGTAGTAGATATCACAGGATGCTTGCCGTGAGCAACCCTGTCCATTCCATCGCATTTTTTGGATTGCAGTGATAACAGCTTTGTATCTTTCTAAGATATCTATCAGTTAGATAGAGGTACCATCCCAATTAAGGGTTCGGACGTTCCAAGTGCATATCCGTAAATCATTGTCAGTTTTTCGTTTGCGGTAGTCGTCATCAGATTTGGAGATAATTTTTATCTTATTTCTTTTTCGTTTCATTAAAATTTGTTCTTACGTGTTGGGCTTCAAACCCAACACACAACCCTTTAAAGGCAGGGAGCCCGCCGCTCAGATTAGCCGTCAAACTAACGGTTGCCAGTTTGCCGTTTCTAGAGGACACCATGTAGAGGTTTGAGTCGACTTGAGACGAGTTCGACATGGATAATGCTGGCCTCACCAGGTTGAGGCAGTCAGACACGTTGCCATGTGAAGATCGCCCCCTTGACCCTCATGCGTTGCCCTGTGAGGATCGTCCTCCTAGTTAAGAAAGTACTGGTTGTAAATGATACAGCAGAACGTGGTGTTGCTTTAAGTTCAAGGTTTAATGCGGTATTAACACACCAGGAGGAGCCAAAGCAGTTCATTTTGCATGCAATGGAAAAACATTTTAGAGATATCCCAACCAAAAACTTTTCGAAAACAAAATTTTTAGAATATTTAACTTCTTTAAATAAATAGATAATTTTATTTCTTTTCGTTTAAAATAGTATTTTATTTTTTCTTTAAAGTTTTTTTAAAATTCCTTAATTTTTGGTATACTTTCATAATTGCCAAAAATAATTATCCATTCCAGCTCAATTCTGCAGACTTAAATTAGGTTTTCTAAGCTTATGTCTTTAACGAAGGTGGATTTATCGGGTGAGCTAGTTAGGTACGGATTTAACTTCATTGGGGGTCACACAATTGTTGTATCCTTCCTTAGAGTTTTAGAATTTACACGTAATTTATACGAGGTGTATTATCACTTTCATTTTTTTTTGGTATTTTGGAGAAGAATTGAACCCACCCAACTAAAATCCAAAATAAAAAAACAAAATATTTAACTTTTTTATCAACGAGGTGTATGAGTTAAATTGAATTGAAAAAAAGCTCAACGGCTCTTACAACAAATAAATGGATCATTACTTAGGTGTCAATGGTTTAGGGATCAATGATTTAGGTGAGTAAAATAAGTACTTTGTTTATATTTGAAAGATTTCCATTGAATGAAGCAAAAATAAAAATCATTTGTTTGCCTTTAAGAAGTCAGTTCATGGGTGGAACGCAAAAAAATAATGAAAAGTAAAAAATTTCTTAAACCTCAATAAGTTCCCTTCATGATGATATAGTTCTATCAGTTCGCAGATTATTTTATGATTTTTGGGAATTGTTTTAAGAAAAATAGAACATAAAAATCAAGTAAAAAATTGAGTTTGATGTTCAAAAACACCATTAAATATCGCACCTAAATAAAAAAGTTGCACGGACAGTCTTACCTGTTTAATTGTATGTCGAAAACAAAAAAATTAAAACCGTTAACTTTTTTTAAGAAAGTTACAGAGCAAAAATTGTTTGAGCTTTTTTCAAGCAATTTTAAGCCCGTTTTTGGTGCTTTAAATGAAAACCGGCTGGCTATTTTCCACTAACGATACCCGCCTTTTGATGCAGATCTTATTTTTTAACCGCATTCTATTAGAAACTGCTGGTGGAGCAAAAAAAAAACACCTTTGCATTTTTCATATATATTGTGGGTGCTCTAATATATATGATAAGGAGGTCCACAACCTATTGTTGCAATAAAATTTTGACGGCTCGAATAGTTTAGGAGATAAAAATCATGAAAGTTTAAAAAGCTTTACTTTTTTCGTTTACGAAAATATCCATATTTTCATACAGAAGAGTATTTATTTTTACTTTGCTTTTCAGTAGGAATTGATTTTCAATTTCGTCAATTTGCCGAAGCGAACACACATTCGCATTCGTTTTGTTAAGGGGGCATATAGGTTACAAATTTTTAAAAAACAATTTTCTTTCTTTTTTTTGTATTCTTTACATGTTAATAAATATATGAGCAAAATTAGAAAACGATATATTTTTTCCTTCTATGAAAAAAATTCCCGAAAAAATAATTTTTTTTTCAAATTTGTAACCTATATGCCCCTTTAATCAGAAGCGCTGCGTGACGTCATGTACTCAATCAAGAAAGAGAGCATTAGATAACGGGACCGCGGAATGCGTAATCTTGTTTCTACCATTCTTGATTAACATCATATCAAAGTCTAAGATTTGTGTTTTCAGAGAGTCTTTTTTTCTAAAACATTAAAAGGCCTTTAACATGAGACTTATCACTCTTAAAATGGTTTTGTATATGATTTCTAAAAGAGTTTTAATTGTGAGCCTTTAAAGAGTACATTATATGATTCTTAAAAGAGCATTAAATATAAGTCTTAAAAGCATCTTAATTTTTAATCCAAAATGAGACATAAAGCAGTCATTTTTATGAATATTTTGGAGCCCACAACCTACGAAAACGTATTCATAAAAGAGTCTTTTTTTGAGGGCATTATGATAATAAATACTCATTTATATGAATCTTCAAATAGCATTTTAAGAGCCATAACGTTTGCTGGGTTATTTCAATCTGAAGCCATTCAAATTTTTTTTTGGGGTCTATGTAAAAGACCGTATTTGTATTAGGCAGATAGCCGATAGTCGATTAGCTTTAATGTGTAATTAAATGTAATTAATAGTCGAAAATGAAACTACTTGTTCAAATCGATTTCGTGGCGTTATGTCTATTAATCATGGAGTTAATGTACAAACTTAAGGCCAAATAAAAAAAAAAAAATATATAACAACGCTGTGCATGAATCGGGTACTTTTTTTGCAAACCAGCTAGGGACTTATTATTTCAGTATAATTTGAGGATGCTGATTTTAATGGCGTTAACAATTTCTTAAAACCTTCGGCCCGTTTTCGAGAAATTCAAGGTTCAAGTTCAAGTACATGTTGATGCAGTTTTTGTTAGAAAAACTCTTTTCATTGACTTTATCGACTTTATGTCAACAAGTGAAACATTAACAATTACCTAAAGAATATTTCCTTAGAACAGTTTAACCCTCGAAACCCAGCCCTTATGGTCCAAATTGACCCCATATATCAAATGAAGCCTTTTTTTTCGTAAAAAAAGCTTTGTTAAACCAAAAACATGTAACCTTTTTGATGCAATAATATTCCCCTGATATACTGGCGCTAAATAAAATTACAAATTACCGCAAAGTAACCAAATTTCTATGTCTTCAGCTTGTTTGATATTTTGACATGCACACTGTGTTATTTAGGCTTGTGTTTTATTTTTACGTTTACTTTTGAAATCACAAAGTTGATAACACCCGCTGTCATATTTGATTTATTTTATGTCAAATGTACCTACACAAACTTATTCAAGTGTATTGATCAACTACCCACGAAATATCCAATAAAAGAAACCAATTCATATTGTTTTGCGCTTCAAATTTTTTGTGTAATAGCTCAAAACGAGCTCTAATTGCACTACTAATCGATTAGTAGAGCTTTCCCAGTGACTCTAAAACAGGGCTGGGCATTCTAACACAGTCACATTTTGTTTTGTCTTATTAGTATTAGTGCGCTCTCGAATCACGCACACTGAGCGAAATAGTTGTCACAATTATTGAGATTTGTAAGTTTCTATTTTCTAATTTATGTTTTTATTTTTATTCATCGGTACACTTCATTATTTCTTCTATGAAATCAATTAATACAAGTATTATGAATGAATAATGAAAAGAATCTAAATAGGTAATATTGATGAATTATATGAAATCTTAATATAAACGAATAGTTATTTAATATCATAAAATCTTAATATATACTAATAATTAATATTAATAATAAAAAAATAATTAAATAATTACTAAGCAAATGAAAAAAATAAAGTAAGCAAGTAATCATAAAATTAAATATTAAAAATTAATACAAGAATATGAATGAACGATACAAAGGATCGTAATAGGTAATATGTATGTATGAATTATATAAAACTTTAATACATGCGAATAACATGATATTCTATAAAATAAAGAAATATTTCCATAAAAATTATAAATCTACAAATCAATAGGTTGGTTTTTTTAAGAGTGTACATAAAATATGCAGCGCAAAGCGATATAAACCAGCATCACAGTCTACGAACGACTGAATTATATTCTCTTCTGTTGTGAGCTTTGTGTACATGTGAAAAGTTACGCTCTTAGAGAGCTCAGTGAGCTATGGAGTGCCCTGCGCTGCTCTAAAACAGTGGTGTTCACACGCATACTGCTTCAATTTTCAACTTTTGTCCTTGTGTTAGTAGCTCTCTCACTCTGTGCACTGAAAAAAATTGCTGTGCAGGCATTAAGCAAGAATTGTGTTTTAATTATCATTGTCATCATCAGTATCTTTATCAGTATCATTATAACTATCATTATTATTGTCACTATTATTATCATTATTATAATTATAATTCTGCAAATTACGCATTTCCATATGCCTCAAACATTTCGTGCAGTGCAAAACACACAACCAAGAGGCGCAAACCTTCTTGCTTGAAGTTTCAGCGCCAATTGATTGGGAAAACTTCGTGCATTCGATCGTGTACGTGTTTCGATTCTCGAATAAAGCTTTCGAGTCTCACCACGCGTGGTACTACGTGAACATCCCTGCTCTAAAATAACTGCTGGATAGCTGCTTAATTGAAGAGTTAACAAAGTAAATGATTTAGCTATTGAGAAATTACGTTTTAAAAGTTTATCTCTTTTTTCTTTAAAGCAAGTGATGTCTTACCTCAAAAATAAGTTAAATTTTATAAATTTTTTATATTTTTCTGGCCACAATTTTTTCCGCATTTGAATTTTGTGTATTTTTATATATTTATTAATTCAGATTTTTATTGTCACAATTTTTTGCTGCGTCCAGGTTCGACGCACACACACCCACATGAATGCATTTAATAAAATTTCCGCGAGTGTTTTTGTTTTGTGGCCTACTTTTTGGCTTTGCATAAATCAATTACTTATTTTTTTATCATATCATCATTTAACTTTAATATATAATTAAATTGTTTAAATATAGTTTTGTTAAAAATTTTTTATCGCTATGCATTTGAGGTGAGCGTTAAATTAGTTTTTTGAGGTTTCTTTTTTTTTCAAACTTTATTTTGCGATTTCCATTAATTATGTTTATAAAATATTCATTAGTGTTTACCGTTAAATAAATTCATATGTTTGTGCATGCACACAAACATAAGTGGTGAATACTTATTCGTTTATAAGCCTTTATAGCTGTTTATATTGATTTCCAGATTTATTTCATAGCGGATTATTTTGACACCAGTAGCATATAAAATATTCTCATGAAATACTAATTAATACGTAATACTTTTTTAAGAGCTACTCCAGTTAATCAATATGGCATGTACAGACTGTACAACGCCAACATCTATAAGCAATGGTGGAGTAGAACTATCTTTAGATTTTATTTAGTTTCTTGTTCTCAAGTATGCGTGTCTAATCTGTGAGATTTGACGTACACATATGAACATAATGAGTTGGTAGGAAAGGTTAGAAGCTTGTCTAATCCTCTTGAAATTTTTTGAAAAAAAAAATTTTGCTTTCTGTTTGGTGTTGATGTCGGAAACTCTAATTTTATTGCTTTTTGTCATTATTTTTGTTAATATGGCTGACTTCCGAAACGTTAATAGTTTAGCAAAAGTACAAAGTCTACTCTAACCATTAAATATCGTTAAACTATAAAATATTCACAATGCATGGCATTTCAAAAGGCCTCCTACAAGTAGTCTAAAAGTGGGGAAGCAGTAACCACCTGGGATTTTTCGATGAAATTGATGAATTGTTTAGTCTCGCAACGACATACGAGTAATCATATCTTAAGATATACATATGTCTTGTCAGAAAAAAACTTACCTTAATTCAATATATCCAAATGATAGAACTGTAATGAAATAAAAACAGATGGGCATTAAAATTAATAGGGTCAATATGAATACAGTAGAAGTATGTGTTTAATAAACTTAATCAAAAATATCTTAAAAGCACATTCCTTCTATTTTGTTAAAATGTATGCTTTTGACCACCACTGTTCCAAAACATGCATATATGCCTTATTTTTCACAATATGAATTGAAACATTCACTCTTATTTTGGAGTAATTCATTTAGAAAGGCTTTACACTCATCAATGATGAAAGAAGCTTGAAACGGTTAAAGTTTTGATAAAACACTTATCAAGATCCATTTTTGTGCCTCTTTTTTATGTGTGATGGTACCTAGGCCACGACAAAATAATAGTTATGCTAATTTGATGAAAGTAATTAATCCATATTAGCTAACCAGGAAAAGCAGAACACCTTATATTGTTTATAGCTGGAAATGTATGTGCGCATTAGTTGATAGTCGTAAGTATGAAATCTATAAAAAAAATAAATAACTGGCCATTTCAGCCCTTGAAAGGACTTTGACCTAGCTTCTTATGATCAATTGTGTTGTGCGTGTTATTAAGTTTGTACACAATTGACCGAGAACCGGACCTACATGCTTAACGCCGACTCCGAACGGCGATGAACGGAATGTTCTCGTTCTCAAGAAGCTTTACATGGAATTTTGATTACTCTCTGAGGTTTGCCATTGTCTGCAGAGAGGTGGCGGCCGTACAGAAAAATTCTTTTAATTCAAATAATTTTCTGTCGCTGCTAAGGGTTCGAACCTGGGTCTCCAAAGTTCGCTGAGTATGAAATCTATTTATATAAAAAGTAGTGTTGATGTCACCACTGGCTGCGGAAACGGGTCTGCCGATTTCAACCAAAATTTCAGGTTACGTTGGGGAAGTTTGCACGAAATTGGCCTATTGTTTCCGGAGATATGGCATTTTAAAGATTTTCCCATATCTGTATAAATAAAAAAAGTCGTACATATATAAAAAATTTGTGTCTGTAATCAGTGGCGGATCTACATACGGACTGAAAGGGCCTTAGACCCCCTTGGAGAATTTTTTGTGTGGAAAAAAGTTTAAAAAAAGTCCAAAAAGACGTTTCAGCCCCTCTTGGCATACAAAAATGTAGTTTCAGCTGCCCCTTTGGCGAATCCTAGATCCACCACTGTTTGTAATTCCATAACTCAATAACGGAGCTTCCGATTTGCTTGAGGTTTTCTTTGTTGTGTTCTTATTGGCCGTACCTTGGTTCGTATTTGAACATTTTTACCACACCTTCTTTTACCGCCCACAAATTAATGAAAATTTTATATTTTAGACGGCTTGGGTGTTATCAGACTAAAATTTAGTACTTTATGGCCACTGTTGGCAACAGTACTACAAATGGAGGGAAAGCTATACAAATATGCTGGGGCTCCCCCTCTCTTATATATGTATGTATATCTATCTATATTCTTATCTATCTTGGTTTGTTCGGTTGCTTAAAACTTGAAAACGACTGGACCAAATTGGATACTTCCTTCTGCGAATATGTGATATCGAATACTTTTGGAATCATAGGTCACACAGCATCGAAATTTGATATTCGAATGAAATTTTCACGTGCCGTTCCACTGGTGAAAATTTATAAGCGTTGTGTGGCACTTTTTAAGCAGCCCAAATTATGGTATAACTCTCGAAATATAAGTCACATATCAATTTAACTCGTTAAAAACGTACAATTTAGCTGTGTGCTTTGACTGGAAAAATTAAGTGACCATTTGACTAGTGTGCGTGGCACTTCCGATACAATTCAAATTCAGGTATCGAATAGCTTTGGAAGTTAAAGTTACATAACATTGAAACTCAGAATGGAGAATGTATTTCTACAAGAAAACTGGGACGGACATAGGAAAAGGGGTTATGGCTTCGACCAAACAAGTCAAATTTTTGATATAGAATAGCTTTGAATAACAATAAAACTCAGTATAGAGCTACTAATTGCCAAAGTCTTTCTACTGAAAAACTAGTACGTGCATTGGAAAAGGGGATGTGGCCCGATTTTCTAAACAGAATAGCTATGGAAGTTAAAATCACAGGACTTTGAAATTCAAAATAGAATTGCCACCTGGGAGTGATGTTCTGCTTCTGGGAAACCGTAACGGGCTGTGGAACATAAGCGTGGTGTCGGACTAAGGGACTTACAAAAGTTTTGAATTTACTTATTATTTCCAATATACTTGTTGGGGGCAGGCAACGCGCGCCGGGTATCGCTAGTTTTATATAAATAATTTTTTGCAATTTTATTAAAATATGTGTAACTCCTCCATCTTTTCCGAGGTATCATTGGAAAGGTGCTGACTGCAACCTCACGAGAGGTTTTTTCGAACCATTCTAGCGAGCTGACGGCTACAGTGAGAGCCGAAATATTTGAGGAATCATAATAACATAAACCAAAGTTTATTTTGAGGGGGGACCCGGTCAACTCTTTTTTGTGAGGCGCCTTAATATTAGGCGAATTAAATTTTGGGCTTGGGCCCTCTTCCACGCACTTAAAAATTTGCACTGAATTTTGATCTCCTAAACCATTTGAGACCGACAAAATTTTATTGCACCATTAGGCTTAGGAGGCCCATTGTACATGTAATAAAAATAAGAAAAAAATATCTGGGCTTGAGCTCTAAAGTGAAATGATTCCGTTAAACTTAACATATTATTTACAATTATTTAAATTTTCCATTCATTATAAGTCACATCATACATCACACATCATACTTTATTCATCATATATCATACGTCATTAATCAACCTTCATACATCATTCATCATCCGTTATACATCATACGTCATCCATCATATAGCATACATCATACATCATAGTTTCATCATACATCATTCATTATACGTCATCCATCATACATCATACGTCATAAAAAAAATCATCTTAAGTCCTCATTCAACATGCAATATGCATCATTCATCATTCCTCATTCTTCATTCCTCATTCATCACTCATCACTCATCATTCAACATTAATCATTCATCATTCATCATTCATCATTCATCATTCATCATTCATCATTCATCATTCATCATTCATCATTCATCATTCCTCATTCATCACTCATCATTCAACATTAATCATTCATCATTCATCATTCATCATTCATCATTCATCATTCATCATTCATCATTCATCATTCATCATTCATCATTCATCATTCATCATTCCTCATTCATCACTCATCACTCATCATTCAACAATCATCATTCGTCATTCACCATTCATCATTCATCATTCATCATTCATCATTCATCATTCATCATTCATCATTTATCATTCATCATTCATCATTCATCATTCATCATTCATCATTCATCATTCATCATTCATCATTCATCATTCATCATTCATCATTCATCATTCATCATTCATCATATATCATTCATCATTCATCATTCATCATTCATCATCCGTTATACATCATGCAACATACGTTATCCATCATACAACATCATACAAACATATCATGCATACAACATTTCATCATACATCATAATTCATCATGTTGTCTTACATGTACGCCACACAATTGACATACATACATACATATGTATATTTAATGCAAGTTTGCCATACACAACTTTGACATACAGGTATGTCATACAGATTTTCTATACAGATTTGTCATACATCATACGTCATCATCTTTCATCATGCACCATAATTTCATTTTGCATCATACATCATTCATCATCCGTTATACATCATGCGACATCATACAAAAACACATCATGCATACATCCGTTATACATCATACAACATCATACAAACATATCATGCATACAACATACATACATTTCATCATACATCATAATTTCAAAATACATCATACATCATTCATCAAACACCATACATCATACGTCGTACAAGAATGACACACACTTAGGTCATACATGTATGTTTTGTAAGTTTGACATACAGTTATGTCACACGCGTTTGACATATATGTATGCCATACAAGTTTTACATACATGTCTGTCATAAATGCTTGTAATACATGTATGTCATGTGTGTATGTCATGCATGTTTGACATACACGTATGCCCTGCAGGTATGAAATACATGTGTGTCAGGTATGTTTGGCATACACGTTTGGCTTACAAGTTTGTCATACGTGTTTGCCCTACGCGCATGCCATACATGTATGTCATACGTGTATGTCATACGTGTATGCCATACTAATATTCCATACACGTATGTCAACCTTATATGCCATATACGTATACGTATGTCATACAGATGTGACATACATGTATACCATTTATACATGTCATACAGGTATGTCATATAATATTGTCATGCAGGTATACTTTGTCAAACAAGCATGCACTATACGTTTGTCATTCATCATTCATCATTGATGACTGGAATGGTAAAACCGGGCTTGAGCTCTACAGTGAAATGATTCCGTTAAACTTAACATATTCATCATTCATCATTCATCATTCATCATTCATTATTCATCATTCATCATTCATCATTAATCTTTCATCATGCACCAATGATCTTGCATCATACATCATTCATCTTTCATCATGCAACATACGTTATCCATCATACAACATCATACAAACATATCATGCATGCAACATTTCATCATACATCATAATTCATCATGTTGTCTTACATGAACGCCACACAATTGACATACATACATACATATGTATATTTCATGCAAGTTAGCCATACACAACTTTGACATGCATGTATGGCATACAGATTTTCTACACAGATTTGTCATACATCATTCATCATCCGTTATACATCATGCGACATCATACAAAAACACATCATGCATACATCCGTTATACATCATACAACTGTGACTGGAATGGTAAAACCGATTTGGTAGCTGAGGTCGCAAAGAGTTCAACTTTACACTACATGATTTAAAATTATTCACATCATACATCATACAAAAAAATCACACATCATACATTATTCATCATGCACCATTCATCACCATTCATACGTCATCCATCATACGTCATTCATCTTATATCATACGTGACCATGCCTCATTGGTTGACATACAGTGATGTGCGATGAAATAGAGCCACGCACTTGCTGATGATATTACTGAATTAAAATTTTTTTTTAACAACTTGGCATGCTGTAAACCAAAGGCAGTTTAAAAACCACTTCTCCCATGAATATTGTACAGTTGTTTTTGAGTACAATTGCGCCTTTATTGTTCTCTAACCTGTGAAACCGTGTGATATAGTTACATTTAAAGTGTGCGTTAAAAGAGAGCCAACCAATATGACTAAACATTTTTTAATTTTAAAGGATCTTTTTTAAAAAAAAAAGACACTAGAGGAAAACAACCCAAAATAAGTACCAACTTGCAAAGACGAATCCTACGTCACGTAAAAAAAGGTCCGTTTGTGACCTCTTCCGCTCTCAAGAAACAATATTCCTTGGACGTGGACACTTCACCGATTCGAAAACTTTTAATTAAAAGCGGATTGAGGGCTTAACCTGCTCGGAAGATACCATTCCTGACCAAAGTTAATGTCCGCAAGCGATTTCAACTCGGAAAGGATTATGCTGGTTGGCCAACGAGCAAATGGCGAAACATTCTTTGGTCAGATGAAACCAAAGTTAATTTATTTAACTCAGACCGAGGCAGCCTTTCTATGAGAAGACCCTCCAATATCGAATTCCTTCCTCAACATACTATAAAAACCTGTTAAACATGGTGGTGGGAGTGGGGTGTTTCTCATATAATGGCACATGTCCCTTATTTCGCTTCGAGGAAAAGATGGATGCATTGAAATACACCAGGATTTAATATGAAACTTCGATAGGTGCTTCAGCAGGATAACGACCCGAAACACACATCGAAGCGGGAAACAAATCGTTTAGACAAAAATACATCGAAGTTTTAAGCTGACCGCTACTGTCGCCAGACCTAAATCCTATCGATAATTGATGGCGAGAGGTTAAAGCGTCTCTTAGAGACAAACATCCAATCAACAAAGATGATCTTTGGAGGTTAATCAAGGACGCATGGGAGAAAATTCAAGATACTAAGTACCAAACACTAGTGGATTCGATGGCTAGGCGTTGCTCAGAAGTTATCAGAAATAATGTATACTGCACCAAATATTGAGGTAGAAATAATTATATTTCAATAATTTCTATTGATTATACAATCATGAAATTTCAAATTTTCTAATAGCAAGTCATGGCTAAAATCAAGTAACTATTTTTGGCTCTATTCACAGCCGAAAGAGGACATATCATTGAATTTTGAATTTTTTCGTTTATGTTTCACACGCAACTTAATTAATTAGTTTACTAATAATTAATTATTCTTTTTTACCTATTAAAACAAAAAATTAAAAATGCAAGGTTCCCTAAGATTTTTTGATTTAAATAATTTTTATAGCACTGGCTCTATTTTATCGCTCATCACTGTACGTGTTTGGTATCTTACATGTACGCCACATAGAATTGACAAACATATATTTCATAAAAGTTAGTCATATAGGTATGCCATACATGTTTGTCATACATGTATGTCATACGTACATGTCATATATGTATGCCATACAAATATGGCACCCACGTTTGTCATGCACGCATATGTATGACATAGATGTATGTCATGCAGGTTTGCCATACAAGTAAGACACATCACTTTGTCATACAGATATACTATACTATACTATACTATACTATACTATACAGATTGATACGTCATTCAATTTTCATCATACACCATCATTTATTTCATTTTGCATTATACATCATTTATCATATATCATCCATCATACAACATACATCATCATACAGCATACATCATCCAGCGGATTTTTGCGCAAACACGTTTCTAATAACATTAATAATCAAAATTACATTAAACAAAAATCGCAAATGATTTTAGAAAAATCAAAAATCTTTTTTTTAAATCATAATTTTGCGGATGGAAACATTCCGAAAATATTGCCATAGTCCATACGAAAATGTTGCACTTTTTATATGAGAAAAGAACAAGAAAAATGCCACCCTGTCACAAATCAGCTGTGCGACTGTTTTCGTTTACTGCTAAAATTTATTTGATTGTGACGTACAAATATTATAAGTAACTTTTAGCAATATTAAAATGGAGCGGCAAACAATTGAAAACATCCATTACATCCATTATAACGAAATCTTTATTTATGAATTGTAAACGATGTATAAAAATCCGCTGGGCAACGCGGAGCGTTTTTATTTTTCTCGTGATAATGGTGCATTCCCTACTTACTATTTCACTATGGTAAAAAATGGCGCACTTTTGCTGGATGAGAAAGGAAAACACAACTCTTTGAATATGCTGAGAAAAGAACACGAAAATTTGACAGCCCTGACGCAGTGCAGAATAAATGCAACATTATCGCGAGAAACGAAAACGCTGTTAGTATCATACCTCCACGGAAAGAAATGAGGCGGTTTACGCTTGAACAACATTGGGAAATATTGAAAACTTATTTTCGAAGTGAGTGCTGTGTATTCCGAACAGTGCGTTATTTGAAATAGGCGAAAAAATATATTTTTCTGACGAGTCGCATTTTCATCTCATAACTTACTAGATTATTGTTGTTGTTGTTGTTGTTGTTGTTGTTGTTTTTGTTGTTGTTGTTGTTTTTGTTGTTGTTGTTATTGTTGTTGTTGTTGTTGTTGTTGGTGTTGTTGTTGTTGTCCCATTGGTTGTGCTTTTACTTTGTCTTAGCAGGAGGCAATTAATACAGCAAAAGTGATGCATATGCGTCACATTAGGCGATTCCCTGAGGGGCCTCATGACACAGTCAATTTTTTTATTTGTATCATGTGCTTGAAGAACTCATTTTCATTTTCGTTCCTTAAAATTTACCGTCATGCCAGTATTCACTGAGTTAAAATTCCATGCAACGCTTTTTCATGGTTGTAGCATTATTATTGCATTATGTGGTTGCCATTTTGAAATTATGACGATCAAATTTATTTTCGTATTTTTGCTGAGGCGTAATATTGCTTCTATGCTCTCGTAAAAATTTACCGTTGCACGTCTCCTGAGTGAGTAATAATTCCATACAATGATATTACATTTCTGTTACATATGCTGCTATATTCACGACCTAGTGACGTAAGAATTTTTTCGTATATTTTTGTCATGAGGCTAAGTATAAGTCCTTGATTTTCTTTTTCAAATATTAATCGTAGCTTATGTACTCACCGAGTAAAAATTCAATGCAACGCAGCTGCATGAATGTTGCATTGTCAATCTTTGAGCGGCTTTCTCTGTGTCCCCAAGACGTCAGAAATTTTTTGTCTAATTTTGTTGTGAGGGCTTACAACAGGCCTTTATTGGTGTATTATATTTTTAATCCTAACACTAATACTCAGCGAGTAATAAGTCCATGTAACAAATTTTCAGTTGCGTTGATTCAGCAGCTGGCCGATGGCGTTTTGAATTTTTATTTTATTTTTGTAATGAAGTCAAAAAATTAACCTTTGCAGTCCTACCATTTTTTGAAACATAGCTTTTATACCCAGCGAGTAACCATTGAAAAATGAATTTTGAAAAAATGAATTTTTCAACTTTTTTGGAAACCTGCGCGGTAAAACGTAACTTCGTCACTTCAAAAAAAAAAAAAACACTTGTGAGTTTGTGAGTCGTAAAGAAGTTCAAAATGTTGTGCTTGGGACAGCATAGCAACCAGAAGTGGAAAAATTTTGCGTAAAATTCTATTCATTTTCAGTATTATAAACAATTTTGCAAATTAAATTAAATTCTTGCGATAATACACTATCGAAATCTAAAACGTTAAAATTTCTAGTTGTCAAAATTGCATTTGGCACAGCATAGAAACCATGAATAACACGCATAACGTAGTGAAAACAAATAGATAAGTTTGTATAGGGTAGACTGGTTACGGTTGAAACGGTGGACGGTTGAAACAAAGCGAATATCATGCCACCGCGCGTGATGAGGTTGAGGGCTACAAGGGAGGGAACGAAGTGGGCGACAAGTCGAAACCCGAATTTTTATGTTGCTTCGATCTTCGCGTATTGTGGTTGTGTATAGGTTCTATATTGTGTTTTTCAACGGAAAAGTCAGTATTTTTTGTTCGTTCATTTTTTCAATTGTTATGGTTTTATTAAAATTGGAGTATTGAGCGTTTAATATCGTTTTAATTGAGGTTTGTAAAATGTGGCTGTATGATTAGTTTTTATTCAAATTTATTATCATTCTTACTGTAAACCGTTTTATACCTGGTTGGTGTTTGGGGACAGTTGAAACAGTTGAAAAAAATCGAGTTTTTAATTAATGCTGTTGAATTTTGAGAAATATAATAGCAAATAGTACACAAACACTACAAAAATAATCGTCACTAACATCTGATTATTATATAATTTAAGTTATTCTTAATATAAAGCTTTGAAGGCTAATTAAAAATAATGCAAAATTATAAATATCGTGAAAGACTTGAATATTAATAAAAAAAATATTTTTGATGTTCATCTGTGCCATTATGAGTCTTTAAATATTATTAGACAATGAATAAAACATATTAATTTATTATGTTTTGTATAATTTGTATGTGTTTCAATTGAACCCAGACACTGTTTCAACCAACCCTTTTTTTTTAAATTTGATCTTACACATAAAATAATATACAGTTATATCAAATAACATTGTAGACCAATAAATGGTCTTTTATTTAATATATTTACGTCATCGCTCGCTTAACTAATTCCGGTGGACGATAAATGCTAAAATGTTTCAACCGTACCCAGCCTACCCTAAGCATGACGGACCACTTTTCTATACAAATTTTCTATACAAAATCTATTATATGGGTCCATTGCCAAAAAAAACGTACACAAAGAGGTTTTCATGTTTTTTTTTTAAAGTTTCTTAAATTTTCCCGTTAGAGTAGTCAAATTGAGTGAAAATTAATGGAGAATTCGAAGTTGTTTTAAGGCCCTGCAAAAAATAATTTTTTCTATGGTTTTTATACGATTTTTGTATTGAACGTCACACAGCAGATATACGAGAAAAATCACTAAAAATTTTGAAAATGTAACAAATTAAAGCTTATTGTGATGTTTGTTAAGTTTTAGACTTAAGTTTTGCCAAAAATACGTACATACTTTACAATTTTAAATATAAAGTAAATAATTCAGCTATACATAAAATTTTCATGCAATTTTTTTTTCTGTATTTTTTTACAAAAAATTAAAAAAGTCAATAGCTAGTTGAATTTGTATTGAAAATTTATTAAGACTTCACGTTTTACAATATAACTTCTGAACCCTTTAAGACCACATCTTCATTTTATATCATTGGATAGGTATAACCTAACGTAAAAACGTAAAAAATGAAAATTATAAAAAAGAAAAAAATTATAGCACGTGTTGCTGGCATGGTATTAAACTTAAACAAATTAAGAATGAGTCAACTTATTGCAATATTTTCAAAAATTTTGTACTTTTCCTCAAAATAGATCAAATAACTTTTCCAATGATACTATATTACCGGTTATCGGTCTTAAGCCAATTGAGCTACGTTGTCTCAAAATAGACCCTATTTTGGTCGCGAACAATTATTCTAAAATCTTAACTTCGAATTTGGTTTTCATATCAATAAACCGATACAAGAAAAATATTTGAGACGAATCGGAGATGATCAGCGCAACTGATCACTTCAATGTGAAATGGGCGATATCAGTTAGTAAAAACAAAAAGCAAAAATCAGGTCAAAGTTGTTCCTTATCTAGTCGTTTCTTGTCTAGCTTTAGTTTTTCCCGATATCTTTGTGCTCTTTCAGCAGGAGTTAACTTCAGGTCAAAGTTGTTCCTTATCTAGTCGTTCCTTGTCTAGCTTTAGTTTTTCCCGATATCTTTGTGCTCTTTCAGCAGGAGTTAACTTTGCTATTTTACTCTTAAATATACAAAAACGAAATACAAAATGAATACTTCAGCCGGTGGTGTGACATATCTTAAAAGTGACGTTCAATACATTTGCCAATTTTCAGTTTTTTTTCTTGGGAATTTCAGTTTGCAAAAATACGAAAACAGAAGAAATTTATCAAAACCTATGAAACAATGATTTTAAACTTAGATTTTTTTATTTACTATTTGTGCTTTAATAAAACTCCGCGTGACGTTCAATACATTTTTACACGTACTTATCATGATGAACTCAGAAAACACAAAAAAATTTGCTCTAATATTATTTAATCGTTTTAGTTATTAGAATTTCATGAGAACTAATCTCTGCACTTTCTTAATAAAACTTTCTTGTCATCTATACCACACCTAAATTAAAACTAACAAAGCGTAAAAAAAAGTGACGTTCAATACAATGCGCGGGGACTAAATGTAAATCGAAAGCCAAATTCGCGATGACAATGTTTGGAGAATAACAACAAAATAAAACATAAGAAATAAATGCTATCATTACAAAACAGTTACTATTTGTTAAATTTTTGCGTTGTTTTCAACTTTTTTTTCACGTTTTTCATCAAAAAGTGTAACTGGGGACACATGTTTTTGTATCAAGCGAGTACGAGAGAGCAATATAATATTCTTCAAAACAAATATGCAAACAATTTTAGGATTCTAAAAAATATATTTTGTTAATAAATATTCTTCAGTGATCACTTTCTCATGTTTTATTTGTTTTTTTCTTTTTGTTTTTAACTAAAAACAGAGTTAAAAAACGGGGACAAAAAAAGAGCGTTTTGTGTGCAACTGACCCATATACATTTAAAAAATAATTTGGCAGCAAACATATTCAAAATTTAGTTTTTTTTTAACTAAGTTTGTATAATTTGTCATTGACAACTTTTGTCTGTTCTATTTTAAAAAGTTGCATCTGCACTTTTTTCTTTGCTTTTTGAACATAAAAAGGCGTTATTCACACGTTCAGCTTTAGGCATATCAGCTACTGCACTTCAACTTTTGAATAGGTAGAAGGTAGCAAACAGTGGTAATTAACACAAAACCCAAGCATGAAGCAATTAGCAAGAATAAAGCTTGAGGCTGCAGAATGCATTAAAAATTAATGAGCTTGAACTGTAATGGAACTGTAAAGAAGGAATGTTAGAAAAATTACTCTAAGTTCTTATTTAGGCGACAATTTTAAGAAGTGTCGATGATGCAGTTTTATTTGAATACAATATTGGAAACTTTAAGTTTCTAAATTTAAAATATGAATAACGTCCGTTTTGTATCTTTTTTACATATAGTTTGTTATTTATAAAAAAAAAAAAATATTTCATTGTATTTTCAACCATTGTTCTGCTCTGTTCATACGTTATGATGACTTTATTCTTTTGTTCAGAACTGCGCTCTTCTTTGATGTTAATCCTTTGATGCTTCTTAAAGAGGATATTTCCGGGTTTGTTTTTTGTTATTTCCGCTTGGCAAGTAAAATGGAAACATATTCCTTAGCTTCTTTTATTTTTATGCACGTGTACAGTTTCTATTTTCTATCATTTCATAACAAACGTTTTTTATATCCTGAATAACATTTTTTTTTTAATAATGTAAGTAAAGAAGCTTCTATTGTGCTATTAACACGAGACTGATTGTTTTCTTATTTTTTTTTTTTTGCAATAATTGAAAATTCAAATTTTAAAATTAGTTCTCTTGTTTCATATGTAATATTTTATATTTAATCTTTACTCTTTTATAAACGTATTTAAGAAAAAGGTTATCAGACCAAGTATGTTGACAACAAGACAACATGAAGACAAAAAAAGTAACAACCAACAACAACAACAACGGCTCTGTATAGAGCAAATCACAGCTTGACTGTACAGACTGTTTCGTTGGCAGCTATACCAACTCATCAGTAGTCTTTGCAGTAGGTTGGTGTAGCGGCCAACGAAACAGTCTGTATAGTCAAGCTGTGTGATTTGCTCTATACAGAGGCGTTGTTGTTGGTTGTTGCTTTCTTTGTCTTCATGTTGTCTTGTTGTCAACATACTTGGCCTGAAGCTCAAATTTGTTTTCAATATATACAATGAAAGGTCATATTCAAATATTAAGATAGAAAAAGGTTATCTTAAGAGCTACTGAACCGATATCCATAATTCTTTTATTAATCAAAAGTACACAAAAATTCATTACATAACAGATAAAGTTCCATCAACGGGATAAAGCTTTTTTTCATTTTTAAAAAAAAATTACTTCTAATTCTTTCTAATCTTTGAAAGTTCTTTTGCTTTTGGCTATATTAAAGTGATTAGCAAAAATTTAATTTATGTAAGGACCATGCTAATGTCCTAATGATATAATAATGAAGAAAAAAAAGGAAGAACTTGACTGTGTCAGATACGTCCGCAGGTATTTTGCCGTGACACGTATCTTTATCTTTATCCTCATCCTTATTCTTATACGCATCCTGCCTTGTGACAAAACTTGTTCTCTTCCTTACCTTTGTCTTAACTCTTGTCCAAACTATTTTGGTATGCCATGTCCAAATTCTTTTATCTACTAATCCTCGCAAAATCCTTAATTAATCATGGTCCAAAACCTTATCCTAATCTTTTTTTTTCTAATATATGTTCTTATTCTTGTCCAAATTTTTGTTGTAATTATTAATTTATTTTTATTTGTATCGTCTTTTACTTCTATTTTTAGTTTTATTTCTTCTTTTTATTTTACTTGCATAATGTATTTTCATTTTTACTTTTATTTTTTTATTTGTATTGTTACTTTTATTTTTATATTTTTATTTTTAATTTGAATTTTATTGTTACTTTTATTGTTATTTTTGTATTAATCTCAATTTATTTGTGTATATTATTTTATTTTTATTTTTAATGCTATAATACAAAATTTTATTGATTTTTGTTCTTATATTTCATTAAAAACTAAAAACTAAAAGAAAAAAAAACTAAAATAAAAATATAAAATAAAGAAATAAATAATTAATAATAAATAAAAAAAAATAAACTAAAAATGAAAATAATAAAAAACAATAAAAATAAACGGTAAAAAGTTATAAGAATAACAAAATTTGTAGGATTTAGTTTTACGTTTTAAGTTTTAAGTTTTAAGATTTAAGTTTTAAGTTTTAAGTTTTAAGTTTTAAGTTTTAAGTTTTAAGTTTTAAGATTTAAGTTTTTAGTTTTAAGTTTTAAGTTTTTAGTTTTAAGTTTTAAGTTTTAAGTTTTAAGTTTTAAGTTTTAAGTTTTAAGTTTTAAGTTTTAAGTTTTAAGTTTTAAGTTTTAAGTTTTAAGTTTTAAGTTTTAAGTTTTAAGTTTTAAGTTTTAAGTTTTAAGTTTTAAGTTTTAAGTTTTAAGTTTTAATTAAGTTTTAAGTTTTAAGTTTTATGTTTTTAGTTTTTAGTTTTTAGTTTTCAGTTTTTTGTTTTTAGTTTTTAGTTTTAAGTTTTAAGTTTTAAGTTTTAAGTTTTAAGTTTTAAGTTTTAAGTTTTAAGTTTTAAGTTTTAAGTTTTAAGTTTTAAGTTTTAAGTTTTAAGTTTTAGAGTTTTTGGGTTTTAGTTTATAGTTTTAGTTTTCAGTTTTTAGTTTTTAGTTTTTAGTTTTAATTTTTTAGTTTTTAGTTTTTAGTTTTTAGTTTTTAGTTTTTAGTTTTTAGTTTTTAGGTGTCAGTTTTTAGTTTTTGGTTTTTAGTTTTTAGTTTTTTGTTTTTAGTTTTAAGTTTTAAGTTTTAAGTTTTAAGTTTTAAGTTTTAAGTTTTAAGTTTTAAGTTTTTAGGTTTTAGTTTATAGTTTTAGTTTTTAGTTTTTAGTTTTTAGTTTTTAGTTTTTATTTTTTAGTTTTTAGTTTTTAGTTTTTAGTTTTTAGTTTTTAGTTTTTAGTTTTTAGTTTTTAGTTTTTAGTTTTTAGTTTTTAGTTTTTAGTTTTTAGTTTTTAGTTCTAGTAAAACGCCTTTTGTAACGCCCATAAGGAGGCGTGTTAGGTATAGAAAAGTATATATATTCTTGATCAGCATCACCACCTGAGTCGATTTAGCCATGTCCGTCTGTCTGTCTGTGATCACGATTACAACCGTAATGTTCAAGCTATCATCATGAAATTCGATATTTAAGCTTGAATCTAAAAAATAAAGGTCAAGTTCGAAAATGAGCCAAATCGGATGAAAACCACGCCTACGTCCAATGCAAAGTGACTATCCAAACGGTAAAATCTCTTAGAATTCCACAAAAATTAATATATAGACTTGCAATTTTGCACATGAGCTTTGCTATTTAATATACACTCTGGATATGAAATTCAATCAAATCGGATGAAAACCATGCCTACCTCCCGTGCAAAGTTATAATAAAAAAAAAAAAAAAAATAAATAACTGGCCATTTCAGCCCTTGAAAGGACTTTGACCTAATTTCTTATGATCAATTGTGTTGTGCGTGTTATTAAGTTTGTACACAATTGACCGAGAACCGGACCTACATGCTTAACGCCGACTCCGAACGGCGATGAACGAAATGTTCTCGTTCTCAAGAAGCTTTACATGGCATTTTGATTACTCTCTGAGGTTTAATTCAAATAATTTTCTGTCACTCCTGGGGTTCGAACCTGCGTCTCCAAGTTCGTTGACATAGCGGCCATGCACTTTAACCAACTACGCCACAGACGCCACAATGCCCATGCAAAGTAACTTTATCAAAAATGTAAAATCTCTTTAAATTCCACAAAAATTAATATTTTAATTGTATTTTTATGTTTACTTAATTTTCATATCGTCACCTAAAATGCAAAATAACGTAACATCACTTTTGATAAGTTTACAGGAGAAGCAACAAACGATATAAAATTCAAACAACTTGAGATATTGAAACGAAATTTTCAAATCAAAGAACTTGGTTATTTTTGGTGGCAAAAGTTTAAAATTCATAACACACATGTAATGTAATGTAGTGAATCGTAATCAATAAAAAACACAATTTCGAATTTTTTGATCATACGTTTTTTTGCATTTTATATGACGATATATATATTTATGTTTTTATTTTTTTTATAATTTGAATTCTTTGATTTTAGATCTATATATATAAAAAGAAGTGTACGTTTGGTTGAAATCTCATCACTTCAGAACGGCTGGACCGATTTGGATAATTTTTTTTTTAAAATGTTCGTTTTAGTCCAAGTTAGGTTTTTAAGGAAAGAAAAATTGACCACGCCCACTTTTGCGCCCACTTTTTTTGATTTATCTAAAATCGGAAAACGCCTGGACCGATTTGGATAATTTTTTTTTCAAATGTTCGTAGTAATCCAATTTAAGTGTTTACTGAAAGAAAAATTGACCACGTCCACTTTTGCGCCCACTGTTTTGATATATATATCTAAAATCGCAGAACGCCTGCGCTGATTTTTTTTTAAATGTTTGTAATCTATATGGGTAATTCCATGAAATTTCGCCAAATCAGCGTCACCACGGGTCTCCGGAATCGCTGCGCCAGGTTGATCATCGACAGTTGGCATGAATACTAGATGATTTTCATAGATTTCAAATTTCGGAACCACCGCCCCTGCTCTACGGTACACTAGCAAAACTCAAAAAACAACTGTTTTAGGCCATGTGTTAATAAAATCATATCTCGGCGTAGAAATAAGATTTCAAACTCGTTCTTACGCCATTCTCTTTGTAATAATACGTACTTTTTAGTAAAAAATTGCAAAACCCAAAGTAACGGACTATAAGTGTATTATTCATTGATATATGCATACGTATTTAAGCCTTTTTACAGCATCTTCTTGGGCTTATAACTTTGACGAACGATAATATTTTCTAACTTCCCGGGTTGCATTTTGTTTGTTTGCTCAATTTCCAACATTTTGCGACCCAGAACGATCAGTTTTGACCATTTGTTGCCTAGTTATAGCGCTTTGAAGTTTGCATTTTTCTTCATTTTAGCCATTTTAGCCATTTTTACCTGCTTATATCTCGCTTCTACCTTGATTTTTTTTCAATTGATTCCCACCAAAATTTAGTTTCAAACACGCATAGTATGATCCAATAGGTCCGGGGGTGTTATTTCGATATATTACATGCTAATGAGGCCAGGGAAATCTGCGCAAATCGAGTACATTTTTATACCCCTATGTTTAAAAACGTAAACGGGGTATATTAATTTTGTCACTCCGTTTGTAACGCCCATAAAGAGGCGTGGTAGGTATATAAAATATATTTATTCTTGATCAGCATCACCACCCGAGTCGATTTAGCCATGTCCGTCTGTCCGTCTGTCGTCACGATTACAGCCGTCATTTTCAAGCTATCATCACGAAACTCGATATTTAAGCTTTTATTTAAAAAATAAAGGTCAAGTTCGAAAATGAGCCACATCGGATCATAACCACGCGTACCTCCCATACAAAGTGACTTTATCAAGACGGTAAAATCTCTTAGAATTCCACAAAAATTAATATATGAAATTGAAATTTTGCGTATGAGCTTTGATATATAATATACACTCTGAGTATAAAATTCAACTAAATCAGGTGAAAACCACGCCTACCTCCCATACAAAGTGACTTTACCAAAAATGTAAAATTTCTTTAAATTCTCCAAAACTTAATATATGGACTTGAACTTTTGCATATGAACTTTGATATATAACGTGTACTAGTTCTGCTTCCGCACGCACACTGTGTAACTTGTGGGACACTATTTTAACTGAACAAAAGATATATTTGTTTTGCTAATGTTTAAATTTTCAGTTGAATTTAAGTTCTTTATTGAATTTATTTAAGTTCTTTACTGCAGGAAAAACAAAAAATTCATATTTTTCTGAAATATTTGTTTCCATTTATTAAACAAAAAATTAAATTACATTTTTTTTTAACCAACATAAAAATTAACAAGAACAACAAATTCATCACCAAATATATCAAACAAAAAATTATACGTCTATACTTACGATACTATCGAAACTGTCTTTTTTTTTTGTGAAATTAGCGCCACGAATGTTTTCTTTTCAAAGTGCAATTTGGCTCAGTGCACGCACATCGTTACATTAAAATACGAAGCATTGTATGGTTGTGCGCGTTTGGCGACCACTGATTTAAAGCTTCTGTGTTGTACCTGTGTTTGTATTTTGTCTTTGCTTTCTTGTTGCGTTTTGTGTTGCTACCAGTGTTGCCATATTTTTTTTTAAAAAAACTTTAATTTACAGAAAAAAACTTGTTTTTTGGTGAAAAAACTTGATATTAAAAATTAACTAAAACATGTATTTTTAAAATGTGTGCTCTAAAATTTTTGGCAATTCGCTTTGTTCTCTCGTTGTCCCGAAATTTTTGCCACTTCATTTCTCAAGAAAATACGGAAGACTTGATCGTCAACTCTGAATGTATGTAAACTGAAGCGTCAAGTTTAAAAATTAATGCCAAAAATTGACCGCCAAGACTCGACGTAGGGAAACCGAGGCAAAAGAACAGAAACAATGACAGCAACAATAATAGCAACAGCGCTGCCATATAAATAAACTTTGAAAAGGAGTGAAAATAAGTAGTAGCAGCTTCAAATGATTTTTATGTTTTTGTAGTAACATACAATTTAGTTTATCTATTTGATTCATAAAACTAAAATAGAAAGCATCGTTTTCATCGTAAAAACTTGAAAAACTGGGCAAAATCAAATAAAACTTTATTTTTTTAGGGAAAAACTTGAACATTTTCTACCCTCTCAAAAAACTGGCAAAACAAGTTTTATCTGCACACATGGCAACACTGGTTGCTACATAAGCCTTTGCTCTCAATTCTTGCTTTCAACGCTCCCAGAGCGCTCTCTGTCCATAATGGGTGATGACTCTTGTCATCACAGTCAAGTGTGATATATAATATCTGTCAGTGCTATGTCGAAATAAATCCCTTCTTCCCGGGAGACTACCGCTCTCGACTATATATAATATACATTATAAGAGTTATTATAACTGGGATAAGACGTAAAAAAACTAGACAACTTTCAATTAACTCGTTTTTCTATCTTACTACCTCTGAAAAGTTATAGTACAGCATTTCAACTCATAACGTTTCAAGGGTACTTTACTTTTAAGGTTTTGAAGAGACTTTTAAGTTTATTAACAATATCTTTATGGGAATAATTATATATAAATTTAAGTAATTACAAGTTTTTTTTTTGCGATTTTAATTCCACTTGACTGCTGTAAAGGGCGTAATGAAAAAACTCTGTTTTGGACTGTAAGACACTTTGTGGATCTCTTGTAACAAATGTTCGTAAAATTCAAATGGATTCTATTTTGAAGACTTAAAACTAGACAATAAGCCTTTAAATTACATACTTCATTATATTTTGACGCCTTTAAATGAACAATTCTGAAAAAATTAAAAAAAAACAAAAATTTAAAAAAATCGTCCCTTTTTTGGAACGATTCACACCTATATAAAAAAGAGGCGGATAGTTCTTTAATTAGTAAGTAATAATAAGTTTTAGAGACTTTATTGTTTTATTGTCGAGTTTTTTAATAAATCAAAAATTTTTTGGTTTATTAAAATCGGTCAAGTTGATTTGGAAAAATGTCCTTCAGTTTGAAAATGTTAGTTTTGAGAAAAACACTTTTAAAGTTTTTTTACCACAATCTTTTCATGTAAGGACCTCGTTTCAAATATAACTTTAACTTTTTTCTAGTGAGAATTTTTTTTTAGATTGTAGGAGGCAATTTTTTTATGTAAAAGAAATCGAACTTATTACACTCCCTATATTTTTTTTCGTGCCGCGGGCTATTTTTTGAAAATCGATTTTAAAGGAGTAAACTTCAAAAATAAAAAAAAAATTTCTTAATTACCCGCATCAAGTGTTTTAAAATTTTTTTTGGCCAGAATTATGGTCCAGTCAAGAGCATAGTATGTGATAAGCATAATGTTTAGAGGGTGCAAGTGGGCTGTGGGTGCAACGAGTCGCAAGGTTTGCTCTTGAAATTGCTTCAATCTCATGTTCTAAACGACGTAAAAGACGTTGTACTCAGCAATAACTTTGTGTAATAACAGCATGCATAAAAATAAGTTGCATTGTGTATGAAATTGATGTTCTCTGTAATGCGTGAACCGATTTTGTTTCTTTCAATTTCCCATGAAAGGTGACGTCAATACGAAGGTTTTTTTGTATAAATGGTCTTTGTATGTGTATTGGTTCATGAATTATAGGCATTTTAGTGAACTTATCAACAATACACGTGTGAAAAAATACAGGTGCGCACATATGGTGTATATAAGGAAATAGTTGCAAGGGTAATTGGAAATAAATAGAATATTGGAATAATTTGGCAAGTCTCACTTAAGTTTGCATTTGCGCGAAAAATGTAGGCATAGTGAAAATTTTCCATACCCCTTTTTTTCTTTACCCCCTTTACCGCCTATAAATCAATAAAAATGCTATATTTAAGACGGGTTTATTCGTATTAGACTAAAATTTGGTAAATAAGTTCGTATGGTTACTATCGGCAACTATACTAAAACTGCGCGTGGTCTAACTATATATACGCCCACTTTTTAGAAATCATTATTATTACTGAGTTGTACATGTTTTAATAGTGGAACTTGGTATGTAGACGTTATGGGCCCAAGAGGAAGTTATTATATATTTGAGCGATCATTAGACAAGGGGGAATTTAGCCACACAGGCCAAATTTATGATATCGAATTGCTTTGGAACTAAATGTCGTATGTAACTATGCAATAGACTCCTAAACTACTCATCCGATTAGCATGAAAATTTGTGTATAGAAGTTTTTTGGTACGTTGCGTATTCAGTCTATCAATTTTTATCCACCTTGAACACCAGAGGCGTCCGTGGCGTAGTTGGTTAAAGTGCGTGGCCGCTATGTCAAAGAACCTGTAGACCCAGGTTCGAACCCTAGCAGCGACAGAAAATTATTTGAATTAAAATAATTTTTATTTACGGCCGCCACCTCTCTGCAGACAATCGCAAACCTCAGAGAGTAATAAAAAAATACCGAGGCCTCAGAGGCGGCCTCGGTAGTCGAGTAGGTATCGTGCTCGACTGCTGCTCCAGAGGTCCCGGGTTCGATTCCCGGCTTGGCCATGGTCCTTCGCTTTAAACCTTTCTAAATTTTCTATCCTCATTTCTAATCAACTGAAATTAAAAATTCATCAATATTTACGACTTCAAGTTGTAGTTGATGGTAGAGAAGTTGTGGATGAGGATTGCCTTATAACTTGAATTGACTGAGGTAAAGGCATAACACTTGCCTCTGATTCAAATTCACATGTTTCTTTGGCTTTCCACCACGCTTAGAATATCCTACATATGTTTCACTTGATTGCCCTTTCCTTCCCACTAATCTATCATCTCATTTCGAACCAAGGCAGACTTGACTGAATAGGTATTCCACCTGAAATCCTTGGTTCAAAGCTAAAAAAAAAAAAAAACAAAAAAAAATTATAAGAAGCTAGGTCAAAGTCCTTTCAAGGGCTGAAATGACCAGTTATTTATTTTCTTTTTTTTGAACACCAGAGGGTGCTGTAGTACAAATTTTATACAAAACTGCCTAAAAATCACAAACCGCTTATGCGATTAGAATGAAAAGTGGAATACAGTGGTTTTCCTGTAGGTTGAGTGTTTTGCTGCAATCTGTTTTGACCTATCTTTAACACCAGAGGGCGCTGTAGTACAAATTTTTTGCAAAACCACCTAAAACTCCCAAACCGCTCATGAGATTAGAATATAAATTGGTATGTAGTAGGTCTCAGGTACGGTGAGTTTTCTGACAGTATCTTCTTTGAACCACCTTGGACACCAGATGGTGCTGTAGTACAAATTTTTTACAAAATCGCATATTTTTAGTTGTAACATATGCAAATATTCATGAAATATAAAATATTTCTTAAATTTAGTAAAATTAAATAATTTCCGTTATTTTCACATCAAAACCATGAACATATCTTGAAAACTATGAAAAATTTTACTACAACGATGTATTTAATGCAACATCGTGCTTAAAATTGAGAAAAACACAATCATAAATTTAATTTTGTGACTTTCGATTCAAATGTCTCCGCTGCTTTTTTATACACTTTGTTAAATTTTTTTTTTGTCTTAAAGCAAAGTACTATACAAACCTTATTGCAAAAATACCGTTAGTTGAGTATATATAAATATTTTAAATATTTTTTTTTCAAAAAAGGTCTGAAATTTTGGAGTTTTCCTCAAAAAAAGGCTCAAAATTTGTTTTTGTTGTAAAAATAATTCAAATTCGCAAATTTTCAATTCTATTTAAAAATTATAACATTTATAAGCAAAAGTTATTTCAATTTTACGCAAAAATTAAAAACCATTTTTGTGATTAAAAAAACAATGTCCTACCCCTTGATTTTTTCGAACAAAATTTTTTCCAATATTGTGTTTTTATATTTTTGAAAAAATATGCAAGCTAAAAAATTAATTTTTTAGAAAAAATTATCTTAGTATCTCTTATCAATCAAAAGTTATAGCCAATAATCTTTATCGAAAATATATATACAAAAAGCAAAACGCTGTCTGTGTGATGGCTGGACACTTCAAAATTACTGAGCCGATAGAGCTGAAATGTTGGCAGCACATTTTTTTCAAGTACGAGATGGTTCAAATTTCTGTCACAGCCCCTTTTACCGCCCACAAATCAATAAAAATGCTATATTTCCTATGGTTTTCGTCGATTTGGCTACATTTTGATAATTTAGTTTGTATGCTCACTGTCGGCAACTGTACTTAAACTGGGTAATGTCTATCTTCTAGAAAACTGGGATGGGCATTATATAAGTGGGTGTGGCTCTGTCCATACAATTAAAATTTGTATTATCAAAAAGCTTTGGAAGTAAAAGTAGCAGTACTTACATACAAACTCAAAATGGAGTTACTATTTGGTGATCTCCTGCTACTGGGTAACTGTAACGGGCAGTGGAAAATGACAGTGGTGTCAAACTATGAGTCTAAGAAAACTTTTGAATACACCTATTATGTTCCCATATAGTTGCAGGGTGCAGCAACGCGCGCCGGGAAAAGGCTAGTTTTATATATGTATATTTAGTTTTGTTTCATTTTCCTTTTGTTTCTACTGTTGCCTTAGATGGTTTTTTTTTGTTTAAGTTTTAGTTTTAGTTCTAGTTTTTGTTTTATTTGTTTTTGTTTTTGTTTTTGTTTTTGTTTTTGTTTTTGTTTTTGTTTTTGTTTTTGTTTTTGTTTTTGTTTTTGTTTTTGTTTTTGTTTTTGTTTTTGTTTTTGTTTTTGTTTTTGTTTTTGTTTTTGTTTTTGTTTTTGTTTTTGTTTTTGTTTTTGTTTTTGTTTTTGTTTTTGTTTTTGTTTTTGTTTTTGTTTTTGTTTTTGTTTTTGTTTTTGTTTTTGTTTTTGTTTTTGTTTTTGTTTTTGCTTCTGTTATTGGTTTCGCTATTGCTTCTGTTTATGAACACTAATATTTGCTGCGTGGTAAGACATTTTTGTTGCGTCGAAATAAAACTGAAATAATTATCAATGTAGATAAGGAGAACGAACGGTGGGTTAAAGCGTGTAGTATATGTTTAAAATTTTTTATTATTTTTCATTTATTTTTTTTTTATTCAACTTGTTTGTCAAAAATAAAGAAACAAAAATAACAAGTAACGAAATTTAAAAAGTCGTAATCCCGTCAGCCTGGTCTTGAGGGAATTGAGGTAATGGATTTTATCTAACTTTGTACAAAAAGGTATACAAAATAATGAAATATTTACAAAGCTGGAATGGTTGAGTAAAAACGGTTGTGTTCTGGTTTCCAGTGAGATGCAAGAAATTAAATTCAAATAAAGTGACATAGTAAAAAGAATTTGAATAAAGGAACGAGTGATAACAACTATTTAGCAAGGGTAACATTAAAAAGGTAAAATAGAATATAAATAAACTACTGATTTCTACAAAATTGGAATAATAAATATTAAGCCTAAATTAAAAATTAAATTAACATCAGATTGAAAATGAAAATAAAATAAAAAATCAATGAAATAAGGAGAAGGATTAAGTCTTAGAATAAAGATTTGGAAAAGGGTTAGAAAAGAATGAGCAAGGATTAAAAAAGAGATAGGACCAGAAATAAGATGAGTATTGGGATAGAAGGATTCTGATATGAAATCCATCACTGATTGAAATTTTTATGCGGATTAGGACAAGGAGTGGGTTAAGAATTAGAAACAATTAAAGAATTCGAATAAGAATAATGAAAATTTTAGGGACAAGGGATAGGATAAAGATTAGAATACGGATGAAAATAATAAATAAACGTCTTTACGTCAAAAACGTCTACGACACAGCCAACTGCATTTAACTTTGTGATTAATTTTTTATTGATCAGTTGAAAAATCAAAAAAGCCATCAAAAATTTTATTTAAGAACTCTAGGAACTAATGAAAATATTTTTTCTCTCTGAAAATTTCTGGTAGTATTCTTGGAAAATTGACAGAATAAGTAAGACTTAAGTAGTTGAGTGGAGTACAGTGCAAATCACGCAAGACTACTGATGAGTTGGTGTAGCGGCCAATGAATGATAACTATACACAGAGTTGTAGTTGTTATTTGTTGCTTTCTTCATTAACATGCTTGGCCTTGAGCTCAACAGTTAGTTCAAATAATTGAATAAAGAAGGTCACATTAAATTAAATAAAAACACTGAAGATGTTTTGTTTTTTATTGTTTCAACTCACTTTGTTTTTGAAGTAATTTTCTCTGTATTTATAAAAAAATTAATTAACATTCACCGTTATTTGATTCCTTTTAATATTTTATCATTTCGTTTTAATAATGTTATCAAGATGAACAAAGCTTGTGCTGTTGGCTTATCTGTTTTTTTTTTTTGTTATTTTGTAATTGTTTTTTATTCAACTGCAGAAAATTCAGAAAACACGGTGTTTTTTTTTTTTGCCAATTTCATGCTACTTACGCACTTATTGTTTTCCCAGAACAACAAAGTTTTGCTCATTTTGTGAAAATGCTATGCATGCCAGTAGATAAAACATAAAACCCAACAAATACAAAAACAAAAATACATCACTCGTCCGAGACAAAACAAAAATTGTATATAGGTACACAATAAGAAAAAAAAAAACATCAAAACAAAACAAAATGGACGGAATATAACAACAAAGAGGAGCTGACTATAGAACCGCATTAGCCAGACTAGTTGTTTTTTTTTTGTTTTTTTGTTCATTATAATTATCTACCCAGGCATGTCTTGCCCTATATAATCTTGATTGCTTGCTACTTATACAAGCCACAATGTTTAAGGACTCCAACCAAATATTCAAAAATGAGAATTAAACGTAACTTAATCTTAGACTCCAATACAATTTCATGTTTGTATTTGAAACATAGAATTGCAATATTTTGAGAACTCCTCTGCCAAATTAGTTCTTAATACTCATTTTTAAATCATTTTTCAAAAAATTTATATCGTCCAAATTTCTACCATTTCTTATTGAATTCTAAAATTTATGCTTTAATAATTTTAACTTCGCTCTGGCGCTCTTTTATTTGTCATGTTAAGCGAATATAAGTAAAAAAAGCAACCTGCTGTCCTTGTTTCCACAAGGTATACCGCGATGTTACTGAATATTTAACATCAATTTCCACACAAATGTCCAAGCTAAGTGTGGAAACCTAACAATGTTGTTTTTGTTGTTGGTTTTGGTAAAAGAAATGCATTTTACAAGGGGAAGAAACCTCTGTACTAATCTGTTAAAGACCCATGCATAAAAAATTTCTTGTCTCTCCCTCTGCGGGGCTTGTGTTGCGTAAAACATGAAAAGGCGACGACAATTTTGTCTTGAACAGAACAGAATGGGAGAGGGGAGGGGGGTATTAAACAGCTAAAACATTTCTTATAATTCCTTTATAAAAAAAAAAAAATAAAAAAGAACTCAACAAAAAATCGTATTTTAATAGTTACAGTGGTAATTATGTTTATTTAAATTTATTTCTCATTTTTTAATGAGCAATTAAACAATTCAATGGTATAAATGCAAAAAAGTATACACAAGGCATGTCTCAAAAGTAATGGGAAATTTAAAATTTCATGGGCTGTGTTGGTTCGATTGGCATGATTTTTTTGCTGTCTTTGTTGGTATTGTTGTGTTGGCAAGCATTTCTAGAAAATGTCTATACATTTTCAGTCATATTGGTTGTTTACTTTTTGTCAGCTGTTGAAATAATAGCACGTACTTTGGTACTATTGGCGATATAAACTGGTGCAATTGCGCTTTAGTTTCTACATCATAGCTATAAACCAAGAATGATAGACACAAGATTACGCGTTCCGTAAATGAGAGAGAGAGAGAGAGAGAGAGAGAGAGAGAGAGCATGACGTCATATGCGGCATTGTTAGAATTTGGAATAATTTTACTTTGGGGACCAAGCCTAAATATTTTATTTCTTATTTTTATAATATGAATATGGACCTCCTAAGCCTATTGATGTAATAAAATTTTATCTGTATCGAATGGTTTAGGAGATAAAAATCTTGAAAGCTTAAAAAAGTCATATTTTTCATATTCATATTTTTATGCAGAAGAGTAGATATTTTACTTTACTTTTCCGAAAGAATTTATTTTTAATTTCGTCAATTTGCCTAAGCGATCGCACACTTGCATACGTTTTTTTCAAGCAGAAGTGCCGTGTGACGTCATGCACTCAGTTGAGAAAGTGAGCATTAGATAAAGGGATTGCGGAACGCGTAATCTTGTTTCTATCATTCTTGGCTATAAACCAGTGATGGGCAAACTAACACATAAGCATGCATACTTGTGTATGTGCCCGAGACAGCGCGGCAGCTCTGCTTCAATTTACACTGTGAAGGAAAACAAAATCTTTGGAAACAATATGGTAACTGAACTGCAGAATCTCATGCTACCCAGCAAATACTTTGTGAGCCCTCATAAGACATGATTCATTTTTATGCGTGTTTTATGATGCTTCACAAAAAGGATTCATAAAACACTTATAAAAAGGATTCATTAAAGAGTAATTTTTATGCGTGTTTAATGATATCTCAGGCTGGGAACTTACAAAAAGAAGAATGCCAATCGTGTGTAACGGAAAGAATTTGCCATATATTTCAGAAAATATGCAGCTTGTAATTCCAAAAGCTTAAGTTTTCTTTCTTCACCTCAAAAATAATTATAATTTCCATGACAAACGGAGAAGTGCTTTTGCAAATACATATTTGCTGAACGACAAATAAAGGATTCGTAAATTAAGTATTGCGCTTCATCATTTATATTTTCTATGAAAAAATAATCGAATTACCATTGTGCGTAAAATATTTTCTTTTGTATACCTGATACAGTTAAGTGAAAAAGTTGCGCAGCGAGGTCTTGCCTTCATGAATGCTGAACGTGAACTGACATGCTTTGAGCTGAGAGAATTTATTATACTGTGCGCCCGAATGCTATTGTCCGTCTTGAGCAACTCCGCCTGTTTTCACGAGCAGCCTGTCCAAAGCCAGGATAAAGGAGGATGGTCGCAGGCAACGGGTTCGCCCTATCCTGTGTAAATGAGAAGGGACTACCCAGATCCTGGAGTTGGTCGCCCAATCTGGGTAGTAGGTGGACCGGTTGACTTGATCAACGGTAGCGTATGCCTACAAGGGAATAGCAATAATCCTAAAGAATTTGTTAGCACGGGGATAGTCGTTACTCTCGACATAACGTATTGTTGCAAGTCCCCACTGATGCATTCGTATGGTCTCTTGGATAGTCATATAAGTCTTGGAAGACTTATATGGCTGGTATAAACGATGAATAAAGAGGTGTCAGATGGGTACTTCGAGTGTGAAAAGTTAAACTTAGTAGCCTCGGAGTACCAGATTCTAAGGTGGTATTGAGGAGGTGTCATGCCGGTGCTTTGAGTCACTGGGTGTTCTTCTTGGTAGCCTTCAGCACTAGACTAATGAGGTGTAAAATGGTGTCCCAAGGTGTGATAATTGAGGAGTTGAAATGGTGTCCCAAGGTGTAATAACTGAGGTGTATCAAGAAGTGTCATTTGAGTACTCCGAGTGTGAAAGGTTATCTGAGTAGCCTCGGAGTACAAGATTGATGAGGTGTATATCAATGAATGTTGATACGGCGAATAGTCGTGAAGTGCTGTTGGTGCTGGGAGTTCATCCTGGTGGTCTTGGGGTACCGGTATGAAATGAAACAAATAGTGGCGATCTTGTGTCGCACACAGTCAATGGCGATGTGGTCTACGCTGTAGCACGTCCAAGTAGTGGTGGTTTTTCCACCACAGTCAAGTGTGATGAATGCAAGTGTATCGGTGTTGTGATAAGTGCGTGTCGAAGTAAATCCCTTTTGCCCGGGGAGACTATCGATGGGCTGGCCCTTCGGGGAGTATCGTGCTGGCTGTGGTAGTTCAATGTCGCGAACAGGTCTGTGATCGGCGTGGAGTTGCGCTAAACAACCGGGTGGCAATGCCTTACATTGCAAGAGATGTTAGATGGGTCTCGATTTCCACCAATAAATGTGGATGGTGACCCAACTAATCATCCATAATTGGTACTGTTGCGTTCCAGCATTGGTTGCTATCCATACAGTATATTTATTAAATTAAATATACCCTTAAGTATGGTGTGCGACCGGTGTTGAAACTACTATGACGGGGCGATGGTCGCGTCTGGAGTCATGGAAGTGACGCCTAGGAGAGATATGACGGACGTCGTATATATTATATATTAGCATGACACTGACGTCCTGAAAAATTTATCTCCTAGGCATCAATTCCTTGAACCACGACCCCACTGCCATGGGGCAACGTAGAATTAAGCCATACGGCAGGTGTCTACGTTACATAAAATGTAAAATAAATGAATTCCTTCTGTCCGTCTTGAGCAACTCCGCCTGTTCTCACGAGCAGCCTGTCCAAAGCCAGGATAAAGGAGGATGGTCGCAGGCAACGGGTTCGCCCTATCCTGTGTAAATGTAGAGGACTACCCAGATCCTGGAGTTGGTCGCCCAATCTGGGGAGTAGGTGGACCGTTGACTTGATCAACGGTAGCGTATGCCTACGAGGGAAAAGCAATAATCCTAAAGAATTTGTTAGCACGGGGATAGTCGTTACTCTCGACAGACGTACTGTTGCAGGTCCCCACTGATGCATTCGTATGGTCTCCTGGATATTCAGATAAGTCTTGGTAGACTTATATGGCTGGTATAAACGACGAAATCAAGAGGTGTCAGATGGGTACTCCGAGTGTGAAAAGTTAAACTTAGTAGCCTCGGAGTACCAGATTCAAAAGGTGATATTGAGGAGGTGTCATGCTGGTGCTTTGAGTCACTGGGTGTTCATCTTGGTAGCCTTCAGCACTAGACTAATGAGGTGTATTGATTAGTTGGTGAGGTGTCCCAAGGTGTGATAACTGAGGTGTATCAAGGAGTGTCATATTGAGTACTCCGAGTGTGGTTATCTGAGTAGCCTCGGAGTACAAGATTGATGAGGTGTATCATGGTGTATGATAAGGTGTATCAATGAATGTTGATATGATGTATAGTCATGAAGTGCTGCAGGTGGCTAGGAGTTCATCCCGGTGGTCTTAGGGTACCAGTATGAAATGGAACAAATAGTGGCGGCCTTGTGTCGCACACAGTCAATGGCGATGTGGTCTACGCTGTAGCACGTCCAAGTACTGGTGGTTTTTCCACCACAGTCAAGAGTGATGAATGCAAATGTATCGGTGTTGTGATAAGTGCATGTCGAAGTAAATCCCTTTTGCCCGGGGAGACTATCGATGGGCTGGCCCTTCGGGGAGTATCGTGCTGGCTGTGGTAGTTCAATGTCGCGAACAGGTCTGTGATCGGCGTGGAGTTGCGCTAAACAACCGGGTGGCAATGCCCTACATTGCAAGAGATGTTAGATGAGTCTCGGTTTCCACCAATAAATGTGGATGATGACCCAACTAATAATCCAAAATTGATACTGTTGCGTTCCAGCATTGGTTGCTATCCATACAGTATATTTATTAATTTAAATATACCCTTAAGTATGGTGTGCAACCGGTGTTGAAACTACTATGACAGGGCGATGGTCGCGCCTGGAGTCATGGAAGTGACGCCTAGGAGAGATATGACGGACGTCGTATATAAACATTAGCATGGCACTGACGTCCTGAAAAATTTATCTCCTAGGCATAGATTCCTTGAACCACGACCCCACTGCCATGGGGCAACGTAGAATTAAGCCGTATGGCAGGTGTCTACGTTACATAAGATGTAAAATACTCGTATTCCTTCTGTCCGTCTTGAGCCTTGCGTGTTTGGCTAAATCAATGGCAATAGGCTGGACCGTCTGACATGATCAGCGGTAGCGTTAATGCCTATGAAGGAGAAGCAATGATCCGAAAAATAATTTGTTAGCACGGGGATAGTCCTTGTCCTGACAGAAGCATGAACGCAAATACATTGATAAAAAGCATGTCTTTAGAAAGCGTAAAACGGTTGTTTTTAAAATGGGTGACAGTAAAATTACTGCAAAACTGTGGGATTGCTTGTACAGTACACGGTGAGCCACTAGAAGAGTCTGACAGCCTAGGTAAAGTAGGCGATGATGTGTGTATATGGTAGAGCTGTATAACACGGAGCAAAATGCGAAGTTTTTAAAAGTGCGTAAGCGTGAGTAAAAATCAGAGCGAATAAAATCGGCAGAAACTGAAGGCGGTTGCTTGAAGTATAATCTGAAGATTAACGGCATGAAGAGACTCACCTAGGACTACTCCCCCTAGGGTGGTCTCGGATTGTTAGGTGGATTTACGGGCGTGATGAGTCCACTTCTGCCAAAAGTGGTGCCAAGAGCGTTCAAGGTGAATTTGGGCACAATGATAATATTGACTCGAGTAAGAGGTTATCGAGATGCTCAAGATATTTTGTATCACTGTGGTTGCCAACGCAGTGATGCAGAATTAGTGATGCTGGACAGGCTGTCGGACGTCTTTTGGTGACTCAAGGATGATTGGGTGTAAGAAGTGTTGAATATTATTATTCTTCACAGTCATGCGAGATACGCTTTATGTCAGTGTGTGTGATTGCTATGTCGGGGCAAATCCTTTAGCCCAGGAGACTATCGTGGGCTGGACCTTCGGGGAGTTTCGTGCTGGCTGTGGTAGCACAATGTCACGTGCAGGTCTGTGATGATCGTTGTGGAGTTGCACTTGTTTACAACCGGGTGACAATGCCCTCAAATTGTCAGAGATTTTAGATCGGTCTCGATTTCTACCAATAAATGTGGAAGGTGATAACACTAGCCTTCCATGATTGGTACTATGTCTCTTTATTGGTATGCAATCCATACAGGATATTTATTAAATTAAATATGCTTAAGTGTGGTGGTGGAACCGTTATTGATACTATAAAATAGGGCGTTGGTCGCGTCCGGGTTCAAGGAGTTGGGTTCGGTGGATTGTCGGAAGGACGCTAATGAAACGTAGGTGGGTTAGCGTCCGGAAGATCATCTGATTGGATGGACGTTAATTACCGTACGTTGCTATATTGGCGTTCCTGAAGATTAATTCACTAGATCTCATCTCCTTGAACCCAAAGACTCCATGTGCCATGGGGCACCGTAGAATTGAGCCGTCAAGGCAGGTGTCTACGTTAAACACAACCAGAAATTTTCTGTCCGTTCATTAACTCGGGGGAAAAAATCTCCAGGTATAGATGGTATGACTGGAGAGATGTGTAAAAGCATTCCTCAGTACCTGGAAGCCTTGTAACTATAGTAAGTGCTTGAGCGAGGGTTATTTTCCCAACGTGTGGAAAAAGGCAAGAGTGATCGTGCTCTTGAAGTCACCTGATAGACTGAGGAGTAATCCTCGGTCCTACTGGGGCATCAGCCTTCTTCCGGTGCTTGGAAAAGTGCTGGAGAGGGTTATCGTGGAACGGCTCCAGGAGTGCTAAAACCTGCAGATTTGCGACAGGCAATTTGGTTTCCGCAAGGGAAACAGCGTTGAGGATGCCTGGCTGTATGTCAAGGGCTCCGTAGAAGAGAGTAGCTCCAAAGATGTTTTGGGGCTAATCGTTGACTTAATGGGTGTCTTTGACTATCTGTGCTGGGATAAGGTGATAGACAGGCTAAGGGAGGTGGGTTGCAGGGAAATTAAGCTCTGGCAAAGCTATTTCTCTGCTAGAAAAGCATTCGTGTTAGGTGTAAACCAAACAGTAGGGATTGATGTTGTTCGTGGCTGTCCACAGGGGTCTATCTGTGGTCCATTCATTTGGAACCTCATGATGGATCCTCTGCTGCGGTAGCTTGAACGTCAGTCTAAGTGCTGTGCGTATGCTGATGACCTGCTTGTTCTGGTTGAAGGACAGTCTTGTGCTGAACTGGAAGCCAAGGCAAGTGAGGTTATGGCTACAGTGTGTGCATGGGGTTCACGTGTAGGTGTTAGCGTGGCGAGGGACAAGTCCTTGATGATGCTACTTAAAGGCAGATTATCTCGTGGTCGACCTCACTTTGTGAGCTTGGAGGAAATAGGTCTCAGGTATGTGACAGAGGTCAAATACCTGGGAATTTGGATGAAAAAGAGGATGAACTTTTTGGTGCACTTAGACAAGTTGAGAAAGCGTCTCTTGACAGTAGTAGGGTGAGTGCGTAGACTACTTAGGAGTGACTGGGGACTTAGTAGGAGGGCTGTTCGCCTCATGTATGATGGGCTATTTGTTGCTTGTGCAACTTATGGCTCGGTCGTGTGGGGTGACGTGGTCAGTACTGCTGTAGGCTACCGGAAGATTCTCTCTTGCCAGATAGTAATCTTAATTGGGTGTTTGCCGGTGTGCTGTACGGTCTCTACGGCTGCCTTGCAGGTGCTGATGGGGGCACCTCCTCTGAATCTGGTGGTAATGCAAACCAGCATTGCATACCGGATTCGGGGGTCTTCCCCAAACAGTGACTGATTGGACTTCGGACGTGTTAGTTAGGGATATGAGTACCAGGGGTCTTCCCCTAGCAGTGACTGATTGGACGTCGGACGTGTTAGTTAGGGATATGAGTACCACAGAGTGGAAGGCTATGCTAAAAGAGCGCGTACAATCTAGGGTGCAATCTAGATGGAACCAAAGTCAGAATGGTAGAATTACCTACCAGTTTATACATGACTCGGCGTTCGTTGAAGGTCACCCGGAGTTTGGATTTTCTCTTAGTCTGGGCTTCCTTTTAACTGGTCATGGTTCTTTGAACGCATTCTTTGAACGCATTTTTGCGTTAGAGAAATCTCAGCACGACTGAAGGTTGTGATTGCGGAGCAATCTTTGAAGATTGGTCACATGTCTTGTGCGATTGTCCTCTTTATGAAGACATTCGAGATTTGAGAGCCATAAGCATAATGGTAGAAAATGAAGAGTTCGACGTGAGTAATGCGCTTGCATCTAGTGAGCAAATTACCAGGTTGAACGAGTTCGCTTGTCAGGTGTTTACTAGACGCAGTTACAGGCCAATGACTTCTGCAGTCATTCATCTGTAAGATAGGCTGTGGATCCAAATAGTTGGATCAATTGAGGAGTTGTTCTGAGGAACATTTTTTAATGGCCACCAGTTCAGAGCGGTGATGAGCTCAACTGGCAGTAGCTTGCTACGAAGTCCGACCAAAGACTTCAAAGCTGGTACGATAGAATTGCGTCGGGAGAAAAAATCAGCCTATTCACATGTGAATAGGAAATTCGAAAATGCTCTTCACTGCTATAAACCCATGTTTCGTCACCTCCTATGATACGTTTTTAAAAAGAGTGATCAGATAGCAATCATAGTTTTTCCAATAGTTATGATAGTTACTAATGGCTATCAAAATATTCTGTAAAGTTTGCCATTTCATCATGCATCGTTTCACGCTTGTCGAACATGTGGAAATTATTAAAAAACATTATTAGAATTCAGGCTCAGTTGTAAATACGTAACGTGAATTTCGTAGTGAGGGTGGTCATCATCATGACTTCAGTGCTCAGGTAGTTCGTAGCATCGGACAGTGGAGTATTCGAATCAACGTGGACATGACATTTTTTTTTGTGTATGTTTTTTTTGATTACTTCTAAACGGCTGAATGAAAAATACTGAAAAAAAAATCCTGTATATAAAAGATGTTCCAAGGAATATTTTTATTGTATTAATACAAACACACAATTTTAAAAAGTGTTTTATTTAAAAAAAATTCAGTCAAAAATCAATTTTTTGTTTTGTTTTTTTATTATAATTTGCAGCTAAATGGCTGAGTAAATTTTTGTTTTACTCATTCAGCAGATTCACCAAAGGCAATACTTGACATTTTTTCGATTTGATTGCACTTTAATGTAAAGACTTTGTCCCTTATTTACAGGGTTGCCCATATTCGACGGACCCATCTGGCAACGCCATAACTTTTGACAGAGATGTCAGATCGCTTAATGACATACCGCGTTTGAAGCGTCAGTCCAAGCAGATTTTTACCATGGAACAATACACGCCACGCGAGCGCTCTGAAATAGTTGAAATTTACATTCAACAGAAGAAGTCAATTGTGAAAACTCAACGTGCTTTTAAAAACTTAAAAAATGTGAGAAGTGCGCCTTCTAAGAACACCATTAAGCGTTTATACGAAAAATTTTCGACTGGTGAGGCTCTTTCTAATCCGAAGAGGCCAAATAAAAGTCGACCAAGGCGATCGGCCGAGAATATCGCTGCCGTACGAGCCAGTGTTGAGAGGTCCCCAAGAACATCCCAAAAACGCCGTTCTCAGCAGTTGGGCATGGCTCGGTCCACTTTACAACGGATTATTCGCGTTGATTTGCATTTGTTCCCGTACAAAATTCAATTGACGCAAAGATTGTTGCCTGCGGACAAGCCTCGTCGATTGGAATGGGCCCAAAGAGTCATCGAAATGGCCGAAGATGACGAGCAATTTTGGAACAAAATTATCATGTCCGATGAAGCCCATTTCACATTGAATGGGACCGTAAATAAGCAAAATCTCAATCAATCGCATTGCATCCTAATTTTGATTTAGATCAATTAATTATTAAAATTAATTTTGACCATGTACATGAAATTTTCTTAATTGTAAGCTATATCCCACCTGGAAGTCCATTTGAATTGTATAAAATGCACATTGATAACTGTGTTAGTATTTTAAGCAATTTGAATGATAACCAACACGCAATATTAATGGGTGATTTCAATCTTCCAAACATCAATTGGATCTATGATAGTGATGAGCATTATTGGTTGCCATTCAATGTAACAAGCATCTGCGAAAGTGTAGTTGTTGACAGTATAGCGGAACATAATCTGCACCAGTTGAATGGTGTTTTTAACAATTCAAATAGACTTCTCGATTTAGTTTTTATCGATAGCGAAATTAATGCATATGTAAACATCTTAGACTCACCTGAATTACATCATACAGATCACCACAATGCACTAAGCCTAAGTTTTAAATTTTATAAATATCTTAAGCCTTTACAGAATTATAGTACAAACTTCGATTTTTCTAAAAGTGATTTTAGTAGCTTATCTAATTATATGAGCACTGTAGACTGGCTGTCAGTTTTAAACAACGCCGACTTAACAACTAATTATAATTTATTTTCGAACAAGCTCAAAGAAGCGATGAATTTATTCATTCCTAAGGTTCGTTTAAAAACATCATCAAAACCTAAATGGTTTAATAGAGAGCTTATCAATGTTAACAACAAGAAAAATAAAGCATATAAACTCTATAGAAAGTCTCCTCTCAACGTGGAACTTCGTGATAAATATCGTTGTCTTCAAAAAGAATTCGATTATTTAAATAAATTCCTTTATACAAATTATATATATCAGGAAGAATCAAAACTTAAAACTAATAACAGTAAAAGCTTTTGGCAATTTATAAACGGTAAAAAAAACTCAGCTGGTATTCCAAATACTATTCAATATCTCAACACTACTTCATCTGATATACCCACAATTTGCAACCTATTCGCCAAATTTTTCGAGTCAGCCTATGTATATCCAGGTACCAATCTACCTAAAGGAAATCTAGATTTAATAGATAATATCATTAATATTGGTCATTTACAACTAGACATTTTAGAAGTTAAAGGAGGTTTAAGACAATTAAACGCGGATAAACAGCCTGGAATGGATGGCTTTCCACCTATTCTTTTAAAAAACTGTAGCGAATCTTTAGCGCTTCCTCTTTTCATAATTTTTAACCAATCTTTATATTCTGGTATTTTTCTTCCTGAGTGGAAAAATAATTTCATAATACCAATTCACAAATCTGGTTCCAAGAATGACGTTTCAAATTATCGACCAATTTGTAAAATTTCATCTATTCCCAAATTGTTTGAAAAATTGGTCTACAACAGACTCACCTTTCATATGAAAGAGATTATATCTCCTTTCCAACACGGTTTCGTAGCAGGGAAGTCAACGGTAACTAACCTCACAATGTTTTGTAATTACGTTCTTAGTAGCCTTGAAAAGGGATATCAGTGTGATGTCATCTTCACTGATTTCTCTAAAGCGTTTGACAGAGTCCACCATACTTTGCTTATAAACAAACTTGAAAGAATCGGTTTTCATTCCAATTTTTTAAAATGGCTTAAGTCGTATCTAAACGAACGGACGCAATACGTACGTATCAACAATAAGCTTTCGGAAGCCATTCATGTTACATCAGGCGTCCCTCAAGGCAGTCATCTAGGACCACTTCTTTTTTTATTGTTTGTTAATGACATACCCAAAGTTTTATGCTCTTCTCAGTGTTTAATGTATGCTGATGACATCAAAATATTTTCTCGTTTAAAGCTTACTAATGGTTGCTTGGATCTAGAGACAGACTTAATTAGATTATCTACTTGGTGCAGCGTGAACTTATTGCCACTCAATATTGCGAAATGCAAATGCTTAACTTTTAGCAGAGCTTCCTCTCCAGTTTTATACCCCTATAAGCTTGGTGATATAATGTTAGCAAGGATAACTGAAGTGAAAGATTTGGGTGTAATTCTTGACCATAAACTTAGTTTCAATAGGCATATTGATTATATGATAGCTAAAGCTAATTCTATGCTGGGTTTCATAATTAGGAACTCAAAGGAATTCAATGACCCTTTTTCTCTTATTTCCCTGTATAATGCCTTTGTTAGACCGATCTTAGAATATTGTTGTATTATTTGGGATCCGTTTTACGCAGTCTCCTCCGATAGAATTGAAAGAATTCAGAAACGCTTTACTAGACTGGCAATCGACCGATTCAGATGGAGTATTGAAAGGCCGGAATATAAAGTTAGATGTCTACTTCTTGGTATTCTTACTTTGAAAACACGTCGCAAATATTTTGCCATTATGTTCATACGTGACATTATTTGTTTTGAAATAAATTGTCCTGATTTGTTAAATCAAATTGGATTCCATATACCGCCGCGTTACCTTAGATCTTATAATTTATTCCATGTGCCATACCGTAGAGCAAACTATACTCTAAATGAGCCAATAACGCGTAGTTTAAAACTGGCAAATTCAGTCTGCGTGCACATAGACTTTAATACTTGCATAAGCAGAAATGTCTTTAAAAATATCTTACGTTCATATTTTCATAGTATAAGTAACACCTCTATAAATTAATCAATCAAACAATATAAGTTTATATAAAATTATATCAAGTAGTCAGTAAGGAAATTTATAATCCGTTGATGAATTAATAAATAAATAAATAAATAAATAAATAAACAAAATTGCCGTATTTACGCCACTGAAAATCCTCAGGAGATTCAAGAAGTGCCTCTTTATGACGAAAAAGTCACAGTTTGGTGCGGCGTTAGTGCGAAAACGGTCATTGGGCCGTTTTTCTTCCAAAATGAAAATGGCCATGCTGTTACCATCAACCAGGAGCGTTATCGCGACATGATGACCAATTTTGTGATGCCAATTATTCGTCGAAAGCGTAGGAGGCAGTTCTGGTTTCAACAAGACGGCGCTCCACCGCACACAAGTCGCATAACAATCGATTTTCTGAAGAATTTGTTTCCGGGCCGTTTAATGTTGAAAAGTGGTGATTTGGACTGGCCACCGCGTTCGCCCGATTTGACGCCGCCTGACTTCTTCTTGTGGGGATATTTGAAGTCAAAGGTTTACGTTAACAAGCCAAGGATCGTAGAAGAGCTCAAGGACAACATTCGTGAAGAAATAGCCGCTATTCCGGCCGAAATGTTGGCGAAAACGATGGAAAATGCTGCAAAAAGGGCACAATACGCCATCAACGCCAGAGGCGGCCATTTGAGAGATATCATATTCAAAAATTGATGTAAACAAATCTACTTGGAACAAATTAAATGATTAAGATTGCCAACCGCCAAATTTTTATTTTTTTCTTTGATTTTTTTAACAAAAACATGGGTCCGTCGAATATGGGCAACCCTGTACAAAAAATTAAAGAAATCACCAACAATACCAAAGCACGTGTGAAGACACCTCGTCTTATTTCACAATAAAACTTAAGCACTGTTGTGCCAGGAACAAAAAGCTTTTAAATAATGCAGTGTTTGTTTGGATACAAGGAAGTACTGTACAGTAGTGAAATGTGATAAATGGAAGGATCTATGCAGATCTTTAGGAAATAAATACTAACGTAAAGATATTAAAATTTGAAACAGGTTGCATCGTGCTTTGAAATTTTCTGGTGCCTTTGGAAGTGCCTAAAGTTATTTATATAATATATTGTGAATACCAACAAAATCTCTATCAAGTATAAATTTTAACAGAGGATTGTTGTTAGTTTCTGTAAAATACTAAGATAAGTAATATAGCAATTATCTTGCGCAAATAACGGAGTGGGAAAAACTGAGTTATTTAATGTTCATAAAGAGTGGAAGAATAGGAGTTCATAGCATTCTGTGCGAAATTTTCAGAAATTACACCCCTTAGCACTGGTGGGGTCTTGCATTCATTACTCATAAAATATGCAATAGTGCGCTCGTCTAAATTTACGCTAGAAGCAACACGAATATGGGTATATTTTTTTTTGTCCATATTTTCGTTTTATTTCTCTTTTTTTCTTCACTACAAATGGACTCGCCTTCTTTTTGTTCAATGGGGTTGCCTTGCCATTTAACTGACTTGGGTTCCACATGAGCTCGCTTGGTGCTTACTTAATTTTTTATTTATGCGCCATTATTTGCTACTTTGTCTTCCGTTTATATAATTGCTTTATTTTTTATGTATGTATGTATGTATTCTTTTATCTGTCTTGCTTTGTTGTTTTTGTATTTTATTTTGTTGCTAATTTATTTGAATATGTATTTGGGTTGGCGACGCTAAGCGAAGACACGAGCAATTATATCTATAAGCGTCCTTGTTTGTTCTTTATTTTCTTTCAGTAACATTTTCCGGTTAATTATTTACTTATGAGTGCCGACTTATGAATTATTTTGAGGTTTATTTTGTAATTTTTATAAATATTAAAAAAAGCAAAAATAAAAAATATATACTTTAACAAAATAATTTTCTTCTTACGAATTGAGAAAATCCTTTTAACTAAAATGAGCCATGTACATTCATGTACACACACTCATGTACTCAATGTACATTTTTTCTGTTCGAAAAACGAATCGTAAGTCAGACTTGATTCTATTCTGTTTCTACCCCATGATATAATTATACAGGTAGCATTGACAAGTATAGATTTTCTCAGCAACAAGGCAACGACCATCTGTCAAAAACAGTTGTTCGTGCAACAAGAATTAAACGAATGTAAAAATAAATAAATTCCGCAAAATATGTGCGTTAAATAAACAATTATAATAATGAAAGTTGTGAAAAAATTATGTGTGATATGTGTTTAACGTTTTCCAGCCGTTGTGTTTTAATAATAATTGGAAACTTCCTTAATTTCGTCCATATGCAACTGCAGCTGCTGAGGTTGCTACATTTGAACGTTTTCAACATTTTTTCTTATGTTTGCACTTAATAACACAAAGTTCACAAGTTATCTTCGTTGTAGTAATAATAATTCACTGTTGATTAAATAAAATAGGCAATATTTTGTAAGAAAATGTTTGGTTATTTGCAAGCGCTGAAACATAAACAATGGCGAAAACATAAGAAATAATTGAACGCTCTCTTTCTAGACATTTTTTTTGACAGATGGTCGTTGCCCAAGCAACTGTCAATACTACCTTATATTATTATACCATGTTTCTACCCTACATTAATTGGTAGAAAAAACCAAGCTTTCTACTTTTCAAGTCTGTTTTCAAGTCTATGCGACTGCACTGCCGCAGAAAGCCACTGACGAGCGTCTACTTATACTTTTCTATACAAAGTGATAAAATAAAAAATAAACAACAACAACAACAAAAAAAACAAACCTACTTCAATACAATGCTTTATAGCAGTGTCAACTGCGAAGTACACACGAGAGTGGAGCAACACTTTGTCTTTTTGTGTATATAGAAGGAGTAAATGAGACAATAGCTATTGTTGTGGTCGACACTTTAAAGTTAAACTGTTTTCTCAACTCGAGAAACGAAGTTTGCATTGACGACACGAAGTTAATTCCACGAACTTCGTAAACAGACTTGAAAATAAACGATTAGTAGGCAAAATAATTGTTTTTTCAATACATTTAAAGTTTCTACATTTCAAGTTTTCTATATTTGGCGACTTGATTTTTGCTGCCTATGATTCGCTCAAACTTGTTGCTTGCCTGCCTCGAATTGCAGGGAGTTGAAAAATTATATGAACTTGAAATAGGAAATGAATCCATTCATGCAGATCTCTGATATAGACTCAGATCATTATCATGTCGTAGCCAAGATCCGTACAGTCTAGGCGCAACCAAGAATGCGAGCAATCCAGCACAGAGAAAGCTAGACGTCGAAAAGCAATCAAAATGAACAGCCGAAGACTTCGCTACTCGACTCTCACTCTTGCTAAAAGAAAGCACTCCTCCGATCAATGATATATGCGCGCAGTGGAATCACATTTCCCACTCTATGTGGACGGTTGCCGAAGAGGTGACTGGCTATCACCGCCCTCGCTGAAATCAGTGGCAAGACCAGGAGTGTCGCGATGCCACTGCAGAAAAAGACGCCACCTACAAAGGCTCCCTGCAGTCGTTTGTAACGCGTGCTGCTAATGAGCGATACAAAGAGAAGAGGAGAGAAGAGAGACGCATTCTCAGGCGGTAGAAAAGAGAAGCGGAAAAGCGTGAATGAGAGAAGATTGAGATGCATGGTGACAGGAATGAGGTCCGAAAACTTTCGAAAAAAAAGACGTCTGGCCGATGATTTCAAGACTGGGGCCGATGGTTTCAATAAAAACAGGAATCTAGTGACAGATATCTAGAGTAAACTAATAACCTAGAGTGAACACTTCTCTATGCTTCTGAATGGCGACGAGGACAACAATCCCGTCAATAGAGATGCTATCCTGGAAACCTCAATTTTTGGAAGACAGCATTGAAGTTCCGCTGCCCGAAAATAGTGAAGTCTTGAAAGCCTTGGCTCGGCTTAAAAACATCAAAGACGCAGAAGTCGATGGCTTACCTGCTGAGTTCTTGAAGAATGGAGGCCAAGCTCTAGTTAAATGCATTCATGAGTTCCTATGTAGAATATGGTCGGAAGAATGCATTTTAAACGATTGGAACCTCAGTGTGCTCTGCCCAATGCACAAGAAAGTCAATCCCTCTATTTGGGCCAAGTACCGTGGGATAAGCCTTTTTAAGATCCCATATAAGTTCCTGTCGAGCGTATTATGTGAAAGACTGAAGCCCATCGTACCCCAGCTGATTGGACCTTATCAGTGTGGTTTTAAACCTGGCAAATCCATCATAGACTATATATTTACGCTACAACAAATCTTGGAGAAGACCCTAGAGAAAAAATCACACACACCATCTTTTTGTTGATTACAAAGCCACTTCGACAGTCCAATAAGGAATAATCTTTTCTCCACCATGTCTGAATTTGGTATTCCTGCAAAGCTCACCCGTCTTTGCAGAATGACATTGAGTAACACCAGCAGCACAGTTTAAATCTAATGATGGAGAAGATCATTCGAGCTGCTGATTTGAGACATAGGGGCACGATATCCTACAAAAGCATTATGCTGCTGGCGTATGCTGATGATGTCGATATTATTGGCCATAGTACGCGCGAAGTTAGAGCAGCATTCTGCAGATTAGCGAAAGAGTCGAGTCAAATGGGTCTTGCAGTGAACGCAGATAAGACGAAATACCTAGTGTCAACAAATAAATAGTCCCAGCGTCTTGGAAACCACTTCACTATTGACAACATCTCCTTAGAGGTCGTTAAGGACTTCGTCTACCTCGGATCCAGCATAAACTCTTTCAACGATGTTAGTATTGAGATAAGACGAAGGATAACTCTTGCCTGAGTAGGTGATAGGTGTTACTTTGGGCTAAGTAGCCAATTGAGAAGCAGAGCCATCTCTTGACGAACAAAACTCACGCTATATAAGTCACTAATCATGCCCGTCCTATTATAAGCAGTTCTTATGAAAAGACTTTGGGAGCCTTCGAGAGAAAAATTTTTCGTAAGATCTTCGGTCCAATCTGCGTCAATGGCGAGTAGCGAATCCGATGGAACCACGAGCTGTATGAGCTGTACGCTGACATCGACATATTTAAGCGTATTAAAATCAAGCGGCTCCGCTGGCTAGGTCATGTTGAGCGAATGGAAAACGATGCTCCAGCGAAAAAAATATTTGATTCGTTGTCCGGTGGTGGTCAACGCAAAAGAGGACGTCCACATGTTCGTTGAAAGAATCAAGTATTAAATAACCTGACTACGCTTGGTATTTTCAACTGGCGCCAGCAAGCGCAAAATAGAAATGCCTGGCGCAATTTCTTATACGAGGCCAAAACCGACCAACGGTTGTAAGCGCCAGATAAGTAAGTAAATAAGTAAGTAATCAGGAAAATGCTTTAATTATTTCTCGAAGTATTTTCCAAGATGATCAATACACTTTTGCATTCGTTTGCACCAATATTCAAAACAGTTTTGCCACAGTTTTGTTGGTATCTCCAAAACCAGGCTTTTAAGGTCTCAATGACCTGTTTGGGCATAGAAAAACTCTCGCCATGCATTTGTTTCTAGATTTGAGGGAACAAGATAAAGTCATTGGGTGCCAAATCAGGACTGTAAGGCGGATGACCCATTCCACTTTTTTAGTACTCAAAATCTCTTTTGATTTTCTTTCGGTGGTTAATTTTTCGCAATTCTCCGAAGACTTTTGGTTAACAATTGATTCTGTACCATTCATCATTATCAATTCTCAGTTCCTCAAGTGGAACAGTTGCGACATGACTAGTTTTTTTGAAAAAACTTGCAACAATTTGCTTGGATGTGATTCATCAGCGGAGAACTTATGTCGGGTTTTGATCACTTTAAAAGACTCAAACAGGAGATTGTGGTTTTGCTTACGCTGATCATAAGCGTAGATATATAATTCGTCACCTGTGGTGATGTTGTAGATGTGTTTCGAACCACCTCCGCTGTATTTTTTTATCATTTCCTTGCTCCAATCGACACGAGACGTTTTTTGAGCAACCGCCAAGTCATGGGGATGCAACGGAAACAAATCTTCCTGACGCCTAAACTCTCATGCAAAATCGAATGTATACTAGTCCCACTAAATAATGCCCAAGGATGACTCCATCTAACGGTATGTCACATGCCGGTCTGCTTCCAACAGTTCACGCACAGCATCGATGTTTTCTGGCACAACAGCCGTTCTTGGACAACCTTCACGAAATTCGTGTTGGAGAGAACAACGACCACACTCGAACTCATTGAAACAGCATTTTACAGTCGCTGGGTGTGGTGTTTCATCACCAAACATCGAACTAAGTTGATTGATGTATTCTTTTCGTGTCAATCCACGTCGAAAATCGTAAAAAAATCATCACCTGAAAATATTCGATTTTCAAATGGAACTATTAAAATTCATCTGGCAATGCTTAGTGTTGTCGAGGATCAAGACTTAAAAGGTAACCCTCTTAACACACAAACACTTATTCTCCAAAGCAGACTCAAAACACATTTAAAGCTGAAGACAAAATTTAAAGTTAAACTCTTTTGAGAGCATTTCGTTTAAGGACTTCAGCGTGCGAATGACTTTCATCCTTTATTGTCATGCGTTACTTAAGGTTGACTGGATTCAGTTATGGCTTGAGTTCTCTCTTAGCTTGGGTTAAATAAGGTCTTCCTTAGAATTCAGGCGTTGAAGCAGAAGAAAAGGGTTTCTAATTAATAAAAATCTATTTTGAATCCTCCAAATAATCTCCATATTTAAAAAGAAATTCTGTTAACTATTATGACATTCTATTAGGTTGTAAGTAAGATAGTTTTGCATAAGTTTTGAAGCAATGAAGGCTATCCAGACGTGAAAAGATAAAGATCAAAGTTCGGTTGAAGAACACAATTAACCAAGCTGCCTAAATTTAATGCTTTAATGAGATGCCTAAAATGCTGCCCTATACGAGTAAAATATATAGAGTAATGTACCAATGCTACTTCATGAGCTTCATCCATGAGCACCAATAAGCATCAATGCGCATCAATTAAACATCAATCTACTTGCTCTGTTATCATTATTTTGTAAAATTATCATTTTGTCGCAATGTAAGATTTTAATTAAAATTTCCTTAGCATTTTAAGGACTTGATTTTCTTGCTTTGTTCACGAACAGTGTTGCCAGAACTTTTTTGAGAAAAGCGCGAGATTTAAAAAAAATATCGCCCAAAATCGCCCAATGAAAAAAAAAATCGCCAAAAATCGCCATTTTTTCTAAGAAATTTATTATATTAGAAAAAACAAAACAAATAATATAAATTTTTTTTTCAAATAATATTGAGATCTGTTAATAGTAAATATTAGATATTCTTATTTTCATATTTTTGAGATCTATAAAAAATAATAAAAAAGCTACTTCATTTTATACGAGAATTTTGATCGTCAAAGAAAATTTTTTAGAGACTATAACTTTTTAGAATTTTTCAATATGCAACTTTAAAAAAAAAACTTTTTGCAAAAAACGTAGTTCCTTCAGCCATGTTAGACTCTTCCTCCGTTTCGTCAATTCTCGAAGTATTGTTTAGTTCATACATTGATTTAGTTTATACAAGATGAATGCCAATTTACAAATATTGTCAAACATTTTTTCGCCTACGGCTGTCTTAATTTTGTATGCCGATTACCAAAATTCTTCACTTTCAGATGGCACTTTGTTTTTGAAAACATTGCTCCATTGAAATGTCAACAAAGATTGGTATTCGATTTCTTCTGCACGTCGCTCTTCAAGAGATAGATAATGAAGAGGGAGTTCACGGAAAGAAGGTCTTGTATAGTTTAAACATCTTTCAGGACATAAAATGAAAGCATTTTCAAAAATTTCTAACAGACTAGGTAATCGTTTTAACATTTCCTTGATTAAAACTATAATGAAATTCTGGCATTTTGATAGTATGTCTATCATAACAATATCATCAGTTAATTTGTGAATTTCTTCATGGAACTGATAATGAAATGTAAGGTCATTAATTCCTTTATAATTGCTTTTATCCGCTAAAATTTTATTTAAGCTGAATGTAGCTAAATAATCAAAATTGAAATTTTTGACAATGTCTTCTTTTATAATTTTTGAAACAAGTCTTTGAATAAATGTTGTGATTTCAACGTAAGCTTGAAAAACGTCAACTTTTTCTCATTGAGGCCGTGTGCTATTCGGAAACTTTTCACTCGGATGATGAAATTTTGACAGTCTAAAAGAGAATATTTGGCACTTGTGAGGTGAATATGACTGTCAAAAATTCATGTAGCCCCAGGGGGTAGTATAATTTTTGACAATCGGAAAGAGAATTTTTGACACAAGCAAAAATGAAAAAAAAAAAACACTTGTGAGTTTGTGAGTCGTAAAGCAGTAAAAAATTTTGTGTTTCCGACAGCATAGCAACCATAATCCCTAATTTTCAATATATATCAACAATTTCGCAAATTAAATTAAATTCTTGTGCTAATGCACTACCAAAATCTAAAACGTCAACATTTCTAGTTGTCAAAATTTCATCATCCTTTTAGCACAGCAAAAATTACAATTTTATTTCGACAGACAGAAATTGTATTCAACTCAGTAAATTCTCTCCTACCACGAGTGAAAAGTTTCCGAATAGCACACGGCCTGAAAATATAAATTAAGTGAGTTGATGTTTTGAAGGAACGGTCTCAAAAAAATAAGTATTTCGATATAAATAAATTATCGGTAAGGGCTTGTGAGCTGTGTTCAGTCGCATTGTTAACAGAGTGTTCCAAACACTTAAAACAATTGTTATTTTCTTTAATTGAAATTTTAAACACATTAGATGAGTTTATGAAAAAAGATTGTTTTTACAAAAATCGCCCAAAAAATCGCCAGGCGATTTCCTAAAAATTTAAGCGCAAAAACAAGAAAATAAGCGCCCAATTGGCGATAAATCGCCCAATCTGGCAACGGTGTTCACGAATTTTAAATGATATTAAAGTACAAAATAAAATTGTTGTTATAAATAAAACACCAAAAAATAAAACACCAACATTTGGTTACATTTTTTCAAATTTTATTGTGATTTTTTTAAAAATATTGCAATTTGAATATTTTGCAGTCATTTGTAAGTTGTTAAATATAAGAAATCTAGAATCAGGATTCACTAAGAAGGTAAAGAAGAAGTTTAACAATATTCTTCCTATGTAGGAGAGTTGCTCATTAGAAATAAAATTTAAGTGTTTGTATAAAAACTTTGTTTAATTTATCCGGCATTTAAACTGGATAGTGTTAAGACAGTTGCAATACATTCATAATGTTTGGCCCTACACCCTGATGTTTGCAACTATCTGACCTACTGTCTGAACTTTATTGAAGACAGTTCAAGGGACAGTAGCTGGGCCAACAGGTAGACAATAAGAATAGCGAGTGACAAAGAAATCTTAATTTCGAAGTCTTTGTGGTGATACATCGATTATTTCATCAAGTGTTTTGCCAACCATAACACAGCAATTTTAAATACTTTTCACAGCTAATACGTATTCTTTAGTGTCTTTGCAGTAGTGTCTAGTGAAAACGATATGTTTGGTTTAAAAAATTAAATAAGAAATTTTTTTTTAAGATTTTTATAGCTTCATATACTTAAAAAACTTAAATGATTCATACTCGTAAAAAGGATGAAGTTGTGTCATTGACACACCTGGAGTTGCTTAGACTTCTTTTTTACACTTATTCTTGTCCTTGTTCCTTACTTTATCATGATTATTATCCTTGTCCTAACCCTTGCAGTAGTTTTTGTCATACTCCAAATTTTTGTAGTTATCTCTGTTCTAATCTTCTTCTATCATTTCCAAATCCTTGCCAAAATCCTTGTCCTAATTGTGGTGCTGGTATTTGGACAATATTTAAGGCAATTATCTACTTCAAATACTTGTCATAATTTCTATTCAAATCCTTGTCCTTATCCATGTCTTAATCCATGTTAAATCCTTGTCCAAAACCGTTGTCTTAAGACCTTTCTAAGCCTTTTCGCTATGGCCGCCCAAATTTTGTGCTAAATCTTGTCTAACCCCCCACTCCTTATCATTCATCCTTATCATATCCAGATCTTTTTTATAGCTTTGCACCAAGGATCTCAGGTGTTAAAGCTATTCAGACAAGTTTGCCTTGGTTCGAAATTTGGTTATAAATTAGTAGGAAGCAAAGGCGCCATCAAATGATACGTAAAGGATGTTCAAAGCATGACAGTAAGCCGTAGAAACATGTAAATTAAAATCTGAGGCATGAAGTGTGCCTTCCTCATTAAATTCTACTGAAAGGCAATCCCATCTACACACTTTAGTATAGCATTTGCTTGTGTTTATGCTCATGCTTATGCTTGTGCTTGTGTTTGTGCTTGTGCTTATGCTTATGCTTATGCTTATGCTGATACTTATGCTGATGCTTATACTTTTGCTCTTGCATTTGCTTTTTGTTTTTGTTTTTTAGCTTTTGAACCAAGGATTTCAGGTGAAATACCTATTCAGCTAAGTCTACCTTGGTTCGAAATGGGTTGATAGATTAATGGGAAGGAAAGGGCAATCAAGTGAAACATTTGTAGGATGTTCTAAGCGTGGTGGTAAGCCAAAAAAACATGTGAATTTGAATCAGAGGCAAGCGTTATGCCTTTACCTCAGTATATTCAAGTTATAATGCAATCTCATCCACAAACTTCTCTTTCATCAACTACAACTTCAAGTCGTAAATATTAATAAATTTCCAACGCCGTTTGGTCGTGTGTTTTGCACTGGACGAAATATTTGAGGCATATGAAAATGCGTTATTTGCAGAGTTATCTATATTAATAAAAATCCTTTTCTGTTTGTTTGACTACAATACAAATCTTAACGGCTAAACGGATTTAACTCAAATTTGGCTCACATATTACTTGAATCTTAACTTAGGTTATGGCACACTAAGTTTTGACCACGCCTCTTCCGCCCCTTTAAAAATAACGAAAATCTAACAACTAGCGTATTTTTTTCAAGTGAAAATGCTCGACTTATTAATTTTAAAGAAATCCTGTTATTTTGACACCAAACACATTCACATATCTGTAAAATTGCACAAACTTTTGGTACAACGTCTCTTTTTAATACCATCATTTCTTTAGAATAACAAAAAAACTATCAGAAATTAGTATATTTTACTTGCGATGCAAATAACTCCGTTGTTTTTCAATGTATTTCACTAAAATTTTTTTCGTTGATAAACTCAATTCAAGCACTTAATAAAAACAATTTAAAAGATACCGTTATCTTAGCGGATATATTTTTAATATTCCTTTCAAAAAAGGTCCAAAATATTGTCTTTTTACTAAAAAATGACACAAAAGTTGTTTTTGTTGTTAAAATAATAAAAACTCAAAATTGAATTTTCGACTACCTTTTACATGACATAGCGCTTAATAGCAAAAATGGTTCCAATTTTCCAAAAAAAAAGATTAACTGTTTCTGTGATCAAAAAACAAGACCTGCCCTCAGTGATTTTTTAAAGAAATTAATTTTTTTCAAAAGTTCTTTTTATTCTTTTTATAGAATAGTTAAGCTCAAAGAATAATTTATGTGAAAAAATTACACCAATATCTCTTTCCGATCAAAAGTTATCGAAATAAATATATTTTCTCGGCCACGCTGCATTTCTTTATTATTAATCAATACAAAAGGCCATGCCTTTAATATGAGCAATCGTAATAAATTCTGAAATTTCTCTTCATCATCTTTTATGGATGAAAAGTTTAATTTTTGCATATTTTCATACACTTTATGATAAAAACTTAATTTATTCTGGCATTTGATAGTCAAAATTCGCTAAATTATAAACGAATAAAAATTTCTTAATTCTCAATTTTTAAAACCGTATTTTTTACAAACGGAAGAGATTTTTATCTTCAACACTTTTTGGTAAAGTTGATTTTAAAGTAAAACTAGCAATATTTACATACAAACTCAAAATCGAGTTACTATTTGGTGATCTCATGCTACTGGGAAACTGTAACGGGCAGAAAAGGCCAGTAATAATAATAATAACTAGTGTCACCTTTGGTCGAGATTCGACCATTTAAAAATTGATTTTCTTTTTTGTATTTTTATTCACTCATATGCAAACGTAACCGAACTCTTACAGCACCAAACGCACCACCAGCAGGAAATCACAAATTGGTGCAATCACAAATCAATCAGTAACTCAATTCTGATTTTCCATGTTCTGTGATTTTTACTTTTAAAGCTATTCAATATCAAAAATGTGGCCTATATATGCGGAGCCACACCCCTTTGTCCAATGCTCGTCACAATACCCTACTTCCCATATTCTACTTTCTAGTAGAAATGCTTCCAAAGCTATTTGATATAACAACTTTGAGTTGTATGAGTGTTTCACCCCCCTTTGTCAAGGAAGGAAGTTCTTACCAAGTTTCATTGATTTGTGACTTATAGTTCAAAAGTTTACCGTAAACTTGGGCTGATGAAAAGTGCCTCGCCTCTATTTGAACGCCCATCAAATGTAACCAGTGGAATGGAACGTCTGATTTGAGAGATATTCGGTGCACTCCTTTTCCCTACTCTTATTGATTTAAAAAAAAATTATCAAAATTGGTTGAGAAACACGGGAGAAAATGTTTCTTAACTGTTCTGCGTACACCTATTTATATATAGATATATAATAATAATATGTATAATATATAAAGTAGATAAGGAAATGGCTTAAACATATATTTGTGTATATAACTTTGGAGTGGTCTGAAATATTTGAAAAATTTTTTCACAGAAATTATTTTTTTAGCTGTAGAACTTTATAAAAAATACAAAAACAACATTTTGAAAAATGTAATTTTCATCAAAAAAATCATAGGGGTAGCTCATGATTTTCGATGATAGAAACACTTAATTAAATTATGTGTCAAAATGAAGCAATTTTTGCAAATAAATGATATGGTATATGAAAGAGTGTGAGAGAAGAAAATAGAAAAACAAAAATAGAATTACAAAAAGAGAATGTCTGGTCTAATTTTTAAGCAAAAATTGAATATTTTAGAGTTTTTTTGAAAACAACATAAGAAATTGAGTTAGTGAGATAACGGTAAATCTTTTCTTATTTCTCAAAAGTTATTTAATTAAACTTTCAGACAAAGAAAATTACGGGAAAATCGATTGAAAAATGGCTGAGATATTTGCATGCAAAATCAAAATTTGAAATATCAATTGTTTTTTTCTCATTCTGAGGCAATGACATTGCTTTAAGAAATACATTGCATGGAAAAAATCTACAGGTTTCGAAATATCGCAATACTTTTGGTGTCATAATAACGGGAAATTTTTTTAACATACTATTCGTGGAAAATATTAGCAAAAAAGTTTTCGTATACCGTTATTTTTCTCAACCAACGAAATTCCATACAAAAAACGTTGTACTGAAAACATGTATAGTTTTCGAGATATCACAATAATTTTGATGTCAAAATAACGGAAATTTTTCAAAATTTACTATTTGTAAGCAATTTTACCATCACAATATATATTGACACTTGTTACATGAAATAGTGCTTATTGTAGGGTAACCGTAAACGATGGTGAAAAATATTAAATTTTTTTTTGCACATCTTATGAATGTCTAAATTTCTCTCTTATATCATGTTTTTCCATCTCTTACAGTTAAGCTTTTATTTAATAAATGCTCTTTTTCCGCTCATATTTAGGGTCAAAGGTCACCAATCTTATATTCAATCATACTGTGCAGCCAGACCTTTCATCTGATATCACATTCTTCATTCTACCTCTTCCCAGTTCTGAGATCCCTAACTAAAATTTATATAAACTTTCAACGTTAATATTTCGGGTCAAAGGTCATAAATTTAAAATCTAACATAATTCGGCACATCTATGGTGCAGTACCTTTCGAATGATATACGTTTCATTGTCCTTATTCTAAAATAAATATTGAAAAAGTGTACGACAACATTTGCTGTTTGCGTATTAATATATAAGATAATAATAATAATGATAATATTAGTGACAATGATAGTGATAGTGGTAATGATATTGATACTGATAATAATAATGATCATGATAATGATAATTATCACACAATTCATGCTTAATACCTGCACAACAAGTTTTGTCACTGAAGAGAGCTTCAAACATAAGCACAAAAGTTGAAAATTGTAGTAGTATTCGTGTGAACACCACTGCCTTAAAGCGAAGGACCATGGCTTGGCTGGGAATCGATCCCGGGACCTCTGGGGTGGCAGTCGAGGGCGCTACCTCTTTGACTACTGAGGCAGCTCAAGCTCTGGCTCTAGCTCATGCTCTAGCTCTTGCGCTTTCTCTTGCTCTTTCTTTTGCTGTTGCTCTTGGTCTTGCTCTTGCTCTCACTCTTACTATTGAATTTACTTTTTATTTTGCTTTTGCTACTGTTTTTACTCTTGCTTTTGTTCTTGCTCTTGCTTTTGCTTTTAGCTCTACTTTTGCTTTTGTTTTTGCTCTTGCTCTAGCTTTTGCTTTTAGTTTTACTTTTGCTTTTGCATTTAATATTGCTTTTGATTTTGTTTACGATTTTGATTTTTCTTTTGCTTTTGATTTTCCTTTCCCTTCCATTTATTTTTTGCTTTTTTTTTCCTTTTCCTTTCTTGCCTTTGCTATTGCCTTTGATTTTGCCTTTGCCTTTGATTTTGCTTTTGCTCTTTTTTTTGCTTTTGCTTTTGATTTTGCTTTTCTTTTTGCTCTTGCTCTTGTTTTTTAGTTTCTTTGCTAATATTGCTTTTGATTTTGCTTATGATTTCGATTTTGCTTTTCCTTCGATTTATTTTTTGCTTTTGAATTTGCCTTTGCCTTTGCGTTTGATTTTGCTTTTGCTCTTTTTTCGTTTTCCTTTGCTTTTGCTTTTTTTGCTTTTTCCTTTGCTTGTAGTAATGCTTTATTTATTGCTTTTGCTTTTGCCTTTGCCTTTGCCTTTGCCTTTGCGTTTGCTTTCTTTTTTTTTTTGATTGCTTCATTTTCGAACTTTTTGTGGCTCTCTTTGCGAATTTATGACGTCTTCAATTTGCCGTGGCGCAGTGGGTAAGTGCGTTACCCATACGCCAGAGAACCTTGGTTCCATTTCTACCTGACACAGACTTAATATTTCTGTTCGGTTGTCACATCTCTGCAGACAATGGCGAACCTCAGAGAGTAAATAATGCCATGTAAAGGTTTTTGAAGAACATGCACATAAGCCGTTATAGTCGGCATAAAACTAAAAGGTCCAGTTCTCGATCAATTGTGTACAAACATTTTATAACACGCACAACACAATTTGGTCATAAGAAGTTCGGTCAAAGTCCTTTCAAGGGCTGAAATGGCCAGTTTATTATTATTATTAAATCCTAAATGAAGAATTTCACAGAAACCGTAGACCAGGTTTTGTTTTTATTTTTTTTTTTTTTTTAAATTAGGTTTTTAAATTTTATTTCATACTTCAAATTATAAGTTGTAACACTTTGTTTTTATTTATTAATAATAAAATAATTTATATGCTCGCTTCTTGTTTTCTTTTGGCGGCCTCGGTAGTCGAGAAGGTAGCGTGTTCGACTGCTACCCCAGAGGTACCGGGTTCGATTCCTGGCCAGGCCATGGTCCTACGCTTTAACCTTTCTGAATTTTCTGTCCTCATTTCTAATCAACTGAAACTGAAAATTCATCAATATTTACGACTTGAAGTAGTAGTTTATGGTAGAGAAGTTTGTGGATGAGTTTGTCTTATAATTTGGATTAACTGAGGTAAAGGCATAACACTTGCCTATGATTCAAATTCACATGTTTCTTGGGCTTTCCACCACGCTTAGAAAGAACATCCTACACATGTGTCACTTGATTGTCCTTTCCTTCCCACTAATCTATCACCCCATTTCGAACCAAGGCAGACTTGACTGAACAGGTATTCCATCTGAAATCCTTGGTTCAAGATTTCAGTGTATAAATAGTTGAAGCCTTTGAAACAGGAATTTGACTTCTAGTTTTTTTTGCTACTACTTTGCTTGCAAGAATAAATAATCAATAGGTATACATATGAAAAGAAGGTAGCTCACCAAACATGTGCATATGATGTGATTTTTGTTGCACGACTTGCCTACACAAAAATATTCGCCAAAATAATAAACAAAAAAAAAAAAAAAAATAACTCATAAAAGTAAAAAAGAAAATGTTCACAAAAAATATTTTCATAGGTATAAGGTGGCCCTAAAGGAAAATGTTTTATATGTCGACCGGATCCATAGTTGTTTATGTTGTGACAAGTGTGCAATGAAAATTCTTTTTCATTCACATCAACTTCATCAATTTTTATTGAAAGCAAGTGCTTGAGACTTATTATACGCTTCGTTGTATATATTCAGCCTTGACGAAGTAACCACAACGGACCATTACAGAGACGTACCACTTAATAATTCTTTTAATTGAAATTTGAACCCATACATGTGCTTGCGTTATGCAGCTTCTAGTCATAACATTCATACATATCACACCATATTCTAAAAGGATAGTTTGCGAACGTGCATCTTCAAAATAAATCATCCTTCATTAGAGATAAGAACATGTAGAATTTTTCTTTATAGGGCTACCTGTGCCTTTCTATCCTGTCATCCTGCCATTTACATTCACAACGCCAAATTTTCATATCTAGTTCTTTCTATTGTTTTTTCTCTTTTTGAAGCCATGTAATCTTTCTTTGAAGCAGTTTATTACACACTAGCAGACAAACACACATCTACGAACGTAGAAACACATGTACGCTTAATATACTACGTATAAGATGTAAAGCAAATTTAGCTAAAGCACCCCTCAGGGAAATTTATGAATTTTTTTTCTTGTCTTTAGTAGTAATTTGTAGCAACTTGTTTTGACACAGCAGCACATAATAGTGAAGGAATTTACATTTTGTGTGTTCACTTTCTTTGAAAATACTAAACGAATTGTTTATTTTTTTTATTCAGCTAAAACAAAATGCTTTGCTTGTGCAACAACAAAATGAAACGTCAAAAATAATTTCAGCGATGAAAAGTTGTACAGTTATTATTTATGCCTATGCCTTTGCATGTCAACACACACTTGCAAACAATCTCTTAGATCCTTGATATTCGCGCCACTCTTCCGTGTAAGCAAATCCAGGCAGCCTTCTAGCCATGTGTTAAAATATAAAATGTTTTTCTTTTTTTTTTCTTTCTTTGCAAGTAGAAGCAAAAGGAATGGATAATATTGCATAGTTTCATGAACATTTCATATGTGAGGCAAAGATTGGCACTTCCGGTAGCAATTTAATATAGTTGGATAATATTTTGTCGGCAAAATAATAACATAGGATCAAAATAAAGTAGAAAAATTCAAGAAATTGTGATAAAAATGAAATAGTTTCAGGTTTTGTTGCCTGAAATATATTCAAAGTATTCATCGAAAAAATTTAATAAGAAAGCAGTTGGTAAATGTTTAGCTTATGAATAAGTAAATGTTTAACTTATTGAACATTTTTTCAAGTTCTGAAAAAAAAGATCTTCCAAGCTTTTATTCATAAGTTTTTACAAACGAGCTTTTGAATTTATTGGCATTAAACGTCATCAGCTGTGTCTGTGTTGATAAATAATGTCATCATCATCATCATCATCATCACCACCACATTGAATATCATCATTCTCAACAATATAACAGCCATTTTTAGCAGTCTTTAGTTATAAACACCATCTTTGTTTCTCTCTCCTAACTTGTCATTTGCTTCGTTGTCATGGTACTTAGCAGCTGTCATCTTGAAAGTAATTTGCTGACAGTTTCTCATAATGAACGTGGAACAAGCTAGTCCATGAGGCAGGCAGCAGCGAGTCGTTTCGCTTTCGTTGTCAGCTAACATCGTTAAAAATTTGTAATAGAATATTTCATGACAACTGGGTGGAAACGCGAAAAAGTTATGCTTTTAATATTGTTTGTTAGCGGTGGTAATTTAAGAAACACAGTTGAAAGTGAAAAAAAAAAACTAAGCCCAACATTTGTCTGGCAATGGTGTCAACGGAGATAATGAGCAGCAAATTGAAAATTATTGTAAATTTTCAGAGGATGAACACAAATAAGAAATATAGCTACACATTTAAATTTTTCATTAGGCGAAAGTTTTTCAATATTACTCATAGCATTTCATTGTGTTTGCATTTGACGACGTTTCACAGTTGGGCCGCTTCACATAAGCGAGTGCTTAAAATTCTGAAATAAGTTTTTACCACCAAACTCGTTTAAACTATTCCTTCTAAGTAAATTTTAATTTAACCCATTGTTAGCCACGTTTAAGCCATTAATGACCAAATTACTCGTATCATAAATTTAACACAATCGTCGACAAAAGTCTACTAAAGAAGGACTATATTTATAAGTAAATTTCAGATGGTTTCATCTAGACGTAACCATGATTTAACCCGTTGGTGACCAAGATAACATAAGCTTGACACAATTTTAAGTCTTTGAAAGCCTTCTGTTAACGCTGAAGAAAGTATATAGTTTATCAAAGACTCACTTTTGAAACACTTATATGTATTTTTTATCACTAATGGATTAATTGGGTTTTATTTTTTATTTAAATAAAAAAAATTTTTAAAAAAATAATGACGTTTGTACGGTTTTATTATATACGGCATTTCGTTATTTCGTAACATATTTCGGGTGATTCACTCACCACCTTCCGCAAGTTTTGCAGGGTTTTGACATGACGAAGTTACGTTTTACCGCGCAGGTTTCCAAAAAAAGTTGAAAAATACATTTTTTCAAAATTCATCGGCTTTGCATTCAATTGTTACTCGCTGAGTATAAAAGCTATGACTAAAATATGGCACGACCGAAAAGGGTAATTCTTTGACTTCATTATAAAAAAAAAAACAAAAATTCATAACGTCATCGGGACACGGTGGGAGCTGCTTAAGCAACGCAACTGAAAATTTGTTACATGAAATTATTACTCGCTGAGTATTTGTCCCAGGAGTAAAAATATGATGCACGAATAAAGGCCTGTTTGCAACCCTCACAACAAAATTAGACTTAAAATGTCTGACGTAATGGGGACACAGAGAGAGCCATTCAAAGTTCGTCAATGCAACATTCATGCAGCGGCGTTGCATTGAAATTCTACTCGGTGGGTATATAAGCTACAATAAATGTTTGAAATGGAAATGAAGGATTTATACTAGGCCCTACGACAAAAATACGAAAAAAAATTCTGACGTCGTCAGATCGTGAAGATAGCAGCTCATGTAACAGAAATGTAATATCGTTGCATGAAGTTATTATACACACAGGAGAAGTGCGGCGGAAAATTTTGTTTTATGACAATTATGACAGCATAGATGTGTTATTACCCCTCAAAAGCAAATTACAAAAAAAATTCTTATCGTCATAATTTCAGGGTTACAACCACATAATGCAGTAAAAAAGCTATAACCATGAAAAAACGTTGCATGGAATTTTAACTCTTTGACTACTGGTGTAACGGTAAATTTCAAGGAACGAAAATGAAGGTGAGGTCTTCGGGCACGTGATAAGATTAAAATATAAAATTGTCGGCGTCATCAGACCCCTCACGGAACCGCCTAATGTGACGCATATGCATCTCTTTTGCTAGATTAATTGCATGCAGCTAAGGCAAACTCAACGCACCAAGGAAAAGCAACAACAACAACAACATCAAAAACAACAAAAATATCGAAAACAACATCAACATCAACATCAACATCAACATCAACATCAACATCAACATCAACATCAACATCGACATCAACATCAACATCAACATCAACATCAACATCAACATCAACATCAACATCAACATCAACATCCACATCAACATCAACATCAACATCAACATCAACATCAACATCAACATCAACATCAACATCAACATCAACATCAACATCAACATCAACATCAACATCAACATCAACATCAACATCAACATCAACATCAACATCAACATCAACATCAACATCAACATCAACATCAACATCAACATCAACATCAACATCAACATCAACATCAACATCAACATCAACATCAACATCAACATCAACATCAACATCAACATTAACATCAACATCAACATCAACATCAATATCAAAATCAACATCAACATCAACATCAACATCAACATCAACATCAACATCAACATCAACATCAACATCAACATCAACATCAACATCAACATCAACATCAACATCAACATCAACATCAACATCAACATCAACATCAACATCAACATCAACATCAACATCAACATCAACATCAACATCAACATCAACATCAACATCAACATCAACATCAACATCAACATCAACATCAACATCAACATCAACATCAACATCAACATCAACATCAACATCAACATCAACATCAACATCAACATCAACATCAACATCAACATCAACATCAACATCAACATCAACATCAACATCAACATCAACATCAACATCAACATCAATATCAACATCAACATCAACATCAACATCAACATCAACATCAACATCAACATCAACATCAACATCAACATCAACATCAACATCAACATCAACATCAACATCAACATCGACATCAACATCAACATCAACATCAACATCAACATCAACATCAACATCAACATCAACATCAACATCCACATCAACATCAACATCAACATCAACATCAACATCAACATCAACATCAACATCAATATCAACATCAACATCAACATCAACATCAACATCAACATCAACATCAACATCAACATCAACATCAACATCAACATCAACATCAACATCAACATCCACATCAACATCAACATCAACATCAACATCAACATCAACATCAACATCAACATCAACATCAATATCAACATCAACATCAACATCAACATCAACATCAACATCAACATCAACATCAACATCAATATCAACATCAACATCAACATCAACATCAACATCAACATCAACATCAACATCAACATCAACATCAATATCAACATCAACATCAACATCAACATCAACATCAACATCAACATCAACATCAACATCAACATCAACATCAATATCAACATCAACATCAACATCAACATCAACATCAACATCAACATCCACATCAACATCAACATCAACATCAACATCAACATCAACATCAACATCAACATCAATATCAACATCAACATCAACATCAACATCAACATCAACATCAACATCAACATCAACATCAACATCAACATCAACATCAACATCAACATCAACATCCACATCAACATCAACATCAACATCAACATCAACATCAACATCAACATCAATATCAACATCAACATCAACATCAACATCAACATCAACATCAACATCAACATCAACATCAATATCAACATCAACATCAACATCAACATCAACATCAACATCAACATCAACATCAACATCAACATCAATATCAACATCAACATCAACATCAACATCAACATCAACATCAACATCAACATCAACATCAACATCAATATCAACATCAACATCAACATCAACATCAACATCAACATCAACATCCACATCAACATCAACATCAACATCAACATCAACATCAACATCAACATCAACATCAATATCAACATCAACATCAACATCAACATCAACATCAACATCAACATCAACATCAACATCAACATCAACATCAACATCAACATCAACATCCACATCAACATCAACATCAACATCAACATCAACATCAACATCAACATCAACATCAATATCAACATCAACATCAACATCAACATCAACATCAACATCAACATCAACATCAACATCAACATCAACATCAACATCAACATCAACATCCACATCAACATCAACATCAACATCAACATCAACATCAACATCAACATCAACATCAATATCAACATCAACATCAACATCAACATCAACATCAACATCAACATCAACATCAACATCAACATCAATATCAACATCAACATCAACATCAACATCAACATCAACATCAACATCAACATCAACATCAACATCAACATCCACATCAACATCAACATCAACATCAACATCAACATCAACATCAACATCAACATCAACATCAACATCAACATCAACATCAACATCGACATCAACATCAACATCAACATCAACATCAACATCAACATCAACATCAACATCAACATCAACATCCACATCAACATCAACATCAACATCAACATCAACATCAACATCAACATCAACATCAATATCAACATCAACATCAACATCAACATCAACATCAACATCAACATCAACATCAACATCAACATCAACATCAACATCAACATCAACATCAACATCAACATCAACATCAACATCAACATCAACATCAACATCAACATCAACATCAACATCAACATCAACATCAACATCAACATCAACATCAACATCAACATCAACATCAACATCAACATCAACATCAACATCAACATCAACATCAACATCAACATCAACATCAACATCAACATCAACATCAACATCAACATCAACATCAACATCAACATCAACATCAACAGCAACATCATTATCAACATCAACATCAACATCAACATCAACATTAACATCAACATCAACATCAACATCAACATCAACATCAACATCAACATCAACATCAACATCAACATCAACATCAACATAAACATCAACATCAACATCAACATCAACATCAACATTAACATCAACATCAACATCAACATCAACATCAACATCAACATCAACATCAACATCAACATCAACATCAACATCAACATCAACATCAACATCAACATCAACATCAACATCAACATCAACATCAACATCAACATCAACATCAACATCAACATCAACATCAACAGCAACATCAACATCAACATCAACATCAACATCAACATCAACATCAACATCATTATCAACATCAACATCAACATCAACATTAACATCAACATTAACATTAACATAAAAATTAACATCAACATCAACATCAACATCAACATCAACATCAACATCAACATCAACATCAACATCAACATCAACATCAACATCAACATCAACATCAACATCAACATCAACATCAACATCAACATCAACATCAACATAAAGATCAACATCAACATCAACATTAACACCAACATCAACATCAACATCAACGACAACAACAGTCAGTTATGATTTCAACAGTTTTTTTCGTGGCAACCAATAGTGCTGACAGAAATTACACAATGAAATGGGACTATGAAACCGGAAAAGGACTATAACAAGAGCAAGGATAAAAATTAAGACGTACCTATAACACACCTTTCTAAACTACGAAAGTGATTCGGTATATTTTATTAAGTTAAAAATTTGATCATGAAATAGGAGTATAAGAAACACCGTCACGTCGAAACCTACGGGTGTGTCCACGGCACACAGTGGTTTCAAAGTGGAATTAAATAATTCTTTTCATGTTGTAATTTTTGTTCCTTTTTTGTTTAATTTAAGTTTAGAAATGTTTCAGTAACATGTTTAAAAAAAAAATCTAAGATAAGTCTTCTCAATTTTTGTGGACGAGCAGTGAATGTCGGCACAATTTTTTGTAAGTGCTCTTATATAGTTCATTTCAATGTATGTACAGTGCTGCGCAAAACAATAGCAACAAAATCAGTGCGCTGCTACAAAATCTTGTATCTTTTTTAATATTAGGGACACACAAAAATTATTATAGGCACCAAAGCATATATTCATCATCATATAAAAAACAAATAATTTTCAAATTTGGTTTTATTTTTTTTATTAAATATAAAATTAATGTGATAACATTCAATTTTTCTGAGTGCAAAACAAAAGCAACATATGTAGTTAATATTTGGTGTAAGACCCATTATTCTTGATTACCGCTGCACATCTGCGCGGCATCGACTCCATTAAATGAGATATAGTGGTATTAGGTATTTGTTCCCAAGTAAGTTTCAAGGCTTCATACAGTGCATTCTTGTTAAGAAACCTTTGAACAAAAACGTTTTTCTTCCAAATCACAAAAAGATTTTCGATGGGATTCAAGTCTGGTGATTGTGCAGGCCAATCAAGATCTTGAATCTCATTGTCTATAATGTAATCTTTGATGAGCTATGATGTGTGCTTCGGGTCGTTGTCGTGCTGAAACGTCCACTGATTCGGCATATTCAACTCTGCATGTGGTAGCATCTTGCTTTCTAAAATGTCTTTATATACAAATCGATCCATAATACCATCGGTTTTATGAAATGGAAAACCAGTCCAGACCATAATACCATCGCCTCCGTGCTTAAAATTTATTTTTCAGTTTCGGGATTCAAGTCGTGTACCTGGGCGTTGAAGTTGAACTTTGATTCACCGCTAAACAAATCGGTTTTTCATTTTTGAACGGTCCAATTTAGGTGCTCTTTTGCAAAACTGAGTCTAAAAACAATAAATTGCAACTCATTGTCACAATTTCGTTGCTAAATTAGTTAGAGTTGCTTAAATTATAACACCTCACCTTTTTTGTTTATGTTTAGCTGTAAGCAAAGGTTTCTTTGCCGGTCTGTAACTCCTTAAATCGTTCTCAATGGCTCTTCTGCGAACAGTGCTGTGATGGATATCTAAATCAAGTGTCCGAATCACCTCTTTGGAGGTTGCAAATGCATTTCTCTCGAACACGCCACAAATGTTCCTGTCATCACGCAGCGATGTGTTCCGCGGCCGCCCTTCTGAATGTACCGTTGTTATGACTTTTGTGATGTTATACTTTTTATTAATCTACATACTATTGAACGAATTATAATAAACTGTTTCGGGATAGATATTTGCGATTTTCCCTTTTTATATTCGGAAATAATTTGTAATTTTAGAGTTTCACAGTATTTATCACGTGCCATTATAAATGGAACAGTCAATGTCACAATTAGCGCAAAAACAAAACTAAACTTTAATGACTCACAAACAACATGTGCTTTACAATAAAAGAACTTTTACCGCTATTTTTTGGAACTTCTGTCCTCTTTTTACATTTTTTAAGTTTTGTTGCTTTTGTTTTGCACTCAAACAAATTGAATGCAGTCACATTAAATTTAAATTTAATAAAAAAAAAAACAAAACCAAATTTGAATATGATTTGTTTTTTATATCATGTATGAATATAGGCTTTGTGTTCCTATAATAATTTTTGTGTGTTCACAATATTAAAAAATATACACTATTTTGTAGCAGCACTGTATATACCAAATTTTATTGGTATAGGACTACTCCATCTTAATGCTATGCAAATATGGTATAAAAAGTATGGGAGGTGGTCCTTGAGTGATTTGTTTTGATATAACTTCAATACGAAAAAAATTATAGGTTTTTAAAATTTTGTGTTATATGAGAGGTAGGCGTGTTTGTGGGCGGATTTAAAAAATTTTTTTACCAACTTCTAATAGAGGTAATTCTAACTTTTGTACCGAATTTAATTGCTCTACGACGACTCCTTCTATTTTTATCCAAACTTTGTATGGGATTAAACCACTGTGCAACACAGCCAACTCTTTTCTCTTTTTAATTTCTTTTCTTTGTTAAATATCTAGATTATTGTATGTTAATTATAAAGTTTTTATATTATGATTTTAATGATATGATGAACTTTCGATGATGAGTTTGATATTATTTGTTGATTTTTATATATTGTTTAGTTTGAAAAATACTTTGCCTTTTATTCTTTATTAGCTTTAAGTTTTTTAATGTCAACTGTTGATTATTTATTTTTTACTGTTGTACTCTAAAACATAACATAGAATATTACTGTACTTATTTAACTGAAATAAATGAATTTGAAAAAAAAATCAGAGTTTCGTGTTCCCCGATTTCAAATATATTGAGTACCATGGTACTAGAGACTTAGGTTAGGTTCATAACTGCATAAGCCAAAAATATTTGATTTGAACATAAATAAAAATAAAAATTGAAAAACAATGCAAGCTCTCGTTATTACCCACTAGGAAAAAATAAGTCTATTATGAAAAGCATTTTTAAAACAAAAAAATATTCACGTGACGTTAATGTTTTAATCAAAGGAGCTGAAAATGTTTCATTAAGCTGTTAAAGTGTGTGTGTGTGTGCGTGTAGGTATTTTGGTTAGATTGTTTGAAAACCGGTTCAAAGTATTCAAAGTATAAATCACGTTGAAGTCCATTATACGAGTAAATGTAAACGACCCATAATTGCAGGTGTAAGGCAAAAATTTTAAAGCACATGATTGTTGTTGAACAGCAACAACAACACCAACAACAACTACAAATAATCACAGCGAAATGCACAACTTTTACGGCTGCCAAGACCTAGAGCAAAATTGACGATTTGATGGATGCATGCGAAGCACTGCATTAGTCATCAATTACAATTTCCCCAGAAAATAAAACGCGAACGACGACTTGTGAGCGACTACAGTTTGTGTTTGTGTGTGCTTCTTTGTGTTTGTTGTTGCTATAGATCAACACACTGCAAATGCTCACACATGCTAGAGGGCGCATTTCCGCCGTTTGCCTTTTTGTTTTTGTTGCTGTTGGCCCATATTAATAAGATTTTCTTTGAAATTTATGCAAAACCTCAGGCTTAGGTTGGGGTTTGGCTTCAAGCTGTTCTACCAGCTGCTACTGCACTTTGATGTATTTATGTGTACTAATGGTTGTGAGTTTGTGTGCGTGTGTGTGTCCATAGTATGTATGTGTGCAGAAAAGGATTTTAAGTCACGTGAAAAATCGTAGTCTGTGCAGAAAATAACGATTTATCGTTAAAATACCCGCCAAACAGCAACTCAACTCTACACATTTATAATTTATGTTAGTATTAGCATGTGTGGCTGAGTGTGAGTTTGTGTGTCTGTGTGTGTGTTGCTTGGCTGTGTGTAGCGTTGTGTAGCTGTTGGCTTCGTTAAAGGCGGCCTCGCATGTTTGATATCATTGGCAACTTTATCGCTGTTCAAATTAGAAATAAAAGCTTTACGTTTGCTCCTTGAAGCTAAAGCAATAAATGTGCGCCCTTCGTCCATTAAGCTCATGTTCGTAAAATGGTAAAAATGGACGATATGAAAAATTACAATAGCAACAAGATAAACATGCGATTTGATCATTCTTAATGTCTTAATTTATTTTTCGTGTACAGTGGACGATGATTGAGATTTAGAGGCATAAAAATTAAATGATATAATATATATAAACATACGTCCTGAGTGTGTTCATATCAGCTCTGAAAATGAATTTGATCGAGCATCATGCGATTAATTGTATCCTGTGTGTTATAAGATATTTGTACATAATTGAACGAGAGCTGCACCTACTAGTTTTTATACCAACTCCAAACGAGTTTACAAAAAGTTTTCCAAAGTGTTTACAATTTTTACAAAAAGCTTTTATTTGAGGGCGTATATTTATTGGAGCGAGCGAGCGAAGCGAGCGAAGCTCCCATGGAACAACTTGCATGAAAAATGTTTAAAGGAGCAGAACTCTGAAATGGTTTGACCGATTTTAATATTTCTTTTTCTAAACTGTTCTACTGATCTTAACTTAGGTGCCTGCGAAGCCCAAATTTGGAAATTCTGTTTAGTTTAGAAATTTATTGAAAAAAATATTTCCATATCTTTCTTTGTTGATACATATTCGCTAATTCAGTTTGCTGCTTGCCTGCTTCTGTATGTATACGTCGTTCGCTTCGCTCGCTCGCTATAAATAACCGAACAGCATGGAACAACAACAACAACAAAAACATTAAAGCAAATGTTGTTCGCTGCAACAGCTGTTTATTACTAACTAAAATAAATAACTGCTATGCTGAAGTTTGTAAATGGATGCAAATACATTCAAATTAAATTGTTTAATGTTTTTACTTTCATGTGTTGGTAAACCCTGTGAAATAAAAGAAATTTGCAAATTTTTTTAATTTTTTATTATTTGGTGACTGGTAGGCTTATTAGCTTTCATTGCTTCCCCTAAGAATCTGCTGATTTTAACACCAACTCATCAAACCATTATCAGATTCTATCAATTCATGACTATAACTTATGGTGTTTTCGTTTCTACCAGAAAATGTTACCTTTTCATTGCCCTCTTCTTTTTTCGTGTTCGATTGTTAAATAAGTGCTAACGGGTGAAAAAATCTGTGTTCGTTTCTTAAAATGTTACATTTATATAGGGCAAAAAAGGCACATTTCTTGTCCTGCGAAATTTTTTGAGGGGAGAATGTTGCCCTGAAAATCAGCTGATTGCTTTAAACGAAAATATTATGAAATGAGTGTGTTAGACAAGGTTAAATATATGCATTCATAATTTGACACTTAAATAATATGTTTAATAAAGCAAATTTTTATTTTTGGCACACACAAATATATCAGCTGATTGAGTAAGCAGGGTAGTGTTTTGTGTTCAACACCTGCACTTTTTGAGGGTTGAATGCAACACTTCAAAAATGTTGCACTGTGGTAGGGCAACATTTTTTTGTAGAAACGAAAACACCAATAGATTTAAATTCAAATAATTAACAAAAAAAACCAATAAATGTTATAAAATCGTCTTTAGCAGTTTTAATAAAATGAATTTTTTCGACAATATTTAGAAATAATTCTAAGCCTCCATTCCTATCCATGTTGCGATCAATATCACGATATTCTAATTTGTAGGTCCTAGGATCTAGGATATTGTGATATTGATCGCGACATGAATTGAAATATAGACTTAGAAATGTTTCTAAATATTGTCAACATTTAGTTCATTAAAACTCCACTAGACGGTTTCGTATATTCAGAAGCATCAAGAGGGAGCACTCAGCATTTGAATAGAGATCAAAGTCGAGTCTTGGTTTTTGTTCACATTGCTTTAAACAACAATTTAACACAATAATTACCAATACTAAATTAAATAAGGAAAGTGTTCGTAATGAACCAGATAATGAGTCAAATTGGACAGAACAACAAAATTTCAGGGAATGTTTATTAAGAGTATCATTAGAAGAACTGTCTACAAATCAAATTTTTAATCAACAATCAGCGTTAATCTTTTTTTTACACTGGACCCCCGGTAATCCGGCCCCTGACTAATTCGGCACCCCCTGTAATCCAATATTTCCATTATTATTGAATATTTTTTTGACAATCTTCGCTAATGTAGATAATGCATTATTGAACAGGTTACTTACTTGTACTTGTATTTATTGATATATATTATGATTTTATTCATAATTTTTGATTATTTTAGTATGTACATTTATTTGTACACAATTATTTCCTAATGTAAAGTTATTATTTTTTGTAAGTTCGATTGCATTAATAACGTCAATTTTATAATAAAATGTAAGCTTTCTATTGTATTGTTTAATATACTTAATTTGACACACATAATGGAGTATGATTTGTACTTCAGAGTATAACATACATAACCTTATCATTTTTTTTAAGCTTTGAACCAAGGTTTTTAGGTGTAATACCTATTCAGTCAAGTCTGCTTTGGTTCGAAATGGGGTGGTAGATAAGTGTGAGCGAAGGGGCAATCAATTCAATTCAATTCAATTCAAGTAATAAGGCAACCTCATCCACAAACTACGACTCCAAGTCGTAAATATTGATGAGTTTTCAATTTCAGCTGATTACTTAATGAAAGAAAATTGCAAACGCGAAAGGTCAAAGCGTAGGATCATGTCCTAGCTTGGATTCAAACCCGGGACCTCTGGGGTGGCAGTTGATCACGTTTGACGCACATTTACCGCATTTGTTACCATTTGCGTTGTCAATGTTACCATTTGTCACTTTGTGGCCAAATTTTATGTAAACGGTAAACTTCCGGTACATTTTTAGACACATTTTTGAAAATTTTTAACGTGAATAATCACAAAAAGCGCAGAAATTGAAGAATACAACATTAAGAAGCTGAAAAATGTTGGCAATGCTGTGACAATCATCAATGCTTTACACACCCACGAGCGTTGTTAGACTCCTTCGATGATGCAAGAGGATTAAGCCAAAAATTGAGACTTAAATTAATGAGTCAAAATCTTTTTCTATTAGTGGGACTGTGCAATGGACCACAGGTGAGGTTGTTGAAATTTTCTATAACAATTTTGAAAGTGGCCGATTTATAGAAGAATTTCCTTTGTGCATTATGATCAAGTTTCCCAATTATTCTGGACCAAAATACAACAATTTAATTGTTCTACTTATTTATTCCGTAGTGGTATCATTCAAAAAAGGATCAACCAATTTTACTCGCAAGAAATTTTCACTATAACTTGCGTATGCCATTAATATTAAAAATTGCAAAGATTAATTCTCAATCAAGCAGTTTTCGATATAAGATAAAGGGAATTTAGGTTATATTCCTTATGATAGGCTATTCCTTATGATAAGAAAATAAATAAAAAGAAAGGATTGGTTCAAAAACGCCAAGAATACAATAAAATATTGTATTTCAACTAAAATATATTAAAATTTTTTTGTAATTGAATGTTTGAGATCTGGTAATTTTATTGACAAAAAGTAGAATCCCCATTTAATTGAAATAACAAAACCTATTTAATATCTTTGCTTATATAGTTTTTAGAAAAATCTATTGGAGCTAGCAACTCAACTAAATTGCCTCCACAACGTACCAATTTATGTGGCTAGCTAGCAAACGCGTAAGTGTTTGCTAAGCGACTGCTACGACCTAGTTTATTTTCTGAGTTTTGCCTTATATGCAGAAAGGTGCCGGTCAGCAAAATTAATTTTCATTGAAAAATTTTTCGCGTTACATGGGATTCGAACCCGTAGTCTCGCGGCTCATTAAACTAGCAATAAACGGTTCACGGAAGTCACAGCTCTCGGTCACAGCCATCACTATAAAGGGGGAGGGGGGGATCCAAGTACAAGTATATTATATTTACACATATATATTTTTTATATTTTTCTTCTTGAACTATATGATCATTGATCCCATCACTCTTTTTTAGTGGGGTTCGGTTAAAAACAAAAATGTTTTGCAGATAATCTAAAAACGATTTTGACCCTCAAGGTGAATATCGCCCGAGCTATTTGTGAAATAGAGCCGAAACCTTCAAAAAGTTTTGGAAAATTGAGTTTACAGCATACGTATTGCGAAGCTAGCTGAGGCACTCATATGAAAGGAATTGAGGTTTGTTCAATTTACTTAAGAGGCTACTTATATTTTGGGATATGGCAACACTAATGTCATTCAAGTCAAACTGACATTTTTATTAGAAAGTTTGACATTTTTGAGATTATGCATTCTAAAAACGTGATGTTCGTGCACTTAATGTGTTGTTTACAGTGCTTTTAAAATTGTTTCTCAGCAAAAAAATGGAATTAACACGTGAACATTTTTACAAAATTCTACGTGAATTATATCAACAAGGGTGCATCGATGAACTCAATTTGACTTTTGGCGATAAAGCTCCATCAAAAGCTTCTGTTGCACAGGTGGTACACAAAATTCAAGCGCGACCGTACCTCGCTCACTGACGAATTTCGTGTAAGTCGTCCAAACACTGTTCTTGTAAAGGGTGGTTAAAGAGCCGATATTAAGGGCCGATGTTGAATGTAAACCACACCTAAACGTCAAGTTTTTTTCTGCATGTCATTTGACATTTCTCAATCTCAGACTAACACAATTTGAACCATGGAAAGATAAACAATCGAGCAACGCGTTAAAGTTATTTAGGCTTATTATGAAAATGGGCTTTCAAATCAAAATGCATATCGTGCACTTCGTGATTTTTTCGGTGAATTTAATCGTCCAAATGTACGTACAATCGGAAAAATCGTGCAAAAATTTGAGCAAACCCGGTCTGAAGGAGATGTGAAAATACCAGTGCATGCTCGTACAGCTCGTACTGCAGAAAATATTGCTGCTGTTCGCGATAGTGTGGCTGAAGAGCCGTCCACCTCAACTCGTCGTCGTGTCTAACAATTGCACCTCTCATGCTCGTCGTTGATGAACATTATGCATAAGAACTTGCATTTTCACGCTTACAAGGTGCAATTGACTCAAGAACTAAAGCCTCTTGATCATTTCAAGCGTCGTCAATGGTCAGAATGGTGGCAAGATATGGCAACAGTGCTCAATTTTGCTCAAAATGATCAATTTTCGAAGAAAATCATCTTCAGTGATGAGGCACATTTTCACCTCAGTGGATTCGTCAGTAAGCAGAATTGCCGCATTTGGGCGAATGATAATCAGTGATTGTCGAAAAACCAATGCATCCACAAAGAGTGACTGTTTGGTTTGGTTTATGGGCTGGCGGCATCATCGGGCCGTATTTTCTTCAAAATGAGGCCGGTCAGACAGTTACTGTGAATGGTGTTCGCTATCGTGAGATGATAACGAACTTTTTAAGGCCGAATTGGAAGATATGGATGTGGACGATATGTGGTTTCAACAGGACGGTGCCACTTGCCACACAGCTAACGCAACAATCTTTTGAGCGACAAATGCAATGGCAGTGTTATCTCACTGGCCGCCAAGATCATGTGATTTGACACCGTTGGACTTCTTTCTTTGTGGTTATTTGAAAGAAAAGGTGTACGTCGATAAGCCAGCAACAATTCAAGAGCTAAAGGATAAGATAATTAGGCACATTAACGGCATAGAATCTCACTTATGCGTCAACGTTATCGAAAATTTGTACCATCGGATGGAGGTGTGCCACCGAGGTCGCGGCGGTTATTTGGCCGATATTTTGTTCCATATATGAACCATACCAATATTATCATAATAAAAAGAAATGACAATAATTTCCTAAATAATTTGTGTTTTATTCAAAATCAGCATCGGCCTTTAAAATTTAACCACCCTTTACAACAAAACATTGATGCTGTATAAAGGTTGATATATCCGCACTAGAGCTGTCCTCCAGTTGTATGGAGCCGAAGTTTTTTTCGAATCTTAACTCATACTGCTCGGAAAAACGTGACATTTGGCGTCAAACCTAGTTTCCAAAATTTTCATGCTGATCGCGTAGAGCCTTACCCTGCCTAGTTGGGCTAAAAGTTGAGGTAAAGGGAAAAATGCCAGTATTTCACTATTTTTCGGTTTTTGGTAATTTTTTGGACACTAGGCATCCATTTAGTTTGTTTAAAATATTTGCATCGTAAAGTACACATAATTACCTTTCCAACAAGCAAAATAAGTTTCGAATTTGATGGAGATGCCATGATTATGAGTCTCAATCCAATGAATTTCACCAGTAATGAACTTTGGTCGAGAACATATTTTCAAAGCAATTTTAACATTATTATTATTATTCACCCAAGCAATATTTAATTTTATCAATATAAGTATGATAAGGCTTTCTTTTGCAAATCATAGATGATCATTTATGGAACGGTAATCCGTCTTGAAAATTACTTGGTCACTCCTCCTTGGTCTTCACTCTGTTGAAGTTTCCAAAGACATGTATACAAATTTTTGATTCGAGCAATTTTTTAAGTTTTTTTCGCAATATCATCTGCGCCTGAGGTAACTGCGTTTGATCGTTTTGGAAAACAATGAAAAAATATAGATTCTACCAAGCATGAGTCAGAAATTATTGATGAAATTATTTAGAGAAGTATAAGTCTTGAGGAATGCTAAGATTTTAAAGCTTTCTGTCGTTTGCATCTACGGGATAAGAAACCGCGTGGCGACTACAAAGAACTCTTGGAACTGGCAGTTCTTTTTCTAGGCAGTGATGATTACAAGCTTCGTACTTCTGGAGCAATTTCTCATGCTCGCTTTATGACCAAGGCCATTTACTGGAAAGAACAAGGTAAGAAAAGAACTGGATGGCTTGCATGAAATGTACAACGTCTTGATCCGCATTTATATAAAATACTGGTTTCGATGTGAAAAAGCGATTGAAGCCCTGATGAAAAAATTAACTTTCATAAAAGAAATATTTAATTACCCAAATCCAAAAGTTTCTGCTGCTTTGGTTCACAAATTCCAAAGACATGTGTCATTTCTATCGGAAGAGCTGCATTTGCGTTCTTTGATCAACAAGTGCCATTAGAAACGAAGAAGAAAATGTTAGCAGCATTGCACGTTGATGACGAAGATTACACAGATTGTCGCACAAGAAATATTGTTTCTGTTGAAGAATTCAAGTCGTTCGCTGAAAGAGCGAACAGGATTATTTCAACATTTGGAAATAAAAATGGATTTTATAAAATGCGATCCCTCAACATGGAGTGAACATGAAAACTTTGACACAGGATTGCAAATTTTTAAGAGTATTCATGTCGTAAATGATCCCGCTAAAAGAGCGGTTATATTGATCACTGTGTACAATCGCACGTTTAACCAAGACGAGGAAGGGAAGCAGTATTTATTGCAAGTAAGAGAATTTTATAAAGATAATTGGCCATCTTACAAAAAATCTGATCTTCTGAAGTGAAAATGGAACTCAATGAGTTAACATTCTATTGAATTAAATTTAAAAAAAAAAATTTTTTAGGACAGCTCTAATCCGCACCTGTATCAATATGTAAGATTACTAAATTATTTCTATCTTCTATTTTTACTTTTTTGATATCAGTATTAAAATTATTACTTACACAGCAAATATATTTATTGATTTTTTTAGGCTGCGTTAACCCCAGTTGCCGGGGATTGATACATTTCCCGAATTTTGACGGTTTCTATTATTATTAATGCTATTATTATTGCCAGCTCTACTATTATTGTAATTCCTATAGCCATTGTTATTATTTATATAAGCATTATTGCTATTCCTGTGGCTATTGTTATTTCTAGAACCGTAGTTATTTCCATTATTATAATCATTCCTATTTCTGAATGTTATAACATTATAATTTGCATTTGTACATGTCTATCTACTTCTGTTGCTATCTCTAAAGCTTTAGCAAATGTATTGGGTTGAGCTGCAAGAACTATGCTGCTGAAGGGATCATTTAAACCTGTTTTAAATGCATTGACCGCTAATTGGGCATTTAATTTTACGATTCCTTCTTTATAATTTTCTCCTTGAGTTGATATCTGTGCATTTTTTAGAGCTGCTATTATTGTTTCAATTCTAGAAGCAAAATTAGTAACGTTCATTGATACTTGTTTTATTTGATGCAGTTCATTCTGCAATTTTAGAGGATTTTCATTTAGTGTGTAATTTTTTACAAGTATTTCTTTTAACTGCAATTGCAATTGCATTTGAAATTGCATTTGGAAATGTTGACAGTTTTTTGTTTTTGATGCTACAGTAATTTCAAAATTTGCCATTGGTGTTACATTTATTAAATTTTGGCTATCACTACACCTTTTCAAGTTGTAGTTCAGAAAACGTAAATTTTATTTCAGAAATATAAATTGTAGTTCAGAATTGTGAAATGTAGTTCAGAATCGATAAATTGTATTTCCGAAAAGTGAATTGTAGTTCAGAATAGTAAGTTTTAATTCATAAGTTACATGTATATGTAGTACATATTACAGATTCTGAACTACATTTTATATGTTCTAAAATACATGGTACAGTTTCTTAACTAAAATTCATATTTCTGAAATACATGTTACAGATTCTGAACTACATTTAATTTGTTGTGAAATAAATGTTACAGTTTCTGAACTACAATTAATATTTCTGAAATACAATTGACGATTTCTGAACTACATTTTACAATTCTGAAATACAACTTACGCTTTCCAAATTTCAACTTGCTATTCTGAACTACATTTAACTAATCTGAAATACAATTTACGTATTCTGAATTTCAACTTTCTATTCTAAACTACAGTTTACTTTTCTGAATTACATTTTATTATTCTGAACTACAATTTCCTATTCTGAAATACAACTTACGATTTCTGAATTTGAACTTACTATTCTGAAATACAATTCACTTTTCTGAAATACAATTTATGGATTCTACACTACATTTCACAGCTCTGAAATACAAATTACGCTTTCTGAAATAAAACTTATTAATCTGACATAAAATTTACGTTTTCTGAACTACAACTTGAAAAGGTTTAGTTCTATCACTGTCACTATTATCTTGATCTGCATAATATTCCGTTAATCTATATTGTAACAATTCTTTTATTAAGTTTGTTGCATTTTGCAATAGTTTCATAATTTGGCTGTGGACAATTTATATATTTTTTCAACTCTAATTCTAGATTAATGCAGTCTGTCTGCTTATCATGCAGGGTTTTATGCTTAAACTTTCTTGATGGTGGTTTTGTAATACTGTCTTTTAATTTTTTCAAAGATTCTAATAACGCATCCATTAGATTATTGCTATTCTTTTATAAAGGGTCCGCCAAATAACTTTTTTTTTTTTAAAATGCTATGAAAAAAAACTACTGAATATTTTCTCAAATTTCTTTTTTTATTTGAATGTACAATCCTTCCGGTTAATAATGGAAAATAATTTCATTCAAATGGCTACCTCGGCTGGCCATGCAGTAGCCTACACGATACTCGGTCCAATTTTTAAGCACATTATCGGTTGTGTGCAATTCTATTTCACCAATGGCTTCACGAATATTGTCCTTTAAAGCGTCAATTGTATCTGGCTTGTCGGCGTAACACTTATCTTTGAGGGCACCCAACAAATAATAGTCCAACGGTGTCAAATCGCAGCTCCGAGGTGGCCAAACGACATCAGCTCTGCGACTGATAATGCGTTCTTCAACAACAGGGCGCAAAACATCCAGTGTAGCTTCGGCTGTGTGGCACGTAGCGCCGTCCTGTTGAAACCAAATGTTGCCAATATTCTCCTCTGCAATTTTTGTGAACAAAAATTCGTTCAACATGGCCCGATAACGATGGCCACATTGACTGTAACGGCCACTCCTTGCTCATTTTCGAAGAAAAATGGCCCAATTATGCCTTTGGACCAAAATCCGCTCTGAGTAGTGACTCGTTTTGGGTGCATCGGCTTTTCAATGTATGCGTGCGGGTTTTCTGTGCCCCAAATGCGACAATTTTGCTTGTTTACATACCCGCTAAGATCAAAATGAGCTTCATCTGAAAAGATGATTTTTTTTTGGCAAAATCGGCATCTTCTGTAAGTCGATCGCATTGGATGGTCAGTTGGCTTCAACTCCTGAACCAATTGAACTTTGTATGGCGTCATACCAAGGTTTTTATGCAAAATTCGTCTCAATGATGTCTCCGAAATGTTCAATTGTTGAGAACGACGGTGAATTGATGTTGATGCCGCTTCACGCACACTTTCTGCCACAGCAGCAATATTCTCGGGTGTAAGCACTGTTTTTGGCTTTTCACGCTTTGGTTTATCGATGAGGATGCCAGTTTCTTTCACTTTCTTCACAAGATAACGAACATACGGAGCTGACGGTGCTTCTGTTCTTCCAAAATCCGTACGCAATTTTCGCACACATTCTGCAAGATTACCATGATTTTCAAAGTAATGTCGCAATATTTCCCAGCGTTGTTCAAGCGTACACACAACCATATTCGTTCAGCGGAAGGATAAAACTAATTATCTGTCAAATCAGACATGTGCTAAGTGTTACCATTCACGAAATAAGCACTAGTTGAAAAAAAAGTTAGATGGCGGACCCTTTAGTATGATTAACTTTCTTAATAATATAGATTAGCAATGCAATTAGAAATATTACAACAAAAATGTCTTAATACATTTCTTGTTTGTTAGAAATATTTCCATTAAAAAAAATATTCTCTGTAATTTTTCGTTTCCTGTCCTAAAACAACCATTGTTTCTTTTAAATTTGTGATATTCACATATAAGTGTGTGATATTCACATATATCTTTAGTCATGAACTGAATAGTTTGAACAATAATTTTTAATAGAAATAAAAACTTGAATTATGTTTACTATATATTTTGTCCAAAATTTTATACAGAGCCGCATACAGGTTATACAGAGCCGCAGAATCTTAATTTGATCTTCTTGCTGTTTCACAGGGTTCGGTCCGAAGGATCGCCATATAAAGGTTGTTTATATAAAGGAAGGATTGCCATGTTGTTGAGGTGAAAATGATAAGCTATTACTTTCCCTATCAGAGGACTAGAGGGGATTTGTCCACAAGGCCAGCTAATTTCAGCCGCAAGGCTTAATATCATGTTCTGCGACAAGGCTGTGTTTCAATATAATTAAATATTGTTTAAGCCGCTTAGGCTTGGTTTAGAACAATAGAATGATTTCTGTTTGTGATTCTAAGATTGATTTTATTTATTCCCAACTCGGATTTTTATAACAAAATATTTGAGTGAAAAGTGATAATATTTTCTCTTCACTCAATGTAACATTTTTACTCAATAAATTCTTAAAAACAACTTAAATGAAATCTAAATACAATTCTTACACATCTTCTTACTATTACGTTTTACTTAAATATCTGTTTATAATTAAATCCATGACAACCCTTTACAGGTTTCAAATTCCAGTGACTTACTTTCGGCAGCGATCTGATTGCACGAGGCATAACATTTGATTAGTAGTACTGGAGTATGTTTCTGCTTACGCTTCATGCTTTAGTTTCGCTGAAGGTATGCAGTGAAACCAACGTAGAACGTTTGTAGCGTTGTGTGCTTATGTTATTGTTGAGGTAGGTCAGTGTTAGTCACATGTGCACTACAGCTGCGTGCGAACTGATAATGCTCGCTCGTTATGTGACATATCGTGAGATTGAGATATCCCTGGGCCTTATCTGCACAAGCATACATACCATTTAATAGCGATTTGCTCATGTTGCATTCCATATAATTTGGCAATCGCTCAAAAACAGGCTCGTGTCGATAAGTGCAAATAAACGCTCAAGAAATACAATCGCGGTCCATCAAAAGACGTATATAAAATTGTGACTGGTGACGGATCATGGGTCTTCATATGCGTCTGCGCCTGAAAGTAACCAGATGTCGACTGTATGTATCTTCCAAGACCACCTTTTTCTTCCAAAAAACTGCTCATGTGGCTACGGTCAATTAGGAATGGTACACATACATTTGTTTGCCAAGATTGTTCCGTGAAATAAGGAAAACAAACAAGCGTCGAAGAATTATTCTTCATCAAGACAATGCTAGCTCCCACACATCAGCTCATACAAAGGTGTTCTTGAGCACTCAAGACATCGAATTAATGGGTTATCCATCGTACAATCCAGATTTGGCACCCAATTACTTCTTTTGCTTCCTCACATCAAGGACAAACTGCGCTAGCAATAATTTTCGACGCCAGAAAAAGTCGTTGATGCATTAAAGAAATATGTTTTGGAGGTGTCTCAGGCGGAATGGCATAAATGTTATGACAAATTGTTCGAGCGCATGCTCTATGAACCAAAAAAAATTTGAAAACATATTTTTTTGATTTTCAATAAAAAAAAAATCGATGTATGTATTTGTTCCCGAAATATATGTAGCATCATTCGTTTTTCTTATGCGGAGCATTCAGGTTCTAGTTCTGGTATTAAATTAATATTTATATTTAACGCACTCACTTCGTTTGGACTCCTATTTTACATTCAGCATTTATGCTTCTTTTTCGCAAAAAAGTTTTCGGTGGTTGTTGTTTTTAATCATGGAATGGAGCTCGCTCAAAAATCGTGTTGTTATAGTTGGCCTAAAAAAATGTGCCATGGAAAGACGCGATATTTTTTTATAGACCTTGCGACCACTTGGAGGCACTTTTAGTTTTGTTATTGCACTGTTAAGTTGTTTGAGGATGCTGGTGGAATAATCGAACGTCCAAAATCCGGCCGTCCTCGTACTGTAAGGATACTACGAGCCATTCAGACGGCGAAGTCTCGAATCAAGCGAAGACCGCTGCGAAAGCAGAAAATCTTGTCGCGGGACAGTTCCAATTGAATAAATAAATCAATTCCAAGCAAAAATAAAATGACTGGAAATGTTTTCTAAACTACATCATTTAATTTTTTTTGATACTTTTATTGGAGCTATTTTACTGCAGGCTAACTCTTTAAGAATTATTTGTATGAACTTTTAAAAATTGCTTTATTAATCCCGTCCTTATCTCTATCCTAATTTTTCCCTCTATATTGTTTCAATTCTTATCCTTATCCATATCCTTATCCTTATCCTTATCCTTATCCTTATCCTTATCCTTATCCTTATCCTTATCCTTATCCTTATCCTTATCCTTATCCTTATCCTTATCCTTATCCTTATCCTTATCCTTATCCTTATCCTTATCCTTATCCTTATCCTTATCCTTATCCTTATCCTTATCCTTATCCTTATCCTTATCCTTATCCTTATCCTTATCCTTATCCTTATCCTTATCCTTATCCTTATCCTTATCCTTATCCTTATCCTTATCCTTATCCTTATCCTTATCCTTATCCTTATCCTTATCCTTATCCTTATGCTTGTCCTTTTCTTAATCCTTTTCTTAATCCTTTTCTTAATCCTTTTCTTGACCTTTGCCTTAATCCTTGTTTTCATCCTTATTCAATGCCTTGTTATTAACATTCTTTGTTCTTATCCTTGTCCCAATTTGTGACTGGATCATTACTTCAAACCTCCTCCCAATTTTTGTTGTTAACCTTAAAGAAGTCCTAGTTTAACCCTTGTCGAAGCCCTTGTTGTAGTTGATGATCTTTTCTTGGTTATAATTCTTCTTCAAATTCTTATCCTAGTTTTTAATTTACATTTTTTCTACTTTTGTTTTTACGTTTGATTTTGTTTGTTTATAATATCCTAATTATGCTTATGCTTTTGCTTTTGTTTTTTGCTTTTGTATTTTCTTTTACTTTTTATTTTTGCTTATCTTTTTCTTTTTCATTTGCTTCTGCTTATGTTTTTGCTTTTACTTTTTTTCTGTTTTTGCTTTTACTCTGCTTATGATTTTGGTTTTTCTTTTGCTTCAGCTTTGATTTTGGTTTTACTTCTGCTTTCGCTTTTTATTTTGCTTTTGCTTTTGCTTTTGCTTTTGCGTTTGCGTTTGCTTTTGCTTAAAAATATGTTATAACTTTTGTGTGGTACTCTAAAAGTTACATATAATATAACCATGAAATAAATCCATGTAATGAAGGTGCATTTAAGCTACATTAGGTGTTTCCAGAGCAATGTCGGGCATTCTGCCGCTCGCGGGCAAAGAGCTTTCTCTGCCGCCACACGTACATAAATGCGTGCAAGCTGTTTAAGCTTTCAGTTCCTTGTGATACTTCGAGCATTAAGGTTGTAGTTTTTCTGCGCTTGATTTTTTATATGATGCACTGAAAAAATTTTTGGATGCTGTAACCTCATTCAAAAGTTTTGAATACATACATGATAGAAACTCTTTTTTCTTTTTAGAAACTTCTAGTTTTTATTTTATTATTTTTCAATTCTGTACACCACCAAATATTTTTATAAAATGATCAACTTTTCAGTTCCAATTTTTCCTTTTATACTTTTCAGGTGTACAGATCTGACGTCATATTCTTTATGACAAAATTGAAAAGTACTTCAAACTGAATTGAGCAAAGTATTTTTTTTTGCTCTAACACGGCCATCCTGTAAAATCATCGCTCTCGATGAATTCAAAACTTTTTGTTTTCAAAACAATCATCTGTTTATTACAGAAAGAACAAGCTAAAATCACAAAAAACAAACAGTTTACAGAACCCACAAATTCATTATTTCAAATTCCACACAGATTACTGTCCTCTTGTACGATTAACCACCATATATCCAGAGCTGTAAACAGAATCATTATTTCAGATGTTACTTCTTGAATCGCAACTCAGAGACAATCTTAAGCTTGTTTAAAACTTCAACACCTAAACTGAAAGTTATGACTCAGAGGCAATCTTAAGCTTGTTCAAAACTTCAACATCTAAACTGAAAGTTATGACTCAGAGGCAATCTTAAGCTTGTTCAAAACTTCAACATCTAAACTGAAAGTTATGACTCAGAGGCAATCTTAAGCTTGTTCAAAACTTCAACACATAAACTGAAAGTTGTGACTCAGAGGCAATCTTAAGCTTGTTCATGAATTCGATTCTTATTGAATAGAGAATTTTTGCGGAAAATTTTACCTTATATTAGTTGATAACATCCCTCTCGTCTTCACTCTCATTTAAAGGCCGAATGACCTCTCTTGCTGCAACAATAAAAGTTTTGCTGTTTTCTTTCTTCAACTTATATCTATCATTGGGAAGGACACCAACTATCTCGTAAGGACCACGATAATACGGCTGTAACTTCGATTTGCGCCTCTGGTTACTACAATAGACAACCTTTTGTCCAATTTTTAATTGAGTTGGTTTGCATTTATTTTGATCAAATCTGATTTTCATTCGAGTTGCATTTAACTCTGCTCGTTCACTGGCAAGCTTTCTTATTTCTTCTACGTCGTCAAATTGTGGCTCAATTTCGAGCTCTGCTAACAATGCACTTATATCTGGAGTCCGTCCAGATATACCTGTTAATACCTTCAACGGAGAAAATCCAGTTGTTTTATTAACCGTTGTATTAAGAGCTAGTTGTACACGACTGATATAACCAGTCCATTCGCCACATTTATCTAAATTAGTTCTCAATAAGTTAGCAACAGTGTCCACATAACGTTCCACTTGGCCATTAGCTCTACTAGCACCAGGAGCAATTAAATGATGTGTTATCCCCAACGACATGCACAAGTTTTTAAACTCAGCACTAGTAAAATTAGTGCCTCTGTCACTTACAAGTTTAGCTGGAGCTCCAAATAGCATTACATAGTTATAAAACATTTGAACAGTTTCCGCAGCTGTAAGGGTTTTACAAGGGAATAAAACTGCAAATTTTGTAAAAGCATCAATCAAAATGAAAATATAACGATAGTCTTTTCCGTCAAATGGTCCCATAAAATCAGCATGAACCACATCGAATGGAATTGGCTTCTTTTCTATTGGGTGAAGTTCACACTGTTTCTTTCCAGACGGCCTTTTAGCCACCAGGCAGATTAAACAAGAATTCACAAATTTTCTGACATTTTTAGTTATATGCGGCATCCAAAAATGCTCTCGTATCTTCATAAGAGTCTTTTCCCATCCGACATGACAGTTTTCTTCATGGAAACGTCTCATTAATGACAATCGACATTGTTGGGGTACATAAAGTTTGTTAGTGTTTTCCAGTTTCTTGTATAACAATCCGTTTTTGAGTTTAAAGTGCGTTGATGTGTTGGTATCACCACTTTTAATTTTCTCTATGATTTCTAATGTACCTGGATCATTTTGCTGCTCAATATGCAACCATGTTTCGGACAAACTCTCAATTTGATAACAAGATTTTGTTGGCACATTTCGGCTAAGGTAATCTACATGTGATAAAGTCTTCCCTTTTCGGTATACAATCTCAAACTCAAAATCTTGAAGAAAAATCCACCAACGAGCAACGCGAGGAAGTAAATTCTTTTTTTCTTTTGTTGCCTTTAAAGCGTTACAGTCAGTTACCAACAAGAACTTAACACCGATTAGGTAATGCCTAAAATGTTTCATCGCATTTACCACCGCAAGTGTCTCCAACTCATAACTATGATATTTTGCTTCATACGACTTAGTTGCCTGACTATAATAAGCAACTACATGCAATCTTCCATTAACTCGCTGAAATAAGATAGCTCCGTATCCACTTGCACTTGCATCCGTATGCAGCTCTGTTGGAAGATCAGGATTAAACAATACTAATAATGGTCGAGTTGTAAGTTGTTCTACTATGTAATCTTTTGCTGCTTGGCATTCATTACTCCATACAAATTCCGTATTATTTTTAGTCAATGCCGTGATACAGGCAGTTTTTGCAGCAAATTCTGGTACAAATTTTCGAAAATAATTCGCTAGCCCCATAAATTGACGTATTTGCTTAACATTACTTGGTGTCGGGGAACTCACTAACGCATCAATTTTGGTTTTGCTTGGTCGTATGCCATCTCCAGATACTTCTCGTCCTAAGTATTCAATAGTAGTTTGAAGAAATTTACATTTATCCATGTTTAAGGTAAACCCACTTCCAACTAATGCCTTGAGTACAATATCAAGCTTTTCAAGACCTTCATCAATGGTTTTGGATGTTATCAACACATCATCCATGTATACCAAAGCCAATTTGCCTCGTAACTCACCCAAAGCCGCGTTTATAGCCCTCTGGAAAACTGCAGGTGCATTAGCGAGACCAAATGGCATACGCAAATATTCATAATGTCCATCGGGTGTGACAAAAGCAGTTTTTTCTATAGAATCCTCAGCAATTGGAATTTGGTGAAAACCAGATGCCATGTCCAATGATGTAAAATATTTATTTCCAGACAATTCATCTAGTTGATCTTCTATCCTCGGCAAAGGATAGCGATCCTTTACAGTTATTTTGTTTAGTGCTCTAAAATCTACACAAAGGCGATTCTGTCCATTTTTCTTTTTGACAAGAATCATTGGGCTCGCAAACGGTGAGTGACTCTCTCTTATTATACCATTTTTTATTAAATCTGCAACAATTTCTTTTGTTATCTGTCGCTCACTGTGTGCCATCCTATATGGCCTAAAGAAAATATTGGCATCTTTCGTTAAGCGTATACTTAGGGATCCTGTAGTTACCCTTGCCGTAGGAAAACCCGCTATAAAGTGTTTTGAGTACTTATCCAAAATAACATTCAGCTCCTTTGTACGAGGCTTTGACATACTACCAGTTGTGGTAACAATATTTTTGTTTTTGAGAAAAAGAGCTGACTTACTGCGATGTAAGTACGATCCATTGGCAGTAACCGTAATTGTAATTGTAGGATCTTTCAAAATGTCTCTTCCAATAATAATTTCATTTTGTAAATGTTTTTTATCAATCAAATAAAGGCTAACCTCAACAATAAGATCTTCAAATTCTACAAATGTTTCAAGCCTCTCAGATAGTAAAATAGGTTCTCTCCCAATACCTTGCACAGACAGTAAATTTGTAGTTCTTTTTGCAGATATTTTGTCAGCAATGTCGGATCTTATCAACGAACAATCAGATCCCGTGTCAAGAAGACAATGATATAGTTTTCCCTTGATAACCACTGGAGTGTAATTATCTGATACCAACGAAATCTTGCATAGATTTATTTGTTTTCGGTCAGCTCTTTGTTTAGCCCAGCAGGTTTGTTCTGCGTGTCCAGATTTTCCACAAAAAGAACACTTAAATTTGGTTTCTATGGGTTTGCTTGGTATTTTCTGTACAACCAATTCGTTTGTCTTTTGTTTTTCCGTGCAATGAGCTCTAATATGACCCTTTTTGCCACATCCATAGCAACGTTTCTCATCCTCTACGCGCCTACGTTTCAATGGATAAGGTAACTTGTCTTCTTTTTCAATATTGAATACTGGTTTATTCTCTTGCAAACGGCGTGTTAAATTTTCTACTTTTCGCAAAGGTTTTTCTCGTATCGAAGACAAATGACTTATCAAACTTTGCACGGTTGATGGCATAACGAATGTAAGAGAATTTCTCAAACTCACCTCACTAATGCATCCGATGACAATTTTGACCATTTTGTCTTCTGGAATTTGAAAAGGTAATTGATTAATTTGACAAACCTTTTCCATTACGAACTCCGTATAGGAAGCATATTCATTGCTTTCTGAGTTGGCAACCTTCCTGAGTTGTGTAATAATGTCTGTACCATTAGAAAAAGCGTGTATCAAAGAAGCACGTAAATCCGGCCAGCTATAAAGTTGATATCCGTACTTGTTGAACCATAATTTTGCCCTCCCAAGCAGAGAAACTTGTATTCTAGGCAAAATGTCAAAATTCTGCAAACCGTCTCGTTGTACCCTTGCATCAATATCGGAGCACCACTTCTGAATATCAACGCGGGAGTGATCCGGATCAAAACTCGGAAAACCCACCAACGCGCCGGTTGATTGTGACCGTTGTGTGGATTCTAAAATTTTATTAATTGCTTCCACCGTAATTACAAAATTGTTAGATCTCGACTCTGGACTTTCCTCCTGCAGATTCAAATTTTCTTGAATATGACCTCTTAGATTGGAGTCATCTTCAGTCATCTTCCCAATAGAGTGTGGTGTAGGCTGAATTTATCCCACTTCTGATGATAGAAACTCTTTTTTCTTTTTAGAAACTTCTAGTTTTTATTTTATTATTTTTCAATTCTGTACACCACCAAATATTTTTATAAAATGATCAACTTTTCAGTTCCAATTTTTCCTTTTATACTTTTCAGGTGTACAGATCTGACGTCATATTCTTTATGACAAAATTGAAAAGTACTTCAAACTGAATTGAGCAAAGTATTTTTTTTTGCTCTAACATACATATACTTTTTTACTTTTAAATACATTTTTTTGAAACCTATACAATTATGTTTTTTATTGAATGGGAATTAAAATACTTAAATATTTTATTATTAAAAATGATGAAAATAAGTCTCAATGCTTAATATGTCATCGCATACTAGCAGCAATAAAAAAATATAATCTAAGAAGACAATAATATCACGCTTCATGAAGAATATGAAATACTTAATGAAGGGTACAGGAAAATAATTATTATTCTGCACTTTTTTTGCAGTGCAAAGCTTAAAAGCTCACAAATACATACGCATAAAAATTAAGTTTAAGATTGTGTTAAAATGCCCACCATTGTTCCAGAAGGCAGCCTAAAGTCAGAGTTACAATTTTATGCAGCGCTTTTGAATGTTTTTGCATTTTCGATTGCGATGGCCGTAAATTTTTATTTTGTTGATAAGGTAAATAACCCATCTTTGCTGTCATAAAATAAAATCTACTATGGCACTTATAGTCAGCGTGCAATAATTTATTTATTTTTTTATTATTATTCATTCATCAAACAGAGTTAAATTCTCTTACTGACTACTTAAAAAGTTAAACTAATCCAGTGTTCTTATAGACTAATTAATTTTGAAAGCACTTCTACCAAAAACGTACTTAATAACAAATAAAAAGTTCTTTGTCCCAATGTATTATACATTAAAATTGGTCCAAAGTACGAGTTCCTTGATTCAATGAATCTTTGTTCTTACGTTATTTCTTTGATATGTTATGAAGAAAAATGATTAATTAATGACACATACAACTGTTACAATAAGTGAGTCTGTCCTTAGAAATTTTAAAACAATATCAAGATATATTTTAAAAAATCATTTTCTTATTGAGATTAAATTCTCTAATGGTTTTTTAGATATTACAACACAAGAACTGGAACAAAATTTTAATGAACACGAAGAATGAACTGTTCCTTAAAATTAAGAACAACGATTCATTGGGGCAATGAATAGTTCTTAAAAATCAATGAATTTCGCTTTATGAACGAGATTCTTTGATTTTAAGAACAATATTTGGTTCAGTGTGAGTTTGCCAGTCTTAAACAACAAGTGATTGGTTCATTCAGACTGTAATTGGCTCTATGAAAAGGCTCATTAAAAAGATTTTGAGACCTAAGGCCACGTGAAGGTACGTGAAAACGTATTTGAAAAAGCAAAAAAGAACAATTAATATCAAAGCATATTAAATCTCTTACAAACATGATAGCGAAATATTTTCGACGAATTTCTAAAAATTGAATGCCAAAAAGAAGCCTTCTCACATTATATGAGGTCATTTCAATATTCCAACTTAAGCGACTTATTGCAAATCTCGTAAAACGTCTCTGAATTCTTTCGATTCTATTTGAAGCACATGCATAAAAAGGGTCCCATATTATGCAGCAAAATATTCTAAAATAGATCTGACAAAGGCAAAATATAAAGATTTTAAAGAAAAAGGATCAGAAAGGTCTTTTGAGTTCCTGGGCTCTCATCACGTATGATGAGAATCGTTTGACGATATCGTCTTGACGACAGTTTAACTTCACGTAACTCTAAAACTGTAGTATCGTCTTTACGATATCGTTTTGCTTGCTTCATGTATGGCTAACAGCTGATCATTGCTATCGTCTGAACGATTGATTTGAAACGATAGTAAATTTGATATCGTCTTCGCTTATTGTGTTATTGAAAATCGTGAAAGAAATTAAATTTAAATGTTTTGGATATGAAATTTGATTTCTTTTAATAAGCGATGATGAGTGTTAAGAAAAAATGTAATTTCTGCGAAAAATAATTATTCTTAGAGATAAATCAAATCCTTTATCTTTTCCATCAAAAAAGTATGCATCGTAAAAATACTAATTCATTTATTTTTTGTAACAAATTAAGCTTTGTTTCAACGCTTTCGCTTGTCGAAGGATCCATTTTTGTCTGTGTTAAAAACAATTGACCTTCTAAGTAAAAATAGCTCGAATGGTATGATTGTGAGTATATTTGTTAACTTTTAACAAAACTGAATCAAATTATAAATGTTTAAAATTTTTCAACAGATTTGCGATAATTTTATTTTTGTGAGGAGTACAAATTTGGCAATTTAGGACAGCATATATTTCCAATCAAGCCATGGGATCCAATAGTAAGAAAATATTTAATTTTTCAGATTCCCAACTTCACATTTGTAACGACGATATAAAAAATTCTTGTTGAAAACCGGAAATGAACTTTTAAATGCATATCTTTAGTAACTTTAGTAACTATATATTTTTTAACTTCATTTGTTTACGAGATAGAGGACCATATGTGCAACAGCGCACGCTGCACGTGCAAGCCGAGCAGTGTTTTTTACAAGTTTCAGCGTTTTTTTATAAGTTCAGACCCAAACCGACTGGCTTATGCATGCGCTATTTGCGGTGCCCTGAGGTTTTTCAGTGACTTTTAAACTTAAAAAAATGTACGATGAACGAGACGATAGCGATGGTCTTATGTGAATCAAACTGTTGACGATATCATCAGATAGTATCGTTTGAACGATGATCGTTTTGAAAGTTACGTGATGAGCGCCCTGATTATGAATTCTAACATACCATTGGCTTAAGCTGTAATGTAGTCTATGTGCTTTGAAAAACTAAGTTTTCTGTCAAGTATAACTCCTAGATCTTTCTTCTCGGTAATTCTTGATAACGTCATATTTCCGAGCTTATATTCATAAAAGAAAGGTGAAGGAATACGACATAATGTCAAACTTTGGGATTTTGATATATTAAGCGGCAATAAATTGTCGCTGCACCATGTAGATAATTGTAACAAATCTCTCTCCATATTTATACAATCGTGAGTGTCTTTTATGGCAGAAAAAAATCTTTATGTCATCAGCATACATTAAACACTGAGAAAAAGATATTATTTTGAGAATGTCGTTTACAAATAAGAGGAACAGTAAAGGTCCCAGGTGACTACCCTGCGGAACCCCAGAGGAAATAATTACAGCATTTGACAGAACATTATTTATCCGAATAAATTGTGTCCGAGCTATAAGGTATGATTCAAACCACTTTAGAAAATTGGAGTGAAATCCAATTAATTCAAGTTTCTTAATAAGCAAGATATGATTAACTTTGTCGAAAGCTTATGAAAAATCGGTGAATATAACATCACATTGTTGTCCATTTTCAAAGCATTTTAAAATATAATTAGAAAATATTGCAAAGTTCGTAGTGGTTGACCTTCCTGGAAAAAAACCATGTTGAAACGGTGAAATGAGTTCCTTCACCAAGAATATTAACCTATTGTAGACCAATTTTTCAAACAGTTTGGGAATGGTAGATATTTTGCATATTGGGCGATAGTTTGAAACCTCGTTTTTAGAACCAGATTTGTAAATTGGTATAATGAAAGTAATTTTCCAATCAGTTAAAAATTCACCCTTTTTAAGTGACTGATTGAAGATAATCAATTTCATGTAACAATATTGAATTTGGCTGCATAAGCTGCCTCTTCTCCAATCTGATGACATTAAAGTTTGTTTTGTTTTGCAAATTCTACATCTTCGTAGAATTTTCTCAAATTTTAAGATGAGGCTAAAATCCACTTGTAAGCTCCAACTTAATATTTCAATAAGTAAATTAGCTTTGCTGGAGTCACCATTTTTTATTATATTGAGATAAATGCCAAATTTTTTTATAGACACTAAGTTATGTCTCCAAATCCCCAAGCTCAACATTTTTATTGCCTTTTCGTTCTTCTTTGATTATATCACCAAACATGTTGCATTTTTCCAGTGATGTAAGGTCTAATGTGACATAAGGTCTTAAAATTATGACTATTTTATTTGTCCAATAAAAATAAAATTTTGTGGAAGAGTTTCGATTAAAATTAAGTCGAAAGTAATAAGAGGGATTTGTTCCCAACAACCATAATATTTTAAGCTGGGAATTTAAAGAAACTTCTAGTTAACTTCCCTGTCTATTCAGAGTCGTATTTCCTGTTCTTTACAAACACACATCAAGGTTCGGATTGCTATCGGCACAAACATTATTCGTGCGCCCTGTGAAACGCTTATTGCGCTAACAAATGCTGTATAAATGACTGTTTACTGCAGCAGACAGTTAATAATAACGACTAAGGCTACATGTAGAGGATGAAAATGTCCACTACAGGCGCACATCGACGTACACACATATTAATACTGACACACACAGAAAAATGAACTCAGCATTCAAGCTACTTTCGTGTTGAATTTTCAATAGACTTTCCACTAATTTCTCAATCAACAACCAACAGCAAACGATGAGCGATAATAATGCAGCAAAAGGACACGACTCTCCTGTGTAAATGTGTGCTTATATTGTTCTATCGATAGATGTTGGCTGCATGTATATGTGTTTGTATGTGCGTTTGTACGTATGTTAAATACATGCGTGTAGGGCTCATTTATAAACTTGGTGCGCCGATTGTATCGGTTCTGCGGTTATTTTGTGAAATATGGGAAATAGACACACAAAAATGAGCACAGAAACACACACACACACACTTACTAAAGTTTGATTGTTTGTATACGGCATCATAGTGCTTGCAGGAAATCTAACAATACAAACACTTATACACACGGGATCCCCCTAGGCAACAAAATGTGCAAAAAGCTTGCTACGAGCTGATTGCAATCGTTGTTTGGCCATGAAGTACACAAACACACACACACATACACACAAATATAAACTGCACTGTTGGATAAGCCAGTGAAAATGTGGCAACACTGTTGGGAGGACTTTTATTTTTAATATGTTTTTTAAGTATCAAGAAAAATAAGTTTACTGATTTTAATAAAAACTCGTGGGAAATCAGCCTTTATTTTCCAGATACGAACGAGAGTGTAAGGAAGCAGTTTAGAAGCACATGCCCATGTAGGTTATTTAAAAAGAAACATTAGAAAATTTTTGATTAGATGATAATATGGAAAGTGTGTTCCCCGATCAGTAAATCGGAAGTGTAAGGAAATGTGTGATGGAAATGAAAAGTTCTTATAAAGCACATAAAGCAAAAGTTTTCACTTGCAAAGTAAAGTTATCGAATCCAGATCATGGTTTTTTTACTCTTCTGATAGTAGTTTTCTGAAGTTCTGATAATAGTCACTTTTCTGTCATACAGTGATGTGCGATGAAATAGAGCCAGTGCTATAAAAATTATTTAAATCAAAAAATCTAAGAAAAATTTGCATTTTTAATTTTTTCTTTTAATAGGTAAAAAAGAATAAATCATGTAATTAGTATTAGTACACTAATTATTAAGTTAGGTGTGAAACATAAACGAAAAAATTCCAAATTCAATGATATGTCCTCTTTCGGCTGTGAATTAAAATAGAGCCAGAAATAGTTACTTGATTTTAGCCATGACTTGTGATTAGAAAAATTGAAATTTCATGATATAATCAATAGATTATTGAAATATATTTGTTTCTACCTTAGTATTTGGTGGAGTATCCATTGTTTCTGATAACTTCTGAGCAACTCCTAGCCATGGAATCAACTAGTGTTTGGCACTTAGTAGCTAGAATTTTCTCCCATGCGTCATTGATTAACCTCCAAAGATCATCTTTGTTGATTGGATGTCTGTCTCTAAGAGACACTTTAACCTCTCGCCATAAATTTTCGATAGGATTAAGCTCTGGCGACTGTGGCGGCCAGCTTAAAACTTCAATTTTTTTGTCTAAACGATTCGTTTTCCCGCTTCGATGTGTGTTTCGGGTCGTTATCTTGCTGAAACACCCATCGAAGCGGCATATTTAACTCTGCGTACGGCATCATGGTTTCATTCAAAATCCTGGTACATTTTCGAGCATCCATCTTTCCCTCGAAGCAAAATAAGGGACATGTGCCATTATTTGAGAAACACCCCCAAACCATTTTACTCCCACCGCCCTGTTTAACAGGTTTTTGTAGTGTGTTGAGGGAGGAATTCGGTATTGGTATAGAAATGCTGTCTTTGTATGAGTTAAATAGGTTAGGTTAGGTTAAAAGGGAAGGGCAACCTGAAGTTGCCTACACGGGGGCCTATTGGTCCATTGTGGTTCCCTATGTCTGTGGACCTACTGTGGCAAAACCAAATAGAATCTTAGGCACTGGAGCAAGGTTGGTTGAACCAACCGGTGCTCCGTATAAATCTGAAAAGATCCATCAGTGGTACGTCCACGAGCTCTTGCAGTTCTCCGTACACTCTGCTTCCCATGTGGCGTTGTTGGAGATTGGGACACTCGCAAAGTAGATGCTGGATGGTTTCTGTTTCCTCAACATTTCCACAGCTTCTGCAGAGTCTGGGTGCGGGATTCCTAGTCGCGAGGCCATTGTGCCTATACAACAATGCCCCGTGAGGACCCCTATTAAGATGCGAGTTTCATTTTTACTCATTGAAAGTAGGGATTGGGTCCTTTTTTCGCAGAGTTTAGGACAGGATGGCGAGAGATAACACAGTCGTCTCTATTTGACCAAGAGTTATTTGTGTTATTTCTGCCTTTATCATTTATTTTCTTCTTGAATTCTCCGATTGGAGCCATGATCGACCCAATCACAGAACTTCTTTCCAGTTCAGAGCCCTCCCTAGCCAATCTGTCTGCTATTTCGTTTCCCTCTATGTTACGATGACCGGGTACCCAGCAGATATTGATCTTGTGGGGAGGACTGATTCTGATGAGAGCTTGCCGGCAGCTCAGTACAGATTTCGATTTTGTTGTTCCGCTGCGGAGTGCTTTTATCGCAGCCTGGCTGTCCACAAAGATTGTAATCCTTGATGGATTGATGTTCATTGATTTGATTGTCGTAGCTGCTTTCTCGATCGCGAAAATTTCTGCTTGAAAGACACTACAGTAATCTGGAAGTCTGTATGAGAGGGATATTTGTAGTGTATTATAGTAGACTCCGGCTCCCGAGCCATTCTCCATTTTGGATCCATCAGTGAAGATCTGGATATCGTGTTCACTAAAAGGGTGGTTCGAATCCCATTCTTCTCTTTTTGGAAAAGAGAATGACATGTTCTGCCGAAAATTTACTACCGGGGTGATGTAATCGGAAGTGGTGGCGAGATCCTCAGGACTATACTTTGTGAGTATAGAGGCGTGTCCATGCGTCCAGTGCCTCCAAAGTTTAGCTTCCTTAAGTCGAAACGCCGCTTTGGTTGCAGTGGTTTTCATGAACTCGTCCAGGGGGGGGAGGTTCAATATGACCTCCAGGCCTGCCTGAAGCGTCGATCGTTGTGCACCTGTTATTCCTAGACAGGCCAATCTCTGTACTCTAGAGAGAGATTTGAGGTAGCTTGTCTTCTCAATGGCTTTCCACCATACAATCGAGCCATAGGTTAGTATGGGCCTGACGATAGCTGTGTACATCCAACGGATGACATTGGGTCTCATCCCCCATTTGGTGCCGAAGGTTTTCTTGCAAACGTAAAAGGCACTGGTTGCTTTCTTTATTCTTTCTTCTGTGTTGCTTTTCCAAGTGAGCTTTGAGTCAAGGATTACTTCGAGATATTTTGCTTTATTGGATAGCTGCAGGGTTTTGCCATTTATTTGTGGGAGGCAAAAATTTTCAATTTTATTTCTTTTTGTGAATAGCACCAGTTCGGTTTTATCGGGGTTGACCCCTAGGCCGTTTGGTACTGCCCACGAGACAGTTTATTTAAGTGCTGTTTCTATCATGTTGCTGATGGTTGAGAGATGCTTCCCTCCCACCAGAATTGTCAGCGTATGCTGTCACTTTAAAGCCTTTCTCGCTGAGGGTAGTCAACAGTTCGTTTACAACTAGGATCCAAAGCAAGGGAGATATGACTCCACCTTGAGGTGTTCCTCTTGAAGTTGTTTTCCTTATTTTACTGCTTCCGATTTGTGTGTTGATGATTCTGCTTTTCAGCACTCCAAAAATCCACTTGGTTATCTTTTCTTCCACTTGTAGATTTTCAAGAGCTGCCCTTATTGATTCTGTGCTTACGTTATTGAAAGCCCCTTCGATATCAAGAAAGGCAGCTAGGGTTTAATCTTTGAAGTGGAGGTTTCTCTCAATTACCGAGACTACCTCATGTAGGGCTGTTTCCACCAACTTACCTTTAAGGTAGGCGTCTTGTTTCGGGTTTCAGGTTTCAGGTTTCGGTCATTGAGGAGCGATCTTATGTGTTGATCCAGAATTCTTTCTAATGTTTTCAGTAAGAAAGAAGAAAGACTAAGGGGTTTATAATCTTTTGCGGTGGAGTGAGTAGCTTTCATTGCGGGGGTGATACCATCGGGTCCAGCCGATTTATACGGCTTGAAAGATTTAATCGCCCACTCTATTTTGTGCTCTGTTATTAAATTGGGTATATCATTGTGGGTTTCTGGGAAGATACTTCTGGATATGTACGGGTTCACATGTATTGCGGGATCAGTACAGCCAGGGAAGTGGGCTTCCATGAGTAGTGTCACCGTCTCCTGGCAGGTTTCCGTCCACGAGTTGTCTGAGCGTTTAAGGTAGCCCTGGGGTGCCGGATCCTTTGATAGGATTTTGCGTAGTCGGGCCGCCTCGCTAGTGTTCTCAATGGATTCACAGAAAGATTTCCACGATTGACTTTTAGCTCTTCTTACATCTCTAGTATAGGAGTTGAGAGCAGATCTATAAGAGTCCCAGTCTCCATTTTCCTTGCTTAACCTGGCCTTATTATGCAAACTTCTAACCTCAGTTCTCTTCGCTTTGAGATCGCTGTTCCACCAATTTGGTTTGGGTTTGAGACTCCTGGAGATTGGGCAGAACTTGCAGAAAGCCTTATTCATTTTTCCTGAGATGAAATCAACTGCACTGTCAATGGCTATATTGTCAGGAAGGTCAACCTTACATGGGTGAGTGATCTGAGTTTGTAGCCATCTAGTGTATTCAGTCCAATTCGTTCGTTTTGGGTTTCTAAATGGTTCTGTGCGAGTTGTATTCTCAAAGTCAATACTAAAGAGTATCCTAAAGTGATCTAAAAAAGAGTCGATAGAAGATACCTTCCAGTTTCTGACTATTTCCCTGTTATTTCCTAGCGAAAAAGTTAGGTCAAGAATCTCTTCTCTGATTCTATTATGAAATGTAGGATGGTCCCCCTTATTGCATAATGTCAAATCAGATGTAAGAAGATATTCAAAAATGGACTCACCTCTTCTATTTACATATATCCTTGCTGCCCCATTGTATGTGGTGCGCATTGGCGTTATGAGTTAAATAAATTAACTTTGGTTTCATCTGATCAAAGAATGTTTCGCCATTTGCTCATTGGCCAATCAGCATAATCCTTTGCGAGTTGAAATCGCTTGCGGACATTAACTTTGGCCAGAAATGGTATCTTCCGAGCAGGTTTAGCCCTCAATCCGCTTTTAATTAAAAGTTTTCGAATCGCTGAAGTGTCCGCGTCCAAGGAATATTGTTTCTTGAGAGCGAAAGCGGTCACAAACGGATCTTTTTTTACATGACGTAGGATTCGGCTTTGCAAACTGGTACATATTTTTGGTTGTTTTCCTCTGGTGTCTTTTTTTTTTGTGTAAACTTTAATGCGTTCTAAACCATTTTCTTTGAGCAGCCAGTAATGATACTGGCTATTATCCTTTGGCTTTTACCTTGTTTACGCAAATTTTTATTAATTTTTCGATTTTCAGAACTGCAGTGCTTGGCTCTTCCCATTTTTAGACCTAATTGTTTGAAACACAAAAATTTATTTTAAAATCATAAAACTGAGAACTCTTACTCACGTTCTGTAGTCAAATTTTATTAAAAAATATCTTTTTAAATTAAAAAATTTTTAGTTATATTGGTTGGCTTTATTTTAACGCACACACTTTGAATGCAACAATATCACAGTTTCACAGATTAGCGAAAAGTAAAGGCGCAATTGTACTCAAAAACAACTGTAGAATATTCATGGCGGAAGTGGTTTTTTAAATACTACGTTTGGTTCAGAGCATGTTATGTTGTTACATAAATTTTAATTAAGTAATATGATCAGCAAGTGCGTGGCTCTATTTCAACCCACATCACTGTATATTACAATTGTAATGCACTCTAGAGATATTTTCATATGTGCCAAGATATCGCACTTAAGGTTTTGTAGTTGAAGTGGTAGAACCCGCCTGTTGTCCATTCCCGCTGATATTTTTTGAAAGGATTTTATTTATTTCCTTTCTTGAAATTTTATCTTGATTTAGGTCACTGAGCTGTTTGTGAGATGCCATGCCCTCTGTCGCGTTCCATCACAACTGCTCCCAATTAGAAGATTTTTTTTTTTATTTGACATAATATCGAATTGAAGGCCTTAGAGTAATATTGGAAGTGCTATTTTACATTGTGTATTTCTATTGATATCTTTTGTGAACATTTTGTTCACATTTAAAGAGTATTTTATAAGAGCTGATTTTACAAAAAAAAAAAATGTTGTTCAGCGATAAAGCCCATTTCTGACTAAATGGTAACTTAAATGAGCAAAATTGTGATATTGAGATTGTAAAGTAATTAAAGTTTTTAAAAAGCTGACTGAACATCCAGAAAAAACAGTGCTTTGCTGTGGCTTATGGGCTGAATCTTACTTACTTACTTATCTGGTACTTACAATCGTTGATCGAAGAAGCACATACAAAGATGTAGACGGCCTTTTCTGAGTTGAGCACTGTAACGAACCTCCGCTGGTTCTTTATTTTTGCTGGGGTAAGCTCAGCGGGTATCCATGGTTCTTCAGAAGAAATTAGACACTGTTTATTTTACCACTCTGTTCTTTTTATTAAATGAGGCCTTTATCTTTTATACAATTAGAAATGATATATGTACAGCCGTGGACACATAAATAGCACAAAAATACATGTAGAGTGTTTCACATGAATTTAAATAAAATATATAGAGGAAAACAAGAATTTATTTCATGGTATTTGAGTTTAAACATTAAGAACTTAAAATCAGTAGCAACTTTTTAATTACGAATTAAAAATTAGAAAATTAATCAAAAATCTGAAATTGTTCCTTAGCTGAGGTGGACATATAAATAGCACAATTTGGATTCTGAAAAAAAGACATAGTAATTTATTTTTATTTTACAATGAGCTTACGAATATGCTTGCTAGTACTTGGTACTGTATCCCGAATTGTCCAAAACAGCCCGACATCTTCGTCCCATACTCTCCACAAGCTTCCTGACCTTATCCTTCGGAAGAGAGTACCAAGCCTTCTCAATTCCACTCCATAACTCATCAAAATTTCGAAAATTTTGGTTGCTTATGCTGACCTTCACATCATTCCATAAATTTTCTATGTGATTGAGGTCTGGGCTTTGAGCCGGCTAATTCAAAATATTTATTTTTTTCCTTTTTTAGCCAATCAATCACAACCTTTGCCGTGTGTTTTGGATCATTATCGTGCATAAAAGTCCACCTAATAGGCATATTCTTAAATGAAAATGGTTCCATCTGGTTATTAAGAATATCTAAATACATATTTTTGTCCATTATTCCTCGTACACGAAAAATTGGCCCAACGCCGTGCCAGGAAAAACCTCCCCAAGCCACTCAATTCTCTCCTCCATGCTTTAATGATTTTTTTGTATACTAAGGATTCAACTCTTGGCGTTTGGGGCGCCGAACAAAAGTTTTTCCATCTGGTCTAACCCTTTTAAATTCAGTTTCGTCAGTCCAGAGCACGTTTTTCCAAAATTGGTCTTCTTTATTCACATGGGCCCTTGCAAACGCTAATCGATCCTTTAAATTTTTTTTTGTTAAGAGCGGCTTTCTTTGGCTAATGCGTCCATAAAGATTAGCTTCATGTAGTCTCCTAGATACTAGTTTTCTTGAAACATTCGGGTTATTTTCTTCATTTATTTCCCTCATAATTTGCTTTGCTGACTTGAAAGGATCAGCCTTACTTTTGTGAGCTATAAGTCAATCAGTAGAAGCGGTGGTTTTACGCGGTCTAGGATTGCGCGGCTTATTCTCGAAATGATTTCAACCATTTAATTTAACCAGCTTGAGTGCATTATAAACCATTTTTCGCGAAATTTGGAGAATATCCGCAATTTCAGATGGTTTTGCCTTTTCGACTTACTTCGTGGGTTATATACCTTTTTTTCCGGAGTGCAATGTTTCCCACGACCCATTTTATTTAGAATCGGCGAAGTTAACTGAATACAACTCTAAAATTTTTACAAACACCCGATCTTGTTAACTTTTATTCACCAACTAACATGTGTGCTATTTATATGACCACAGCAGATCGTACATGCCTTTACAGAAAGAGATGGCCTGAGAAAATAAAAGTAAGTAACGGTACATCTCTCTCGGAGTTTTAAACAACGTCACACTGGAGTCTCAAAAAATTATAACTACAGTTAATGAATGCATTTTTAGGTTCAAACGAAACATTTAAAAAATAAGTTGACATTTGTGCTATTTATGTGTCCATGGCTGTACATACGAGTAGTTTTTTTTTGAATTTTCTCTTTAACAAAAAACAAGGCCGGCCCACAACTTTCAGAACCTACAACTTCGTCCGAAGTTATGAAGGTTTTATTATTTTAATGACGTCAGCTCGTATGGGGATAGGCGTGGGTTTTATTTAAATTCTTCTTATTTTAATTACATCGTTTGTATTAAATATCAATGCTTATATATCAAGTCAAGACATTAATTTTATTGGAATTTATAAAGATTTTGATATATTGATGACGTCACTTTGAAGGGGAAGTAGCAGTGGTTTCCATTTTGACAAATTTCAAAATAAAATTATTTGATATAAAAGCTTATATATAGATTTTAAAGTGCTTAAGTGATTAATATGGAATTTTAGAGATTTTAACATTTTGATGACGTCATTTATTATGGTAGTTTGGCGTGGTTTTCATCAGATTTTGACAAATTTCAAACTTTGAGTGTGTATTTTGAATTCACGTTCAAAATGCCAAGAGCTTTGATCAATAACTGTGGAGTTTTAAAAGGTTTAACCATTTCGATGACGTCACTTTGTATGAGAGTTAGGCGTGGTTTTTATCCACGATTTCATCCAAGATTTTAGAAAATTTCACACGTAGAGTGCGTATTTGAAATCGAAGCTTATGTGCAAAATTTAGAGGTTTAACATTTATTTGTATTAAAAGATTTTATCATTTTGATGACGTCATTTTGTATGAGAGGTCAGAGTGGTTTTAATGTGATTTGATGCAACTTAATCTCCCGTTTTTTATATTAAATTTCATTATGACACCTTCAAAATTACGGCTGTAATCGTGACGACGGGCAGATGGACAGAAATCCTTAAGTGGTTTACGTAGACACCTGCCATGAGGGCTTAATTCCACTGTGCCCATTGACACGAGGAGTCGAGGTTTATGGAAATGACACCCAGAAAATGAATTTCCTGTATGTCACTACCATAACTACAGACGCGACCAACGCCTTATTATAGAAGTTTAAATACCGGATACACACCACACTTAAGTTGCATATTTAAATTAATAACTATACTGTATGGATAGTTACCAGTATTGGAACGCAACAGTACAGATCATGTACAGCTAGTGTTATCACCATCCACAGTTATCGGTTTAAAACGAGACCCATCTAAAATCTCAGACAATTTGAGGAATTGCCACGCAACTAAACGCCAGACCGACATAGGCCTTGTTCGCGACGTTGAACTACGACAGCCAGCACGAAACTCCCCGAAGGGCCAGCCCACAATAGCCACCCTGGCAAAAGGTTCCACAATTAATAACCATATCAACATCACCAACTTATCAGGAAGTATTCCTCTAATGCTTATATTTGACTGTGACGTTGTGTCAATAAATTGTATTTGACTTGCCAAAATAAACATTTACCTTTTAGTATAACCAGTACAACGTACTGTTATTATACTACTCCTCCTCCGTAACGCATCTTCGTAAACACAAATTAATGTGGAAACTAGGATGCGTAAATTTAAACGTATCGTCGTTAGCACAATTTAATGCGAAAAGTAGAGTAACGTCTCTTCATTTTCACCAATATCCGAATATAAAGGCATTTTCTAGTGTTTTAAACACCAAATTTTTACACCAACTGAGGTCAATGATATATCAACGGCTACTCTATGTGGATGACTATTCCCGTGCTAACAAATTATTTATTGCTTTTGCGACTGCATTCATAGGTATAAACTCCACAATTGCTATGTGCAATAGTCCAACCTACTCCAAGATTAAGCCGGGACACACAGCAGGTTCAAGGTGGTCTTTTTTGTTTTTACACAGATATAAGGGTCAAAAGGATTAGAAAACCCCCTTATATCTGCAACCATCCTCCTTTATCCTGGCTTTGCACAGGCTGTTCGTGAAAACAGGCAGAGTTTGGGCAGTTTTGGACAGACGGGCATACAGACGGACATGGCTAAATCGATTCAGCTCGTCATGCTGATCAAGAGTAAATATATAATTTTCAATATCTACCACGCCTTCTTGAAGTGTTGGAGGCACTGAAGTTGAAGTGCTGCATTATTATTTTTTGCCGCCTTCCGTCGGGAGTAATTTATATTGGTCGGCGTAGTGTTTGAGGTTCAATCGGACTATAAATCTCTTTATTTGTTGGACATTTTAGACGGCTCTGGGCTTATCTCGACGATAAGTGAGAATAAAAACCAACTAATTCTGTCCATAATCGATGTTATATAGCTTAATCGGTCGGGTGTTGATCGGTTTTGATGTTTGCTAAATAGGGCGGCAGCCATATCTAAATAGTAGAAATAACACCGAGAAAAGTGTTTGTACTGTTACGTTTTTCTGGTGTCGCTGCGAGAAGTATGTAAGCGAGAACTCAGGGTCGGCTGACTCAATGGTGATGGGTCGTGAGCCAAAAAAAAATATTGATTTAAATTAATTATGGGCGCCACGCGATATCCTGAGATCCGCACCTAATGTAAAAACTATCGCGAATTTCCACTTAGGTTGCAGCTCCTTTTTAGTTAAACAAGAACAAAAGTACTTAGCTTCTTACAATTTCCTTTATTTAAAACAATTTTATTTCACTTATTTATTTTAGTTATAGTATTACCCTTAAATTTAAAAAATCTACTTGAGTCCCTTTTCCCCAATGTGCCACAACCGGTTGTTTCTCCTGGGTTTACAATTATTATGACTCAGATTTATTTATTTAATTCCCCCCTGAATGAATACCCCTCTTTACTTTAAATCTCCAAAATACTTAATAAAATAATAATACTATCATCAACACTTCCAAAATATAAAGTATCTTTTCATTAATGTTATATCGATTTCCAGCAGACAGTAGGACGAAATCGTACAACCCAATTTAAAAACAAAGTCTTATCAATATGTTTCTTTTTTTTTTTTCTTTGTTCTTGTTATAAAACCAAAAATTAGACAACCAACGTAAAACCGCCGTGGTTGCTTTGCGATTGAAAATAATACATATAGCAAAAATTTAACATAGAAAATGTGGTACTCGCCGCGCCCAGGGATTGAACCCCGGCTGTAGGACTACTGGGCAAATCCGCTCATGCTGCGCCAATCTCTCGGATAAATTAACTTAGCTTAAAGAGCTTTGAGACACGACCGTTTCTGGTATAGTAGAATGGGTAGCACGATTATGTATATAACAGCTAAGCCGCCATAAAAAAAAACCTCAGGATCTGCTGTTCTAAAGAAACAATTTCATTATAGCCAGCTGATCCTAAAAAAATGCATAATTAGTTACCTGTTTTCCTTTCCAGTTTAATATTTATTTGCTTCGTTATTAGCGTAAGGTTTCCTTTGGCTTATTCAAAAACAAAACTCGCCCGAATTTCCTTTTTCCTCCCTATGAGTAGTTACAAATATTCCCTCAGTTTTCTGTTCTAGGTTTAAGTTAATATCCTTTCTACTTCACCTTAGGTTAAATTAATTCACTTCCAAACTTTTCAAAACTTTTAAAAAAACTTGACACTGAACTTTTTGATTTTTCTTCTTTTTTTTCGATGGCCTTTATGACTTCTTTTGTTTCCAATAATCTATCACCGAATGATCATTTCGTTTTGGCGAAACTATATCTAAGGCTAATCGCCTGATGGTCATGCGGTACTTATGTTCCTATTTTATGGTATTTATTTTAGTTATTTCCTTAAGAAATAGGTATTTATTTTATTATATATATTAGGTTTAATATTTACATTATGTTTAGTAAGAATATTATATTATAGACCCATTTTATTCCCGTTTTTCTCTATTGATATTAATTTCTGTAGTATTAAGTTTTTATTTTTTTTTCTTTAATTTTGTGTTTTATGTACTTTAGTTTATTTATATTAAGCATATAATTTCTTAAGTTAAGTAAAACTGAAAATAATAACTTTCCGCAAAATTTCTCGCGGCCGGGATTCGAACCCACGTCCACCGGGTACAAGGCGAACGCCTTACCCAATGAGCTAACTAGGCTATATATAAAATGATCGATTATCGGTGGTGGGCATCTACGAATAGCAAAAATATCTACACCTATTTATTTATGATATCTGCTATAAATAAACAATACGGACCATGAAAACTTCTCACTAACCAAATCAAATTGTAACAGTACCTTAAACCTTTGATTCTTAGCCATGTAGCACGTAGAATTAAGCCTATGTATATGGAAGGGATCTACGATAAACATATGTAGGGAATTGTTTTCTCTTTCATATCATAAGGATATGGAGAAATATTATAATGCAGGCTGTGTCGCTAGACAACAAAATGCTCACTTATTGGTGAAATGTTAGTTGATTTTGTTTTTTAATCAGTAATTCATTCAAAACCTTAACTTTGAAAATTATTTCCATCCATTAAAATAAACACGCTAGTATAATTATTTAGAAGATATCTTGCAATTTAGTTTTTATTTTTCTATAAACATGTAAAGTAGACGTTAAATTTGAGTGAGCCCTGGGACGCTAATAATCTTAATCCGGACCTGGTGTGTTCGCTGGTATAAAGTTAATTCAAAATGTTAAATACTCTCTGGGTTGCTATACTATGACTTTGCATTTAAATAAACCTATTTCCAAGCTGCACTAAGATTTATTGTTATGAATCAATTGTCATAAATAAGACATCAAATGGCGAAAAAATATTGCGTCACATAAATAACAGTCATTTATACAGCGTTTATTTTGCGTACCGTAATATATTTTTGCAAAATTTTCACGCTTAAATAAGGAAGAAAATGATTGTATTTTAAAATAAGCGGGTAACATAAAGTTGGAAATATTTTTCGTCTACTTTTTTTTTTTTAAATTTGCCACAAGCTGCAGCTCGAATGTTGAAAATATGTTTCTTTCCTTGTGTTTTCGGTTCTGCCTAGTGACCGACATCAATTAATTACCACAGCATAAAAATATCATGCATTCAGAAATCCGGGTATTGACATGAGTTCGTGAAGAGCTGCTGAAGCAGTAGCTGACATAGTCTGAACAGAACAGAATGGTTTTAAAGGATGACGGGCGGAAAGTGATGCTTCAGGATACGCAGGTAGTGGAAATAAGTATAATAATAATAAATTTATCAAGAGCAACAGATATAACAAAAAATAAAATTATTCATACACGCGAGTTCAAGCATGAACACTTACATCAATTCCACATATACTCGTACAATTTACAATGCCGCTTTATAACGGCTTGTAGTACATTATATTATGGTTGGATTGGCAAGCAGTGGAAGTGGAAGTGATAATTTTACGTTTGGGACATTCAGTTTGCATAGCATCCACTCAAGGGATAAAATTAAGTCATTGATGGATATCGAGGATGCGAATAATTGAGTGCTTTATGGTATAGTTATAAATTTAAATAATAGCATAAAAAATGTCATTGCAAATGGTACAGAATATAACAGATCTTATAAAATCAATTTACTTTTAACCCACTGAAGCACATGCAAATATTTCGTATATGTGATAATTTGTATTGTCTACAATTTTCGATATGTTACTGTAACCATATATTTTGGCGGCCGTGGTCGAGTATGTGGACCATTGGATGCCAATGCGAGCCTAGATCGAAATCACTAAGTTCAAACCCCCTTAAAATTGAAAAACTAAAGGCCGAATCACAAAGATGCGTTTGGTCGCTCGGACTTTGACAGCTAAAGAAGAAACGCACGCTTTCTTATGCACCAATTTGACACAATTCGACTTCATGCGTTGATCGTAAAAACGATACGAAAGGGTAATGTACGATCTAACGATAAATTTCTACTTGTTCTACTTTTTGACATTTCTTGCTATGTAAGGGTTGCATTTTGTTGAGATTGCTTCATATAGATCCACGATGGTAGCACCTCAGCCATTCCATTTTGAACGTATCACTCATACGGATTGACCACCTCCGATGTTGCTCAAACTTTCAGAATTGAATCTTCTCATAAAATAAAAACACCAATTTGAGTAAAAATATTTTTACATTTTTTTCAAGTTTTTACGTAACATTAAAATTTCGTTAAAATGGGAGAAAAAGTGAAATTGCCATACTCTTGAAAAAACATATAATCAACAAAACTAACTCGATTTTTACGTTTGTGGTATTTTCAAAAAGACAATAAATAGCTGGCTTTTTTTTTATATATAAAAAAAAATTATTTTTTTAAGTTTTTTAACTTCAAGCTTAAATTTTGGAAGTCATAAAAATAGGATTTTTCCCCCTGTAAAAATTGAAAAAAAATATTTTCAGAAAGATCATTTTATTACCTTTCCATCTGCCAAAAATCATGAGGGTGTTATTTTTCTTTCTATTTTAATAATTTATTTAATATTTTTTAAATGACCACCTACCATACTACTTCCATACAACCATACTATGTACATTAGACTGTACCTCAAAAAAAAAAAACTGCGCCGTATACCAGCGAATATGACGCATTTTTGCAAGACAATTAAAAAAAAATATGTTTTTGACCGTACGTAGGGGTCGCGCATTGACATAATTCTTCATATCTCTGGTGTTTACAGTCGGATTTTAAAGTTTGGTACATCAATGTCTTACGTAGACTAATATGACCTCTATAGAGGTCATTGGCCTCAGGTGTACCGTTCTAGTACTTACCCTCCAGATCTCAGTTTCTACTATCCTAATGTGCCACCTTAATATCAAAAAAATAAAGCTCTTAAAATATCATTCATCTTTTGATCGGGAAGTATATCGATATTTCCAGCAGAACTATTTTTAAAAAATTTTCGAAAATTTTTTGCAGAACGTAAGGCTCCCTTTTTTCATTTTCATCATATCATCGGTATTAAAAGTCTGATCATATTGATTGACATATCGATGTTTTTATCTAAAAGAGACCAATTATGTTTTCTTCAAAATAAAAAAAAAATATCTGGAGGGTAAGAACTAGAACGGTTCATCTAGAGGTCATATTGGTCTCCTTGAGACAAAAACATTGATGTACCAAACTTTAAAATCCGACTGTAAACACCAGAGATATGAAGAAATATGTCAATGCGCGACCCCTACGTTCGGTCAAAAAAAAATATTTTTTTTCGTAATTGTCTTGCAAAAACGCGTCATATTCGCTGGTATACGGCGCAGTTTTTTTTTTTTTGAGGTACAGTCTAATGTACATAGTATGGTTGTATGGAAGTAGTATGGTAGGTGAGCGTTTAAAAAATATTAAATAAATTATTAAAATACAAAGAAAAATAAAACCCTCATGATTTTTGGCAAATGGAAAGGTATTAAAATAAACTTTCTGAAAATATTTTTTTTCAATTTTTAAAGTGGGGAAAAATCCTATTTTTATGACTTCCAAAATTTGACCTTGAAGTTAAGAAACTTAAAAAAAAATAAATTTGTTTTTTTATATTTTTATAAAAAACCACTATTTATTGTCTCTTCGAAAATACCTCAAACGTGAAAATCGAGTTTGTTTTGGTGAATATATGATTTTTCAAGAGTTAGGCAATTTCACTTTTTCTCCCATTTTAACGAAATTTTAATGTTACGTGAAAACTTGAAAAAAAATGTAAACATTTTTTTACTCAAATTAGTGTTTTTATTCCATGAGAAGATTCAATTCTGAAAGTTTGAGCTAAATCGGAGGTGGTCAACCCGTAATTTACGTTTTTTTGATGCGTTTAATTTGGAATGGCTGACCTCATACATATAATTTTGACCGACCAATTACATCATTTGAAAGATCAGAAAATTATCATTAAAGGTCAATTTGTTTCATTAATTAGTCAGCGATAGAAAATGTTTTATTCGCTGTTAAAGTTTTTCAAGGTCACCCAGAAATCTTAGCACCTCATCATCAATAAAATAAAAAATAATACCTGAACTCAATAGAAAATTGTCTGCTGATAATTGTTCAGCATAAATAAATAATTGGTCAATTGAATTTCATAACTATAATAATTAATTATGTTGCGCTTATGGGACCGCGCATGCTTCAGGGCCATCGAAGCGTCAGGGCAGTGAGCGCATCTTCACCATGAACTCCAAAAATTTTTGACTCTCCTGAAAATTTCAAAATTTTGAGTTGTGTCACTTTTGAAGAGGTCTCCTAAGGAAAAGTGACTGAAATTTCGGCCGATTATGTCATTTTATCGGGTGTTTGTGCCAAAAAGTTTCAGGTTTTTTTTTTCCAAATATTTGAAAAGGACGAAAGACCCGATGAAAAATCGGGCATTTTTTCCAAATTAAAATAAATAAATATACAAATATTTTTGGACATATATTAGCCAAAAAAGAAAATCAAATGGTCTTCCTCAGTTTATGAGTTATCATTGGTCCTCCTCGGATCACACTCCATCTATCTGTAATTTTATTACCAACTACTTTAAATCTGTATACTCTCCTGTAACAAACTCTAATTATGTTAATTCTAGTATCCTGTTCGATCCTGTCTTAGGTCTAGGCGACTTGTCTTTTTTCTTGTGTGACATCGAATCCGCTCTATCAAACCTTAAAAATAGTTCATTTTCGGGAGCTGACGGTTTGGCGCAAATTGTTTTAAAAAATTGCGCTTTTTCATTAGCCTATCCTCTTTTCTTGATTTACAATAAATCAATTGCTGAGGGGTATTTTATTAATAGTTGGAAAACATCAAATATTATTCCGATCTATAAATCTGGTGCTAAACAATATATAAAAAAATTACAGACCAATTTCCAAAATATCGTGCATTCCAAAAGTCTTTGATAAAATCGTGTACAATAAATTACCATCTCTTGTCAAAAGCATAATGTCACCTGTCCAGCATGGATTCTTATCAGGCAAATCTACTACCACCAACTTAACTCTTTTTTGCAATTACTTGATTCGTAATTTCGAAGCCGGCCTCCAAACCGATGTTATTTTTACCGATTTTGGTAAGGCATTCGACAAAGTTGACCATAACCAACTTTTACTCAAACTTGCCTCTTTAGTTATCCACTCAAATCTCCTAATTTGGTTAAGATCTTATCTGTCTGACCGCATTAAGATCAATGACTGCCTATCTAGCCCTTTCGCCGCTACTTCTGGGGTATCGCAAGGAAGCCACCTTGGACCTCTCTTATTCCCGCTTTTCATGAATGACCTTCCATCTGTAGTTAAACATGTCAATGTTTCTTATTCGCCGACGACCTCAAGCTTTTCAGTTCAATCAATTCGTTTGTCGATGCAAATCTTCTACAAAATGATATTGATTCTATCGTTACATGATGCGAGATGAATAAACTGCCGCTTAATATCTCTAAATGCCAATGTCTTTCATTCTCTAGAGCATCATTGGCTTTAATCAAGAATTATTTAATGGACACTCGCCAACTTGAGCGTATTTCTTGTAAGAAAGACCTTGACATTTTGTTAGACTCTCGGATGAATTTTAAGGAACATATCAACTTCATCATTAATAAGTCTAACTCCATGTTAGCCTTCTTAATTCGAAATGCTAAAGAATTGAAAGATCCCTACACCTTTAAACTTCTGTTGGGAGCAATTAAGTTTTAGAAAAATTATATTAGTATCTCTTACCAATCAAAAGTTATAGCCAATAATCTATATATACAAAAAGCAAAACGCTGTCTGTGTGATGGCTGGAAACTTATAATTACTGAGCCGATAGAGCTGAAATTTTGGCAGTTCATTTTTTTCAAGTAAGAGATGGTTTAAATTTCTGTCACACCCCCTTTTACCGCCCACAAATTAATCAATAAAAAGGTTATATTTAAGACGGTTTTGGTCGTATTAGACTAAAATTTTGTAAACAAGTTCGTATGGTAACTTTATATATACACCCACTTTAGAAATAGTGCTAGTGAAACTTGATATGTAGATGCTATGGACCCAAGAGGCAGTTACTACATATTTGAGCGAATATTAGACAAGGGAGAATATGGCCAAATTTATGATATCGAATTGCTTTGGAATTAAATGTCGTATAACAATGAAGGTCTTTCTACTAAAAAACTGTCACGGGCATTCGAAAACGGAGCGTGACTCCACCCATATAAGCCAAATTTACGATACAGAATAGCTATAGAAGTAAAAGTCACAGAACATTGAAACTCAGAGTATAGATACCATTTGGTGATGTCCTTCTACTAGAAAAGGTGACATGAATTGGACAATGGGGTGTGTTTCGACCCATACAAGCAAAATTTATAACACAGAAAAGATATGGAAGTAAAAGATAAAGAACATAGAAGTAAGAATGAAGTTACTACTTGATAATATCCTGCTACTGGGAAATGAAAAATGCAAAAAATTCACAATAGCGAAAGCTGCTATAGACTCCAAAACTACTGAGCCGATTGAGCTCAAATTTGCGCAGTAACTATGGGGTCATTCATAAATTACGTTACCAATTTAGTAGAGAGAGAGGTTTTAAAATGTACTACGATAAGTAACGAATGGAGGGAGGGGGTCTCAAATATAGTAATGTGACCAAAAATAAAAAAAAAACTCGAAAAAATTGAAATAATACAACCCAACTATTCAAACCGTTTTCATCCTTACATCTTCATGTTTGACCGTCTAAATTGACTATTAACTATTGGCAAGTGTAGTAAGGGCATAATTTTTTTTGCTTGCTTTTCGACAGTTATTTTTTCTATTTTCGAATATTTTTTAATCAATTAATTTTGTTATTTCATATACTACGTTACTTTATGGGGGTGGAGGAGGGGAGTGTTTTTGAAATGCACTACAAAGAGTACCGGAGGGGGGTAAAAAAAAGAATTGCAAAGCGGTCACGTAATTTATGAACGACCCCTATGTTTCGATTACGAGATGGTTTAGAAATAATAACGATGAAGGCATTGCAACATTTTGCGGTACTTTTCTCGATACGGTGCAGCAAAGGGTACTGGGAAAAAGCTAGTTTATTTATATTACAAGTAGTTGTGCCTTCTTACGATAAATCAAGCATGGAACATTTATCGCTATTCTTAAAAAAATGGGTATTTTCAAAATTAAAAAAAAAAATATAGTTTTTGAAATTGATAAAAAAACTAATTCGGCCATTATAAAAATCAAGTTTTTAGCTTTTAAATACAATAAGATAAATTTCGACATTTTTTTTTACACAGTTATGCAATTTAAAAAAAAAGTGAATTTTCATGAAATTTTTTTTTTCGAATTGTTTAAATTTTAGAATGTATCCATGTTTAAATAAATAATGCAATAAATCTATTATCACCTTTGTAATTGCGGCAAAATTTCCCATCGATTGAAAAAAAAAACGTTTCAATTGGCCAACTACAGCCCAAGATACAGCCAATTAAAGTTGCCGGGTTAGGCTAACCCATGTCAGTACTGAACGTGACTTTTTTATAGTCGGTACCCTGTGAGCTAATTTAATCAAAACGAATCTTTTTATTTTATTGTACTTTAAAATGTATGCTTATGAAACAGAATTCTTTAAGAATATAATAAAATCTAGTTAAAATTATGTGAACTTTAAAGTGTATCAGTTTTTCTCTATTATCTTAAAAGTAACTAGTATGGAAAATACCTCGGTTTGCAACTAAACGACACAAGTACAAGTTAAAAAAACATTTCTGATCTTTTTGAATTTTGCAAAAAATGGCCAAACTCAAAAATCTATTTGATTTTTTTATTTAAGACAAAACAAAAGCAAAGGCAAGAGCAAACACAAAAGCAAAAGCAAAAACAAAAAAATTTCCTTTTTTTTATATTTTTCTTATTTTTAGTTATTTATTATACAGCATGTATTACGTGACTCTCAATATATATTTTATATCAGCTATCGCCGGAAGTGATGCATTTAACCCTATTCCTGCCACGCTGTTTGAATAGCGTAAACTGTCACGGTGTGACTTAGAGACACTAATACAAAATTCATAGAGAGTTCATTTATTTTATTGAAAAAATAATGTTATTTAATACATGTGACTTAGAAACACTTACACAAAATACATAAAAAGATAATTCATTTATTTAATAAGAAAAAAATAAGACAATAATATATAAATAATGTGGCGATTTAACATAACTATTTATTTATACATTTTAGGCAAACCACACTTTTCTGTGAATGCTCGTTACATACAGGTTTCTGACAAACACCACAGCATTGCTTAGAAGATCTTCCTTTTTCGTAAGGGCAACAGTAACATCGTCGTCTTTTTTTTTATTGTACTGCTGATACAGTCAAAGCTGGATTTAATGATGGGTTTCCCAATATATCATCGATCGCAGCAACGTTTGATTTTGACAAAAATTGCTTGCTTCGACGCTGTATATTTGGAATGACTAAGTCTCTGGCGAGTTCTTTCAAAAATAGTTTTCGTCGAGAATTTATCTTCGTTTGGTTCCAGTTAGGATATAAATTGAGCCAAACAATTTTTGCTGCAATGCCACACACGTCAACAAGATTATAAAATTGTACAAGTGGCCATCGACGCACATTGGGGTATTTGATCATCAAAGCGGAGATTAATTGAAGAATGAAAATTGGGATATCCGATTAATGTTTTATACCCGATTATTGTAGACAAAATTCTCCATCACTAGGCAAAAGAATCGATAACATATGTTGCTTAATTCAATTTTTGCTTTGTCTCAAAGTTCGTAATTTTTTTTCGATTTTTTCGCGTGTTTACAAAAAGTGAATTTTTTGTATTTTCAAGTGCCAGTTTTTCTATTTTTGCCATAAAAAAGCCTAATATTATTATGGATCCTTCAAGTTCAGGTAATTTCGAACAAAAAAGCAGTTGCCGGTCGACATTTACCTGTTAGAACTAATTTTAATCATTTATGGAAAAAAGGTCTAAATTCTAGCCATTCTTGAGAAGTATGTAGAGTTTTAAAGTGGTACCGGTCAACTTCGTGCTCTGAAATTTATATGTTTTTAAAGCTTAGAAACTGTTCGAATATGATAACAAAAACATTTTGCGCGTTTTTTGCGCCAATTCGATTTTTAACAAATTTTGTAAAAAAAACCCATGTCGTCCAAAGTGAGAGAAGAACCGTGGCTGTAGTTTCTGTTTTGTTTTCGCTTTCGTTATCATCATCATATATTGTTGTTATTGTTATTTAAATTTGTTTATTGCAATATTAGTATGCACTCTACCCAAAAATAATATGTGTGTTCTGTTCATTGTGTTGTTTGGTTTATTTAAAGTGTAGGGTAAGTTTATTTTGTCTTCGCGCTCGTGTTCTTAGACAATTTTGTATAACTTAATTTAAATAACAGATAATATGTTTAAAATAAGTGTGTAGTGTTACTTTACATTAACTATTATATCTATTTTATATGAATACAATTCTGAATACAAGATTCATGAATACAGTTTTTATATTTTAGGAATAAACTCAAAAAGATTGATTTCTCGGCGAATACTTTACAGTATTATTAAAAATGCCGAGGCTTCGCAATTAATGGATAAGTTGAATATATTGAAGCAAGAATTGATAAGAAAAACGAATCCAGAGGATATGGAAGACTTTAATTTGAATTTTTCTCGTTTTGTCTGTGATTTTAAGGATCGATGGGCAAAATCAAAGAGACATGAGGAGCGATTTTTGAGAAAAAATCAAAATTGGTTAGATTCTTCAATAGGCTTTATGACTACAGCAACTAAAAAAGGTCGCAAAGAAATTGATTTCGAGGAGTGTTCCGAAAAAACAAAAGTGAAAAAATGTAAGAATTTAAGACAGAATGTTCCCTTGCCTGTTTTGAATTATGCTACCCAAATAAGTCTTCGAGCAAGTGGTCAAACAGAAGCAGCAAAAATTGTCAAGGAAATAACTGCATCACCTTCCAGAGCAGCTAAATTTATAAAAAAAGTAACTTGTGTAAAAGAAAAACAGTTGACTGCTGAAGAAGCGCTTATGGTTTTGGTTGAAGCAAAGCTTTCACGTGAACAATATAATGTTATACGAAAAGCTGCTCCTGATAAATTCCCTGCGTACACGTTGGTTCAAAGAGCGAAAAAGAAATGTTATCCTAAGGTTGAAACTATGCAAATTTCCGAATGTCAGCTAATGTATCATTGCAGGGCCTTCTGGATCATACGATTGAACGCCTTGTGCTGCTTCAAAAAAATGTTATTGACACCCTGGATAATGAAGAAATATCAAATTTAACTTTAATTACTAAGTGGGGGTACGATGGAAGCTCTGGGCATAGCTCATATAAGCAAGCTTTTCATGGCCCATGCGCTAGTAACTCTTCTGTTTAATTAACGTCCATTTTTCCACTCAGATTAGTATGTAATGATAAAATTGTTTGGCAAAACCCTAGGCCGTCATCAACCCGATTTTGCAGGCCATTAAAAATTGAATTCACCAAAGAGACTGCAAGTATATTGGTAAGAGAAAAAGAACGAGTTGATGAGGAAGTAAACGATCTGGAAATGTCTGTTGTGCCAGTAGGAGAAAGGCTCGTAAAAGTAAGCCATAAACTAATCTTAGTAATGATTGACGGAAAAGTTTGCAATGCAATCACAGAAACGACATCATCCCAAAGGTGTTATATTTGCAATTCCACTTCTAAAGAGTTTAACTCTATTGACGAAATGATAGGAAAACCTGTTAAGACAGAAACCTTAGAATTTGGTTTGTCTATATTACATGGTTGGATTAGATTTTTCGAATGTATCATACACTTATCTTACAAATTGCCTATAAAAAAGTGGAAAGCTGCATCGACTGATGATAACAAAATTATAGATTCTACTAAAGCACGCATTCAAAATGAATTTAGAGTCAAAACCGGATTGATTATTGACCAACCAAAGCCATGCTTCGGAAATTCTAACGATGGTAATACAGCCAGAAGATTTTTTGAAAACGCTGAAGTTTCTGCAGATATTACTAAAATCGATTTAGAACTAATCAAGAAAATGCACGTGATACTAATAACTGTTTCTTCGGGTCATGAAATACATTCTGAAAAATTCAAACATTTTTGTCACAACACTGCCAGACATTTTGTTAAAATGTATCCATGGTATAAAATGCCTACCACTTTACACAAATATTTAATTCCAATCGGACAACTTTCAGAGGAAGCCCAAGAAGCTAGAAACAAAGACTTCAAATGCTATAGGGAGCACTTTTCACTTAAATGTAACCGTGAGAAATCAAATGAAGACATTTTAAACAGGTTGCTACTGAGCTCCGATCCAATCATTAGCAGCAAAATTAAGTTACCAAAAAAAAATTTCAAGCCCTACCAAAATCAGTAGTAGAATTGCTTATTCCGCCAACTATTTCAGTAAGTGCTGTTCGATCTGATGATAGTTATGATGAAACTGGAGATGCACATGTTGAGGAACTAGAGGATTGTAGCTCCGATTACAGTGACTAAACTAAATAACACTTGAATGGAAAATCAGGTCATAATATTTTATATGGGTCTTAAAAATATATATAACAATGTCTATTTTTTTCAGATGATACAACCATTTACTTTTGATGAAATTGTTTATAAATATAAATGAAGAATTAAAATTTCAAAGTTTTATTTAAATTTTTTTATTGTTTTCATTAGGTAAATTTGTTTGTAACAAAGGGGGCGTGGCACCGCCCTAATCCACCTTGGCTGTAATTCATACAGTACGATCAACATATATACCAAATCTCATCTTCCTACCTCTGATAGTTCATGAGATATAACCGTTCTAATTTTAGGTTATATGGGCGGTGCCACGCCCATTTATCCAGTCACAACCAAGTATAGCCAAGTACTATTACACGGTCAACAGTACCACAATGGGAATGTTTCATGACAATCGGTCTATTATTATGGCCTGCAGAGCGATTTTTAATCAGGGGGAGTGGCACCGCCCACTTTTCCAAAAAATTTGTATCATATGTCACTCAGGGATAACATATCATTCTTATAGTGAAAGAATTTTTCAAATCGGATAAGTAGTTTAATTGATCTCCGTTTTGGGGGTCCAATACCCCACTGTGCGACGCGTTTTGCGCTTTACAGTAAAAGCGTGACACATTTTATCTAGCGTGTCTACTCCTCCTTTTGTTCTGTTATAGTATAAATTTATTTCCGATTTGTTTTTATTTTGTACATCTATTGCATTCGTATGATGCATTGTTGATAGAAGTATAACGGCTCTGTTTTTCTTCGGTACGTAGCTAACGATTGTCATATTTCGACGAAATCCAAACACGTTGCTTTCAACTTCCCTTATTCTATGAGGTAGAAAATTAGCTGGAATGCATCTTTTATTTTTTCGTAATGTACCAACACATGTTAGTCCCTTTGATAGCAATGTTTGTGCTAGCTCAATGCTAGTGAAATAATTGTCGAACGTGACGTTCCTGTTTGTTCTTTCAAAAGGTTCACATAACATCTCGACAACTTGAGTAGACAGATTGATTGTTCGGCTCTTCCCTTCTTTTCCCAGATACGGAATGCCATATAGTGGAAAACTGGTGCTGGAATCGCAAATCCACCAAATTTTCATTCCATATTTATCTGGTTTAGAAGGCATATATTGGCGAAATGATACCCTACCTGTGAAGGGTACTAGTTGTTCATCTATTGTCAAGTTGCTACCTGGTATGTAATGCTTTCGCAAATTCTTGTTGATAATATCCCAAATATTTCTTATTGGCGCAAATTTATCTCTCGCTCTGCGAACTGATCGTGTGGATTTGTCATCAAAACGCAAATGACGCAATAGTGCAACAAATCTATTTTTCGACATACAAGCCCGATAAATTGCACTTCCAAATAGGGGATCCCAATATTCTTCATAGGACGTGCTACCTTGTCTACGCAATCCAGCATCGATCAATAGTCCTATAAATTCTCGAATTTCCAACACATCGGTCATCTTCCATTTATTTCCCACTGTGTTGATTCCTTCCAAGTAAGTGTACTTCACAATAATTTATATTAGTTCGTCAGTGAAATAAAGCGAAAATGCATCCACAGGATAGTCAATGTACTTTCCAGGTGATAACACAACTTCATTTACTTTGCCTCGAATGATGTTATGAGATGTTATGAAAATCTGAATAGTCAGATGCATCAAATTCTTCAGCTGTGTCCTCCACTTCACTTTCATCATCGTCCTCTTCCATTGCGTTTCTGATTCCTGCATCGGTTAGATATTTTGTTCTTCTTCGAGACATGCTGCCAGTAAAAATCATAATTTTACAAAAAGCTAATGAATTTTGTTCCGAGAATAACTATTATATTAACTGGAATCTATGAAATACGTCTTAAGTTTTATTTATTTTCAAAATCACGCACAAAGTTATTCTCGGATAAAATACTTTTATCGAAATGTTTCCACAAAAATATAAAGTAAAAAACACAAAAAGCAATTAACGTCAACCAACAGTCAACATATTAGAATAACATGTAAGCTAACATGAACTGGCAGCGACCACGATCGAATATGCGCAAAAAACACAAAAAATTATGAATTAAGCCTGTGCCAGCAAGCGAATTCCTTGAACTAAAACACACAAGGAGTTGTTGTAAAAATTGAAAAGAGTTTGGCGCTGTCATCAATCAACTGTAAATTAACCGTAGCATAGTGACTCAGAGTCACTACGTGACAGTTCATGTTATTTTTTAATATTTTGTGTAATAAGTAAATATTATCAAAACATAAAAAAAATAATTGTATATTAAAGAAACAGAATGACCAATAATAAAATACATTTAACTTATTTTGCTTTAAAACAAGTTTTAAATCATTTATATTGGTTTGAAATTGAATAGTGACCCAAAGTCACAGCCTGACATGAATAGGGTTAAGATGAGTAGCATAACTCACAAAACACACATGTGCACATATAGCAAACAAGCAAACAACTTTAAAAAAAAAATATATATATATATATGTATATATATATTTATACATATGTATAAAGTATTGATGTCCATACCAAATGTTTAATTAAAACTTTGGTATTGGTTGGGGGCACGTTTAGCTTATCTCCAAAGCTTGAAAAAAACAACATGGAAATAAAACTACCACCAGTCTCGCACGAGCTGTCAAAACGTATTTTTGATCCTTTGAATATGGTGTCGGTTTTTGTGGTTGTTTTTACTGTGGCGCTTATGTTTCATTCAATAAATTAATATTTATGTTATTTTCATGAAATTCCGCTTCTTGTTTGCTTTTTGGTTTATTCCCCGTTTGACATACATTAATAATTCTTGTCCTTGTTCCAATGTAGCTTGACAGCTCTGACACAGGATATCAAATTAAATTGATATTAAAACATAAAAAACAGCAAAAAAAAGACAACAAAAAGAGCTTGATCTATTGCTCTACTCCTGCCACAGCTTATCGCATAACAGAGTTCAATACCTGGTGGAAGTGGGTGTGAATGCTTGTGCGCCATTTCCTTCTGATGCTTCGTTAATTTATTGGTGTCAAACATAGTTTAACATTGAATGAAGAAGTTCACAGCAACGACTTTTTCAATCATATGTGCGATATTAAAGCTTTTCGAGTGTTTAAACTTTGTTTTTAATATTTTCAATACATATTCTCTTTGTTACTTTTCTCTTTTAAAATAATGTAGGGAGTTCTCAATAACTGCTGTTTTCAAAACTACCAGCATATGTGGAATATTTAACTGTGCTTTTAAAAAGGTACCAACAAAACCACAAGTAGAAAAAAGCAAAAAACCAATTCTGGATAAGAACAGTGAGCAAAAAAAAAAAAAAAACGAAAACTCCATAGCAAAATGAGATAAAAGAGCCATAACCATTTTTCATTAGAGAATATTACCCATTAGTGTAAATAAAGCATGGTTTCTATAAAATATGGCAAAGAAGCGGAATGAATGGCTCTAGAAAAATGAATTTTTTTGTTGTTGCTCTATTTGCTTGAGTTTGAATAACAATAAGCAGCAAATAGGTAACAAAATGGCGCAATTACAAGCGAAATAATAATAACGAAAACACTGTAACTCTCACAAAGGGCAGCTTGAATAGAGGAGCTTGTATTTTATTTAAAAGATACATAGATTATTTTGGAATCTGCATTGTGTGCGTTAATGCACTGTTTAATGTGTGTTGTTGGCACCAGCATTTTCCATAATTTTGAAAAGTTGCATAAGATCTATTTATGTTATTTGGATAGAATCACACTGAATATAAAAATCATATGAAAATCTAAATAAAACAGCCAGTTAAAGCCCTATGATAGGCGAATCCATGTGTAGTACACATGTAGGGCGGGTCGATTTAAAAATCGCTCAATGCTCTGTGAAAATCGTATTCTAGGGATCAAAATAAGAAACTCCGCCGAAGGAACCATACCTCTAAAACAAATTCTGGTGTCCCCCAATTTGAGTCGAAATTTTGGGTAGGGGCAAATTTTGAAAAATCCTACTTTGACCCATTTAGAGTGCTCTAATCGAGTCCAAATGTATGACCGATCCCCACTAACTTTGGACGCCCGACCCACCCATGCCAGTGGCACACCCCCTGGAACCCCCTGTGGGGTTCCCCATACAAACATTTCAAAAAATCACCATTTTTGGCCTCATATTCCAATTTATGCATCCAGTGATATATTCTTATCGTTGAAAAAATCATTTAATTTGGTTGTTTTGTATTCAGCGGTTTCATGTTTCAGTCTTACGTAACCAATCAATTCAGAATTGGGTTCTCTCAAAATAACAAGATGAGGTTCTTTTACCATCCTAGTATGATACTTCTCATCAACTTTAGCTGTCGTTAAAGTATCATCTTTTCTGCCATCGAATGAAAACGCTAACAAATTGGTATGATCTAACCGTTTGCGAACCACTTCTTGTCTGCATTTCTCTTTTTCTCTGCGAACTTTCGATTTATCCATGATGAGAGGTTTGCCATGCTTATCTTTCATTTTAAAATCTTGGTAAAGAGCGGTTCCCAATGCCGATGCTACTCTATCAGGCACACCAAATCTGTCACATACCAAGGCAAAGTTAAAACAATCGTATCTCTCTGCGTATTGTGAACTTGTGCTTCTATCCATATCTTCTTGAACCGGTGGCAGTGCGTATGTTGAATCATCGGGATCTTGGTATGTTGGCATTGATGACATAGACGTTGCTCCTTGCTCTTCAGTTTCCATCACAACTGCATCCATTGTTAGTCTTCTCTGATTATGTTGATCGTGCATGAACTCTTTGAGGCGTTCGGGAACCCGGCCGCATGCACATGGAGCATTTCAATGTTCCAATGTAAAAAATTGTTTCCAGAGATTTTACATACTCTGTAAATTGTTGGGTTTTGTTTCTTCTCTTGATTTGCTCTTGATACTTGTCAAGCAATTTATTCAATTTATTAAATACACTTTTTTGCAGCATTATTTCCATACCAAGTTTTTCCAAAATTCTATTCAACTTATCTTGTACTTGAATAGTGAATGATTTATGGGAAAATTTTGTTGTTCTGTTTTAGCACGTTCGCTTAAGTAAAAATAATATCTCAAGATATCCAGATGGGTTGGTAAATTAAGATCAGTCAAATCAGTAGACACACCAAAAACAGTAACATCGTGCTTGGGTGTATGACTCATTGGGTTTTCGATAGTTGTTGATGTTGTTGTTGCTAAAAATAGATATTATTATCAATAAATAATAAATATTATTATAAATAAATAAATAAAAATAAAGAAAAAACATAGCCATTTCGCTGATTTTTTCATGTAAAGTGCCAAGACTGGCGATTTTTTGAAATGTTTGTATGGGGAACCCCACAGGGGGTTCCAGGGGGTGTGCCACTGGCATGGGTGGGTCGGGCCTCTAAAGTTAGTGGGGTCGGTCATACATTTGGACTCGATTGGTGCACTCTAAATGGGTCAAAGTGGGATTTTTCAAAATTTGCCCCTACCCAAAAGTTCGACCCAAATTGGGGGACATCAGAATTCGTTTTAGAGGTATGGTTACTTCGGCAAAGTTTCTTATTTTGATCCCTAGAATACGATTTTCACAGAGCAATGGGCGATTTTTTTGCCTCCCCACAAATCGACCCGGCCTACACACTGTGTACCTTATACATTTGTCTGGAATTGTATTTTTCTGTCTTAATTCAAAAACAATAAACATCATTTTAATTTATTTTCATTTCAAATCAAGAACATGTTAATATTTGAAACAGGTAAAATTTGCCATAACTCCTTTCTTTTTAATTCGATTTGAATATGGCTTGGACTCTATGGCTATTTTTTTGTTTTCTTTCTCAAAATGTCAAAAGTTGTTTTTAATTTTAGAATTTTCTGATACTTTTTGAAAATTTTTTCATTTTTATTACGTAGTTTGGCACTATTTACATATGTAAATATTTTGTATTTTAAATGCTTTTATGGTGTTTATGGTGTATATGGTGTTTATGATGTTTCGGGAGAAAAATAACGGTACGCAGAAACGAAACCGTGAAAAAACAGTTGTCAACGTAGTGTGCTTTTGAAATTAAAAAAATACGCAAAGTGCAAAAACCCCCTTACAGAATATATGAAAAAAAAGGAACAATTGAAGTTGTGTGGAAACAGCGAGATTTTTTTATAACAAGATGTCATGTTTTGGTATTATAGCTGTGCTAATTTAATGAAAAAAGTATATTTTTTGTTGAAATTTGTTTTGTTTATTCATTGAAACTAATAATTTTTTTTTTTAATTTGATCTTCATACTTACATTTTGGTTATTTCGTAAAGGGCTGCATCGTCAAGTGTGCATAATATGTAAATTGCTATATCGTAAGAAGTAATGCATGGATTTCAATGGTTAATAAGTTTTTGAATAGGTTAAAACATAACCTTTCTTTTGGTATGGAAATTAAAAAAACACGACTTTTCCAGGCCCATTTTGCTAACTTGCGAACTCTATAACTTCTTAACCACTTGAGAGCAGCGTGAAATTTTTCCGGAATTGGACTTAGAAGGTGTTAATACATATATGTTAACACCCTTAGCCAACACGCGCATCCGCTCTAGTTTTTAAATTGTAACGTGAGTATGGTACGTGACAATTTCCAATTCTGTTGCGCACATCTTTTCTCACACAAGTTAAAGCAGCGTCAGCAAAACTGCAATAGCCACAGCAACAACAACAACAATCCAAACACACCAACGACTAAACAGCAAGTCACAACAACAACATAAGCAACAATACAACACCAACAACGACAACAGCGGTAGCAGAACCAGCTAGCTTAAGTTATGAGAGATATTTGTTAAGTTAGTCTTAATCATTCTGTAATAAAGAAACGTTGGCACATAGTGCCAAAAATAAAGGTATCTGAAATAAGTAAACCGACGTGTTTATTAACTTATATTCCACCTAAAAAATAATGTAAATTTTGAGTTTCTGTTTATCTTTAATAATGCCAAAAAAATATTTTCAAATGTAAATAGTACCAGTGGTACTAGTGGTACTAGTGGCGTCCGTGGCGTAGTTGGTTAAAGTGCGTGGCCGCTATGTCAAAGAACTTTGGAAACCCAGGTTCGAACCCCAGCAGCGACAGAAAAATTATTTGAATTAAAATAATTTTTCTGTACGGCCGCCACCTCTCTGCAGACAATGGCAAACCTCAGAGAGTAATCAAAATGCCATGTAAAGCTTCTTGAGAACGAGAACTTTCCGTTCATCGCCGTTCGGAGTCGGCGTTAAGCATGTAGGTCCGGTTCTCGGTCAATTGTGTACAAACTTAATAACACGCACAACACAATTGATCATAAGAAGCTAGGTCAAAGTCCTTTCAAGGGCTGAAATGGCCAGTTATTTATTTTTTTTTATTTTTTTAAATAGTACCAGATTACGTAGTAAAAGATTGGTGCCAAAGTAAGGGTTAATGAAAAACCAAAATTTCGATAAAAACTAAATGACAATGAACTATGCGCTTGGACATCTGTGATTGGATGTCATTGTTCACCTGTGAGGTTTTTAGGTGATCACAGGTGAACAATTTGTTAATTGCATATAAAAATATGGGTTGCCAGATGTCTTTAAAGATCCATTTTCTCGATTCACATTTCTCTTTTTTCCCTTCAAGTGAGTGATGTAAACAGGGAAAGCGGTTTCGCCGGGATGTAAAAAGCCTTGAAGAAGGGTTCTCAGGTTTTTGTGATGCCGCTATGTTAGGAGAATACTGCTGGCGTTTATAGCGGGAAGATACTTCCCATAATAAAAGAAAAAATTAAAAATTTATAATTTCTTTGTGTACTATATATACTTTGTATACTTTGTACCTATGTTATAATTTTATATAAATGTGTTGAAATAAATTAATATTAACTTTTGTTGTAAGTATTTTTTTTTTAAAATTTGTTTCCAAAATTTTGGGATTCTGGTAGAGGGGCTCGAATACACGTCGACACCATGTTAAGTGCTTTATTTGGTTGATTTTCAATAGTTTCAAAAATTTTGAACACATAACAAGTATATGGCATATATGGTAACAAGTTTTGTTACAATAAAATAATGGGAACCGGAGGAGGGGATTAAAATTAACTTTTGTTTTCATTTTGCTTTTCATAGTTTTTTGTTTGAACCTAGTGGATCTTATCAGCAAAAGTGCATCCGATAAGGTTCGTTGCTATTGCTAAGTATGATGTGCCAAATGAGTAAAACACTTTTTTCATAGAAAGTAACCCCCTAAAACCAAGTTTAGTACGACATTTTAGCACCAATTCTGAAAAAGTACGAAATTAACCCTTTAACACATTTTAAGTTTTGACTTATTTCTGGCATTTAAGTTGAACGTTCATCTTTGGTGTATCGAGAGACTTATAGTAGAATTTTACGATACATTTTTTTATGGAATATTTTAACCCATTATATCCTTGTTTTATGGATCTTTTTTGCCTTTTATCACAAAAAGGTCAAAAAAGACCCATAAATTGAGAAGTTAGGGGGTTAAAATGTTTCACAAAAATATTTCTCGTAGTATTTTACATAAATCCTCAGAACACATCCTGTACCCAAAATATAAGGATAACATGATTTCCTATGCCGATTCACTATAATAATGTTAAAAAACGGGGAAAATTAAATCTCCCTAAAATAAGACTCAGACATAAACTTTCAAATCGGCGATACACGTGTATTGTTTTTTTGTCCCCTCTACCAGAACCCGTTGTCAGAACCTTGTTATTTTTTTAGTGTTGAACAGTGTAATTAAATAAACCAACGTGTACACTGGACCTTTATGATTCAAATCTTTTACTTATAATTCTTAGTTAGTACACTTAAAAATCAGTACGCGATTGAAAAAAATTAAGTATGAGTTCTTTTTAAATGATGTGTATGAATACGTACACAGAAAAAAAATTCAAGGTGGTACTTATTTCTTTTTTTTAAATTTGTAACGCAGTGTAATTATTTAAATCATCTAAGAAGCACGTTTTGTTTTTAACCCTTATATTGTTGAAACAGTCCACTTTTGGCCGTTCATTTTGAACACACACATTATCGTTACTTATGGTCGAAAAATTCTAAAAATCTCTATCCTAGTTTTAAGAAAGGTCTTTTGATTGGTGCCATTAAACGTTGTTTCTCTGGTAATCAAGTAGCTTTTTGGCTAAGTTGTGAAATTTTCTATTCTAAAATATCAAAAAGCTTTCCTGTTTTTTTTTTTTTTTTGTTTTTTGTATTTTGGCGTTGTTCACTTAACTTGAGATGATTTTGTGGTTTATTTCAATGGTCTTTGTTTAAGCGTTCACCAATTGACACATTGATTTATGAAAAGTTTTGCTGATTGCAGGTGGCAAAGTCATAAAAATAGCAAGATTATTTTCAAAAGTAAAAAAAAAACTCAAAAATCTAAAATATACCACTTCTGAAACACAGATGAAACCTTAAACCAGACATACACACACACACACACGCAAAGTCTAGCTAAACAAACACATGTTTGCATGTGGGATATGTCCACAACGAAATACAGAAATGCGAATGTGTTTGCTGTTGAAAAACTTTAAAGCCCGTATTAGCGCCCAGGTGTTGTTGATAGCATGGAGCTTGTGTATTTGCTATGTTGGTGATGTTATTTGACTTTGGGTTGCTTAGTTATATAAACGTGTTTGATTTATTTTCCAATATTAACAGCTGCATATCTCGTTCTGCACATTTTGACAAAGGTACTAGGTGTTTCTCTTGAGGTACTGTACTCATTTCCTCTGAATTTTTTTAAGCTTTTATAAAAGCGTTCTCCGCCGTCAGTTTCGTTTTTATAACGAATTATTTCTACTGTTGAAATTCGTTATTTTTTCTAATATAAGCTGCTGATAAAATTCAATTAATAAATCAATTAATGTAAAAAAATTGCTTTTTAAGTTTAGTTTTTGGATAAATAACGCTTTTGGCTGGCTTTAATCAATCAAAAGACTATTAAGCATAATTTTCGATGGCTTATAGGTATATAATATAAGTTAGTATATATAAATACATAAAAATTTCACAATTTGGATAATTGAACTTCCAAGCGTTATAGCGATTAAAGACATTTAAGACATGAATTGTTTAAATGCTGAGGTCATATTTGAAAGGTTAAAATTAGTCACTTAAATATCGATTGAAATTTCAAATATAACTGAAGACAATGAAAACTTTATGAATAAATAATTATCGTAGCTTACCAAAATGTTGCATGAGTTACATGTGTTTTTTGTGTGGCAGTAGATTCAATTATAATTCTGACGATAACTGTGGTTTCTATTCATAACTGTTACTAATGCCTGCAAGCAAAGAAAATAATTATTAAATTTTTAACAATTACATAAACTATTTTTAATTAAAATGAAAAGGAAGTGGATATAACTGTATAATACCTTTAAAAACAGACGAACAAACAATAAAGCTTTAACAAAAATTCGAACATGAAAAGTTGTAGTTGTTTTGATCTTTGTTATTGATATTCTTTGTAATTGTGTTTACGGTAGCACTAAATACATCAACTTCTTCCTTTCCTTTTTGTTTTCCAAACTCTTTCCACCTCAAAGTTCTTATTAACAAAATACAAAATACAAAAAAGAATTCGAAAAGCTGCCAAAAAAGCTACATTTTTTTTTTATTCATTTAGAGTGTGGGTAACAAAAGAGAAAGGATGTTGTTGGTAGGTTTTACGCTAGTGTAAGTGTACACACATGAAATATAGATCAAAAACATATGATCAAAACTACAACAGATGCGTTCGAAGCAACTTGAAAACAATAACACAAGCAAGATTAAAAGTTAAGCACAAAAACTATTACAGAAAACAACAAACTAGTAAGAAATGATCTTCGACTACGCTGAAGTTAAAGGCGAATATTTTTAGATAAGGGTCAGTCCATATCAAGTGGTCCAGCACTTGTTGCTAGACCATTTTAAAAAAGTTTATATTTTTATTGAAATTTGTTCAATGTATAGGGATATCAGAACCGCATTGAAAATAATGGCATTCAACTGTACATTCAAAATGGCGGCCATATTTGCCTTGCCACCTGTAGAGATTTATGCGTTTGTAAGCGTTTGCGGTTACTTTAATTTCTCAGTTCCTGTTAAACACAGAGCGATGAATTAAAAACCATGACATTAAGCACACTTTAAACTTTAATCTCACATACAAAAAGTGATGATTAAATAATTAAAAAAAAAAAAAAAAAAAATAAATAACTGGCCATTTCAGCCCTTGAAAGGACTTTGACCTAGCTTCTTATGATCAATTGTGTTGTGCGTGTTATTAAGTTTGTACACAATTGACCGAGAACCGGACCTACATGCTTAACGCCGACTCCGAACGGCGATGAACGGAAAGTTCTCGTTCTCAAGAAGCTTTACATGACATTTTGATTACTCTCTGAGGTTTGCCATTGTCTGCAGAGAGGTGGCGGCCGTACAGAAAAATTATTTTAATTCAAATAATTTTCTGTCGCTGCTGGGGTTCGAACCTGGGTTTCCAAAGTTCTTTGACATAGCGGCCACGCACTTTAACCAACTACACCACGGACGCCACTAAATAATAGATTAAATAATTTATTCATATTAAAAAAAGTTGTGAAACTTTTTTGTTAAAATCCTTAGATTTTACAACTTTAAGAATTTTTTTTATAGATAGCAATTACTTGTCGACTTATTTTTTCCTTTTTAAAGTACATCTTAGTAAGTAGTTTAAATATAATTTTTTTCAACTTTCTGACTTACCAAGTTTTTTACCAGTTTTTACCAAGATGGAATTGCCGAGTTCCCTAAATTCGTTGGCAGCTTTCGAAACAGATGTGTTGAAGCTGATCTTTCCGAGCTAAAATTTCTTCTCTCTTAACATAAACATATGATATTCCTTTTATATTTTGCTTGCAGTAAATAAACATATCTTCAGGAGTAAGAATTTGATTTATTTTTGTCCTTCGCTTTGTTGTTCCTCCAACACCATCACATGCGTTTTTTCCATGCGATGTTGAAAAAAAATTCTATTCTGCATCAAGTCCAAAATCAATTTTGTGGTGGCAGATATTTGTGAAGTTTTTTTATTTTTATAATGACTCGCAGCACCGTCTGAAAAATAAATTAACTTTTGAGCAGCTGGTAAGTTAATCAAAATTCAGGGAACACGTCACTTCCATCGTTTCGTTCCAATTTCCGACACAATAATGCGATGCTTTTTCATTTCTAAATCCAAAGAATATGAGGATCACCAAGTCATCAAAGCTAAATAGGTAGGTTAAAATATATATTGTTTAAAATATTTTGCGTGTTAACATAAATATTTTCCTTCTCAAAAATTTTCAGTTGATGTTCAATTTGCTTTAAAGTTTTTTATTAATGTTAAAGAATACTTATATATATGAGAAAATAAAAAAGCAAATAATAAATCTACAAGGTCATAAAACTTGTGTTCATCATTATAAACGAAAGAGTGTAAAGTCCGAAAATGGTTAGTTATTTGAGGTTATATTCACGAAATTATATTCAATGTTTCAATATTTATGTTTAGTTACATTCCAAACGAAAGATTAAAGCTTTTATTAGAAAAAAATTTCAAGAATATCTTAAAAAACACATATTATATAAGGTGAAATATCAATAAGTTTGAAGGGCTGTATCTTCCAAACAAAGCGAATACCAAACTCAGAGTTTTAACTGAAGTAAGATATTATTATGTACTTTATTGTGAATAAATTTTTTAATTACAATTTTTTATTTTTTAGTTACATTCTCAAAATTTCCATTTTTAAGAGGCTGTTAAAAAAAACTTGGTAAGTCAGAAAGTTGAAAAAAATTATATTTAAACTACTTACTAAGATGTATTTTAAAAAGGAAAAAAGAAGTCGACAAGTAATTGCTTTCTATAAAAAAAAAAATTCTTAAAGTTGCAAAAAATCTAAGGATTTTAACAAAAAAATTTCACAATTTTTGTTAATGTGAATGAATTATTTAATCATCACTTTTTGTATGTGAGATTAAAGTTTAAAGTGTGCTTAATGTCATGGTTTTTAATTCATCACTCTGTGTTTAACAGGAGCTGAGAAATTAAAGTAACCGCAAACGCTTACAAACGCATAAATCTCTACATGTAGCAAGGCAAATATGGCCGCCATTTTGAAAGTACAGTTGAATGCCATTATTTTCAATGCGGTTCTGATATCCCAATACATTGAACAAATTTCAATAAAAATATAAACGTTTTTAAAAATGGTCGAGCAACCAACTTTCGTTTTTTTGGACCACTTGATTCATAAACATTTTATTGACTGCGTAAGACTTTGAATATACTTTGGTTCGGCCGTGGTCGAAGATCATTTTATTAGTTTGCTTTTTTCTTGTTTTTTGATAAAGTTACTTTGTATGAGAAGTGGGAGTGGTTTTTACTCGATTTCGTTTAATTTTATACTAAGAGTGTATATTAAATATTAAAGCTTTTTTCAAGTTCATATATTACGTTTTGAAGAATTTAAACAGATTTTACAGTTTTTATAAAGTCATTTTGTATGGTCGGTAGGTTTTCATCTGATTTGACTCATGTTTAAACTTAGCTTGAAAATTACGGCTGTAATCGTGATCACAAACATACAGGCGAACAGACGGACATAGAGGACAGATAGACAGACAGACAGACAGATGTACAGATAGACGAACATAGCTAAATCGACTTGGGTGGTGATACTGATCAAGAATAAATACACTTTTCTATACCTACCACGCCTTCTTATGGCCGTTATAAACGCAGTGACAAAATTACGTTTTTTAAACGTGGGAGTATAAAAAGTACGTCAACTGAGTCAATGCAACCTAGCGATCTACGAGTAGAAGAAGAGTTGAAAACTTGAAAACCCTAAAAAAAGCCCGCACTACAAAGCATAAACAAAAACCGGAACAAAAAATTAAAACTGCGTTAGCAAGCACGATAAATCATCTTGCAACTAGCCTCCAGCTCAAAATAAGTCTGTACCAGAGAACTGCACAAGCCTTCTGAGGCGGCTTTTCGGAATCTTGTGACAAAATTTCGCACCAAATTTACATACAAGGATTTGGGTGTAAAACCTTTTAAAATACAGCTGGTGCAAGAATTGAAGCCACACGAAGTACCACAATGGTTAACTTTTGGTGAATGGGCGCTTTTTAAACGGAAAATTGTGTTCAGCGACGAAGTTCATTTCTGGTTGAATGGATACGTGAACAAGCAAAATTGCCATATTTGGTCTGAAGAGCAACCAAAAGTATTGCAAGAACTGCCAATACATCCCGAAAAGTCCACTGTTTGATGTGTATTATGGGCCGATGGCATCATTGGACCGTACTTTTTCAAAGACGACGAAGGCAGGAACGTTAGGGACAAGCCCGTAATAGTTGACGCACTAGAAGCCAATATTGAAGAATTTATTCGTGAGATACCGGCCGATATGTTGGAGAGAGTATTCCAAAATTGTATCCAGCGTAAGAACCATTTGAGGAGTAGCCGCGGTCGAATTGATTTGAATGGGTTGAATTATACAGATCGTTCGACTATATAAGATCATTATCGACTCAAACAAAGTTTTCATACATTTCTCTAAATTTTATGTGTTTTTTTTTTTTTTAAATCAAATCTGAAAGCTCTTGAACAATCACCCTTTACTTACATGCTTAAAATATGAGTTCAACCTTGCTTGAGCTTGATAATTTTCAATCGAGTATAACTTGTATTGATTTGAAAATAAAAAAGCCCACGATAGCTTGGGATTTGCAATTATGCTAGCTTACATAGGGTTACATAGGGTTGCCACATAACTCTTATTTTAATTTTTACAAATTTGGTGCTTGGGCGAACACAAGTTAAACATGGGTCGCTGAATCCGAATCCTATGTCAGAATTTCAAAATTATGTTATTTTTTTACCACAGGGTTGCCACCCAATAATATGTTTTTTACGAGTCTTATACATTATCTAACAGTTTTAGGGGAAGTGGTTCGATTTTGATTCAGATGTCAGAATTTTAGAATGCAAGAAGGCCCTTAAGCTTTTTCTACACAACCTCATTGAATTATTTGGATACTTGAATTATTTGAATACTTGAAATAATTGGATATTTACGAGCTTTTAAGCTCTTGCCGATCGTGTCAAGCTTTTCAACTTGTCACAAAAAGTCAAGTCAACGAGCAAGCATGTATATGACTTGTCTCTGTTTGGTACTTTTGTAAGCAGGCCAGAGCTGGCTTTTTCAAATAAGGAAACATACAATATTTCAAGTACTTGCAGTGTCTTGAACTTCAAGTAGGCTTCTGCAGTTCTCAGGTCTGTACTACAAATACTGCGCTTTTATATAAGATTATGCCTGAAGCATTTTTCGGTAGCGGTTTTCATCTTCAGCTTTAGCGCGCACTATATACGCGGCCTTTATTGTTCATAAAAAAATAGAGAAGTATGTTAGCATACCACTCCCATTCTACAACACCTATCTTACCATACTGATCGTAGTTGATGTTCTATGATCGATACTGCTCATACTATAACCGCAATACCACACAAAACCATACCATACCCGGCTATGAATAAACCATAAATCATGAATAATAGGTTATAAATAATAAGTAATAAGTCATAAGTAATTTTTTTATTTTTAAGTCATAAGTCATAAGTCATAAGTCATAATTCATAAGTCATAAGTCATAAATCGTAAGTCATAAGTCAAAAGTCATAAGTCATGTCATAAGGCATAAGTAATAAGTAATAAGTAATAAGTAATAAGTAATAAGTAATAAGTAATAAGTAATAAGTAATAAGTAATAAGTAATAAGTAATAAGTAATAAGTAATAAGTAATAAGTAATAAGTAATAAGTAATAAGTAATAAGTAATAAGTAATAAGTAATAAGTAATAAGTAATAAGTAATAAGTAATAAGTAATAAGTAATAAGTAATAAGTATTAAGTAATAAGTAATAAGTAATAAGTAATAAGTAATAAGTAATAAGTAATAAGTAATAAGTAATAAGTAATAAGTAATAAGTAATAAGTAATAAGTAATAAGTAATAAGTAATAAGTAATAAGTAATAAGTAATAAGTAATAAGTAATAAGTAATAAGTAATAAGTAATAAGTAATAAGTAATAAGTAATAAGTAATAAGTAATAAGTAATAAGTAATAAGTAATAAGTAATAAGTAATAAGTAATAAGTAATAAGTAATAAGTAATAAGTAATAAGTAATAAGTAATAAGTAATAAGTAATAAGTAATAAGTAATAAGTAATAAGTAATAAGTAATAAGTAATAAGTAATAAGTAATAAGTAATAAGTAATAAGTAATAAGTAATAAGTAATAAGTAATAAGTAATAAGTAATAAGTAATAAGTAATAAGTAATAAGTAATAAGTAATAAGTAATAAGTCATAAGACATAAGTAATAAGTTATATGTTTTAAGTCATAGATTACAAATCAAGGCACACTGCAGAGAAAATAATGCATTTTCAGCCCATTTGAAGCTATGAAGTAAAATTAATTGAATTTAAATTAATAAAATACAATATTTTCTTTCCACCATCCTACATTACGGATCACACCAACAGAAGTATTAACATTTTCATCTCGTCTTATAAAACCCGAACTTTTTCTTCCAGTTATGAGAAGATACACTAAAATAATAAGTTTATATACATATATTTTTTTTTGTAGTTTACAGTCCACACAAACATAGCTACCAAATCATAAATGCACCAAGCGAAAAAGTTTGGTATTCAGTAAACAAGAGTTAAAAAAAAAAATACAAAATGAAAATCATAAAAAGTGGATGGTGAGAGAAAAAAAGCAAACACTTTATAAAAAGTTTATGAATTCAATTGCAGAGAAAAATGTGTTTTCATACTTTAATGCTTTTTTATGGCTGCAACCGCACAACAGCACTTATATTAGTTGGGTCGGAGGAATGTAAGTGTGTAGCTACAAAGGAGCAAAAAAAAGCTGCTAAAAGGAACAAAAAAGGAGTACAGGAAAATTTAAACTAATTTACTTATTAAGTAGATTTGAAAACGAACTGAAAAGGATACAAATCGGAAGCAAAGAGCATCGGTATTGCACACTTACAACAACAACAACAACTACAATAAAAACAACAAAAGAAGTAAGAAAAATACTTTAAAGAAAAAAAAAAAACAAAACTAGAAACCGAAAAAATCAACAAAAAATGGTAGATAAACAAATGCAGTGATGATGCACAAGAACTGATGAGGAAAGAGGATGCGATGAAATGAAATTCGTAAATGTCAAATCCGTGCAAGAGAGGAATGAAAAATGATGTTCGTGTAGGAAGTGAAAAGAAACTTTTTACGAAATAACAACTTATGCTGCAGAAGGACGACTCGATGACTTAAGTTTTTAGACAGAGTTTTTATTTTAAAAACCAACATCAGCGAAAGTACCTACTTAAAATTTATAAATTTAGAAAATAATGAGTAAGAAAATAGCTGCAATGGACAAGTAAAGCAGCTACATGCCAACATTCCACAGGACCTGAAATACACACACACACATAAACATCTAAATATCTATTAACTATATCGCTAAACCGCTGAATAACAATGACAAATTTTTTAATAATGATTGTAAATGGGTTATAAAAATGTAATAAATGAAAACCGCAAAAAAAAAAAATTAAAAGAGGAAGACGAAATGGCTCTGTAGAAACCGACACTACCAGCTTTGAAAATAAAAATGAAAAAAATAACTGCTTTTCCAATAAAAAAGGGACATTACAGGAAACAGCGGCTATGAGTAAGAGTTGCAAAAACATAGTTCATTGATAGAGTTCGTTGAGCATCATGATGACAATGCAAAAGAAGATGATGATGATGAAAAATGCTGACAGACTTTTTTTGAATTGAAACAGTCCTTGTCGTTGTGTGGTTAGCGCTAAGCTTAAGTGCGGCTTTATATCCTAGCAAGTAATGCAACAGTCATAATGGATGTCTGGAGTTGGCGTGAAAAAGTGGCTGTCGAAATATATGCAGAATGAAAAAAAAAAACAATAATAATAACTTTGAACAGTCACTGCGGTAGACACTAAGCCGAATCCTTGTGAGTTTGGTAGTTTCGATGTTAAGTCTAGTACGGGCTGGTCAAGTAGGTGGGATATTATTAACGGTGAATAAAGTCTCTAAAGCATTGTTTAATTAAAATCTAAGTAGCATGAAATATATACAGAAAATAATAACAGAAAGAATAAGGTTTTGATTTTTTTTAAACAAAATTTATTTGTTATTGTTATGGATAAAAATTAAGGGCACATTTTTATCGATTATGCCAGCTTTGATCTTCTCTGATAATTTCTGCAAGCTGTTTCTTAAGATACCACTTTTCTTGACTTGAATTTAACCCCTAAAATAAATGCCAGGCAATATTTAAACAATCTTAACAATTCTTCAATCTAATTTGAACACTGTAAACGCTTAAATTATAGATGTTTTTTATTTAATTTATTAAAAAAAAAAGTTGGCTTGACATAAAAAGGTATAAAACTTTACATATGTATTAAATGAAGTTAGTACTACATGGACAAAGTTGATATGATCAAACCCCCCAGGAGGGTTTCGAACTATACTTTTGAAATCCACAGAACTATTTGATTATGAAAAATGTCCATGAAGCAAAGTTATATTTATTATGATTTAGTATAATTCTTCATTTTGAGGATTCCCTATCAAAGTTTCAATAAAACATGGCAACTCCATTGAAAAGTAACTCAACTGATATAACGATATTTTATAGGATATGTAGGATATGTTATTAATGATAGTTGATATTTTATAATAGTTTATAATGATCGTTTATATAATCGTTTATATACGAGTGGCGTCCGTGGCGTAGTTGGTTAAAGTGCGTGGCCGCTATGTCAAAGAACCTTGGAGACCCGGGTTCGAATCCCAGCAGCGACAGAAAATTATTTGAATTAAAATAATTTTTCTGTACGGCCGCCACCTCTCTGCAGACAATGGCAAACCTCAGAGAGTAATCAAAATGACATGTAAAGCTTCTTGAGAATAAGAACATTCCGTTCATCGCCGTTCGGAGTCGGCGTTAAGCATGTAGGTCCATTTCTCGGTCAATTGTGTACAAACTTAATAACACGCACAACACAATTGATCATAAGAAGCTAGGTCAAAGTCCTTTCAAGGGCTGAAATGGCCAGTTATTTATTTATTTTATAATGAAATTTATTTGTTATATAAGAACTTCTCAAACTTCCACATATAAAATACACGCGATTTATTTGTAAATTATTGCAGTGGCGTTCCTAGGCTTGGTGACATCCGGGGCGGATACTCATTGCGTCACCCCTATAAAAAATGTCTTGATGCAAAAAGAAACCAATTGGATGAGATTAAGTGTTTTTATTATTATCTTTATGTTTTCCAAAAAAAAAAAAAAACAATAACATATGACAAACAATAAGAATTTGTAAAAAACAGAACAAAACTATTACATTTTCAGGTGTCTACATATTTACATATGTAGGCATAAGGTAAAAAAGAAAACTTATTAACTTCGCAGTCTTAAAAACTGACGGAACAAAAACATTACATTTTCAGGTACATATTAATCTCATACTTCATCTCCGTTAAATGTGTCGAGCAATTTTGAAATGTATTTAATTGATAGCTTTTTAGGTCTTGGATTGCAACAAATTAACTCATGTTTTAACTTGCTATCTAGATTATTAAACTTAGTTTTTATTACTGGAAATATATAATATCATATTTAATAATATAATATTTCAACCTATCTGAATCAGCTTTTCCAATTTCAGCTATATGGTTATGGTGCGCACTAACCATGTTTCTTTAGAGATCAATATTTCATTTTATAAATATTTTGAGTTAAGTATTGATAAGACAACACATTTTAATTTCAGTGCGTGTAATTTTATTTAAATCAACTCAGTAATAGACAGAATTAATTGGATTGATGAATATAATAATCTTGATACGGTCGCTTGTTTTAATAAGTTAAAATACCGAATCTCCTTCATTTGTAATGACCATATGCCATTAATAAAACAGAAAGCCTACAAGTTGCCTTGGTACACGCGTGGTCTTAAAAAATCTGCGTACTAAATTTTATAAAAAATTTTTAAAAACAAATTTAAATAATGATTTTCTAAAATATTCGCACTATAAGAGGGAATTCAACTTTCTAGACAAATACCTTTATAGACAATACATCTTGAAATTTGAGAGTGATATAAAATCAAACTCAAAGTCTTTTTGGCGTTTCGTAAAATCAAAAAAAGGATCTTCTAATATCCCTGCATCGATGTTTTTAAATAACAACACTTCAAATAATGTTAGTTCTACAGCTAATCTTTTTGCAAATTTTTATCTCTCAAACTATGAGCCTGTCAGTTCTGTAGATTTTGAGATGCAAGATACTATAGTATCTCAGATAGATTTTGGATTTCTCTCTCTGACAGAAGCGGATGTTGTTGATAGCATTATAAGTCTTAAGTCGTCACACAAATTAGATTTAGATGGCATTTGTTCTTTCCTTCTAAAAAAATGCATGCATACTGTGGCGTATGCCTTAATGCTTATTTTTAATAAGTCGCTTAGCTCGGTAATTCTTATAGATGGGTGGAAAGCTGCTTATGTAACACCTATACATAAATCGGGTTCGAAGAATCTTATGTATATTACGCAAGCTCAAATTTTGTCCGGCGTTAGGCTTTTTAAGTACAAGTACAATCTTAATAAATTAAGTATTTCTTGGTAAGTTAGACCTGTAGATGTGCAAACTGGACTTTTTATTTCTTAAAAATTTATATTTTTTAAGTTATAGTTTATTAAAGTTTGCATTTAATTGCATATAATTGTTGTTGTTATGTTGCTTTTTCTTTTCTTATCAGAGCAGCTCAGAACCAGTGATCATATGAGATCATTTTCGAGAGTACTTTTTTATAAAGACAAATAGTACTTTTCTATTGTTTAGGGTACTTTTTATTAAATAATGATATGTGTATAAATACATATTAAAATCAATTATAAATTATTTGTTAAAACCAATTATAAATACAAAATAATTATTCTGTATAAATACATATTTTCTTAATTTTATTATATTTATCACATAAAGGAACAAAAATTAATCAGCCTTTCTTTCAGAACCCGTTAAATATGTAAATACACATACTCTTATGTATATTTAAGAAAATAAAATGTCACTTTAATAAGGCAATTTGGTATCTGATTAAAAATTATCAGTCTAATAATTCTTCTTCCAGAGGAAAAGTATTTAGTAAAATTTTCTTTTTAGTAGTTTTAGTGTCGTAATTATGACAATAGCAATTTTTGGATTTAATTAAATCCCTTGTAATATCTATTTCTACAATTCTACTACTATTTCTTTTTTGAATCGAAATTCTACTACTATTTCTACTATTTCGAAATTGTTTGAATCGATTGGTAAGGTTAAATTGGTTTTTGCTGTAAAGAATATTATTTCTCCTTATCAGCATGGTTTTATGCCCGGTCGATCAACGGCTTCAAACTTGGTAATTTTCTCTGAATATTGCTTAAATTCGTTTTAGCAAGGTTATCAGGTTGATGTCGTTTACACGGACTTTTCGAAAGCCTTTGACAAGGTCTCCCACTTCCTCTTGGTTAAAAAACTGCAGAGGATGGGATTTCATTCAAGTTTCCTTAGCTGGATAAGTTCATACTTATCCAATAGGCAGTGCATTGTTGCCTTTGATAACGTAAAATCCTTCCCATATGTGGCTACGTCTGGAGTTCTTCAAGGTAGCATTTTGGGCCCTCTTCTCTTTATTCTGTTCATTAACGATATAACTTATCTTTTTCCTCACAGTAATTGTTTGTTATATGCAGATGACCTTAAGATTTTCCTTAAACGGATCAAAAACGCGTCGGATTGTGAATTTCTTCAAAGTGAAATTGATAAATTGTCTGATTGGTGTTCTAAGAATTGTCTCTTTTTGAATATAGAGAAATGTGTTTTCATATCCTATTCGAGGTCTGCCAATGTTTGTCTGTCATCGTATCATATTGCCACCTTTAAGCTGTCATCTGTTAATCAATTCAAGGACCTTGGAGTTGTCTCTGATGTTAAATTTTCGTTCGTCCCACATTTGGACTATATTATTCCGAAAGCTTATGCTATGCTGGCTTTTGTTCGTCGAAATGGTTCATCCTTTATGGATCCTTATACTTGGAAATCGTTGTATACTAGTTTGGTTCGATCTAGACTTGAGTATGCGGCCGTGGTTTCGAACCCACAGTATGCGATGCATAAGTTAAGACTTGAACGCGTACAAAAATCTTTCACCAGGGTTGCATTACGCTCTCTTAATTTTGAAAGTTCGATGCCGTCTTATGGTGCCCGATGTCTGTTAATTGCGCTGAAATCTTTAGAGATTAGGAGAAATATTTTGTCACTTCTTTTTGTCCATGACATTATTTCTGGAGTAGTTGATAGTCCAGAATTGCTGGAAATGATAAATTTTAATGTGCCTGCAAGGACGCTTAGGAATTTTGATCCGTTCTTCTTGGAAATGTGTCGCACTAATTATGCTGCAAATGCACCTATTTATAGGGTACTAAATATTTTCAATATTATAGCAATCATAACTTGGATTTTCTTATGTCTAAGGATCAAATGAGAATTTTTCTTAATAGCCTTTTGTAATTAAATTGTTTCTAATTAACTTTTTTCTGTCCTAGTCTGTAAGAAATATTGTTCAAAGACTAATGAATTAAATAAATAAAAAAATATTTGTATATGTAGGTATAAGGTTAAACAAAGAAATCTTATTAATGGCGTTGTCTTAAAAGAGCTTTAAGAGGTGAAAAATTTGAAATAACCTCATCGAAATCAATATTACTTGCAAGCTCGTTTTCAATGGATAAAAAAGCAAGATCGGAAAGCCTTGCCTGTTCCATGGAAGACCTTAAATAAGTCTTAATTAATTTGAGCTTTGAAAAACTCCTTTCGCATGAAGCTACTGATACACAAATTGTTAGAAAAAATTTCAATGCGACAAAATAGGACATACATTTTTTAACGTAAAGCATTTGGACCTTTTTTTTCTATTTGAAAAATTAAAAAAAATATCCAAATGATGTCACCCCTAAAATGGTGGTACCCAGGGCGGACTGCCCCCACGCCCCCCTAGGAACGCCTCTGAATTATTGCATTGTGATCAGCTATGAGTTTCAAGTGCACAAAGTAGGTCTGTGTGAGTAGCTTCGAGTTTGAGTAGAGTCGAGTAGTGCAACAGTGATCTGTAACAAATCACGTTTTTGAGACAAACAACAGCCACCACCACCACTCGAAGCACCCTTGCTACAGAAAGTAACACATAGTTCAATGTTTGATTCGTCAATCGAACGTCAAAGTGCAACCAAATACTCTTCAACATCAAACTACTTGTTATGAATCATACCAAATACTCATAGCTCAAGCAAAAGTCCCGTAGCTTATTAAGAATTCTACAAGCCGACTCTAAGAAAAAAATTTGGGTTCCGCAAGAAACTTATCAATTTCCAGCATCAGGACCGAGAAATTTAAAATTCCAAAGATCTTGGCTGATGAAGCATACATGGTTAGCTTACTCGGCGGAAATGGACGGCGCCTTTTGCAAATGTTGTGTCTTGTTTGAAATCAGGGAATCAGGCGCTCACAGTCAGGCGTTAGGTAGCTTTGTAACAAAGCCTTATACTAATTGGAAAAAAGCTTTAGAAAGCTTCATCAACCATGCTCTACTCGAATACCACAAAACGTCCATGATGAAATTAGCAATGAAAGCTGACATTGAAAAGCAAGCTGCGCTTCCCATCGATTTACAATTATCAAAGCAAAAACTCGATTTTCTGAATGAACGCAGAAAGCATATGGTGGCTGCAGTTGAAAAAGTGATTATTTGTGGTCGACAAGGCTTAGCACTTCGCGGAAGTAATGATACTGGTAGAATCGTCTCAGAAGAACCCAACTAAAACGATGGAAACTTTCGAGCTCTTCTGAGATATCGAGCATTAAATGATGCGGTACTGAATAATCCCTTGAAGAACTCTCCAAAAAACGCGATGTACATCAGTAATCGAATTCAGAATGAACTCATAGTCATTTGTCACAATTTGATCCTGAAAGAACTTATCGATAGAGTCAACAATTCCAAAGCATTCACGATCTTGGCTGATGACTTAGCGGACATTTCAGGACTCGAACAAATTTCAATTTGCATACGGTGTATTAATTGTAAAAGTGGTATACATAAAATTTGTGAAGATTTTTTGAGTTTTGTTCCAACTACGCAATTTACTGGAAAAGGATTGTCAGATGTGATTTTAAGCTATTTGGAATCTTCCGGCATCGACTGCACTTACTTTATCGATCAATTACGACGGTGCAAGTGTTATGAATGGAGAATTTCACGGAGTTCAAGCTTATATTCAAGAAAAATACAAACAAGCTATGTATTCGCATTGTGCAGCTACAGTTTTAATTTGGTTGTTAATGGCGCGTGCAAAGTTGTACCTTAAGGAAATGGTCTAGGCATCATCCAGAGTGTGCACAATTTTTTCAACTATCCTAAACGCCTGCTCGCACTTCAAAAAGCAATTTCTAGAAACGAAAACCTTCAAGACGATAGGAAGACGAAACTGAAACAATCCTGTGCAACGAGATGGGTGGAAGGACACGAATCCCTATGAATTTATCTGCACTTACAACCAGCAGTTATGGACGCCTTAGAAAACATCTCTCATACGTGGTCAGACACAAAAACAACCTATGCTGCTTTTCAGTTGCTTACAGCGATAAGAACCTTAGATTTTGAGGTTTCATTACATGTGCTTGATTCGATTCAGTACGTAGCTTTATCGTTAAGTTGTTCTCTTCAAATTGAAAACCAAGATCTCGATGAAGCCATGCAGTTGGCAGATGGCGTAACAAATGAATTATTGGAATGAAGAGAAAGCGCAGAGGAACACTTTCGTAAGATTTTCCAGAAAGTTAGCAAGATCTGTGAAGAACACGATATTGAAGTAAGGAAACTGAGGCAAGCTTCACATCAAACTCATCGTTGTAACATCGAGACGAATTCAATTGAAGATTTTTATCGAATTTCAAACTACCTACCATACCTAGACTTATTCGTCACTCACCTTCAAGATCGTTTTCTTAAGCACCATGGAATATTATCGAATTTTAAATGTCTTTTTCCATCAAAAATTTTAACCCTAGATGAAGAAGTCTGCAACCAATTATTTGAGAAATACTCCACGATTTTTTGGTGGCGTCCGTGGCGTAGTTGGTTAAAGTGCGTGGCCGCTATGTCAAAGAACTTTGGAAACCCAGGTTCGAACCCCAGCAGCGACAGAAAATTATTTGAATTGAAATAATTTTTCTGTACGGCCGCCACCTCTCTGCAGACAATGGCAAACCTCAGAGAGTAATCAAAATGTCAGTAAAGCTTCTTGAGAACGAGAACTTTCCGTTCATCGCCGTTCGGAGTCGGCGTTAAGCATGTAGGTCCGGTTCTCGGTCAATTGTGTACAAACTTAATAACACGCACAACACAATTGATCATAAGAAGCTAGGTCAAGGTCCTTTCAAGGGCTGAAATGGCCAGTTATTTATTTTTTTTTTTTTTTTTTTACTCCACGATTTTGCATGACGATTCTTTTTTTACTCGAAATACTAAAAAATAATCTGAAAATGTACATATGTTTGTAACTGAAAAACTGAAATCTTATAGTTTTATATCCAATATATAATATTTTCTGTACATCCACTTTTTGATAGTTTTCTTTGTACTTAGAATTCCTTATTTTTTAGTCAGGAAGCTGAAGAAGTGCGCAACAAAGACTATCGAAAGTATAGGCTGATGTTTTCTAGGAAATTTAATAGATCACCAACAAATACTGATGTATTCAATCGTTTACTCGTGCCATCTGATCCTTTAATAAGTACACGCAAAGAAAAAAAAACGTTTATCGCCAGTTTGCCGCAAACGAACTTCGTTTGTCGTGCTTGAAATCGTTATTTGCAAACGTTTCAACAGTTGTCATAATAACAGTTCAGTTGCGAGAAACGCGTCATATAGTTGCAGGAAATTAATTTCGTTTGTCATAAACGCGAGTGATTTTTAAATTGCAGCAATTGAAAACTTCGTTTTTCCCAACTGAAAATTTTGTTTATTTTTCCCTTCGTTGTATAAACATAACGCTTATAGTTTAGAGTTACTTTTTGGACAAATTCTTACTATATAAGGAAATTGGTAGTTTGCTTAATACGCGGACGAAGATAGCAACGGAGGTGCAATCCATAAGAAGACGGACGGACATAATGAGAAAGATTAAATAAATAAATAATATAAATAAATAACTGGCCATTTCAGCCCTTGAAAGGACTTTGACCTAGCTTTTTATGATCAATTGTGTTGTGCGTGTTATTAAGTTTGTACACAATTGACCGAGAACCGGACCTACATGCTTAACGCCGACTCCGAACGGCGATGAACAGAATGTTCTTATTCTCAAGAAGCTTTACATGGCATTTTGATTACTCTCTGAGGTTTGCCATTGTCTGCAGAGAGGTGGCGGCCGTACAGAAAAATTATTTTAATTCAAATAATTTTCTGTCGCTGCTGGGGTTCGAACCCGGGTCTCCAGGTTCATTGACATAGCGGCCACGCACTTTAACCAACTACGCCACGGATGCCAATGAGAAAGATTATTAATATAATAAATAATAATGACCGAAATAGCTTGCGGTATATATATATAATATATATTTTTGAGTTGTGACAACTGAATATTCGTTTGCGGCAAATACAGCTCGCAAACGAAGTATAGTTGGTGAATTTTTCAGTTGTGGCAAACGAAAAATTTCTTTGCGTGTAGTTAACGTCATCAACCACAAAAAAAAAACAAATTTTGCAACTGGATGATGTTGTTAACCCTGCATTAGCCGCGCGGATTACATATGTAATCCAGTCATGCAAAATTATGAATTTCACAACTGTCTGCAATCGATATTCATTGATTTTACGTACTATAAGAATTATGTTTATGTTGTTTTTTTAAATAAATATAATATAAAATAAATTAATAATAAAAATTAAAACAAATAACTAAGCATTTTCAAATTGCCATCTCTTATCTTAAACTTTAAAAAACGGATTACATATGTAATCCGCGCGACCACTCTCGTCACATTTAGGTACGCGACTACTGCAGGGTTAATGAAATGATAGTGGATCAATAATATTAAACAAATAACGCTTTTATTATTAATTAATTTATATTATTTAAATAAAATGTGTCTTTTTTCATATAATTTTCTATAAAATTTATATTTTTTTTCTGTTTTTTTAGTTTTATGCAGGGGTTAATAAAAGTTCACTTTGTATTGGAGGTAGGCGTTTCCATTGAGTTATTGGCATAATTTTCTTAATTAGATGCTTCTTATCAAGGATGCAAAATTTCCTTCTATTTTTTTCTAAGAAATGTATGAAGCGATCCCACTGTGCGACGTACTGAACATGAGTTTCTTATATTATATTCAATCCAGCGGTTCCAGCACGAAATATTTGGTAAATAATAAATTCAGTTAGTATTTATTGATTGATATCTCCAGATGTTGATATCTCCAAGTAGCATTTCAAAATGAATATAAATATTAAAAGAAATTACTTATCTGAAATCTAAGAACTAAATAATATCTTTAAGATAAATATTGGTTGAAGCAACTACTTATATTAAGAAGAAACATAAGAAGATAATCAATGATTTTCTCAAAAAAGAAAATCCTTAAATCTCAATCCAATTTAAATTTGACTTCAATTTATACAGGGCTTAAGCATCTCAAATTTAAGTCACGATTTTTTAGGAGCATGGCGGCTAATAGACATTCTTCCAACATAACATAAAATAACCAATACAAAAATCATCCCTAATCCTCACAGAAAAAATAACCAACAAAAAAAAAAGTTATAAAAAACATTTAACCAACATAAAGGATATACTCAAAACACAATCGGGTCTTTTACAACGATTGTATGCTCTAGGTATGTGCTTCTAGTACTTGGCAGCAACTTTCTAAAAATGTTATTGAGAGCAGCTTATAGCGTCATTTCTTAAGTTCTTAGGCCGGTTTATAGAGTGATTTAAGTTACTTATTTGTCCTTAATATACATAAAAATATAACAAAGTAAGATTTCTTCATTAAACTCACAATTTTATACTGATTCTTAAGAATAAATTGAAGTTGACAAAAATATTGTCAAAATATTGTAACAAAATTATTAGTTAATAAGACTAAAGAGGTTAAATAAAACGTTAGATTATTGGTAAATAATTCTGAGAAATTTTAAATACACAATATTGCTTAGTTTGACATTTTTTTTGAGTTCAATAAAGGTGAAATGCAAACTCAAATTCTGAAGAATTCTAAACATTAACAATTTTAACTTAAATTTTTTTAGTTTCGTTGACCTCAATGGCTTAAGTGGTGCTTCTGAGTTGTAGGTGCTTCTGAGTTGTAGGTGCTGTTGGTTGTTGTAACGAGTTGTTAGCGATTTTGTTTGCTTGAAACTTTTGTGATCAGAAAATAATTTCGTCAAATGGGTTTGGCGAAATAAACTTTCATAAAGTTGTTTTGAATAGTTGTTTCGATCTTTGTTATTAATAATTATGCTAGCCTAAAACCTACCAACACCATAACTTTGTGTTTCTTTGCTTTCTTCTCATTACCTCGCAAAATACAAAATAAAATCTGAAAGACAGCCCTAAAAAAAAAAAAAAACTCAATGCGTTGTTGGTAGGTTTTACGCTGGTGTAATTGTAGACACACACACATAATTAAGATCAATAACAATAGATCAAAACAACAGTAAATGTATTCAAAGAAAATTGAAAACACAAACAAAAACAACGTTTAAACGCTCAGCACAAAAAACTATCACAGAAAAAATAAAAAAAATTAAAAAAACGTTAACACCCGTAGGTTTTGACGTGACGGTGTTTCTTTATACTCCTACTTAATGTCTAAACACTTGTTTTAATCCATGACGAAATTCTTGACTAAATCAAATATACTGAATCCCTTTCCTAGTTTGGAAAGGTGTGTTTTAGGTGTGCTTTAAATTTTGTCCAAATCCATATCCTAATTCATGTCATAGTCCTTTTTCAACTGTGCGGTTTCATAGTCCGTTTTCATTGTGCTATTTTTTGTTTGTAAACAGTGTTGGTTGGACCATGAAAAAAAATGTTGAAATCATAACTAACAAGTTTTTTTTTTTTTTGTTTATTGTTGATGTTGTTGTTGCCGTTGTCGTTGTTGTTGTTGCTGTCGTTGTCGTTGTTGTAATTGTTGTTGTTGATGTTAAAGTTGATGGTGATAGTGATGTTGATGTTGGTGTTGATGTTGAAATTGATGTTGATGTTGATGTTGTTGATGTTGATGTTGATGTTGATGTTGATGTTGATGTTGACGTTGATGTTGATGTTGATGTTGATGTTGATGTTGATGTTGATGTTGATGTTGATGTTGTTGTTGATGTTAATGTTGATGTTGATGTTGATGTTGATGTTGATGTTGATGTTGATGTTGATGTTGATGTTGATGTTGATGTGGATGTTGATGTTGATGTTGATGTTGATGTTGATGTTGATGTTGATGTTGATGTTGATGTTGATGTTGACGTTGATGTTGATGTATATGTTGATGTTGATGTTGATGTATATGTTGATGTTGATGTTGATGTTGATGTTGATGTTGATGTTGATGTTGATGTTGATGTTGATGTTGATGTTGATGTTGATGTTGATGTTGATGTTGATGTTGATGTTGATGATGATGTTGATGTTGATGTTGATGTTGATGTTGATGTTGATGTTGATGTTGATGTTGATGTTGATGTTGATGTTGATGTTGATGTTGATGTTGATGTTGATGTTGATGTTGATGTTGATGTTGATGTTGATGTTGATGTTGATGTTGATGTTGATGTTGATGTTGATGTTGATGTTGATGTTGATGTTGATGTTGATGTTGATGTTGATGTTAATGTTGATGTTGATGTTGATGTTGATGTTGTTGTTGATGTTTATGTTGAAGTTGATGTTGATGTTGATGTTGATGTTGATGTTGATGTTGATGTTGATGTTGATGTTGGTGTTGGTGTTGATGTTGATGTTGATGTTGATGTTGATGTTGATGTTGATGTTGATGTTGATGTTGATGTTGATGTTGATGTTGATGTTGAGGTTGATGTTGATGTTGATGTTGATGTTGATGTTGATGTTGATGATGATGTTGATGTTGATGTTGATGTTGATGTTGATGTTGATGTTGATGTTGATGTTGATGTTGATGTTGATGTTGATGTTGATGTTGATGTTGATGTTGATGTTGATGTTGATGTTGATGTTGATGTTGATGGTGATGTTGATGTTGATGTTGATGTTGATGTTGATGTTGATGTTGATGTTGATGTTGATGTTGATGTTGATGTTGATGTTGATGTTGATGTTGATGTTGATGTTGATGTTGATGTTGATGTTGATGTTGATGTTGATGTTGATGTTGATGTTGATGTTGATGTTGATATTGATGTTGATGTTGATGTTGATGTTGATGTTGATGTTGATGTTGATGTTGATGTTGATGTTGATGTTGATGTTGATGTTGATGTTGATGTTGATGTTGATGTTGATGTTGATGTTGATGTTGATGTTGATGTTGATGTTGATGTTGATGTTGATGTTGATGTTGATGTTGATGTTGATGTTGATGTTGATGTTGATGTTGATGTTGATGTTGATGTTGATGTTGATGTTGATGTTGATGTTGATGTTGATGTTGATGTTGATGTTGATGTTGATGTTGATGTTGATGTTGATGTTGATGTTGATGTTGATGTTGATGTTGATGTTGATGTTGATGTTGATGTTGATGTTGATGTTGATGTTGATGTTGATGTTGATGTTGATGTTGATGTTGATGTTGATGTTGATGTTGATGTTGATGTTGATGTTAATGTTGATGTTGATGTTGATGTTGATGTTGATGTTGTTGTTGATGTTTATGTTGAAGTTGATGTTGATGTTGATGTTGATGTTGATGTTGATGTTGATGTTGATGTTGATGTTGGTGTTGGTGTTGATGTTGATGTTGATGTTGATGTTGATGTTGATGTTGATGTTGATGTTGATGTTGATGTTGATGTTGATGTTGATGTTGATGTTGAGGTTGATGTTGATGTTGATGTTGATGTTGATGTTGATGTTGATGATGATGTTGATGTTGATGTTGATGTTGATGTTGATGTTGATGTTGATGTTGATGTTGATGTTGATGTTGATGTTGATGTTGATGTTGATGTTGATGTTGATGTTGATGTTGATGTTGATGTTGATGTTGATGTTGATGTTGATGTTGATGTTGATGTTGATGTTGATGGTGATGTTGATGTTGATGTTGATGTTGATGTTGATGTTGATGTTGATGTTGATGTTGATGTTGATGTTGATGTTGATGTTGATGTTGATGTTGATGTTGATGTTGATGTTGATGTTGATGTTGATGTTGATGTTGATGTTGATGTTGATGTTGATGTTGATGTTGATGTTGATATTGATGTTGATGTTGATGTTGATGTTGATGTTGATGTTGATGTTGATGTTGATGTTGATGTTGATGTTGATGTTGATGTTGATGTTGATGTTGATGTTGATGTTGATGTTGATGTTGATGTTTATGTTGATGTTGATGTTGATGTTGATGTTGTTGGTGTTGGTGTTGATGTTGATGTTGGTGTTGGTGTTGGTGTTGGTGTTGGTGTTGATGTTGGTGTTGGTATTGTTGCTTTTTCAATCGCTTTTTTTAGTTGCTTCTCCATTGGTTGTTGCTTTTTCTTGGTGCATTAACTTTTTCTTAGCTGCATGCAATTAATCCAGCAAAAGTGATGTACATATATGCGTCACTTAAGGCGGTTCCATGAGAGGCCTCATGAAGCCATTATTTTTTTTTTTATTTTATAATGTGCCTGAAGACTTTACCTTCATTTTCGTTTCTTAAAATTTGCTGTTACGTCAGTATTCATAGAGTTAAAATACCATGCAACGTTTTTTCATGGTTGTAGCATTTTTACTGCATTATGTGGTTGCCATCCTGAAATCATGGCGATAAGAATTTTTTTGTATGTTAGTTGTGAGGCGTAGTAGCACATCTATGCGGTCGTAAAATAAAATTTTCAGTAGCACATCTCCTCTGTGAGTAATAATTCCATGCAACGATATTACATTTCTGTTACGCAAGCTGCTATCTTCACGACCTGACGACGTTAGAATTTTTTGTTTTTTGTCGTACGACCAAGTATAAAGCTTTCATTTTTCTTTTTAAACATTTGTCGTAGCTTATATACAAACTGAGTAAAAATTCAATGCAACGCTGCTGCATGAATGTTGCATTTTTGATTTTTGAGAGGGTCTTTCTGTGTTACCATGACGTCAGAAATTTGTTGTCTAATTTTGTTGTAAGGACTTAGAACAGGTCTTTATTATTATCATATTTTTAATCCTAGCTCTAATACTCAGTGAGTAATAATTTTATGTAGCAAATTTTCAGTTGCGTTGCTTCAACAGCTCCCACCACGTCCCGATGACGTTTTGAATTTTAGTTGTGTTTTTATAATGAAGTCAAACAATTAACCTGTATGGTCGTACCATTTTTTTAATCAAATCTTTTATACTCAGCGAGTCACAATTCAATGCAACTCCGATGAATTTTGAAAAATAAAATGCTTTTTCTTATTCCCTCAAATTTAGAAATATATTTGTGGCGAGCGTTTTTCTACGCCGAAACAGTCCGTTGAGGCCTTCAAAAACCTGGTTTCGGTAGAACCAACTCAGAGTGGTAAAACTGTTTCGAAAATTGGTTCAAACGAATGCAAAAGTTAGTTGAGCGGTTGCCATCTTCAGTTTCAGCGCGCACTCTAACTCGGCCTTAACCCTGCAGTACGCGACTACCTAAATGTGACGAGAGTGGTCGCGCGGATTTCATATGTAATCCGTTTTTTAAAGTTTAAAATAAGAGATGGCAATTTGAAAATGCTTAGTTATTTGTTTTAATTTTTATTATTACTTTATTTTATATTATATTTATTTAAAAAAACAACCTAAACATAATTCTTATAGTACGTAAAATCAATGAATATCGATTGCAGACAATTGTGAAATTCATAAATTTGCATGACTGGATTACATATGTAATCCGCGCGACTACTGCAGGGTTAAAGTCAATAAATCGCTTAATGCTGGCAATATAAGTATTTAGTTCGGCTTTGCAATCGTGTTTTAAAATTTTAATATTTTACACTTTATATATGCATTAGTTTATTAAATTAATTTAAAAAAGCCTTTTATAATTAATAACATTTTATCCTTTCTCAATCATTTTCATGTTGTACGCAGAACGAATGTAAAAAATGACTGTCAATTAATCGAAGTTGGGCCTATTTTGCGCCAAAAACAGACTTGTGCTTCATTTACGCCTAATCTTTGACGTTGCCTTTGCTTTGCGTTCTGTTTTCTGCTCTTGGCTCGTTAAATTTCTCGGCTTTAATTGAAATTAGATCATTAATCGAAAAATGGCTGGATTGGCATTTTGCTTGTGGACATGCTGGTGGATTTGGCACATTAAGGTTGTATATCCTTATTTTTGAGATTGCAAATTGAGCTTGGAAGAAACAACATCTTTAGCTACTTGATTGACAGTGAAGGTCGTTAAGCCCTGAGTGTACTGCAATCGGGTTTGCGGAAATTGGTACACTGAAAAAAAAATGTTTTAAAATTGACGACAATTGTTATTAATTTGACGATATTTGTGTTTAAAAAATAGCTTGCAACAAATTTCGTCAAAGTAAGAGCAAATGTATTTAAAAATTTTGAAAAACATATGAAAAAAAAGTCAAATTAACAACACATTTTGTGAACACATTGTGTTTAATTCTAAGCTAACATTTTTTTTTCAGTGTATAATGACATTATTGATAGGTTCGTAATCATCTCGTTAGACATAATCTAGAATATTCTTTGATGTTTATTGGCAGGATTGTGGTTTAGTGAAGTGTTGCAGAGATTCTTTTATTGCTAGTTTCAAAATAAATCCTCAACAATTAATTTGTTTGCAAATAACTGTCGGTTAAGAAGATGGCATGACAAAATAACCGAAAAAGAACGTAATGTTTCATCGCAGTGGATAATATTTGCAACCGAACAAATTCACGTGAGCTCATAAGTTAAAATCTTTTATTGTGAACTCTCTCGCGACGAACGTCGCCAATGAACGTCAATGGGTGCTGTACAGCGCAGACAATTCGGTTTTTTTCCGTAAACAGCTTTTAACAACAAAAACGAATTAATTGAGTACTCTTCCGCTTATTTTAACCAAAAAAACCTAAAGTTGGTAGCCGCTTTAATGTGACGAAGTTACGTTTTACCGCGCATTTTTCCAAAAAAGTTGAAAAAGTAATTTTTTCAAAATTCATCGGCGTTGCATTGAATTGTTCCTCGCTGAGTACAAGAGCTATGATTAAAAAAATTATACGACGGTAAAGGTTAAGTCTCTGACTTCATTATAAAAACAAAACAAAAATTCAAAATCTCAACGGGACGCGGTGGGAGCGCTTTAGCAACACAACTGAAAATTTGTTACATGGAATTATTACTTGCTGAGTATTAATGCTAGGAATAAAAACATGATACGCCAATAAAGGCCTGTTTTCAGCCCTGACAAAAAAATTAGACAAAAAATTTCCGACGTCATCGGAATACAGAAAGAGCCTCTCAACAATGCAACATTCATGCAACGGCGTTGCATTGTATATAAGCTACGATAAATTTTTAAAAAAGAAAATGAAGGATTTATATTTGGCCTTAAGACAAAAATAAAAAACAAAATTCTAACATCGTCAGGTCATGAATATAGCAGCTTATGCAATAGAAATGTAATATCGTTGCATGAAATTATTACTCACTTCGGAGACATACTAAGGTATATTTTATTTTACGAAAGCATAGATGTGTTATTATGCCTTACAACTAAAATACAAAAAAAATTCCTATCGTCATGATTTCATGGTAGCAACCACATGATAAAAATAAAAATAAAAAAATTATGGCGTCATAAGGCCCCTCAGGAAAAATGCATAATATGACGCAAATGCATCACTTTTGCTGGATTAATTGCATGCAGCTAATGCAAAGTTAATGCACAAGGAAAAGCACAACCAATGGAGAAGCAAATAAAAAAGCAAAAGCAACAACAACACGATCACCAACACCAACACCAACACAACCGCAACACCAACATCAACATCAACATCAACATCAACATCAACATCAACATCAACATCAACATCAACATCAACATCAACATCAACATCAACATCAACATCAACATCAACATCAACAGCAACATCAACATCAACATCAACATCAACATCAACATCAACATCAACATCAACAACATCAACAACATCAACAACATCAACAACATCAACAACATCAACAACATCAACAACATCAACAACATCAACAACATCAACAACATCAACAACATCAACAACATCAACAACATCAACAACATCAACAACATCAACAACATCAACAACATCAACAACATCAACAACATCAACAACATCAACAACATCAACAACATCAACAACATCAACAACATCAACAACATCAACAACATCAACAACATCAACAACATCAACAACATCAACAACATCAACAACATCAACAACATCAACAACATCAACAACATCAACAACATCAACAACATCAACAACATCAACAACATCAACAACATCAACAACATCAACAACATCAACAACATCAACAACATCAACAACATCAACAACATCAACAACATCAACAACATCAACAACATCAACAACATCAACAACATCAATAACATCAACAACATCAACAACATCAACAACATCAACAACATCAACAACATCAACAACATCAACAACATCAACAACATCAACAACATCAACAACATCAACAACATCAACAACATCAACAACAACAACAACAACAACAACAACAACAACAACAAAAACAACAACAACAACAACAACAACAACAACAACAACAACAACAACAACTATTAGGATATGGATTACGACAAAAATTAAAACACACCTAAAACACACCTTTCCAAACTATTTTACACACAAAAAACAATAAATTAATCTCTATTAACATTGCCTATTAGTAGACCAATATATGGTCTTTTATTTAATATATTTCGTCATCGCTCGCTTAACTAATTCCGATGCAATGGACGATAAACGCTAGAATGTTTCAACCATAGAGCCTGAACAGAATCAAAAATCGTTGCGGCCGCCGATCTTTGTTGTTGGAAAATACATGTAAAATGTAGAAAAAAACGCAGCTCTTTTTCCGCAACGATAAACCGCACAATTAGAATCTATTATATTTCTTCTCTTGCGACCGACAATTCTCTCTCTGAGTGCCATTAGTGTTGCCATATTTTTGCTAAAAATTGGTTGTGTTTCATGAAATTTGCTTAGTTTTATGTTATCTTCTGACATTTCTTGTTTGTGTGTGTTGTATTCACACAATATAAGAGACCAACACATTGAAATGAAATAGAAAAAATAAATAAAAAAATACTAAATAAAAGCAACCTTGAATCGTTAATCGCAATCGCATCATTCTGGACACATTCTCTGCGTTCGACGACCAGAAAGGGTCGTTGGTCGCAACGATTTTTGATTCTGTTCAAGCTCATACTCAGTCTACCGTACGCAGGCATTTGAGTAGTTCAAATTGTTTATTGAGGGTTGTATATCAGTTGACAACTTGCCTCACCCTTCTCGTCCAGCAACATCAATAAACGATGAAAATGTCAAAATAGTAATTGTGCTCGAAAATTGTCGTATGAGAGATATAGCTGTCGAGCTTGATATATTCACTGGATCGGAGTTGTTTATATATCGACTGATGTTTTAGACACGCGATGGATTGCAACGCGACTTGTGCCAAAATTGCTTGATTTCCTTCAAAAAGAGTTTGGCAAAATTTTCATTCAGGAGATGGACAATACAGACATTCCGCATCATTACTGACGATGAGACTTACATAGGGGTATGAGTATGACGTCGAAACGGCTCAACAAACCGCAGAGTGGCGCTATCCAGATGAGCCGAAACCCAAAAAACCACAACGTTATGATTGAAAAATGAAGGTGATGTTGACTGTTTTCTTCGATTCTCAAGGTATCGCGCACTCGGAATTCTTTCCGCAAGGTCAATCGGTCAACGCTCAATATTATTTGAATGTTTTAAAGCGTTTGCTAGAGAATATTCGGCGAAAGAGGCCAGAATTATGGAAAGACAATTTATGGTTTTTGCACCACGATAATACACCAGCTCACACATCACGCATTCTACGCGATTATTTAACCAAAAACAATGTCAATATTATTCAACAAGTACCATTTCCGCCAGATATGACTCCATGTGACATTTTCCTATTCCCCAAACTCAAATTGTCGCTTCGTGGAAAACATTTTGAGACGATTGAAGTCATCAGAGAGAATTCGCGGAGGGAGCTAAAGGTCATTCCGAAATCGGCCTACCAAAAATGCTTTCAAGAATGGAAAAAACGTTGGCATATGTGTATCGCATCCGATTGTGATTATTTTGAGGTGATAAAATAAATATTGAAGAATAATTAACCGTTGTTGTTTAATTTGCACCGTCCGGTTCAATTTTGATAAGAAGGTATATTTAAGAATATTTGATGGAATTCAATAAAACTCTTGTGCAAGTCGCACCGAGCTCATTCCTAAGCCATGTAATCATCATTAAACCTAAATAAAACAAATAATCACTCTTCATATTTGGAATAATGCCAAGAAAAACCATTCATTACATCAACTTTTTATACCTTAATTTCAACGACAGCAGCGCATGAACAAAAACGTATGTGTGACAAAAAATAAAAAAAATACAAAAAAAAAAAAATGGGGAAAACGCTATCAATCAATTGCTATTCATGTCAAAAACCATACAATTTTACTCACGTCGAAGAGTATAGTCCGTCAAAAACCATACAATTTCATTCACGTCGAAGAGTAAAGTCCAGCAGGCCAGCCAGCATAAAGAAATTTATAACGAAAAACACTGCAGCGCGCCTCATTGATATCTTGTGGCTTGCCACATCATTAGGTGGATAGTTTGTGCCTATCAAATGACATATTCAATTAATTAAGCAAAATACCAACTTTGAGTGAGCATCATGGCGCAGCAGGACAATCATGACCATAACATAATGATGAAGTTTTTCTATTAGTTGTTGTTTAGGAAGAGATAAAGCACATTGGGTGCTAAGCTACTCCTCATACTGAAAAATAAAAATATATAACTATATATATAAAATATGAGAAAAAGCTCTTCGATAAAAGAAAATTGAGCATCGCTAGGTAAGCGAATTTATGTTTTTTTTTTTTCTTATTTACATAATGTGCTGCGTTTAAAGTTTACCGATATCCGTTAGGCCTCTTTTGCCGAATCTATAAAAATGATATTCAAATCTGCCCAGCAGGGATTTTGACTCTTAAAAGACTCTTTTAAGAATCATATATGTATATGAGTTTTTATCATCAGAATGCGCTCAAAAAAGACTCTTTTATGAATTCATGTTCGTAGGTTATGGGCTTCAAAATATGATTAACAATAATGACTGGTTTATGTCTCATTTCAGACTCAAAATTAAGACTCTTTTAAGACTCATATTAAATACTCTTTTAAGACTCATATTTAATACTCCTTTAAGACTCATAATAAAGACTCTTTAAAGACTCATATAAATTAGTCTTTTTGGACTCAAAATTAAGGCTCTTTTAAGACTCATATTTAATACTCTTTTAAGACTCATAAAAAAGACTCCTTAAATACTCATAATAAATATTATTTTAGAACTCATATGAATTAGTCTTTTGAACTCAAAATTAAGACTCTTTTAATATCCATATTTTATATTCTTTCAAGAATCATGTAATGGAATCTTCAAAGACTCATAATGAAGACAATATCAGAACTCATAGAAGTAACAATGATGCGTTTAGGTTGAAATATATTTGTAGATTAAAATCTATTTTAAATATTTTAGAATTGCAAAATAAAACAAAAATGACAAAAATATTTTTTTATTAAGATTTCAAATAAAAAGTAATTGTAGACAAATTAAAAGTTAAAAATCGCACTTTGCCATATTCGATTCTACTTCATTCGATTCTGCAAGCTCCTCAACTGCACACTGAACGACTGAAAGAAAAATTATGACGTATTGGAGTATTCACTTCGAAAAAACTATTCACATTCTCTCAAATTATCATCACATTACAAATTGCAGAGGATACAAATTGCAGTCGTGGTGGTCAGACATAACATATATATACAGCAATGTTTTTATATATTAAGAAGATAAAAATATAACTTTAAAGTTTATTAAATCCTCTCAGAACCTAATTGTCGAGTTCTCATTAAACACTCGTATCTAAGTCTCTTTTATGAGGATTTTTTTTAATAAAGCATATATCATGCAATATAAATATAATCCTTTTGTGAGTCTTTGTTATGAACAATCCCAATACCGTCTTATTTAGGACTTTCTAATGAGTTATTTTTATGAGAACTCATAAGCATAATATTGACTTTTTTAAGAGTCCTATTTTTGAGCAGTATTTTACATTCATATCCTTTAGGAGTCTTTTAATTGCATACTCATAAGACATGCATAAAAAATATTCTTTTTAGAGTCTTATTTTTGAGCAGTCATATCAAAGACTCCTTTAGAAGTATTTTTATTGCGTACTCATAAAACACGCCTAAAAAGTACTCTTTTTAGAGTCTTCTGAGCAATACTAATTTCTGAGCAATAATTTTACAATCATATCAAAGACTCCTTTAGGAGTCTTTTTATTGCGTACTCATAAAACACGCATAAGAAATACTCTTTTTAGAGTAATTTTTTTTTAAACACTCAGAACACACAAAAAAACTGATAGTGATTTACGAATATGCGATTGGAACGTTCAAACCCTAAATTGGGATGATGCCTCTATCTAACGAACTGATCGGTATCTTACACAAATACACAGCTGATATCAATGCAATCCCGGAAATAGATGACGATGGACGGGAAGGGTTTGCGAAAAAACTCGAGATGTATGGTAACAAAATCGAGGTCCGAAAATTTTTCAAAAATATAAAATGCCTGGCCGATAGCTTTAAGAACAGGTTCTCGTCCTGCAAGGATGAAAACGAGAATATATAGACAGATATTCCGAGTACACCGGTGATGTGGAGGAAACACTTCTCTATGCTTCTAGATAGTGACGCTGACAACAATCCCACCAATAGAGATGATATCTCGGAAAAATCAATTGTTGAAATTTCACCGCCCAACTATAATCAAGTCTAGAAAACTATAGCTCAGCTTAAAAACAACAAAGCCGCCGAAGCAGATGGCCTACCTGCTGAGCTCTTCAAGAAAGAAGGCGATGTTCTATTTAAATGTTTTCACTAGGTTCTATGCAGTGTCTTCCAATCGGAAGTTACTGCGATACACGAAGCCGTTACTTGGCTTCAGATGAATGATATATCAACTAGAGATATTTGTATTCTATCTTATAGTCAAGCCGCTTTGTAAGCCCTGGAATCTGTTGTAACAACATCTAAAACAGTCTTAAGTTGCCGCAGATCTGTAAATGAGATGGCAGAGTAACTCAATATATTTCTATGTTGGATCCCCGGACATAGAGACTTCCCAGGAAACTGCAAAGTAGACGAACTCGCTCGTAACGGTACTACCAAACCCTTATCGACAGATAAGGAACAAATTGGAATATCTCTCGCCACATGTAAATTACGGGCAAATGAACTATCCCTTGAAAGAACCAACACTAAGTGGTCTACGGGTAGTACATGCTATACGGCGCGTCAAGTTTAGCCAACCCTGAACTTAAAACGCTCAAAGGAACTAATTTCCCTTAGAAGGCACCAAATAAATATTATCATAAGTATTCTAACAGGAAACTGCCTAATTGGAAACCATGCCCGAAGACTAAAAATCCTCCATTACGACTTCTACAGAAGCTGCAGAGACAAGGAGGAGGTAGTATCCACAACACATCTTCTCTGTACTCCTAGGTAACTGGTTCTATAGTGACCTAGATGAGCTCTCAAAATCTGTGGTCTACCGAACACTCAGCTTTATAAATAGCTCCGAGTGGTTCAGATAGAGTGGAAAATAATTAACCTTTGGTACCCCAACGGGCCCAATTCACCTAAGTGTGTCAACCTAACCTAACCTGACCTTCTATGCAGAATATGGTCGTAAAAAGGCATTCTAAACGATTGGAACCTCAGTGTGCTCTTCCCAATCCACACGATCTCACCATTTGCGCCAACTACTGTAGGATAAGCCTTCTTAATATCGCATATAAGGTCCTGTTGAGCGTATTATGTAAAAGACTGAGGCCCATCGTAAACCAGCTGATTGAACCTGATGAGTGTGGCTTCATACCTGACAAATCCACAATAGACCAGCTATTTACGCTACGATAAATCTTGGAGAAGATCCTAGAGAAACAAATCGACACATACCATCTTTTTGTCGATTACAAAACCGCGTCTTCGACAGTCCAGTAAAGAATTACCTATACTTCACCTGTTTGAAGTTGGTATTCCTGCAAACCTCATCCGTCTTTGCAGAATGACACTGACCAACACCAGCTGCACAATTAAAATTGGGAAAGATTTCACTCCACCATTCGATACTAAACGATGTTTCAGAGAAGGTGATTCCTTATCGTGCGACTTTGTCAACCTGATGATGGAGGAGATCATCCGAGCTGCTGATTTCAGACGCAGTGGCACTATATTCTACAAAAGTATTATGCTGCTGCCGTATGCTGATGATATACATATTATTGGCCATTATACGCGCGAAGTCAGTGCAGTATTCTCCAGATTATCGAAAGAGTCGAGTCAAATGAGTCTTGAAATTAAGGCAGATGAGTCAAAATACCTTGTGTCAACAAACAAACAGTCCCAGCATTAACTCAATTTTGACTTAGTTCTTTAATTCTAATGTTATTGAAACAAATGAGTTAGGTGCCAGTTTTTTTTTAAATATTCGGACAAAAACTGTCAGGAAACCAATTCTATAACAGCAACTATGGCAACCAGGTGTCCTCATACAAAAATTTCAGCCACAAAAACCAATTTAACAAATTACTGGTTTCCTTTTTATTTTTGTAATCCTGAAAATTTGTATAAAACATCCTATATTCAGGCAGCAATGGGTTAAGGAAATACTGTTTTTTTTTTTTTACTTAGCTCAACTATTTTTATTTTGAATCTATTGATTACCACAAGTAATGAACCAACTACTCGAATAAAATCACTGCCTTAATCATGGTCGCAACACATAACGACATCCTTGTGTCTAAATCCGTATATTGGCACACAGTGCAACACACTAATGCTAAGTCCTTGAATCCACGACAATATAAATACACAACTAAAATCCAAACTGGAACATCTATAAAAAAAAGAAAGAAAATGAGCCGCCTGTAGGTACCCTGGAGCTAACAAACAAGAGGGTAAGACACGTGGAACAATCACGCTGTCGGCTGGTTATACAAAGTAAAGCCCACATGCTGGGCTTAACTAAAGTTACCGAAAAGCGGAAGTCCAAAAATATATTCATGTGTGTGCGTGTGTTATATATGAAGCTTGATTGGTGGCAATACGGAACTCAGGCTACAAATAACCGGAAAAGATAAACGATGTGTCCTATCGATCCGGTTCGGGCCAAAGCACATGAATCAAAATAAGAAATAAATAAATAAAACCAACACAACAGAGATACTTAAACGTTGACCTTTACTACAACAACAAAAACAACAACAACAACATTCAAAGTTCCTAGATGTCATAGTGACCGAGAACGAACCCAAAATAAGCCAGAACAAATAGCAGCAGGACAATGATAAAGGACAACGATGACGACACACACTCGCATCTTTATAATCAGCTAACCCAGCAAATTCCCTTGGGTCAGACACTTGAAAGCATGTTGGCCGGAAGGAAGACAGGAAGGAAGGAAGGAAAAAGTCGCACAGACCAACAACCCGAAAGTCAAACAAGCTCATCTAATATTAATGTCTAGACTTGACACTGGCAACTGACACAGCTCAGCAGCACAGAGCATAGAGCATAGAGAACTAAGCAAGATAGCAACAGCAGCCTAAGCAAAATAACTAAAAGAGAAGGAAATCCAACTGGATAGCATGCAAAAAGAAAAAGAAAGCAGCATTTCCAATCTATTCAATAACGACTGTCATACCCACTCACTCGTAGAACACTATGACACACATGAGAAATCGAAACGAACGGAGGAAGTGCAACGTTAACAAATAAGAAAACAAAATAAAAAACTTAAACGGAAACGAAAATGTTGCATGTGAGTGTGAGGCGAGTCCTTTCGAATAAAGATGGACAAGTTCAAGCATTTAACGTTTATCACCATGTTGTTCATTCGACTGCTGTCTCTAAGGAACTAGCTACATAGTAGCTTGATAAACTATTTCCCTACACTTTGTTCATTTCATCTCTTGTTTGCTAGTTATTTCTTAGGATTTTTAGCATTCTTCCAATCTGTAGGGAAAATGTTATAAGACCTTCCACCACTCAATAGAGGGCAGACCTCATTGATTGCATTTGGTTGAGTCTGCACAAGTGTCATCAGCAGAAGATAGATTGACTGACCCAAGTGCTTTGAAATGAGTTCATTATAGAAATTGCATATGTGGTGGTAGTGCATTCACTGATCGTTCATTACTTTGCTGATACAGCGTTTCACATTTGATGACTACTTCATATTGAATGACCGTTTTTCGATTATTTATTAACGTAATTATTCAATTGTCATGTGTCCAATAGTTTACTAAAAAAAAGAGTTGGCTAAAAAAAACGTAATAAAAATTCTTATCTTAATCCATGACCAAATTCTTAAATTAAAAAAATATACCGGATCCTCTTCCTATTTTGGAAAGGTGTGTTTTAGGTGTGTCTTAATTTTTGTCCTAATCCATATCGTAATTCATTTCAAAGTCCTTTTGTTGTTTCATAACCCGGTTTCATTGTGTTATTTTGTTGTTTGTGAGCAGTGTTGGTTGAAACGAAAAACTGTTGAAATCATAACTAGATTTTTGTTGTTGTAGTTGTTGATGTTGCTGTTACTGTTAATGTTAATGTTAATGTTATTGTTAATGTTAATGTTAATGTTAATGTTAATGTTAATTTTAATGTTAATGTTAATGTTAATGTTAATGTTAATGTTAATGTTAATGTTAATGTTAATGTTAATGTTAATGTTAATGTTAATGTTAATGTTAATGTTAATGTTAATGTTAATGTTAATGTTAATGTTAATGTTAATGTTAATGTTAATGTTAATGTTAATTTTAATGTTAATGTAAATGTTAATGTTAATGTTAATGTTTATGTTAATGTTAATGTTAATGTTAATGTTAATGTTAATGTTAATGTTAATGTTAATGTTAATGTTAATGTTAATGTTAATGTTAATGTTAATGTTAATGTTAATGTTAATGTTAATGTTAATGTTAATGTTAATGTTAATGTTAATGTTAATGTTAATGATAATGTTAATGTTAATGTTAATGTTAATGTTAATGTTAATGTTAATGTTAATGTTAATGTTAATGTTAATGTTAATGTTAATGTTAATGTTAATGTTAATTTTAATGTTAATGTTAATGTTAATGTTAATGTTAATGTTAATGTTAATGTTAATGTTAATGTTAATGTTAATGTTAATGTTAATGTTAATTTTAATGTTAATGTAAATGTTAATGTTAATGTTAATGTTTATGTTAATGTTAATGTTAATGTTAATGTTAATGTTAATGTTAATGTTAATGTTAATGTTAATGTTAATGTTAATGTTAATGTTAATGTTAATGTTAATGTTAATGTTAATGTTAATGTTAATGTTAATGTTAATGTTAATGTTAATGTTAATGTTAATGTTAATGTTAATGTTAATGTTAATGATAATGTTAATGTTAATGTTAATGTTAATGTTAATGTTAATGTTAATGTTAATGTTAATGTTAATGTTAATGTTAATGTTAATGTTAATGTTAATAGCAATAGCATGTTGATAGCAAGCAATAAGAAAGAAACTATGGGACATATCGCGCTAAAAATGAACGCCCAAACCTATAACAGTGTTACCAGTTTTAAAAAAAAAAAACAAATAAAAAAGCATTAGCTTTATGACAACTGTTGTTGTTTCATTAGCACAGTCCGTTTCATTTTGAACAGAAGGCATATGTTTCGTTTAACAGATATTAATTTAAGCAAAACTTTCGCAATAAGAACATTTTTAAATTTCTATACTTCTCTATCAATGTTCACTGTATTCATATCATTTCGTTTCAGTTTTTTCTACTTTCTTGAAGCTCATTTGAACTTTAATCTTTTTATCAACTTAAAAACAAAAGTACATCTCTTATTAGAACTATTATGAAGAAATTTTTACATAACTTTAACAGCTCATTCAACATCAACTTAAACTTATGCTGCCAGGTCGTCTGCTTGAGTTGAAGACTAAAAAATGTTTGTTAACTTTTATAATGGCATCCTTCATACATACAACCATACTTAAAATGCTGCGCATACTTTGCTCTGTCTGCATTAGAAGGAGTTATTTTCATTGTTGTTGTCAGTTAGTTCTATAAACTTAGGACTTGACTTTGCCGCTTCCCTAAACTCATTTTGTTGTTGCTCTATATATATTTATGATGGATTTATCAGACATATTCCAACACCAGCATAAGCAGCTCAATCTTTTTTCTTCGGCACAACTTTGTCAAGTCAAAGGACATTCCCTTATCTTGTAACTCTTGCCTGCCTTATCTTGTCACTCAGAAATCTTTATTTTTTTTTTTATTTTGTGTCTCAGTTGTATGTCTTATTCCTTATAAGTTTTTTTATTTCATAAATATGTTCATTCAACAGAAGATCAAGCAAAGTTTATATGATGATGTCTTGTCAAGACACGAAAGGTGAAATCCGTGTATATCAAAAGAGTTAAACTTGGGTCATATCAAACCATTGCGTTTCGCAGTTTAAATGCAAAAAGAAAGTAGGTGGCAGGGAAAACTTTATTTTCTTTGTTTCTATCTTAAGTTTGATTTAAGGAAAATTTCAGCTGTAACACGTCATTGTCTTGTTTTGTCAAATAAGACAGACAGACATTGTTTCCATCTTTGATAATGATTATAGTGTGAAAAACTTTGAATATTATAACAAAGTTTATGACATGAACAAAAGATCAAAACTTGAAATTTTCACCCACATTTCTCAAAGCAGTTAAGGTTGATGTTATTATAAATAAGGTAGTGAACGTCTGATGATTAAAAGTACTCAGCAGGGATATAAATTTATTTTTTACTAGGGGGGAATGGCGAAAAAATGACATAAATATAACACAATATTATATATTATAAATAAGAGATCATGTTTTGTTACAGAAGAGATCATCTATATACATAAAAAGAAGTGTACATACCATCTCAATTGGGTTTCGACTGCGGAAACGGGTCGATCGATTTCAACCAAAACTTCACGGTATGTTGGGGATGGTCTGTAGATAGTTTTTGTCATGTTTTGAAATGAAATCAGCACAGTGGTTCCGGAGATATGGTATTTTAAAGATTTTCCCATATCTTTATATATAAAAAAAAGTCGTGATTTGTGTTTGTGATTCCATAACTCAAGAACGGAGCGTCGGAATTGCGTAGGGTTTTCTTTGTTGTGCTCTTCTTGGCCATATCATGGTTTCTACGTCAACATTTTTTTGTTAATTTAAATTTCAAACGTCTAAACAAATATAATAATTTCATTTATTTGTGGGAGGTTAAAGGTGGTGTGGCAAATAATTTTGACATACAAACAATGGAACGGCCAATACTCGTAAGAACACAACAAAGAAACCCCCAAGCAAATCGGATGCTCTGTTGGTCACTATTGGAAACTATACTACAAATGGGCGGGGAGCTCTACAAATATGCTGGGAGTTTCCCCCCGTTTATATGTGTATCCATCTATATTCTTATCTATATATATAAAAAGGAGCATACCCATTCCCAGCGTTGTTTGGGAGTATAAAGATGATATCGCACTCCATCTTCAAGACTCAACTCAAAATTTCAAAATTTTGAGGAGAAGCTAAAAACCAGTTTGTTTTTAAAAGGAATCCATACAAAACAAGGATTCAAAACGATTTTTTTTTTAATTAAAGAGTCAAAAGATGAGTGCAATTTTGATAGTTGAGGTTATCACTACGAATAGTTTAACAGTAAAAAGTAAAAATTTGTAAATTTTGAGTTGTGCCTGTTTTGAAGATGGAGTGCGATATGAAAACATATTTTATATTAAGACTCAAGACTCAAGTATGTTTAATTAATTTTATTTAATTCGAGACTATCATCTCAAGATGGCAGCGCCGTGAGTTGTAGACTCTCACCTCTCTCAATAAAGAGCTTAAGCTATTGTCGGCTGTTATTTGGTGCTGCTTATACAATGGTAGCATGGATTAAAATGCATTAATTCTTAAATAATTAAATAAAAAGTTTTACCAAAAACGCAGTACGCAGTAGCAAGGTCGATTGTTATAGAAATTTAATAGTGAAAGAATTATTAAAATCGGTTCAACGGTTCCCCCGTGATTGATATAGATATAGATATATAGATATAGATATAGATATAGATATAGATATAGATATAGATATAGATATAGATATAGATATAGATATAGATATAGATATAGATATAGATATAGATATAGATATAGATATAGATATAGATATAGATATAGATATAGATATAGATATAGATATAGATATAGATATAGATATAGATATAGATATAGATATAGATATAGATATAGATATAGATATAGATATAGATATAGATATAGATATAGATATAGATATAGATATAGATATAGATATAGATATAGATATAGATATAGATATAGATATAGATATAGATATAGATATAGATATAGATATAGATATAGATATAGATATAGATATAGATATAGATATAGATATAGATATAGATATAGATATAGATATAGATATAGATATAGATATAGATATAGATATAGATATAGATATAGATATAGATATAGATATAGATATAGATATAGATATAGATATAGATATAGATATAGATATAGATATAGATATAGATATAGATATAGATATAGATATAGATATAGATATAGATATAGATATAGATATAGATATAGATATAGATATAGATATAGATATAGATATAGATATAGATATAGATATAGATATAGATATAGATATAGATATAGATATAGATATAGATATAGATATAGATATAGATATAGATATAGATATAGATATAGATATAGATATAGATATAGATATAGATATAGATATAGATATAGATATAGATATAGATATAGATTTAGATATAGATATAGATATAGATATAGATATAGATATAGATATAGATATAGATATAGATATAGATATAGATATAGATATAGATATAGATATAGATATAGATATAGATAAAGATATAGATATAGATATAGATATAGATATAGATATAGATATAGATATAGATATAGATATAGATATAGATATAGATATAGATATAGATATAGATATAGATATAGATATAGATATAGATATAGATATAGATATAGATATAGATATAGATATAGATATAGATATAGATATAGATATAGATATAGATATAGATATAGATATAGATATAGATATAGATATAGATATAGATATAGATATAGATATAGATATAGATATAGATATAGATATAGATATAGATATAGATATAGATATAGATATAGATATAGATATAGATATAGATATAGATATAGATATAGATATAGATATAGATATAGATATAGATATAGATGAAGCTTGGTTTGTTCGGATGCTTAAAACTTGAAAACGACTGGACCAAATTGGATACTTCCTTCTGCGAGTTTGTACGTAATTGCCACGCGAAGGTTTAAGAAAAAAGAAAAGTAGAAATCAACCGGTGGCGCTGTCAGTGCACATTTGCTTTTCCAACTTATACGCTGTAATTCCGTTCATCCGATTGCGATAAAACTTTGTCAACTTATTGCTTGCACTTTCCCGATGGTCACAGGCAGGGTATAGGACAACGGGGAGTGGCACTTCCCAGACAACCAGAATCTGCGATATCGAATATTTTTAGAATTATAGGTCACACAGCATCGGAATTCGATATTCTAATTAAATTTTTCCGTGCCGTTCCACTGGTAAAAATTTATGGGCGTTAGAGGAGGGGTGAAGCACTTTTTCAGCAGCCCAAACTTAAGGTATAACTCTCGAACTATAAGTCACATATCAATTTAACTCGGTAAGAACATACTATTTAGGTGTGTGTGTGCTTTGACTGGCAAAATTGAGTGACCTTTGAACAAGGTGGCGTGGCACTGCCGAAACAATTAAAATTTATAGAATCGAATAACTTTGGAGGCAAAAGTCACAGAACATTGAAACTCAGTATGGATTTGCCACTTGCTGATGTCCTTCTACTAAGAAGCTTGGACGGAAATGAAACAAGAAAGTGTGGCTCCACCCATATAAACCAAATAGTTGATATCAAATAGCTTTGGAAGTAAAAGTCACAGAACATTAAAATTTAGAACAGAGTCACCACTTAGTGATGCCCTTCTACTAGAAAACTAGGAGGAAAAATTAGACAAGAAGGTGTGGCTCCACCTATACAAGCACAATTATTAATATCGAATAGCTTTGATAGTAAATGTTGCATAGCACTGACACTCAGTTTGAAGTTCTAATTGGCCAGATATTACCATAAAAGTACTACTGGAAAGGGCATTTTAAAAGAGGCGTGACTTCGCTCATTCAAGCCAAAGTTTCGCTGCAGAATAACTATTGAAGTAAAAGTAACAGAACATTATAACTTAGAATGGAGTCACCACTTACTGATGTCCTTCTATAAGAAAACTGGCACGTGCATTGGAAAAGGAGGTGTGGTCCGATTTTCGATACAGAATAAAACAAGGGATATCGTCTTTGCTTTGAACGACCAAATCATTAATGACTGAGTCAACGTTAATGGTTTTAGCTAATATGTTACTGTATATTAGTTGGTGTTTAATTTCGTTCAATGTGTCGCAGTTCAATGTTGCTAGGCGCAATGTTTCTTTATTATTAAGCTTCCAAAAATAAAATATGATTTAATCAACTCAAGAAACTTATTTCTGAAAATTCCGTTTAGAACATTTTGGCGGTTTTTCCGGTGGTGCAAAATAAAAAATTTTTTTTGTTTTTGGAGTTGTATTAAAAATAACATCGAGATTTTTAAAATAAGGGGTGCACTTTTGAAACTTTTTTCCGATCCACTTTGCTGTTCATCAATCTTTCTGAATCAAAGGCATAAGCTGAATATAGGATGTCTGGTATTAAAAAATAAAACTCAGCAACTCAGCAAATATGACATGATTAATAATAATTTATGTGAAAACCATTGCCCAGAAGAAGTGGTATCCATGAAAAACATTCAGTCAGAGTCAAAAATTAGTATACAGATCAAAATAAAAGATTGAAAGTCATTGAACTTTTATAATGTGCTTCTAGGCAAAAATATTTTCACCTAGTGCTGTACTCTGTAGTTTATTATACGCTGTGATATTCAATAACAAAAACAAAAATAACAGGTTTGTTTTTGTAGAATTTAAAAACCCTAGAAAAATGCAGTCAAAAATTTGTATACAGGGATTGGTTTACCAAGCAAATTTGACTCAACAAAATATACCGTTATCAAAGCTGCTATAATTGTTATAGTAAATGCTCTATTTAATATTAATCTTAGTTGATGGTCACATTTTGGTGCGTAAACATAAATAATTATATCGGTTTTGTATACATAATGCCGCGTGGAAAAGAGCTCTCTTTAGAAGTGCGTAATTTAATAATAAGTCATCGAAAAGATGGAAAATCACTGGGAGATATAGCGAAAATTATTAAAAAAAAATAGAGCAGCAGTACAAAAAGTTGTCGAAAGGTTTAATATTCGAGGAAATGTTAAAACTGCGGAACGCTCTGGTCGCCCTCAAATTGTATCATCTCTCGAAGAACGAAAAATAGTGAGAAAAGTAAAGAAAACGCCAAAGTCAAGTGCAGTTCGAATCGCCGAGAACCTTTCCAATGAACGTTCAAAGACAGTCAGTGCATCAACTATTCGCAGAATACTGAATAAGAATGGATTACATGGCCGAATTGCAAGGAAAAAACCTTGCATTTCAGCAGTCAACCGTTCTAAACGTAAAGACTTCGCAAAAGCACACTTAAAATATCCACAAACATTTTGGAATAATGTTACTTTCAGTGATGAAAGTAAAGTTGAGATATTTGGAGCAAAAAGAAGTGGTAAGGTCTGGAGAACAAAAAATAGCGCAATGCTACCCCAGAACCTCCGTTCCACCGTCAAACACGGCGGTGGCTCAGTGATGGTTTGGGGCTGCATGTCAGCTTCGGGTACAGGAAATCTCTTATTTATTGAATCAACAATGAACAGCAGAGACAGGCCCGTAGACAAGGGGGGGTTTTTAGGGTTAAAACCCCCCCTTATGGTCCAAAAAGTATAAAAAAATAATATATCAGCATTAATATAACTTTGCCAATTTGCGAATACTTGCTGCACGTGCGTCTTTTTTCTCTTACAGTGCAAACTGCAAGTGTAAACAGCAACAGCGAAAACATCAACATGCTAAGTATCGAAAAAAGTTCGATACATTCAATTGAACTTTGTCTACCACCAGCAATTTAAGAATTTATTGCGTTAACAGGTGTTACGTGAAAGTGGTGAAATTTTGATTGAGTTTCGTTAGATAAGTTTAAGAGTTTCTATTGTTAATTTTACTGTGCCAAAACTACAAAAATGATTCTACTTAATTGGCTGCAGAAACCAGAAGTAAAAAAGGCTACAACGGTGAAAAGTAAGTGCTTGATTTAAATGATTTTTTTTTCCTTTATCAATGCGTAAATGCGTTAAAAAGTTGCCGAATATTTCTGAATGTTTGAAAGCTGTGTTAATTTTTTTGGTAGCGTGTTTGCATTGATTGAATATTAATGGATTAACTTTTTGCTTGATGCGGAACCGAAAAAATCCGAATAATATTATATTTCATCTGTATTGCAGAAAACGTTCAAGAAACTTTAGAATCTGAAAAGTCTTCAGAACTTCCTTTGCAACCTGCAGTTGAAGAAAGCTTTAATGTAGACAGCTATGTGGAAAGCGGTAGTACAAGTTGTGGTATTAACATTTTACTTTTAATGTTTTTAACTCTAAGTTTGTGTGTATGATTGTAGAAATTGTTCCAGAAATATCATTTGATTCATCGGTACTGCCTTCGACTTCGAGAGTATATCAATGTCCAAATAACGATATTTTCAAGTTGATGAGCAATATTTCCGATTCGAACCGCCTTGAAAGTTTTCAAAGCATTTATGTGCCTCCGCAAATTTTAATTTTCCTGCCAGCGGTTCTCGCAAACTCCGATTTAAGCATTCTTGGTTGAACCATTGGCATTGGTTGGTTTACTCCAAATTGGAAAATGCAGCTTATTGCAAGTTTTGTGTATTTTTTAGCACTGGTTTTGGAGGTGCAGGATCACAACCTCTTGGTAATTTTACCGAATGATAATAAAAATTTTTTTAAAATTTTCTAACCTTTTCATTGTGGCCTTTACAAAAGTCAGGAAATACAAGAAAATGTCGTTATTCTAATCGTGGTTATATTTATATAGAATTTTAAACCGATATAAGTTTGCAAGTAAATTATTAAAATAATAATACAAGATGCTTAATAATCGTCATTTTAGAAGTTTGTCTTGAAAATTTTATTTTTTTAGCGTCTTTCTGTATTCCAAAATGACAGTGCAAAGATAAGCAAGATATATAGCCGAAACACATTGAACTCAACAAACGACAGTTTTAAAATTATAGAATACACGTTTTTTATGTTAAATGGGTGTGCATCCTTAATCATACATAGGGGTTGAATTAACAAAAAAAAAAAAAAAAATAAGAAGACTTAATTCTATATATATAAAAATCAAATGCGTGTGCGTTAGTCTTGCTAAGGCTCAGAAACGGCTGGGTCGATTTTAATAATTCCTTTTTTGTATTGTTTGCCTTAATACAGATGTGGTTTAGAAAGAAAGAAAATTACAAAAACTTCAAGGAACAGCAGGAAAATCGAAAAACTCGAAATTGGTAATTTTGTATGGGAATTGCCACATCAGACTACTTTAAATAGCCAACAAATCTTAACGGCTGGGCGGATTTAACTTAAATTCGGCACACACATTACTTGAATTCTTGATTAGGTTATGGCATACTTGGTTTTGACAACGCCCCTTTTTCTGCCCCTTTACAAGAAACGTAAATTATCCTACAGGCGTACTTTTACTAGCGAAACTGTGCGTCTAAATAATTAAAAGAAAATTCTGTCAAAAAACATTCACATATCTTCAAAATTGCACAAAATTTTAGTATATCGTCTTTTTCTAATAACTTCGTTTCCTTAGAATAACAAAAAACTATCAGAAATTTGTATTTCTTACTTTCGATGAAAATAACTCCGTTTTTTTTTAATATATTTCATCTAATTTCTTTTCGTTGATAAATTCAATTTAAGCACTTAATAAACCATATTTGAAGAAAGTTCCAACGTATTAATTTTTTACTCCAAAAATCACAAAAGCTATCATTTCAATAAATAAAAAAAAACTTTAAAAAAATTATTTGTTTGCCCATTGTGAGGATCGATCCTTAGACCACCTCATGGATTCAAAACTAACAGTTGAGCTGACTATTTTTATTCAAATTGAAATGTACTAAAAAATGTTCTAATAGAATTCGCAATAAAATGATATGACAGCACAATCTTTTGAATTCGAATAACAGCAGCCTATTACATTCCGTGTTAATATGGGATATTGGAGTGTTTCATTCAATCAATAATTGAAATTCGATTGGCACCATGTGTTATCGATCATGAATGTTCGATAAAAAATTAATTTCGGGTGGAATCGTGATTGCTCGAATTTAGGGCGGGACGAAGTTTGCCGGGTCCTCTAGTATACATATATAAAATAAACAAAAATAAAGTAAATTAATTTTTGTTTTATGTATTTGGTGTACAAAAAAGTTTTAAAGTGTTTTTTTTCAAGTTTGTCGCTTTATTGTGAAAAATTTGTTACAAATTCATTTCTCAAAGTATTGTCTATTTCTAGTCACTGATTTTTCCCATCTTTCTGGTAATTATATAAAAAATACCTTTTCATTTATCGATATCAAAAACTGTCGATATATTTTTAATCTAAACCCCCCCTTTAGGTAAATCCTGGCTACGGGCCTGAGCAGAGATTATCTTAAAATTTTAAAAGACAATTTAAAATCTAGTGCCGAGAATTTAGGTATGGCAGCAAGGGTCTTTCTGGGAATTTAGGTATGGCAGCCTGGGTCTTTCAGCAAGACAACGACCCGAAGCATACAGCTAAAATTGTCAATGAGTGGCTGCTGTACAATGTACCGAAGCAATTGAATTCGCCTCCTCAGTCTCCAGACCTTAACCCAATAGAGCATCTATGGGAAATATTGGACAGAAATGTAAGAAAACGCACTATTTCATCCAAAGACGATCTGCGTAGGGCTTAAATCGAGGAGTGGGCTAATATCTCCGCCGATGTTACAACAAATCTCGTTAACTCCATGAAGTTAAAAGGCGATTGGAAGCTGTGGTCAAAGCGAATGGCGGGCCAACAAAGTATTGATTTTTTCAAATATTTTAATTATAAGGTATTTAGCAGATTTGCTCAACTCTTGTGTATACTAACTTTTGACTTTAATCTTCAGGTGGTTTTTCATGTAATGAACAACTTTTTATGTTTGTTTTTAATTTTCGATAATTTTTTAATTACCATGTACACGAGAATATACAATAGTTCTGTTAATAATAAAAAAATTTGATCTACTGCATTTTTAATTTGCTGAAATTCATGAATTCTAGTAGATACAGGTACTGTATACTAATTTTTGACTCTGACTGTATATTGAATTTCTTTCGATAAAGTGATCAAAGAGAAAACGTTTGATTAAGAACATCTTCTTTATTATTCTCATATAGGCCGGCTTGTATCCTTCGCAACACAAAAATTATGTGTTAATAATAAGAAAACTTCTGAAGCAAATTTATTATTTTTCTACTTTTCTTTTTTATTTCAAACATCATAAATTTTATGCAAACTTAATTCCATCAAGATAAATAAAAGAAAAACTTAATTACAATATCTTTTGAATTTTAATCAAAAGTTCTCAAACTTCTCCAAGGAAATTCATTTAAAAATTAATTGTGCATAACTTTAGAAGTTGTACAACTTTATAAACCACGTCTTAATGAAAATCATTGGCATAATCATATAAAATGTAAGCAGAAATTTAACATCATAAGATGCTACAGCGTTTTTTTTTTTTATTTGTTCAATGAAACTCTATGAAACTTGACTAAATTTTCTTCCGCAACTCCGCTTTCCCTGCAGCGTCTAATTATATTCAAGTTTAAATGGTTTAAAGCAGAATTCAGTTTTTCCGCCATTTAATTTCCTCAATATTATGTTTAACGATGTTCTATTAAAGTCAACCACCAGCATAAACATTCGTCCACCTACGTCATCAAAACTTGCATTAGTTAAAATAGGCTTGTTTAGATGGAGTAATAAAACAGTTAGCACCGTTGGGATTTGCGAGCTGAGAATGGTGGTGGTTGACACGAAGTTATGCTTCTGAATAAAATATCATCAAATTTTGGACACGACGCACAGTGATGCGATTGGTACAAGTTAGACGGAAAATATTATTTTGTGGATTTTTTGATAGTTTTCGATGTTTCAGATATAGGAAAGTACAAAAAAAAAGTATTTCTGAAATTTTGGACGATTGGGCGTGGCAGCTGTGATATAAATTTAAGACATTTTGCGATATTTTTCTACTTTTTCTACTTCTATTCATGCACTGCTCCCAGACTTTTCAATAGTCTACCAAGTTGTGTCCGGCGCATATCTAACAGTACCTGCTTTCTTAAAGAAGTGAAATCATGGCTTTTTAATTATGATTTTAGTGCTATTGATAGCCTCATCTCTGTCTCAGTATAATATTTTTGTTCCGCACTTTGGCTGCATTTTTGTATCGTATTACTTATATTTGTTTTTTTTTTTTTTTTTTTTTTTTTTTTTTTTTTTTGTTAATAATCTTAACAGTAATGGTAATATGTGAATTTTTGTATTTATTTATTTCAACTGGACCCCACTAAAAGATAATTACTCTAAAATAAAATTAATAGAAATAAAGTTTAATTGAATTGTATTTAAGCTTGTAAACTTCATTCGCCACTTGTTCTTATTGAACAAAAGAATGTAGTATTTGTTTATTCATTTTATATTTAATTTAAAAACTTTAATAAAAAATAATAATAATAATGTTCCAATATTAAGTTAACTGCTTTCGCCACTTGTTCAAATTGAACAACAGATTGCAGTATGTATAAGTGTATTTCAAAATTGTAAAGTTCTATGTATCTAGTGATTAATAAAAATAATAATAATAATAATAATAATAATATATCTAGGAAATAAGATAAACTACGATAACAAAATCAAACGTAGACGTCTAGTAAATGATTTCCAAAAAGTTTAAAAAATTTCGGAACGATTGAAAAAGTGGGCGTGGTAGCTCCAATACAAATTAGTCACATCTTGCACTATATCTAAGAAATGAGATAAACTATTTACAATAACAAAATCAAACGTAGACGTCTATTTTGTGATTTTCAAAAAATGTAAAAAATTTCGTCGTAATTTTACCACGTAGTTGGACGTGGCAGCTACCATACAACTTAAACACATTTTTCGCTGTGTCTTACACGTAAGTTAACAGCAGTGCTAATACAACTATCGATGGTTTACTAATATGTGATCGTTAAAAATTCTTGCAAAATTTCGGTGGGATTGAACAAGTGGGTGTAGCATCTACCATGTATATGAAATATACTTTGGCCAATTACAAAGAAACGGGAAAAGTTGTAATAACGAAATTTATAGTTTAACATGTTAAAATTTAAGAAATTTTTTTATTTTTTCATATTTTAACCCTCTGCTCCCCCAAACACATATTTTTGCAAGCATTAATCCCCTATGTGGGTAAATTTTACCTATTTTTTAAAAATTTTTATTTTATTTACATCTAAAGTTTTAAATAAATGATTGGTAACTCGTCAGAAATCGTTGGATTAGCAAGTGTAAACAAAATGTGACCATTTGCACCCATTTCATCAAGGATACTGAAAAACACCCTTACTGGCCATCTTGAAGTTTTGCGAGACGTGGTGTAGAGTTTACACTTTTGGTCAAATATATCGGTGCCAATTTTAGACTGATTGTAGGTGACGACAGGCATTGATTTCTCAGTTTCCAGACCAATTTCGTCGTGTGGTGCATAGTTGAAAGAAGAATCACGGTTTTGTTTTTTTTTCTGTTCAAGAAAGAAGAGTTGTTTTTGCCGTTGAAGCCAAATATAGCTTTAGGAAACTCTTTAACTTTAATGAAACCCGGTGGTATTTCAGCCTTATTTTTTCTCAAAGTTCCGACCATTGTGAGACCAAAATTTGCGCTCAAAGACTGTGCCAGAGGTATGGAAGAGAACCAATTATCCAATTTTATCATCGAAGCGAATATTTTCAGCAAAAAAAATTGAATCGATTTCTCGGCATAGTTGCACGATTAATACCATTTCCAAAAGACGGGCTCCATAATTCTTTTACATCAACTATGTTTTGTTTCAGAGCTCCAATAATGATCAACAAACCAACGAACGCCCTTATTTCCTCAACACTGACTTTCTTGTCGTAAGTTTCACATCCATACCTCTTTCGACAAATTTGTTCATTTGTATGTTGAACAACGCTTTCAAACATTTCGCTTGTGAACAAAAGTTTAAATGAGTCTTCTGGACTTCTTACATTTTTAGCCTCACCCTTACACCCAGGAAAGCGTTTAACAGAATTTGACCTGATGGGCCTCCCTGTTGAGCTCTGTCTTTCGGGTGCATTCATTTTCCATCTAAATATAAATTAATTGATTTAAAGTTACGAAATTGTTAAGTTAGTAGTTTTTACCTGTAATTATTTTTCCCAAGAAATACTTTCATCCAGTTCTTCTTACAGTTCTTCCGTGTTCTCAACCAAATTCTCAAGGTCTGAACTGTCGTCTTCATCGGAACTATCCGCAATAAAATCAACAATCATGGGCTCAATGTTTTCGTCTTCGTCGCTGTCTACTCCGAAAGGGTCTTCATGTGACTCATCGAGCTCCTCATCCAGAATTTTTGCGATTTCATTCAGGTTCATATGTATTTTTCTTGCCATATTCTTCCATCACTCTTCGATCACTAAAATCATAATTATCTCCCATACATAGGTAAAAAATACCCACAAAAAAGTAAAAACGCCACTACTCCGCAAAACGACGTCGACCGCTCGCAACAAAACACAGACAAACTAAAGAATAGTGAGATAATTTACATGCATTCGTTTTTTTTTTTTCTGCTATTTTGTGAATAAATGAGAAAATTAATTTCGCATGGGTAGTTTTTACCCCATAAAGGGGAGAAGAGGGTTAACAATATTAAGGTTCGGATTTTTAACTCAAAAACGATGACAAAGCATCGCTCTAGAGATCGAAGCATTCCTCATTTCTAAGAGGAAAGCGAAATATTTTTCCTTTTTCATGTTTTAACAATATTAAGGTTGGGATCTTTAACTTAAATACGATGACAAAGTACGCTCTCGGGATCGGACCATTCCTCATTTATAAGAGGAAAGCGAGATTGTCTCACTGCTGATATTTCTGATACATCAGCAGGAACAAGTAAAAGTAATGCGTCCGGAGGCAATCGGAAGTTTGCACAAAAAATTTAAGTAAATATGTGCAACGAAGTTCCGTTTTCCGGACTTTGAGCTGGGATATACTCGCTGGTGTCCAGCGTTTTTTTGCATAAAATTTATATTATAAAGAGACTCTTTCGCTTGTAAGATGATAATTATTTATTGACAATTCAAGATTCGGCTTAATCCTAGTGGCTTATATACAAATCCTATGGGTATGCACACGATCACTGGCGGTAATAAGTGATGTCTTGGAGGTACTGTGGCGAAGTTGAAGCGTAGATTACGGCCGCTTTTGAGGTTAATGAGTATACACAAGATGACCCTGACTGGCAGTAGTAGGTTCGCGGATTCTCTGTGGCGAAGTTGAAGCGAAGGTTACGGCCGCTTTTAAGGTTAATGAGTATACACACAACGACCTTGACTGGCGGTAGTAGGTGATGTCTCGGAAGCTCTGTGGCGAAGTTGAAGCGTAAGTTACGGCCGCTTTTGAGGTTAATGAGTATACGCACGATGATCTTTACTGGCGGTAGTAGGGTGATGTCTTGAGGGCTCTGTGACGAAGTTGAAGCGTAGGCTACGACCGCTTTTGAGGTTAATGAGTATACACACGATGATCTTGACTGGTGGTAGTAGGGTGATGTCTCGGAGGCTCTGTGGCGAAGTTGAAGCGTAGGCTACGGTCGTTTTTGAGGTTAATGAGTACACACTAAACCTCTGCACAAATGTACTCGTTTTTTCCACAACAGTAGATCCAACAGTGCAGAGTTCAGAGCTTGACAGAACTCTGTTAGTCAAGCAGAGCGTATCCAAGGCATTTAATGATAACAAACGAACACTGCAGAGCACTCGTCAGCTTCAAATCAAACCATGTTCTCGGTTTGCTTTAACAGAACAATTACTAACAGCGGAAAATGCACCAATCACACATAACACAACAGAACCTTGGCGAAGTAATTATTTCTACCATTGGCAAATAGAAATGTTATTTTTACGAATTTGGTGTTTGGGCGAACACTAGGTCAAACTAGGTCGCTGAATCCGAAATCGTTGTCAGTATTTTAAAATTATAAAATTTTTAAAAAAAAGGGTTGCCACCTTATAATGTATTTTTTACGAGTTTTAAACATTGTAAAACAGTTTTAGGGGGGATCACTGTTTTCGAATCTGATGTCAGAATTTTAAAATTAAAGATAGCTGAAAGGGTTGCCACCTAATTTTTTTTTATTTTGACGAATTCGATGCTGGGGCGAACACAAGGTAAAAATGGGTCGCTGAATCCGAATCCGTTGTCAGAATTTCAAAATTATGAAATTTTTAACCCTATAGGGTTGCCACCTAAAAATATGCTTTTTTAAAACTTTTAATCACTATCTTATAGTTTTAGGGGGTCGCTGATTTCGAATCTGAAGTTAGAATTTTAAAATTCAAGATGGCTGATAGGGTTGCCACCTAATTTTTTTATTTTTACGAATTTGATGTTGGGGCGAACACTAGGTAACAATGGGTCGCTGAATTCGAATCCGTTGTCAGAATTTCAAAATTTTTAGGTGGCAACCCTCTAAATAGCAGTAATTTTGACAAAAACAAGAAAAATAATGACATCAAGCAATCACATTTTATAAAACAAAAATCTTTATATATATATATATATATATATATAGCCATGGACATATAAATAGCACAAAAATACATGTAGAGTGTTTCACATCAATTTAAATAAAATACATAGAGGAAAACAAGAATATATTTCATTGTATTTGAGTTTAAACCTGAAATTGCTCCTTATCTGAGGTGGACATAAAAATAGCACAATTTGGATTCTGAAAAAAAGACATAGTAATTTATTTTTATTTTACAATAAGCTTACGAATATGCTTACAAGTACTTGGTACTGTATCCCGAATCGTTCAAAACAGCCCGACATATTCGTCCCATACTCTCCACAAGCTTCCTGACCTTATCCTTCGGAATAGAGTACCAATCCTCAATTCCACTCCATAACTCATCTAAATTTCGAAAATTTTTGTTGCTTATGCTGACCTTTACATCATTCCATAAATTTTCTATGGGATTGAGGTCTGGGGTTTGAGCCGGCCAATTGAAAATATTTATTTTTTCCTTTTTGACCCAATCAATCACAACTTTTGCCGTGTGTTTTGGATCATTATCGTGCATAAATGTTCACCTAATAGGCATGTTCTCAAATGCAAATGATTCCATTTAGTTATTAAGAATATCTAAATACATATTTTTGTCCATTATTCCTGGTATACGAAAAATTGGCCCAACGTCGTGCCAGGAAAAAGATCCCCAAGCCATTAAATTCCATCCTCTATGCTTTAATGATTTTGTTATATACTTAGGATTCAACTTTTGGCGTTTGGGGCGCCGAACAAAAGTTTTTCCATCTGGTCCAACCCTATTAAATTTAGTTTTGGCAGTCCAGAGCACTTTCTTCCAAAATTGGTCTTCTTTATTCACATGGGCCCTTGCAAACGCTAAGCGATCCGTTATTTTTTTTTTTTTTTTGTTAAGAGCGGCTTTCTTCGGCTTATGCGTCCATACAGATTAGCTTCATGTAGTCTCCTATATACTAGTTTTCTTGAAAAATTAAGGTTATTTTCTTCATTTATTTCCCTCATAATTTGCTATGCTGACTTGAAAGGATTAGCCTTACTTCTGCGAACTATAAGTCTATCAGTAGAAGCGGTGGTTTTACGTGGTCTAGGATTGCGCGGTTTGTTCTCGAAATTATTTGAACGATTTAATTTAACCAGCTTGAGTGCATTATAGACCATTTTTCACGAAATTTTAAGAATATCCGCGATTTTAGATGGTTTTTTGTCTTTTCGACTCAGTTCGTGAATTATAGACCTTTTTTCCGGAGTGCAATGTTTGCCACGACCCATTTTATTTAGAATCGGCGAAATCAACTGAATACAACTTTAAAATTTTTACAAACACCCGATCTTGTTAACTTTTATTCACCAACTAACATGTGTGCTATTTATATGACCACAGCAGATCGTACATGCCTATACAGAAAGAGATGGCCTGAGCAAATAAAAGTAAGTAACGGTACATCTCTCTCGGGGTTTTAAACAACGTAACACTGGAGTCTCAAAAAATTATAACTACAGTTATTTAATGCATTATTAGGTTCAAACGAAACGTTTAAAAAATAAGTTGACATTTGTGCTATTTATGTGTCCATGGCTGTATATATATATGTATAAAAATATCGATAAATCAAAGACAAATTTTTTGCCATAAAAACTAAAATGTATTTCCAGAAATTAAATTTTAAATTTTAATTTAATTTCACATTTTATCATTAAATTGCAAAGCGTTCATTTATTTTGAAGCTTCTAGTCCGAATTTTCACATTAATATGTGACATTTTTTATTATTTCGCAGATTATATTACACTTAATAAAAAGATCTTAGCTTTCTAAAGTAGGTTTTATGGTTCTTAATGAGTTTATGACAATATATTTTAATTTTTCATTGATTAAAATTATAATTGCTTGATTTCGGAAAAAGGGACGTTTTGTGGGATTTTTAGTATAGCTGCTTTTATTGGCATCACCAAAATGACAGACATTCGATCTGTCAACGCAACATTGAGTTTTGCAAAGTTTGAGGTCGTCCGTTTTGACAGCTTATATCGTAAAGTTTTTACAACGGAGACCAACGTACGGTCAGCGCACGACCGACCTAACGCAGTATTGTAATTCAGCTATTATGCTGCTGGGTATGCCTTCTCTGCTTCTCTTATGCGCTAATTATACATAAAAATACCTTCGCACTGTTATGATATGGAGTATGTTGCGTGCGTGTGTGTGTATTGAAGTTATCTCTCGCAAAGAGTTGCTTCTCGTTTCTCGCTCTCGCTCACTCTTATTACTGTGTTGCATGTATCTTACAAGAATGATAGAAAAATAGATTGCGCTGATCGTAAAAATAATTTCTAACGATCTGCGCATCTACGTCACGTAGACTAACGATATTAGCTGAATTACAATACTGCGTTAGGTCGGTCGGCCTTTGACCGTACTTTGGTCTCCGTTGTAAAAACTTTACGATATAAGCTGTCAAAACGGACGACCTCAAACTTTGCAAAACTAAATGTTGCGTTGACAGATCGTGCGTCTGTCATTTTGGTGATGCCAATAAAAGCAGCTGTACTAAAAATCCCACAAAACGTCCCTTTTTCCGAAATCATGCAATTATAATTGTAATCAATGAAAAATTAAAAGATAGTGTCATAATAGCGTTCAATAGCGTTAAAAATCTTTTTTAAATGCTTTATAAATGAGATAATTTTAAAAATGGAGGAAACCTTCAATAAACCCTCGATAAAGCATTTTTAAATTTTATTTTGTTTTCATCTGAGCACAAATTATGTCAAAAATACATCAAATTGTTTCATAATATATAAAAAAAAAACAGAAAATGTAAAAAAAAAATTATTGAAAATGTTTGTTTATAAATGAGAGGATTTTTAAAAATGGCTGAACATCCAATAAATCCAATAAACCCCTCATAAAGCATTTTTAACATTATTTGCTCTCATTTGAAGACAAATATTGTGAAAAATAATTAAAAATACTTCAAAAATTTGGATAATATGTCAAAAAAATTCAAAATTATAAAAAAATTTAAAAGAAAAACAAAATAAAAACAAGAAAATTGGTCAAAACATTTCAAAATATTTACAAAACAAGATAATAAAATGACGATGTTTTCAGTGCAGAGAGTAGCTTCGAAAAAACAACTATGTTTAAACATCAAAATGTTGACGAAATTGTGACAAATAAATTAAAAGTCATTGAATTTATCAAATACACAAACCATTATTGACACTCTTCCCACTTCAAATCGAAAGTGTTCCTATTTTAACTACAAAGCAGCTACAACATTTTTATGAATAACAAAATTTTAAAAGACTTTTTAGCATTAAAAAGCTTTTTAAGTATTGAACGTTTTAAAGTTATTTGAAGATATTTTTATGGATACGGCTGAAAATATATAATTTTTCTTAAATTTAGTAAAATGAAAAAAATTTTCGCTATTTTGATACCACAAATACTAACATATCTTCAATACTGCGAAAACTTTAATTACAATGAAATTTTAGAAGCAAAATTTGTTTTTATTGTAAAACTAATTTAAATTCAAATTTGCAAATTTTCAACTCTTTTTAAAAACTGTAACACTTATCAGCAAAAAATGTTTAAATTTTACGCGAAAATTAAAAACCATTTTTGTGATTCAAATAACAAGGCCCACCCCTTGATTTTTACAATTTAAAAAAATAATTTATTAGAAAAAAATTATCTTAGAAAATTGTAAGAAAATCATAAAAATGTTTAAAAATTCTTCTCGGCATGTAAAAGTAATTTTATTTTTTACATAAAACCATTTTTTTCTTCAATTAACCTTTATTACTATGGATTAAAGACAATATATTATTAAAGCTTGGAAATTAATCTTTCATTTGGTGTATAAAATTTAAGATTTACTTGAACTTTTATCGTGTTTTTCTATGATATAATGATTGCCCTTGTACGAAATGCTCTAAAAAATAGGGTAGATAACGATTTCTGGAACGCCACGATTCGACAGTGCATTTCAGAAGTTCTCTTCATAAAAATAAGAATGGCTGAAGGTTTTCTAGTAGATGGACATTACCAAGTAGCAGCTCCATACCAAGTTTCATTATTATGTGGCATTTAACTCCAAAGCTATTTGATACCATAAGTTTGACTTATATGGGCGGTGCCATGCCCCCTTGTCCAATACTCACTCAATTTTTCCAGTCAAAGGACAAGACTAAATAGTACATTCTTACCGAGTTTCATTGATGTGTGACTAATAGTTCGAAAGTTATACCCACAATTTGGGAAGCCGAAAAAGTGCCACACCCTTTTCCCAACGCCCATAAAATTTTGCCAGTGGAATGGCACATGTAAATCGAGGCCGAACACCTAATTCCAATGTTGTGCGACTTATAATTCCAAAGTTATTCAATATTGCAGATTCGAGCTGCCACGCCCCCTTGTACAATGCTCGCTGAATCACTTGTAATTAGTGAGTACTTGGGTACAACTTTACAAAAACAAAGTGAACGGCATTTGCCAATCTACCTTGCCACAACATTCCTTTGTGTGTTATATTATTCAAACAATGATATTAAGGGTATTCGTCCTCAACCAACCTCATTAAAATATCTAATTGACCAATATATAAGTTTGCCATTATGCATGAATACCCTTATAATATTATTTATAATATACTAAAAAATTCATAAATTTTAATATGAAATACAATTGAATAATATTAATATCATGCTAAATTTATCAAAATCATTTTTATACTACTTAAGCAGCATGTTAATTTAAAAAATTTGATCAATTTAAAAAAAAATTGGATCAAAATATAAATTCCCACGATAATCCTATGAAAATCTTAGTTTTCCATCGGAATCCAAGAATACCCACATTTTAGCATTGCTCAACGAAAATGCAACCCAGCGTTAATATGGAATGTCAAAAGCACGACCTAGCTTGAGCATGTCGCTACTCATAGCGTTGATCGTACGTCACCCCCTCAAATTCATATTTACGGGATGAGGTCGACGCAATGCATGAGGTCATATTTTGTGTTGCTTCATAAGAACCCATTGTTTCTAGTCGAGCTGTCAAAGGCCGACCGACCTAACGCAGTATTGTAATTCAGCCATATGAGCTTTCGATATGGCTTTCTGTCAAGCCGTGTTCAGAATAGACATGGGTAATGCTGCGCTGCGTTACGCTATTGCGTTGAAGTACTTAAATGCGTTACTGCGCTAATTCACTTCTTTTAAAAAATGTAACGCAATAGCGCAATAATACAAATGACGCTTAAAGAAAAATGAGAAAATATTTTTGCAGCGAGCCAAAATTGCAAAAGTTTTATGTCGCCTTAAACATAGGGATAAAATGTTCGAAGCGAACAAGGTCGAAGAAGATGCTGTTAAGCATATGAAGTGTGTTTGATTGTGATGATGCTTTGTGGCCAACTCACACGGGATTGCTTGATTGGCAATCAATGAACTTTTCTTACTCTCTTTCACATGCTGATTGTTGGTAGCTCACACGACACGCCAATCATAATTTTGCATTTCTTTGAAAATTTTATTTCGTAACCTAGCAACACTATTCAGATTGCTGATTGCCGACATGTTCAGCAATCTCAAAATGAACAAATTTAGATTGCTGCTACCTGTGTTCATCCGCTCCGGCTCTCAGAGCTTTGGATAGTTTCACATTGAAAGCAACAACAAAACGATTAGATTGTTTGATTGCCAATCACCGTGTGAGTTGGGGATTGCCGATCACGCAATGGTTTTTTAAATTTGTCGAACGTGTTCGATGTTAAGAGTAAAAACAAACTTGAATCAAACTTTAAACTTGCTGCAATGCCAGAATCCTTTGTTGTTTTAGTTTTGTTTGAAGCGCACTCTAAAAACTCACCGCATTCAAGAAATTGCCCACATAACGCAATTCAAAAACAGCTTGCGTAGATAAATATGTTGATAATGCAGGTATCATAATATTTAAAACTGCTTCATAACGCAATTGCGTTAAAGTATTACGCTGCTACAGTGAACTGAGCTTGCGTTAGTGTAGCAGCGTAGCATTTTTTTCCAGGTTACCAATCTCAAGTTGTTTTTTTAACTATAATCTAAATGACGCATCTTAAGTATTTTCGTTTATATATTTTTACTTTTTTCTATTAATTTATTCACTACTTAATATAAAATGTTATTTTATGAACAGAATATATTTTATCTGCCATTATTATTATATTGAATATGATTTTAATAAAAATATGAAAAATTCAAGGATAGAAAATAACGGTTATTTTTTAATTTTTACATCAAAAGATCATATATAAAAAGATGTAAAATAATTTTTAAAATAGTAATATCAAGCTAGTGAGTCAGAAATTCCGTTTTTGGCATAATTTATTTTTCATGATTTTTAAGAAAGAAATCATCTTCATTCAATTATTTGTGATCGATTCTTTTTTCGATCATATATTAAAATTATTTTTTATCCTTATTTTTTCGATCTGAAATAAAAATTATTTATTTGATCGTTATATTTTCAATCATAAATATAAATTATATGTTATCGTTATTTTTTTCGATTAGAAATAAAAATCATTTTGTGATCGTTATTTTTCGATCTGAAATAAAAATCATTTCTTGATCGATATTTTTTTCAAGCAGAAATAAAAGTTATTTTTTAATGGAATTTTTTCCAATCAGCAAAAATTATTACTGATTGTTATTTTTTCGATCAGAAATAGAAATGAATCAATGATCTATATTTTTCTAATCAGAAATAAAAATTATTTCAAGATTGAAATAATATCGATTGAAATTTCAATCAAATCAATATTTACAAATAAAACTGATTTGAGTTAAAAGAAAGAAGTTATTGCTTCGAACCCACGTTACCAAGTTAGCTAGTCGTCTTGGACAAGGATTTGAACAACGATTTTGACGAAGATAAGGACAAGATCTTAGACATGGATTTGGAAAAGGATTTGGATTAGTACTTGGACAAGGATTAGATCAGGCAAAGATTTGGTCAAGGATTAGGACAAGGATTAGAATAAGGACCAAGACAAGAATTTGAATAAGACCTTAGACAAGAAAATATTAGTAGGATTAGTAGACAAACTGGTAGCATGAAATGGTTGCAAAAAATAGTAGTAGAAAATATTGATGGAAAATAGTACTAGAACACTAAAGAAAATATTAGTAGAAAATAGCTGTAGAAAATAGAAGTAAAAAAATATAAATAGTGTCCCATCTTGTTTGATTTTCAAGATATGGCGTTTTTTCTAATTTTTAAGGTTATCATATCGACCAACCCCTCTACCTGCGCGTCGAGATTTCGATGCCACCCACCCTCTTTAGAAAAGCCAAAACCACTTTTATTTTTTCCTATCTTCTTTTATTTTCGAGTTATAGCGCTTTTTTAAGTTTTCATTTTATTATAATTTATATCTTTATATGCATGTTACTTTTTTGATCGATTTAATATAGATCAAAAAATAATTTTTTTAATCTGATCGAAAAAATATCGATCAATGATTGATTTTTATTTCTGGTCTTAAAAATATCGATCAAAAGTAACTTTTATTTCTGATCGAAAAAATAATAGTCACAAAATGATTTTTTTTTCTGATTGAAAAAAACGAATAAAAAATAATTTTTGTTTCTGATTGAAAAAATAACGACAAAAAAATAATTGTTATAAAAGGATTGATTGATAGCGATAATCGTTATTTGCGGTCCCTGGAAAAATTAATTACATTTTAATTTTTTTATCTTTTTCATATGATGAGCAGTGCTACTTTTTGTTTTGCGCTAAAGCTAAATATTGCGCTACAAAAAAAAGCTCAAAAATAGCGCAGTAACCCAAAATCGCAGGAAATTGTATTTGCTTCATGTACAGTTTTTTCTATAGATTTTCATTGCTTTTAAGGTACATGAAATGAAACTAACATCCAACTTCCAACTTTCTTGCATACCAGAAATGTGTATGTACATATTGTTTGATATCTAATACTCACGTTGAACAGCATGCAGTCATGCTTGAAGTATAAATTTTTTTCATTTTTGGTTAATGCTAAAAATACGCTATATGTTCAGTAATACTTCATATTAATTGAATAATTAAATGAATTCATAAGCAACATGAGTCTTTCGATAGATAAATTGTTTCAGGATTTTCTAATTAATTTCATTTATGTTTAATAAGTGAAGACAATATGCGCTTAGCCCAACTTGCTACTTCACCACAAAGCTCAGCGCATTCAACAAATTGACCACATAACGCATCGCGCTATCCAAATCAAAAACAGCCTGCGCTGGTCTTGATGATACAGATATCATAGCATTTCAAAATGCTTCATGGCGCAATTGCGTTAGCGCATTTCGCTGATACAGTAAACTGCGCTGGGGTTGTTGTAGCAGCGCAGCATATTTTGCTGCGTTACCCATGTCTAGTTCAGAATGCGAACAAATATGAAACAATACCAAAAGATTCAAGAAACAAATTTGGTCTTGCGTGACGTCATGATCGTAAAAAATGTTTTGTTCATAGCTACACTGAAAAAAAATGTTTTAAAATTGACGACAGTTGTTATTAATTTGACGAATTTTGTGTTTAAAAAATAGCTTGCAACAAATTTCGTCAAAGTAATAGCAAATGTGTTTAAAACTTTTGAAAAACATATGAAAAAAAGGCAAAATACGAACACATTTTTTGAACACATTGTGTTTAATTTTAAGCTAACATTTTTTTTTTCAGTGTAGAAATGTCAAAATTAAGAGTAAGCAACATTCTTTGTATCAATCGTTCTTGTGTATCTTACTTATAAAAATACAAAGTGTAACTCATTATTTTAATTTAAATAAAAATTTAGTTGTTATACATGAAGTGGTTCTTTTTTTATTTTACAAAATGTTTTACCAAATTTTGTGTTTTTACAAAAAAAAAAACTCTACACTAAAATATGTTTTTTCTTTATTTAATACATATTTAATTTTTTTTCAATGCAAAAATATTGGGAAACGTGTTGAGAATATTCAAACTTACTACAATACAGTCTCATCCGCTTCAAAACATTTCATACGAAACGGTTAGAGCTTCGTTTATATAGGCATGTTTGGAAGCATCATATAGATTAGAACAAATTTTAAAAAAGTTGAGTACCTTGGCACTCCCAGAGCTTAAATAAGACTTAATAATAGTTTCTAAATAAAAAAAATTTTGCAAATATGAGGTGGCCCTTTTTTCCCCAAAATATTTTATCAAATTTTCCGTTTTTGTGCATTTATATCCCTAAATACCGCTTTATAACGCAAAGATTTTAAAAGATTCGTTATTAAATTTATATCATTTCAAAAGAACATACCTTAGTCATGAAGTATGCCAATTTTCAACTTTATTGGATATTGGGATATGTTTCAAAAATATAATTAAGTATAACTAGAATATTCGTGAACAAAAATTTAAAAATATCACCTTTATGGCCAACTTTTAAGAATTTTTGTATATTTTTGTAGAAAGCGGAGGTAAGTAGAAAATTATTTCTGAGTTCAGTGGTTATTTCCTAACATTTCTACATGATCCGAATGTAAAAATTCGATTTCGAATTTTTTCCGGGTAGGATGCCTTTTCTCAATACTGTGCGACGTAAACTTCCGTCAATCTCATGTCTTTTTTTACAACTTTATCCACCTTCTACAAGGGCTTAGACTTATGCAATGGGCATATAAAACATTTTGACCATAAAAAAATGAAAGTATTTTACTCTCTTATTGTCGACATTTAATGACAAGTGAGCCGCTGCTACGGTCTTTATGACGACAATTAAACAAAAGTTTGCCTACTTTGCTCTACCGTCCTAAACATTTTTCAGAAATTACCACAGCCAGTGTGAATAATGTTATCTACCGCATTTTCATTATTATTAAATGAACAAAAATGTGTCCATTACTAGCATTCTTTCTAAGGCACATCCGATAACAACGCAGCTCGGACCAAACTAATGGCTGCAGGTTTCAACCATAGTTTATGACCCAATTTCCTTCTCAGTGCCAACTGTGACATATCTCAGCAGTGATCCGCCCACAAAACACACTAGCAAACAAACACACACTCACACATACACACACACACACACACAACCTGAATAAGCTTTGAGTAAGTAATATTCTTAACACATTTTTGTCTATCCTTCTATCCAATATTGAACATTGATTGCCTACAGACCATTATCTTAAATAACGGCAACACATGATGCATTAATAAATTAGTATGATTATGCCTCCTTGCTTCTCAATTTCCACCTAGGAGACAAAAGTTAGTGTAGTAATTTGTTGTATTTTTATACCACTAGCTGGAATATACCTGGCGCAGCCCATCTATGGTGTAGCAGGGTGTGTTTACTGCATATAACTTAGTACAATTAAAAATATACAGCAAAAAATAGGTCTTATTCAAAATAGACTCTACTTTATGGGGTCCAGTAAGTTCATGTGGCCTCTATATTAAGGGCCCAAAAATAAAAATAAAAGATCATTGAATAAACTGTTTTTGATAGTTTATGTCTGTTGAAAATATTTGTATTTCACTTGGTTTTGAAAAATTGTAAAAAATTTGGGGGAAAAAATGTTTTGAGAAAAAAAAAACAAGACTCTTTGTATAACTTGTTGTTATGGTACAAGTTATACAAAGAGCTTTGGGCAAAAAAAAAAAAAGCCATTTTGTGAATACCCCTAATAACACTGAACAACAAAATCAATTTTTTTTTTTTCAAAACAACAAGGTTCCGACAATGGATTCTGGTAGAGGGGACAAAAAACAATATACGTGTATCGGTGTTTTGAAAGTTTACGTCTGAGTCTAATTTTAGGGCGGATTTAATTTTCCCCGTTTTTTAACATTCTTATAGTGAATCGGCATAAGAAATCATGTCTTCCTTACATTTTGGGTATAGTATATGTTCTTAGGATTTATTTACTACCCCGAAATATTTTTGCAGAACATTTCAACCTCCTAACTTCTCAATTTATGGGTATTTTTTGACCTTTTTGTAATAAAAGGCAAAAAAGACCCATAAAACAAGGATATAATGGGTTAAAATGTTCCACATAAAAATTTATCGTAAAATTCTACTAAAAGTCTCTGAATAAACTAAAGCTCATAGTTCAACTTAAATGCCAGAAATAAGTCAAAACTTAAAATGTGTTAAAGGGTTAATTTCGTACTTATTCAGAATTGATGATAAAATGTCGCACAAAACTTGGTTTTAAGGGGTTACTTTATATGAAAAAACTGTTTTACTCATTTGGCACATCATACTTAGCAATAGCAACGAACCTTATAGGATGCACTTTGGCTGATAAGATCCATTAGGTTCAAACAAAAAACTATGAAAAGCAAAATGAAAACAAAAGTTAATTTTAATTCCCTCCTCCGGTTCCCATTTTTTTATTGTACCAAAACTTGTTACCATATACGCCATAAACTTGTTGTTGTGTTCACAATTTTTGAAACAATTAAAAATCAACCAAATAAAGCACTTAACATGGTGTCGACGTGTATTCGAGCAGTAGTGTCCCATCTAATATCTGGTCTTCTTTGTTTGCTACAGCATAATGTTTGACATCTAATGAAAGATTAAAAAAACAATAACCTTTCCAATGGTGATACATTGACCTCTTTACGACTTTTGGTTCAAGATATTCACAAAATATGTTAAATTTTCCAAAAAATCGGAGCTTTCATTTGATGTCAAACATTAATCTGTGGCAAATAAAGGGCGCATAATATTTTATTTTTTAGGGTTTTATAACGAAATTTTTTTCTATTTTGTAAATATTACTTGTAAATTGGAATCATTGGATTGGATCATTGGAAAAAAAATTAAACTATTTGTTATTTGATTTTGTTATTTTATTCCAGTCTTACTATGAACATGATCACAAATCAAGATCCAATAAAAATCAAAGACCAAATTCGACTTGCGTCTTTTCTCCGATCGCTTTGATTTGAGTGTGCATAACGCATAAAAATCTCAGAGAACATAAAAAATCTCTACGTGAAATACGGATTCATTTTCTATATCGACATTAGAAGTACGCGCGCAACTGGCTACTCACATCATGATTCGTTCACCAACCACAAGAGCCCACCTCGTCAATTAAAAAGGTCACTTCTCTGTCCTATTATTCTCTGCAAAAGTGAAACTGGATGTCTTTCCTCATCCGAAAAAAATCAAAGAACGTCGAACTAATGCTATTTGTACCTTTTGCAAAAAACCATTTTGCCTCGCCAATGATCAAAATTTCTTCCAAATTTATCATAAAAAAATAAAATTTGAATGTATTACTTAAAAATTAAAACAAATTCCTTTTTATTTCAAATAAATCAACTCTTTAAAAAAAATTAAATATGTCAGAGATTTTTACAGTTGACGACCATTGGGACATAGAGGTCCCGTCAGATTTGTTGGCTACGTGGATAGTCGAAATGGTCTATCTTTTCATGTTCTTTTTTGTTGGAAAGTGGAAGGTTACCAGCAACTTCTCTAAAAATGTTGTACCTTTAGCTCCTCCCACCCCCCAAATATTGCAGCAATAAGAAGTGGGAGAAAAATGAAAGATTTTTCGACCTTACGGTGGTCTGATAGGCAAAGAATCAGAAGAATTATAGAAGAAAATTAATCTACCCTTGAAAATTAAGTGCTTTCTAGAAGCCACATTCATTCCCTTTTAAATGAAACCTTGTAAAAAAAATCGATTGCATAGTTTTTCCAGGAAAAATTCAAAAGTAAAAGGGTCACCAGTGTCCCAATGTTTGTCAAAGTGTTAATAATTCGCAAATCCTCACATTTCCCCTTTCAATTCACCCGCATTCACAATGCTGTGTTCTTCCTTTTCAGAACTAATTCAGCAAAGTACTTTATGATTTCTTTTAACTAATAACTATTTAATCCAATAAACCTACTAATATATTTCTGTTATAAAATTGCTTGTGTATCTTTTCAATAAAACTCAAAGTTTCTAAAATATTTTACTTTTATGTTTTATTAACATACAATTTACAAAAACAAAAAAAAAAACAAAAATGTATCATCTAGAAAATCTTGTTAAATCATCTTTTATTGCAAGATAGAAATCAAAATGGGGCATTATTGTTTCCGGTAAATAAATCAGCAAACAACACAAATTGCCTATTAAACCCAGAATTTTATATGAAGACGACACAAACAAACATTGAGTATGACACAACAACAACAACAACCAAATGTGAACCCCTATTTTAGCTGCATTTAAAATTTGCCAAAGTTAACCCTTTTTCATAAAATATACATATAGCTCAGGCTTTTCCATTTGAAAGGCATGTCAAACAACAAGAAAGGACTTCATTAGATGTGTTGAAAATATTTTGCAGAGAATCAAATCAACTGTCTGGCTGTCATCAAAGTGCTGAACAATGTTGGGCATCCTATTTAGCCAAGAATCTGTCCAGGCACTTAACTCTTTGTCAAAAGTTTCCATATTTTATGAGGAATATTTAAAAATTTATAGCCCGTATTGAAACAAGGCTCTTAAATGGCCAAAAAAAAAGCAATCAAAATCGAAATAAAATTTATTGACTTCCTCCGCTGACATCCTTTATAACATTTGAGCCTGTTCCATCTACTATTTCCACTTTCTGTGGGTTATGAATATTTTTGGAAATGCAAACAATCGAGATTATTAAGTGCTGAAGTAAGATAAGCAAATTTTAAAATTGCGTGGCAAGCGGAGTCAACAAAAGCAAAATAACAAAAAAAAAAAAAACACCATTTATTTGCGTTTTTTTTTTCCATGACCATTTTTCTCGGTAAAGTGAAAAGGTTCTCTTGTGTTCTTCATTCATATAGGATGGCCTGGTGCTTGCCTTATGAATTTCTTCATCTTCTGCCGTTACTTTTTCTTTGGTTCTGTTCTTCTTGAATTGAAAAAGTTTTTCATTAACATAAGAAGTAAGATAATCGAAAATTGATGGGGACTATCTCGTTACATAGAATAAAGAACAGACACATAAAAATAGGTCATAAAAAACTTATTCACCAGCATAAATTGTCGATTGTAATCATTGTAATTGGCAGCGACTTATTTGCATGCAAATTAAGCCTCTAACTTGTGAGAGACGCGGCAAGCAGGGAGAATTTGAACCAGCTCGGCGATGAATGAAATTGGAGATTTTATCTACAGGGTGTTGCAAACAAACCTGCTCTATAAAAAAGCGCTCCATTTTATTGTTGACACACATGGTGTAAAAAATCATCCACTGCTTGCCTTTCACAATCATGGAGAATTAAATAAGAGTGCGATGAAGAAACTTTCTAAAATTCATAATGCAAATGGTGGAAATTTTACTGAGACGGTTCAAACATTTTTTGGTTATCAGAATGCGCTGTCTTCCAACATAGTGGTGAATAATATCAATAAATTTAAGACTACTGGTTCGATTCGGGCCATCAGAAGACCAGCCGTCCTTTTAGTCATTTCCATGACTCCAGACGCGACCAACGCCCTGTCATAGTAATTTCAACACCGGTCGCACATCATAATTAAGTGTATATTTAAATTAATAAATATACTATATGGATTGCAACCAACGGTGGAACGCAACGGTATCAATTATAAATGATAGTTACCATCCACAAAATCGAAATCTATCTAACGTATCTGACAATTTATGGGCATTGTCACCCGGTTGATTAAGCGCAACTCCACGTCGATGTCACAGACCTGTTCGCGACATTGAACTACCACGGCCAGCACGATACTCCCCGAACGGCCAGCCTTGCGATAGTCGTCCCGGGCAAAAGCGATTTACCTCGACACGCACCAACACACACCGACACATCTGCACCAATCGTTCATGACTGTCATGGCAAAAGCCACTACTATTGGACGTGCTACAGAGTAGACCACATCACTTCTGACTGTGTGTGACACATGATCACCACCATTTTGCACCTTTGCAAACTGGCACTCCGAGGCTACTAATAATATACTTTTCACCTCGGAGTACCCAATTCTGACACCTTTTGTACACCAAATTATACACCATATTAACCACCGTTTTAACCAGTCTTTTTAAGACTACCCATGAGACCAATGCCAATATGCCGGTGAAAATTGTGATAGTACGTCTGAGCTATCCCTGAGTACGAGCGTAAAGACTATTCCTGTGCTAACAAATTATAAGGATCATTGATATTCCTTCGTAGGCATACGCAACTCCAGGATCTGGGTAGTCCCTCTACATTTACACAAGATAGGGCGAAGCCGTAGCCTGCTATCATCCTCCTTTATCCTGGCTGCTCGTGAGAACAGGGAGAGTTTGTTTAAAATACAGAAATTCCTAATGTGTTTTACGTGGACACCTGCGGTATAGGATTAATTCCACGTTGCTCCATAGCATGGGACCGAATCATTGCGTCGGCCAACGTCCCGTTGTGGTTTCAAAAGTACCAATTTAGCTCCATGTTGTGATGAAATTTCGCAACCCTTGGTTTGGGTGGAGGCCTAACTAACACCCTTTCGTACTTAAATAAAAAACTAGTAAGAAATGATCTTCGACTGGGCCGAAGTTAAAATACCCCCACGGCCGAACCAAAGTATATTCAAAGTCTTAAGCAATCAATAAAATGTTTATCTGTAAAAACGTTTTCGTTATATTTTTAACAGAAAATATTCGCTTTTGTTTTTTGATAAAGTCACTTTGTATGGGAGGAGGGCGTGGTTTTCACCCAATTTGGTTGAATTTCATACACATAGTACACATTATATATCAAAGTTCATATGCAAAATTTCAAGTCCATACATTAATTTTTGTGGATTTTAGAGAAATTTTGCCTTTTGATAAAGTCACTTTGTATGGGAGGTAGGCGTGGTTTTCATTCGATTTGATTGAATTTCATACTTAGAGTGTATTCTGAACATCAAAACTCATATGCAAAATTTCAAGTCCATATATTCATTTTTGTTGAATTCGAAGAGATTTTACCGTTTTGATAAAGTCGCTTTGTATGGGAGGTAGGCGTGGTTTTCATCCGATTTGGCTCATTTACGAACTTGACCTTCATTTTTTAGATAAAAGCTTAAATATAGAATTTCGTGATGATAGCTTTAAAATTACGGCTGGAATCGTGATCACAGACAGACGGACAGACGGACAGACAGACGGACATGGCTAAATCAACTCGGGTGGTGATGCTGATCAAGAATATATATACTTTTCTATACCTACCACGCCTCCTTATGGGCGTTACAAACGGAGTGACAAAATTAATATACCCCCATTTACGTTTTTTAAACGTGGGGGTATAAATATAGGTGGTAAATCACAGCCACCACCATGCTCCCCGAAGAGCCAGCCCAGTAAGTCAGCCTGGCAAAGCCAGGGACCGCTAACTACCCGTGGTACCAGTTTTCAAGATCTTGGTCAAATTGGTTAGTGACTACCGAACTTTGAAATGACAAAAACGGTCGTGAATTTCCAAGTAACAATTTTCTAATAAATAACAGGTTTAAATAAAAAATTAAATTTCAGTTATTTTTGATACACCCTGTCGTCACAATATAGTGAATTCTAAAGTTAATTTAAAATAATTGAAACAGATGCAAACTCAATACTGATTATTGGACTAAATATAGCCACAAATAAAAAAAAAAACCTAAAAATGTAATATTATTAAAACCATTATTTGTGGAATGTGGGTGTTAACCCTGCAGTAGTCGCGTACCTAAATGTGATGAGAGTGGTCGCGCGGATTACATATGTAATCCGTTTTTTAAAGTTTAAAATAAGAGATGGCAATTTGAAAATGCTTAGTTATTTGTTTTAATTTTTATTATTACTTTATTTTATATTATATTTATTTAAAAAAACAACATAAACATAATTCTTATAGTACGTAAAATCAATGAATATCGATTGCAGACAATTGTGAAATTCATAATTTTGCATGACTGGATTACATATGTAATCCGCGCGACTACTGCAGGGTTAATGTATTCATTCAAGTGTGAATGTATTAGCTTCGTTTGAGGATCAATTGCAAAGCATTTAAAATTTATTGCTATTAGGTGTTACATCCGAGTTCGATGAAGATATTTAAATAATGAACTCACTAAAATAAAATTCTAATCCAATTGGAAAATTATACTCATTTATGACAGTGAGCTTAACAGTTACAATAGAGTCTGTAACTTTGCCTGTAGACAATAAATTGTCTGTCGGTAAAGTACACTGGGTGTAATTCCAAGTATACTTTACCGTACTTTTATCTATGACCCACTTGGAATGTCACAACTTGTGTGGCAATATTAAATTTCAATTAATAATCATTTCTCTTTAAGTCACAACTAGTGTGGCAATATTTAATATTTTTAAAGATTGACTTCTCCGAATCCACTTGAACGACTTTAAAATCTACAAGTGCATGCGAAAGAACTCAATGCTGCCTTAGTGAAGTTCAAAAGTCAGACCAAGCATAATTGTGCAAACGAACCCACGCTTACACAATTAACCAAAGGCTCACTTACTGACCCAAAGAACTAAATGCAGGCAGAATTGTGCAAGCGAGGCGGTTGTTGCACTTATTAACCTAGTTTACTTCTTAAGAAAGAAGCGCAGGCAAATTTGTGCAAACGAAGGCACGCTGACAAATCAGCGAAAATTAATACAGCAAAAGAATAAAGAAATATTTTTAACCAATGACAACGGAAAGAAAGTCTTATACGACTTTTGCGTCACTTTCTTTCCTACACAAAAAACTCTGTCGAAAGAGCACACCAAGATATTCTGAGGCACCCGCGTATGAGAAATATTTTACTTTAAATACCACTGTTAGTATTGTAAGTAGGGAGTCTTAAGAAAGATTCTAAATAAAGTGAACACTAGAATTGTTTTAAAAATTTAAAAGTTTAAGTTTTATTTATAAACAAAAAAAAAAAGTGAACACAAAACTCTTAACCCCAATGAACACGTAGAAAAAAAATATCAAGCATTCTATAGAATCAAGCAAATAGGCTATCAGCATAACATACACTCAAGCGTTTTCCAATTCCTCAATTCAAGTTTTATTTTGCTACGAGTGGAATTAAAATCACATGATAATAAGAAAAAAAGATACAGTATACCGTGTATACAGTAAATAAGTGAAACTTCTTCTTTGTATACACTCTTTCTTTTCTAGAATAAGAACGATTTTAGTGTAAAGGCTCGATTATGCAATCTTAAAGCTACGCAACGTAACGTGGCGTAGAGTTCCATCTGGAATAGAACCCATCGCTGCACTAGGGAGAAAACTCAGAGCGTAGCTTTATTGAAAGTTTGAGAGCGAGAGTATGATCGTGAGAAAATCAAGTGTTGCATATTCCGCATATTAAGAGAATAATTTCTTAAAAAGGGATTTTTTTATTTTACATAACTACAATGAGCGATTTTTTTGCCAATGGGAGCTTCAGGTGCATTTATAAATTTGTTTTTCGAAAATTTTTTTTGGCATATTAATAAGGAGTTTCACAGAACAATGTCACAACAATAAATCTACCTCAACTGTAAACTTGATCTTAACTTTCATTTTTATTTCTGCCTTAAAAACTAAAAATCAGAAATTACCGGTTATTTTGTACTCAAAATTTATGGGACAAATTTTAGTTATTATTTTTGCTATAAAAAAATTAAGCCTTATAAATACTTTTTTGTTCAAAACTTTAAATGTAAAAAGATAACTAAAACTTTCACACACACATTATACTTATTATTAATACTAAATAGTTCGATATAAAATTATATAACTAAGATATGTATAAAATAGTTATCTATTGAAAGAACTTATTCCAACTTTTCTTGCGCACAGTGTCAAGTTGGCGTCATGGAATTGCACAATTATCGCAACTTGCATTTGCGTAAACTTGCATAAACTTTTATCTTATATTCTTTCAGTTCTTGTTTGCTTGTAAAATACATTTTTAATGAAAAATCTATTCAAACAATATTTAAGGATACAAAGTGCACTAACCCACAATATCTAAGATTCAGAGACATAAAGCTTTATGTTTAGAAGTTTAATTGCGTTTCTTCAACGTTAACTATGTCAATTGCCCGAATTTCTATTAGTTGCATTGAGCAAGGTCGTACTGTAGTTACTTTTTTCTCCATACAAACATTTTTGACTTTACACTAATAGTTCGGGTGTAGAATTAAATGCTAAGAAATTTTCGTTTCTACAGCATACTACGCTTTATTCAAGAATGATAGAAAAATAGATTACGCATTGCGCAGGTCCGTTATGTTGTTTACTTTTCATTTTGACATTTCTAGCTACGAACAAAGTATTTTTTACGATCATGACGTCAGGCTAGATCAAGTTTGTTTCTTGAATCTTTTGCCATTGTTTCATATTTGTTCACATTTTTAACAAGACTTGACAGAAAGCCATATCGTAAGCTCATATCGTAAGTCTATCGTAACGTAGATGCGCAGATCGTAGAAAATTATTTTTACTATCTGCGCAATCTATTTTTCTATCATTCTTGGGCTTTATTCATAAACATTTTTTCATTCGCTGCTCATATTTGTAAGGTTTGTGTCTGAACTAAAGAAAATCTCTACAAAAATTAAGAATTCCAATGGATTTCCAATGGCCGCCACATAAAAAAATGCTGCAAAGGGCGCATATGGAGCATGTCTTTGATATTAAACGAAAAGACAAACAAAAAACATGGTTGCGAAAATGTTTATGAATAGCGTTTTCTTGTTTAAAGTTACACTGCCTCTAAAATGTGTTTATGAATAAGGCTGTTATATTTTCCCGCTGGGCATCTACAGCAAAAGTAGTTTGATTAATTGGTATGTAGACAACATTTACATATGAAGACCTTAGCCTATTCGATACTCAGCGCTGACAAAGAAATTTTTTTCAGTCTTTTATACAATGTATATCTCTCTCATTCTATCTACTGTACAACATATCTTTCTTCTCTATCGTGTAACGAAATGAAGTAAATTGACCTTGAAATTTCACTCCTCAATATTCTCATTCAAATTTCGAAGCGCCGCCTAAGAAGTTTCACTTCAAAAAATTTTTAATTCTAGAAAGATTCGCTTAAAAATCATACATATTTTTTCTAGATTCATATTAAAATTTGCTTGAATTGAGATAAATTTGCTTGATTCAAATAAATAGTTCGCTGAAAACTAGAATAATTTGTTTGATTTAAGAAATTTATTTTCCTTGAATTGAATCAAGGAATTCTTTACTGAAAACTATAATAATTTCCTTGATTCACGTAAACAATTTTCTTAATATTGAAATGTTTTACCTGATATTAGAAACTTAATTTTCTTATTAAGAATGTGCTTGAACCAAGTAAACAATTTGCTGAAAACGACAATAGTTTAATTGAACATAAAATTATTTATTTGTGTTTTTAAATTAAGCATACACTGAGAAAAAAGCTTATGCAAAATTTACAAAAAACCTGGTATAATTTACAAGATATCTTTGGCAGTTTTCAACCTTGTAAGTTCTTCGTCAAAACATCTAAGTAATGTTCAACTTACGGATATTGATTAGGATAAATTAACTGTTTTCCATAACTATATTCCAGAACTATATTCCAGAATATAAATTAATTTTCTTTAAGCTTACTAATTATTTGTGCATTATAACTTTAATTTAATAAAATAAATGGCTTAGTTGCTAATATGCAATATCATGCATTTGTGACATTTTGAAGTTACATTGCAGATATGAGGTTATATTGCAGATGTGCAATTCCATGGACTTATCTATATATAAAGCTAAAATGAAAAATAAACTACTTGGGTCAAGAAAACAGCCCCTGTCTTCGTCACCACGAAGAAAATGATCTTGGGCTTGTGTAAATATTGTTATAAAAGAGTTTTACGGGAAGTACTTCTCATATGAATTACACATTTTTTATGATAATCATTATATCAACACTACCACTAATAATTGAACTAGCTAAAAGGGGTATTTATTGGGTACAATCCGTCGGAACAGAATTCCGAACTAAAAACTACCGAGTATTCTCATATTAATGAAGACATCTCGAGGAGAGTCTGTGGAATATGTAGCTTAGCATAATGATGTTAACGTACATTTGATTTTATGGAGAGATAATAAAGTTGTTAATTTGATGACAAACCATTGCGGTAAAAATCCTGAGACCATAGCTGAACGATTTGATAAGAAGTTGTGTAAAAACTTATCCATTGAGTGTCCGAATATTGTTCCACAATACAATAAATTTATGGGGGAAGTCAATTTGTTAAGTAACTTGAAGCTACAAGATAAAAATACGCTATACGATAATATTAGTAAATTCATTGCTATTGAATAAGCGTGCGGAACAATAAAGCGGTAATCATGAAAACATAAAAATTGTCAATTTTCTTTTGTAAGTGGTAGAAAGTCTTTACAAAGTAGGAAAACTATCCACAAAAAGTGGCCTTCCGCATTATCAAAAAACCTTGCAAAAAATGACGAAACATTCGAGAAGTTTTCCACTATCTCAAACAGAAGTTCGGTTGGACCATTTTGATCTCTGGCCACAATGGGACAACAAGCGTTTAACATGTAAATTACCAGGGTGCAATGGATACACTCATGCTAGCTGCTCAATAGTTTAGACAAAAGTATGTTTTAATAAAATATCAAAATGAAATCAAAATAGAAATTGCTTGAAAAATTTCGTAATGAATAATGTTTTATGTACTTTTTTAATGAATTCTTATACAATGAGCTTCAAATTAAGAAACAAAATCCCTTGTGTCCGTATAAATCCGTGTGTTTTTTATTTTCATTTGTTTAAAATTGCCAATTTAAATTGACTATATAAAAAACTGGGAAATATATCTAAGTTTAAGTTATTAAATGCATATAATTCCATTTCAAAAATGTAAAATACAAATTAATAAAAATGAATATTTAAACCATCATATACATAATTTTTATTGCCTGCCTGCACGAAATTGCGCTAATGCAATGTTGCGTAACTTCGCTCCCATCCTTTGTAGAGCATCCAAATTTCGTTTATTGTCTTAACCTCTCCAATCACAAATAAAGACATAAAACATCGAATGATCTCACTTGTCGAAAGACAAGTGAGCGATCGAATGATCTCATAAAATATAATGAACCTATTTTTTGTGCGCTCGCTACATACTGTTATAACAGTATTGCAGCCATTATTAGTTTCCCCAAGAACAGTCAACCAACAAGTCCTGTGTATTAATTTTTACAAATAAAAAATTGGAACGAACTTAAAATGAAAAATAAATAAAATTGCTGTCAAAATAAGCTGCTTCCACAGCCTACTATGTTATTTGACTGTCAATGCATACCTTTGTACTCCCCTTTAAAAAATTCCTGTGGTCGCCTATGAACAGACTTATTAACCCTCTAACCAGTAAGAGAGCCTCAGGGCAAGCATTACAAAAATCACATTTTGCGTATGAAGATGTCATTTACCGTTATGCAAGTGAGTTCAATGCTCTTTGTCATACCGTTAATAACATTTCTCTCTCAAATTATAATTTGATCTTATGCAGCGTTCGTCTTCTGTTATCAATTTGTTGCTAATACGTGGTGAAAAAGCTTGTTTTTGTTTTAAAAAAGTTAGATTTTTAGTATTAAATATTTTTATATTTGAAAAGTGCTTTTAGCTTAAGATTTTTTTTCCGTAAAGGTATGTTTATAAACTTTATATTTTTATATTTGTGATGTTGAAAAATATTTAGTTTTTTGTTTTAGAGAAAAAAATTAACTCTTTCATTACTCTTCGCATTTTTTTATTGCATTTTCTGCTTAGTGTTTTTCCGCTTGAGCACCTTTTTTAAAAAATTTTTTGTCGTTTTTTTATAGAATATCTAATTAACAATATCCGGAGACCGTTTGAGTTCCAGACTTGTTCTACCAAATTGTCCAGATCTGGGAAACTTGGCAAACATTGTCGTTCGTTTGTTCCAAACTGTGAATGACTTTATGCACCACATAATTTACTTTGACAATTTCTTTACCTCTTTGCCGTTGCTGGTCTACTTGCGAGCTGGTCGATTGAATCGCCTCCATAATTGCAAGCTCCCACTGTATAGTGCTGTAGCAAAAGAAGAGCGTGGGTTCTCAAAGGAGTATGTGGGCTCAGTATATGGCATCGATAATACTACACTAAGGGAAATAACGCATATTAACATTATCCACGCCTGAGTATATATTTCATTTAAATATTTACGTGGATAAATCAAATATGTTCCTTACAACTCGTTTTTTCCCGTATTTAAATTTTATTTATGCCACACACTGACACACATATTCCATACAGCTGCCCAGCAGCCGCCAGCATTCTGTTCCTGTGCGATGCTGCTGCAGTTTCTTCGCACCAGCAGTTGCAGGTCTTATAGTTCTCATTTAGTTAATGTTTCAAGGGTTATATCATGGATATTTGGCAAATATGATTTGTGAGTGCGGTGGTGAGTGCGATGCATGATGAACTCATGTAAGATGGAGTGACAACTCGGTATTTTCTCAAGAATGTCACTCCACGCTACATGATTTCATCATGTATCGCAATCACCACCGGACTCACAAATCATATTTTCACAAAAAGATAATAAAATATACCACTAAATGGCGTTTGATATGGACGCAGCTCGTGGAAAATATTCAAATAAATTGTTTTTCAATTTCAATATTTTTATATAAATTTTCCTTAAATGCGATAGTTTTATTTTCAAATAGTAAATATTTGAAAGATATTTAAATATATTCGTGCATAATTTTAATATATTTTTTATTAATTCTGTTTAAATATTTAAATATTTTATTTAATTAAAAAAGTATTTAAATAAATTTTAAATATTTACGTAGTCGATTTAAGTAAATGCGTTATTGGTGCAAAAATGACTCGCTTTTTGGATAAATTAAAAAAGTTTTTGGATAAATTTAATATTTTTTTCCCTTAGTGTACTGTTCTGTGGAAGGGCAATAAATCGGTCAGGCTATTTTCGACTTATGTAGGCGTTGAGCCATTCGCTCGACACAATTCGAATGAACTAGTGTCTAAGGCTAAACGGTACTATAGAAAGAAAAATCAGTATATTGAAGTTGATTGCCCACAAATCATTCGGGAATATAACAGTCATATGGGCGGTGTCGATCGAATGGATGGTCTAATGGGAAGATACCACGAGAGAGCAAAAAAAAAAACGTAATGCAATGACAATAATTTTTTATCATTTCATTGATATGACTGCAACAAACGCATATGGGTCAATTGCAAAAAAAAAACTTACACAAAGAGGTTTTCATGTTTTGTTTTTAAAGTTTCTTAAATTGTCCCGTGAGAGTAGTCAAATTGAGTGAAAATTAATGGAGAATTCGAAGTTGTTTTTAGGTCCTGCAAAAAATTATTTGTTTCTATGGTTTTTATACGATTTTTGTATTGAACGTCACACAGAAGATATACGGGAAAAACCTCTAAAAATTTGAAAACTGTTATAAATTAAAGCTTACTGTGATGTTTGTCAAGTTATTTAATCAGTTAAATCAGCTTTTGAAAAAAAAAATTGCCATTTCAGTTACAGAAATAATAATTTTTTACCAAAAATACTTACGTACGTATTTTACAATTTTAACGGGAAAAAATTAAAATTTTTCGCCAAAAAGACATCAACATTAGGTTGATGAGGTTATTTTCAAAGTAGTAGACTTGCAGCAATAATAATAAAAAACTGTTAAATAATTAGCAATTTCAGAAAAAACAACAGGGTGAGGTTCAATACATTTTGTGACGTTTAATACATTTTGTTGCGTTTAACCAAATAATGTAAATCAAATTGGGAATTCTAAAAAAACAGGTTTATTCTTTTTTTTTAAAAAAAAAAAAACAAAATGTAAATATAAAGTATATAATTCAGCTATACATGAAATTTTCATCCAATTTTTTTTTCTTTATTTTTTTACAAAAAATTAAAAAATTCAATAGCTAGTTGAATTTGTATTGAAAATTTATTAAGTCTTCACTTTTTACAATATAACTTCTGAACCCTTTAAAACCACATCTTCATTTTATATCATTGGAAAGGTATAACCTGACGTAAAATCGTAAAAAATGGAAATTGTAAAAAAGAAAAAAATTATAGCACGTGTTGCTGGCATGGTATTGAACTTAAACAAATTAAGAATGAGTCAACTTATTGCAATATTTTCAAAAATTTTGTACTTTTCCTCAAAATAGATTAAATAACTTTTCTAATGATACTATATTACCGGTAATCGGTCTTAAGTTGATTGAGCTACGTTGTCTCCAAATAGACCCTATTTTGGCCGTGAAGAACTATTCTAAAAATTTATAACTTCGAATTTGGTTTTCATATCAATAAACAAATACAAGAAAAATATTTGAGCCAAATCGGAGATGATCCGCGCAAGTGATCACTTCAATGTGAAATGGGAAATATCATTAATTAAAAACAAAAAACAAAAATCAGGTCAAAGTCATACATAGGTACCATTCTTTTTTGCTTTCGTTTATATTCCTCATTTCGTTCCTTATCTAACATTATTTTTTTTCCCGAAATTCGTGCTCTTTTAGCAGGCGTTAACTTTGCTATTTTACTCTTAAGTATACAAAAACGAAATACAAAATTAATACTTCAGTCGATGGTGTGACGTTCAATACATTTGCCACTTTTTTGTTTTTTTTTTTTTAGGAATTTTATTTTGCAAATATACGAAAACAAATAAATTAATCAAAACCTTTGAAACAATGATTTTAAACTTGGATTTTTTTATTTACTGTTTTTGCTTTAATAAAACTCCGCGTGACGTTCAATACATTTTTACACGTACTTAATCATGATGAACTGAGAAAACTCAAAAAAATTTATTTTAATATTATTTAATCGTCTTAATTTTTAGAATTTCATGAGAGATAATCTCTGCACTTTTTTAATATAACTTTCTTGTCATCTATACCACACCTAAATTAAAACTAACGAAGCGTAAAAATAAGTGACGTTCAATACAATGTGCGGGGTATAAATGTTAATCGAAAGCCAAATTCGCGATTACAATGTTTTGAGAATAACATCAAAATAAAACATGAGAAATAAATCCGATCATTAGAAAACAGTTATTTGTTATATTTTGGCATTGTTTTCAACTTTTTTTTCACGTTTTTCATCAAAAAGTGTAACTGGGGACATATGTTTTTGTATTTAGCGAGAATGAGACAGCAATATAATATTCTTCAAAACAAATATGCAAACAATTTTAGGATTCTGAAAAATATGTTTTGTCAATAAAAAATATTCTTCTGGGATCATTTTCTCATTTTTTCTTTGTTTTTTTTTTTGTTTTAATTTTTTGTTTTTACCTAAAAACAGAGTTAAAAAAACGGGGACAAAAAGAGAGCGTTTTGTATGCAATTGACCCATATATTCTCTACCGCCGAGTTCACATGGAGGAGGAAAATTGCTGCAGTTACTTGAATAGTAAACAAACTCCATCGCAACCTTCAATACCTTCAACAAGGCGACCATTTACTCCACAAGATGAATCGCTACCTGGTGATCTGAGCGCTGACAGGAAAACTGGCCATTATGTTGATGACGTTCGTTTTAACCCTAACAATCACCTTGCGAAATGGCTCGAAAAGAAAGGTGGTAAAAACTGGTGCAAACTTTACAAAAAGACACAAACTCAGTGTGTTTGCGAAATATGTAATTTACATTTATGTTGCTCTGCCGTAAAAAAAGGTTCTTTTGAATACCACACTAAGAAGTAATCCATTTTTCCAAATTTTATTTAGAAAATAAAATTTCCATTTGTACAAAGTTTTTGGTTTTAACCGACAAGAATGCCTGAAAGCACTGTTTCTTTTTTCCTCCCTGGAAGACAAATGAAACACCAAAATGACAAATGAATGATGCCATTGAGTTTATCATGCCGCAACCTTTTTGGATCATTAATAGAAAGTTGCCAGTTAGAGGGTGAATTTTCTTCTTGAAATTTCTTAGTTTCTGGCTTCTGTTATTCCCCTCACCTAAAAACTGTTTAAAATGACAAACTTTTTAATTTTAGTAGGTCTAGTTTTCTCTGTGTAGGTAGATGGAATGGGATCTTATTTCTCAAAGACTCACCAAAATGTACGCGCTCTTAGATGAGAGTATGTGTATCTTTTCGAATTATACTCTCGCAAATGCACGCCAGCGAACGATTCAATACTCTGCTAACAAGTCATTTTTGTAGCTTTATTTAATTTTCCAAACATATTTTTGACGTTTTTCAATGGTGATCCTGTGACCTCGCTACGATTTTTGGCTAAGGATATATGATATAACATGACAAAATGGGTAAAGGTTGAAAAACAACTTTTCAATACTGGTTGGAAACTTTCCAAAATTTTGACCTTACTGCGACTCTTCGGAGATATGGTTAGTTTGGCTTCAAACTGATAGAACTCAATCTATGAAATTTATGAATTTCCTTAAATAATTTAGATTCCTATTAGTATAGTTTCCATTTATATAAAGCAGTTTTTAATACCAATGTTGACTTATATAAAAAAATCGACCAACTCTGTCGTGGGAAGTTTCACCTTCAAAAGTAACCAGTTTCAAAATCAAACAAAAACAACAAAATGTTAACACGGATAATACAATGTTAAGCCTCAAAATAATTAAAATTATTTTCAGCACAGAACTCACATTAAGCTTAATAACTTATTAAAAATAATAATAACAGTTATAAAAAAGAACATTAAGATTGGACTTTCTTCCGGCCTACCTGCTGCATATTCATTATGTTGCTCACTCCAGCAGTAGACCATCAAAGCAACATTTTCAAAATGAAAATCATATTTTAAATATGAGAGCCTTTTTATTTTTGCGCTCAAATTGCTTAACTCCCCACTTCCGTTTTGATGTTTTGCAGCTTAATAAAGATTCGGCAACCCTAAAAGTAGACCGCAAATCTTAATACTTACTATACTCCAACAGAAAAGACGCATCTCAGCCTCCGCTGCCTACAAACTTCCTTCTGTAGCTTTGTTTAATCTGACGGTTTTAAATTTAGCATAAAAGGATGTTGATTTGAGTTGAGTGGAGTGAAAGGTGTTGGTACGGCTCTTTAAAGGCATGGGATGTTAGGGATGATGCTTAAATTGTGGGTGATGTACTGATGTTGCCAAACGTATTTCCATTAAAATATTGTGCCGAACTTTTGCTTTATCGACAGCTTCCTATTTTAAACCATGACTCAGGAAATTATTTTAAGGCTTCATTCATGCTGTTGCCTTGGCAACAACGACGACGACGAATACGACATCCAACAATATAGCGTTGAAAACATTGTTGAGTAAAACATTGAGTTCAAAAACTCTTGAGTATGGACTATAACCTACGCACAAATAAGAACAAAGCAACTTTGTTCGATGGTATTCATCCAACAACCATTGAGAAAAAGACCATTAAATTTAAGAACAACGACTTAGAAGGAATGCGGCAGGAGCAACGTGTGCTTATAATAATCGATATTTTGTTGAGGGCATCAAGCATGCAAGCTCTATTTAACTTCCGCGTCTGACAAATTCCCCGGGTTATAATATTGGTGGATGGGAGCAGCTGGTTGGTCGCCGTTGCTAGAGTTATTGAAAGTTTTGATTGTTTGAAGGAGGAGAGACTTTGCTTGACTTCGTGCTAAGTCTCAAGGAAATTCTTTTGACATTATTTTGTAGTTGTTGGTGTTGTTTTTGCTATTATTGTTGATGCCATAACAAAAGTGAGCATCTGATTGCTTCAAAGATGCGCAGAACATAGTACATTGTATTAGTTCAGAGTATTATTTAACATCCTTTTGTTTAACTCTTGATTGATAAGAGGTATTAAAGCGAAGCGAACTTAAAATGGCCATGAAGATTTAAGAAGCGTTGAAGTGGATGAAATAATTAAGTAGATAGCCGTTCATGAATTTTCGGTATTTACTCTACACCCAGCAGAACTAAACTTATCACAGTTCCAAACAAATTCCATTCGTTAAACGATATTGTTTGGCGCATACTGAGAGCGTTTTGTGCTATTAGGCTCTTTCTGCAGTTATATCCTAAAAGTTTTTTATTTTCCTACAAGTTCTTACACCGACAACTGGTTTTTAAGTATTTTTAACAATTTGACCTAATTCACGAACTTGACCTTCATGTGAATATTTAACATGAACTACACGTTAGCAGTGAAAGGAGTCAAATAGCTCAAAGACAATTTCACTAGATATAATATTTCTGAAATAAGATGCGTTAAATACTCGTGAGTACGTGTGCAGATGGTGTTAAACGTGTAGACTGAGATCGTGTTTTCAAAATCGAACGTCACGGGATTCGAACTTGCGTATTCACGTGTTTTTCGAAACACGGAATTAAACTCACGCTCTATTTTGGATAAAGGTGTCATATAGAGGTTATTATATATGTTAGACATATATGTTTAGATAGAGGTTATATATGTTTCGCTCTTTACATATTAATATATACACAAAAAGCAATTCACGCCAAGCCATGCCAACGACCAAACCAAATCATGCATGCCATTCTAATGACAACGCCAACTCAAGCCATGTCATAGCAACCGATTTCTGAATTCATAGCTTGCATGCCTTATTGACTACATGTGTTGAAGCACTGTGTCATAGATGGATTTCATATATGACGCTCTATGGTCTGTATGTGAATGTAACGCCATTCATTATCTAAAAAAAAAACACATTTTGTTTAAATTTATATATATGTTTTTTTGTGAGTATATTCCCCTCTGTTAATTTTTTCTTTAATTTTGTCTTCATCACTTTCGAAAATTTTCATTTTTTTAACACAACCGTATCTACGCCTCACAAAGTTTGTTTGCCACAAACGGTTCAATGACTCAACCCATTTTCTAACCAAACTCACATAACGGTACATAAGATGGTGTGATTTGGTGTCTTCAACCGATTTTAATGAGTTGTCCTGTGCACCATGCTAACGTTTAAGTAAGCCATGTCAATATCGAACTCAATGTGATGATTTGTTTGAATCATACCTAGCACTGTTGGAGCAAGCTACACGCAACATGTTTGAACAACATGGCTTGGCTTGACAATGAGTAGCTGTCGCACAAATCATTATTCAAGCAATTCGTCTTACGCTAGCCCTTAGTACGTATATCTGACCATCACGACTGAACCACAGAAGCTATCCTATCCACCTTAAACTGTCTCAAACAATTATCCGTACACAGGAAGTCTACGGAAGTCTTAAATAAGTTCAATAAGTAATTTCAGATAATGTGGCCAATTTGAAAAAAGCTGTCGTAACATTTTCGTCTATGCACATTCATATGTTTGAAAAGTTTGTGTTGCAATCAAATACTTTGTTGAGTTAAAAAGCGATTGATTTTCTGACTTGAAGAGATTTGTTTAAGTTTTGCTGTATTGAAATTTTTTTTTTTGTTTTTTTGCAAATAAAAAAATTCATTTTAGAAAATGGAGTGTTCGTAATTTTTTTGGTCTTATATAACCTATCAAACACAAAATTGATAACGTCTAAGGTACTTTTGTTTGGAATTTGAGCAATTTTACTGTTGCAAATTAAAAGATTCGAATATTTCCTTATCACGAAGGGGTGGTTTCTTGTGGTTTTTTGTTTTCAATAACAAAAAAAAAAAAAAAACAAAAACCATAAGTCGTTTTGGTTTACATTTTTCTTCAACCCAAAAGGCATTGCAGAACACCGTAGTATAGTATATTTAATACTTAAAAGAGGCTTTCGGACTATCTTACATGTAGGATCAACTTGACAGGTCGAATGGACATGTAGTATATGTTTGAAAGCAAATGCTGCGGTCCGTCCGACATGTAGCATGAAAATCAAAATGTTTTAATTTTTTCTGTTGGTCCGTCCTACATGTAGTAAGTGCGAACGCTCATTCATCCGACTTCATACATTTTCTCATTCTAAAAAAACCGTCGTGGAGTGAACATACATATATAGAAAAAGGTAAACAAAGCGCAAAGTTGAAAATATTAAAATGGCAGCTGTTTCTCATACTGTGTTTTGGAAAGAGTTCTCTCTTCTTCTTCTTCCAAAACATCATCAATAATTAGAGCAGCAACAAATTGTGTTGCCATTGTACGATGCTCTCTTCTTGAACGCTGAAAAATAATGAAGTCCATCCGACATGTAGGATAGTTCGAAAGCTCGAACAGACATTCCCGTTATTCCGCCGTCCTACATGTCCATCCTACATGTAGTATAGTCCGACACACCCTAAAGAATTCTTTACTTTTCATAAACAAAAAAAGAGTTGGCTGTGTCGTGGACCCACCTGTAGGTTTTGACGTGACGGTGTTTCTTTATACTCCTATTTCATGTCTAAACTCTTGTTTTAATCCATGACCAAATTTTTGACTTAATAAAATATGTCTAATCCCTTTTATAGTTTGGAATGGTGTCTAGTTTATGTGTCTTAATTTTTGTCCTAATCCATTTCCTTATTCATAAAATAGTCCTTTTTCGGTTTCATAGTCCGGTTTCATTGTATTATTTTGTTGTTTGTGGGCAGTGTTGGTTGCCACGAAAAAAAGTGTTGAAATCATAACTAACTAGATTTTTATTGATGTTGATGTTGATGTTGATGTTGATGATGATGTTTATGTTTATGTTGATGTTGGTGTTGATGTTGATGTTGATGTTGATGTTGATGTTGATGTTGATGTTGATGTTGATGTTGATGTTGATGTTGATGTTGATGTAGATGTTGATGTTGATGTTGATGTTGATGTTGATGTTGATGTTGATGTTGATGTTGATGTTGATGTTGATGTTGATGTTGATGTTGATGTTGATGTTGATGTTGATGTTGATGTTGATGTTGATGTTGATGTTGATGTTGATGTTGATGTTGATGTTGATGTTGATGTTGATGTTGATGTTGATGTTGATGTTGATGTTGATGTTGATGTTGATCTTGATGTTGATGTTGATGTTGATGTTGATGTTGGTGTTGATGTTGATGTTGATGTTGATGTTGATGTTGATGTTTATGTTGAAGTTAATGTTGATGATGATGTTGATGTTGATGTTGACGTTGATGTTGATGTTGATGTTGATGTTGATGTTGATGTTGATGTTGATGTTGATGTTGATGTTGATGTTGATGTTGATGTTGATGTTGATGTTGATGTTGATGTTGATGTTGATGTTGATGTTGATGTTGATGTTGATGTTGATGTTGATGTTGATGTTGATGTTGATGTTGATGTTGATGTTGATGTTGATGTTGATGTTGATGTTGATGTTGATGTTGATGTTGATGTTGATGTTGATGTTGATGTTGATGTTGATGTTGATGTTGATGTTGATGTTGATGTTGATGTTGATGTTGATGTTGATGTTGATGTTGATGTTGATGTTGATCTTGATGTTGATGTTGATGTTGATGTTGATGTTGATGTTAATGTTGATTTTGATGTTGATGTTGATGTTGATGTTGATGTTGATGTTGGTGTTGATGTTGATGTTGATGTTGATGTTGATGTTGATGTTTATGTTGAAGTTAATGTTGATGATGATGTTGATGTTGATGTTGACGTTGATGTTGATGTTGATGTTGATGTTGATGTTGATGTTGATGTTGATCTTGATGTTGATGTTGATGTTGATGTTGATGTTGATGTTGATGTTGATGTTAATGTTGATTTTGATGTTGATGTTGATGTTGATGTTGATGTTGATGTTGGTGTTGATGTTGATGTTGATGTTGATGTTGATGTTGATGTTGATGTTTATGTTGAAGTTAATGTTGATGATGATGTTGATGTTGATGTTGACGTTGATGTTGATGTTGATGTTGATGTTGATGTTGATGTTGATGTTGATGTTGATGTTGATGTTGATGTTGATGTTGATGTTGATGTTGATGTTGATGTTGATGTTGATGTTGATGTTGATGTTGATGTTGATGTTGATGTTGATGTTGATGTTGATGTTGATGTTGATGTTGATGTTGATGTTGATGTTGATGTTGATGTTGATGTTGATGTTGATGTTGATGTTGATCTTGATGTTGATGTTGATGTTGAGAATTTCTGCCTCCCAAAAATAAATGGCAGAACCCTGCTGCTATCCAATAAAGCAAAATATCTCGGAGTAATCCTTGATTCAAAGCTCACTTGGAAAAGCAACACTGATGAAAGAATAAAGAAAGCAACCAGTGCCTTCTATGCCTGCAAGAAAACCTTCGGTACCAATTGGGGGATGAAACCCAATGTCATCCATTGGATGTACACGGCTATCGTCAGACCCATACTAACCTACGGCTCGATTGTATGGTGGAAGGCCACTGAGAAGACAAGCTACCTCAACTCTCTCTCTAGAGTACAGAGACTGGCCTGTCTAGGAATAACAGGTGCACAACGATCAACGCCTCAGGCAGGCCTGGAGGTCATATTGAACCTTCTCCCCCTGGACGAGTACATGAAATCCACTGCAACCAAAGCGGCGTTTCGACTTAAGGAGGCTAAGCTTTGGAGGCACTGGACGCATGGACATGCCTCTATACTCACAAAGTATAGTCCTGAGGATCTCGCTACCACCTCGGATTACATCAACCCGAAAATAGAGTTTCGGCAGAACATGTCATTCTCCTTTCCAAAAAGAGAAGAATGGGATTCGAACCACCCTTTCAGTGAACACGACATCCAGATCTTCACTGATGGATCCAAAATGGAGAATGGCACGGGGGCCGGAGTCTACTGCAGTGCACTACAATTATCCTTGTCATACAGACTACCAGATTACTGTAGTGTCTTTCAGGCAGAAATTTTCGCGATCGAAAAAGCGGCTACGACAATCCTAACAAAGAACATAAATCCATCAAGGATAACAATCTTTGTGGACAGTCAAGCTGCGATAAAAGCACTCCGCAGCGAAACAACAAATTCGAAATCTGTACTGAGCTGCCGACAAGCTCTCATCAGAATGAGTCCTCCCCACAAGATCAATATCTGCTGGGTCCCCGGTCACCGTGACATAGAGGGAAACGAAATAGCAGACAGATTGGCAAGAGAGGGCTCAGAACTGGAAAGAAGTTCTGCGATCGGGTCGATTATGGCTCCAATCGGAGAATTTAAGAAGAGAATAAATGACAAAGCCAGAAATAACACAAACAACTCCTGGTCAAACAGGGACGACTGTGTTATCTCTCAGTAGAGTAACTATGCCGGTTCTGGACCAAAAACGCGTGTATTTTCTTATGGGCCTCAAAATTCACAAAATTGTGCCCGACTGCGCAGTCGGCGTCGCTGCCCGGCCGATACGATTGTAGGGTGACGAGCAGAAAGTAGAGTGACTGAAGCATGTAGTTGTTGTTGCAAATTGAAGATAAGCGTGGTGACCGCAGCGTGTGTTGAGTACTGTGCAGTCGGCGCCTCTGCCCGGCCGATACGATTGTAGGGGGCCGAGTTTATGCCGGTCGACACCGAAACATGTTGTTGTTATTGCAATTCACATGTGCGCGGAGACCGCAGCTTGTGATGGCTGATAAGACCGATAGTAGGGTGATTGAAGCATGTAGTTGCTGTTGCTAATTGAAGATAAGCGTGGTGACCGCAGCGTGTGTTGAGTACTATGGAGTCGGCATCTCTGCCCACCGATAGGATTGTAAGGCGCCGAGTTTATACCGGGCTACTCTGAAACATGTTGTTGTTGTTGTTATTGCAATTCACATGTTTCTTTATTAACGCATATAATTTTTAGGTATTTTATAAATGAAAAATATAAAAATGTTATTATCACAGCCCCGGGATTGAACTCGGGCCGCAAGCATTAGAGTCGAACGCCTTAACACTGTGCTATTTCATCGTATGCTTCTTAACGAACAAAATGTGTATAAAAACATGTGTGTGTAGATAAAAACATGTGCTCAACATGAAGATAAGCGTGCACCGTTGCTGCTTAGGCTGGACGGACGGGCAAACCGCAAGCTCAGCACAATCACCATAAAGTTCTGCGCTCACGCCTGAGCTCAGAGCTTTATGGTGATTGTGCTGAGCGTGATAGGGGTCGGGGGTGGTGCGAGCGGTGGGGGTAAGTGTTTACATCGGTCGACACCGAAACATGTTGTTGTTATAGCAATTCACATGTGCGCGGAGACCTCAGCTTGTGTTGCTTGATGAGGCCGATAGTAGGGTGACGAAAAATATAATTGTTGCCAAAAATGTAGATAAGCGTAGCAATAGCAGCAGTAGCTTGCTAATGGAAAGTCAAAGTATGAAAGCGGCAAAGGCGAAGCGTCATCGTAACCTCGAACTTGAGAATACAAACCATGACCATACTCAACTATGTCGATATAAATAAAACAAAAACAGGTTGATTTATACATTTTTATTTTTTATTTATTATCAACTAAAATTACATGTATCATATAATATATTCCTTAGCATTTTTTATTTAATTTTTATTATCAACTAAAATTACATGTATCGTATAATATATTGTTTAGCATTTTTTTATTTAATTTTTAAAATATGCATATAATACTAAATTGTACATTTAATATTTAAACATGTAAATTAGGTATATTAATTTATTGCCTACTATTTATATTTTGAATTGAAATCTTAAAAATATCTTAGGCTGAATCCATAATATTAAAATGACCCCATGGTAACGTTTCATAGCTATTTGCAATCAAAAATCGCTTATCATCATGAGGACTTAGCGCGATTTTTGATTGTGTAATAGTGCTAACTTTGTGTTGACGTGATTGTATCAAATTTTGTTGAACTATTTTTTCAATATTTTTGTTGAGACAATCAACATAGTCATCAAATGTAATTTTTGTCTTGACTATGTTTAACTTAACACCTTTCGCTTTTTTTGTTGCATCTTCACCCCCTACACGTATTGCGTACATTTTAGAGCGAAGCCCAACAAATTCAGTCATAATGCGACCATTATTCTCATCTTTCATGAGACCCAACACTTTTTTATTCACATGTGGAATGTTGTAAATATTCTCGAGGGGATAGTCGCTTGTATCAAAATATAATAAACAATCGCGTTTAATGATTTGATACAAGTCATTACAAGTCACCTCATAAATTAGAGAATCTGTATCGGTGTAACAAATGGTACAATTGGAGCCAAATTGGGGGGCCATATAACCATAGTGAAAATCATAAATTGTTGTTTTAGCCAAGTCTAAAATACACATACCTACATATATAGGTTTATTAAAAAATATCTCAGTTTTGTTTAGCTCAATGGCCATTAGATTTTCATCAAATATTGTTGAGGCTTTAAACTCAGGCTTAGCAATAAGGGCTTGAGCCCCATATCGACCAAACCAACTCGTCGTCAATTTGACAATACTATGTTTCCGAATGTTTTCCATAGTTTTACCAAATACTGCATTATTCATGAGTTTGAAAAGGTTTTTTTCAAACTCATTTTTAGCGGCCGTACGAAGAACTGTATTTAAGTCGATATAGGATTTCAACCATAATGATTGTCTAAATTTCAGAATTTTATGAATTTTGGACAATCTTAACCCATATTTCAAAGCCTGCTTCAAATTCCGATAGTGTATAACGTATCTCTCAGAATCATCCAAAGTTGCCAACAGTTTCTTCTGTTTTGAACCTGGTGATGTAATATGTTCAGGACAAAAAGGGAGATCTTTGTGGTAATCATGAATATTACTTGGATATTCTAGATCCACTTCAAGAATATACCCAATATCGGAATCATCAGGTATAACCTCAACATTAAAATTGTTGACATCTAACAGCCAATCGAACTCACCGTGTGGGAGAAATTGTGACATTGCCCAACCATATTGATTGTTAATATCATAATACATTAAGTATTTAGATGGTTGGGCTTCATCATAATCACTCATGTACTTATTGTTGGCTTTCACATATCTCTTAGTACACTGACTGAGACCACCACGAATACCCCGCTCTACAAACATGAGCATATCAACATCAGTCAATAGCTCAAGGGTAATATCTGTATGCTTAAGCATTGCATCCCACGTATAACCGGGTAAAGTGAAATAATGTGCCGGGTCTAAGCCATATGTTTTATGACAACTTGCACGGAATTGCTCAAAAACATCAGCCAATAACAGCACATCAGTTTTTAAGTAAATATCTGAATATTCGCCCAAATTATTAATATTTAATTCAGTCCAGACTTTTTGAGCATGAGCATAATCCTCTGGGCTGATGTTTGTATCGTTAAGTTTATTATAGAAATTGTTTATTTCAGGTAATGATGTATCTAAAAATTTAGTTTCATCATCACAGTAATCGTATGGGAACACACCCTTACGAGTCAACAAATTAAATTGCGAGTTACTTAAATTTCCAAATTCTGATTTTAACATTGGAAAAATATTCAGATATGAGGCTACAGTTTCTAAGCTACTCGCCATAAATCTAAAAGAATCAATAAATCGATATCTAATTGCATATTCATCAATGCGCTTAGTGAACGAAATATAGCGTTCTCTGTTTATGGGTAGAAGATCAATTCGACCCTTTAAATCAGTAGCCAAATTTTTAAATATAAAATGTGAGTCATAACCAGAGAGATTATGAAAGATTATTGGTATCGTATGTGTATCTTTGAAGTTAACATTACAACCCATATGCGCTGGACCCCGGTAAATACCTGTAAGATGACAATGGTCACGCACTTTAACATCATCGTCAGTAAATGATTTTTCACATATATGGCATGTGTTAGCAAGCGTGAAATTTTGAATTTGTTGGGCAGACATTTGCTCCATGGGTAAAGGACAAAGAAAGACCGTTTCAATATCTTCAGCAAATTGATTCAATTCTGAAACGAACCATTTAATGCAATCTGCACCGCGATAGCTTTTATAAAACGATAACGTGGGGTCATATACACACTTAATATAAAAGCCTACACTATATGGAATATGCTTTTGGTATGTATTTCCAGCATCAGATTTTGCTAAAATACATTCCAAGTCAGCATATACCACAAATGGAGACATTATTTTATTACTAAAATTCTTAAAATATACATACTTCTCCGCTTCCGTCGGCATCCTTATCTTGCAATTATTCAGCTTGCTGCAGTTCTCGGTGTGCTGCTCCAACTTGATTGAAGAGTTGAAATAATGCAGACATCTGTCGCAGAAATATTTTTGATGTTCGTTGTTGGATGCCTGGCTAGATAATAATCTGCTTAGGTTTTTTATCCATACATAATGATATGTGATTAGTTCATCATCATCATAGTCGCCAGCATCATCACCATCATCGTTGTTGTTATCTGCTTCATCATAATATCTGCTCTGTACCATAAGCAAGTTAACGTGACGATCCATCTTCTCCTTGGTTAGATAAGAGGGTAAAACAATTAACTTTTTTCTATTTTGTTTCAAAATATAAATGTTGATAGAAATATTGTTTTGCCTCTCAAATCTGGGGACCTGCTTCACTGTTACCGGAAATTGAATGTTTGTCAAATCAAGGTTGTCACGGTAATGAGGGTATGCTGTCTTACGATCAACGTGTCCATTCTCTGCTGGGTATAGAGCAGATATAACAGCCCAAGCAAAGCATGCATTGTCATCATTTTTTACGTTGATACATGCTTTCTTGTTATAGATCTGTGTTGGAAGTGGAATATATGATGAGCCCAGCTGTGGCGTAAATTTGTTGATGTTGACTGCTAAGTTTATTATTGCTGTTAACGCCCATCCACTATCCCTTTCCTGGAACTCTTCAAGCTTTTTGAGGAGGTTATTTTGAACATTCTCCATAAACCAATCGTCAATGTCTGTTTCTTGACAAATAGAAACATTTTTAGTGGTTAGGAATTTCAATTCACTAATTTCTTCATTAGCTCTAATGATTCGAAATTCACCACAAAATATTGTATTCACTTTTAGAAACGTGAATTTTAACAACGGTTTTTTTATTATTCGTTTGAAGAGTCCTGCGCAATCCTCTAAGAACAACTTGGAATCTTTGTGAGCCAAGTTAGTGATGGCTCCAGTACATGCTCTGAAAATTAAAACAAGGTTTAAATTAATATATTATATTAAATTAAATTAAATAATATGGTGATGAAATTATTTAAAAACGACACTTACCGTCCACTGAACGCTGATTCAATTTCCACCCATTTAATCCGGATAGAGGCCCAACTCGTCCTATTTGCCGTTCGGGAAAGGCCTGCACCGGTAGTAGAGTTAAGCACCTTTAACTTGGTGCGGTAACCTTCAACCAACAGAATTGCACATGTAGCATTCTGTTTCGCTCCAACATTTGTTGCCTTTCGTAAAATATTACGAAGGATTATCAAGTGTTTGGAGCACTCTTTAATGCTCTCCATCACAAGCGCACGATTATTTGCAGCATTCTCATACGCCGATTTAACAATTTTAACAATGTTGGATATACGTTGTGCCATTTTGAAAAGTGTATGTTTCAACTCAACGTCTAAACACGAATTAAACGAAATAAATATTGTTTCACATACTAAACCCCAAATTCGAACAAGTAATTTTTTGCGGTTAGATAAAGATTACGCTTTCTTTTTTGAGTGTGTTTGTATTATTTTTATTTGAGCATCGAAAATAAGAATCTTAAGCATAAATGACCACAATTTACAGTATTAAAATTTTGATATCTAGTATAATTATAACTAATGTTTTTCCCTAAATATGCAATTAATTGCTTCGGTGGATGCAAATTTCCGAAGCTGTCGAAATATTCGATTTGATTGTTGTTTTTCCAGTATGCTACCCAATGTGTGCCAGGTCCCTTTGAAGTATCCAGATTGATTATTCCACATTCTTTTTTAAAGGGTTTCTTTGGAAGAGTGTCACACATAAACACACCTCTAAAATTTGGGATATCTTTAGCAAATTTTCTCAAGTCTACATCGGAAAGGGCTCTTTTGGGCAGCTTTATGAAAAATTTTGATTTTGATAAGGTTTTAAAAACAAACCAAATCCCTTTTTATATGGTTTTAGAAACATGCCTTTTCCCATTGCAATAGACTCCATTTTACTGTTATGTCGTTTTGCTTCATTTAACTGCTCTTTTCCGGCTTTAACTGCATTGATTGCTTTTGTTATACCAGCTGCTCCACCAGCTAGACCACCAAGTGCGCCCAGTGCAGCGAATATTGGTGCAAGAGGAAGAAAACCTCCAGATTTAGGTAGTGGTATTATTCGAGGTGTTTTGATTAGAGATTTTTTTCCTTTGAAAATATTATTTGCAACTTTTCTTGAAATTTTAACGGCATCATCCAAATTTTTAGTTTTCTTAATTTTCATTTTAGCACTTTTTAAGGCGTGTCTAAATAGTTGACGCCCATTTACTTGAGGAGATCTCTTAGTTTTACTGTTAACGTTGCCCATACCAAATTTTTCTTTCGCCTTCATAGCGTTAGTGACAAACCAAGCGTTTGATTTTTCGCCAATACTGCTATCACTTGCGTTAACCCGTTGCCAAGCCTTTTCAGCTAAGATTCTATCAGCAATATGTCTTTTTTCCAAATCTTTGTTGTTTGCGTATACTATATCATGTTGTCTGCAAGCGGCATCCAAAAGATTGATTCCTTGATCACCTCCAGCTAATCGCTTCTTTAATTTTGTACCAGGTCCACAAAATTGATAACCAGGTAAGTGAAGTTCAATCGGAAGTTTGTCTATTAAATTATTCAGAATACCTTTTCCAATGAAGGATGGAGGAAGACTGATTTCCTTTTTATAAATAATTGGCATTAATATTTAGACTTTTTCGATCAGAGGTTGTAATCAAAGTGATGTAAAATCAATAAAATGACCCGATTATATATGACATAATTTAGTAGTTGACATAATGCTGTTCTTAAAGCAACGTAAAACGCTTGATGTAAAGAATATTGATGGCAAATTAAATACATCAAATATATTAAGACATAGCTCATTACTACCAAACTCTATTCGGGGTCTTATTGTAGGACCGTCAAATTGTGGAAAAACAAATGTGATGATAAGTCTTATTGAAAGCCCCAATGGATTGAAATTTAAAAATATTTACTTATACTCAAAGTCAGCACAGCAACCAAAGTATCAATACTTGGAGCGTCTAATTAAACCTATTAAGGAGATAAATTTTTCAATATTTTCCCATAATGATGACGTCATAGACCCAGATGAAGTACAACCGCACTCAATATTTATATTCGACGATGTAGCTTGCGAGAAACAGAATCATATGCGATCTTACTTCTGTATGGGTCGTCATAAAGATGTTGATAGCTTTTACTTATGTCAAACTTATACACGTATACCAAAACATTTGATTCGTGATAATGCCAATATGATTATATTGTTTAAACAGGATGAAATGAATACAAGACACATCTACAACGATCATGTTGGTTCTGATATGTCTTTTAAGACTTTCCATAAGCTATGTTCAAAGTGTTGGAGAGAAAAATATGGATTTTTAGTTATTAATAAAGATGATGATATGAATAATGGTCGCTATAGAAAAGGATTCGATGTTTTTATTGGATTATAAAAGAAACAGAATAGATATCTAAAAATCAGTACAACAACTGCTGCGCAACTGATCACACAGACTGCTAAACTGATCTGTTCGATAAAACAGCTAACTACTAAACTGATCTGTTCTATAAAACGGCAACTGCTAAACTGATCTGTTCTATAAAACGGCAACTGCTAAACTGATCTGTTCGATAAAACAGCTGTTAAACCTACCTGTTTATCTGTATACCCTGTTTATATATACACCTATCAATATGAGTGAAAAACTAGTCAAGAATCTTATATGAATAATGGTCGCTATAGGAAAGGATTCGATGTTTTTATTGGCTTATAAAAGAAACAGAATAGATATCTAAAAATCAGTACAACAACTGCTACGCAACTGATCACACAGACTGCTAAACTGATCTGTTCGATAAAACAGCTAACTACTAAACTGATCTGTTCTATAAAACGGCAACTGCTAAACTGATCTGTTCGATAAAACAGCTGTTAAACTGACCTGTTTATCTGTTTACCCTGTTTATATATATACACCTATCAATATGAATGAAAAACTAGTCAAGAATCTTATTAAAACACGAAATATTTTGAAAAAGAAATTTAAAAGTATTCAACTGGGAGAAGTTGCAAGTGATAAGCTTTTGGAAAAAACATTTAAACCTATATCAAAACCATTGCAGGAAATACTTCAATCAACTAATAAGAGAAAGATAGTGATAAATGAAAAGGATTCAGATAATTCTTTCAAAGATACTAAAGTTGCTACCAGCACACCATTTAAACAGAGCCAGCATGATTATAATACATTTTCTCCAAGCTTTGATGACAAGGAAATCGAGAAAAGTTCATCAGCATTTAAATCATTTGATGTTGATAACGGTGATGATGATGCTAATGATGATACTCATTATGATGGTAATGATGATAGTGATATGGAAAATGATGATGTCACTATTTCAATAAATCCAAATCAAAGTATTCAATACGATTTATCTAAAGTTAATTTAAACGAATTCGATAAAACCTACGGTCCCCGCAAGGATAAAAATCAGATATGGAGACTGGGTAATGTGCCAATTACTTTTGATTCAACCAATATAACTATAGGCGATTCAAAATGGATCTTTACTCCAGGTTTATATGAACTATTAGTTTACAAGGAACCAATCAGTTTTAATGAGGCAGATTTAAATACTTACAAACAAATATTAGAGATGACTAATGCTCATAAACGAAATAACAATAACAATGAACAAATTAAAGGAAATCGCTCAAAGAAATATACGGCGATTATAAGAAAATTATTTAAAGAAAAAGTTCATAAAGGTAAAGGTTTGATGAAGTTGAATACAAACAAATCAAATTATATATATTGGGATGACCCCAACGAACTAGTTGATAGATTACGTCTTTTGATCTCATCATCAATAGCTGGTCACTCAAATCATAATAACGAAATATTTTCAATTATTGAAGAATTGAGAGAAGCAAAAATTATTGTATAAATAGTCTGCAAATGTTTCTGTGAATACGTATTTGATTGAAAAGATTATTAAAACAAATGGACGGCAAGTTTGATTTGGACGTTAAATGGTAAGGATTTTCCAATCTACATAATTCATGAATAAATAAAGATGAAGTTTAACAACAACAACAATATACCTAATTACTTTTGATTGTAATACATACAAATTATACATATATCTGAATACACATACTCAATAAAGCTGAATAAAATTTAAAACATTTTAATCATATGTGTTTTTATTTTCATATTAATTTACAAAATTTTAAATAAATTAGTTGTTTAATTCTGTTTTTCTACACCATCATCATCATCATCATCATCATCGTCTTCAGAGCTTTCATGCAAGTTTTTGTAGAATATATTGCCATTTTCCCTCTTCTTCTTTTTAATGGCTAGGGAAAATGCGCCATCCATGTCTATGGTTTTCATTAGAATGTGTAATGTCTCATTTAAATAATCCATCTGATTCTTAGTGATAATCAGAAATCTTTTCGGTAAATAAATATGAAATTCTTTATTTACAAGACATCTTATGCTTTCCCCATATTTTGTATCTACTCTCGCGATTCTGTTTACTTCATATGGAACGTTTACTTCCATATCCTTTAAGGGTAAGTATTTAATGCTAGGATTTTGAAAAAGATTTTTTAAACTTGTTTTCATATTTTCTTTTTTCTTTAAACTATTCACCGTGACAGATATATTTAGACTGACTCTCGATATTTATAAAATTACTTATTGAACATATTGTATTCTATTATTAGACGATTTCTTATCAGTTGCATCCGGTTATTTGACAATTTTTTATAAGTTGCGGTTAAATGACGATTTCTTATCAGTTGCATCCGGTTATTTGACAATTTTTTATAACTTGCGGTTAAATGACGATTTCTTATCAGTTGCGTCCGGTTATTTGTTAATTTTTATAAGTTGCTGTTTTTTTTTTTTGTTGTTGTTGTTGTGTGAAGAATCTTATCATTATTTTTTTCATACAGTTGTGTTGTGAAGCATACCTTGCGGTTTTGAAGTGTATCTTGTGAGTTGGGTGTGTGTTTATTGTTGTTGTGTTAATGATCTTATCACTATTTTTTCGCAGAGTTGTGTGTTAGTTGCTATGACTTGTTGAATTTTCTTTCATCTAGAAATTAGAATAGAAAAACAATGTTCCAGCATAATGCTTTCAAATAAAAATACTATAAATAAATAGTTGCGGTTGCGGCATCAGCAAATTTTATTTGTAAAGAGTGAGATAAAATTTTATAGGTGAGAATTTGAGTGTTAGGATGATGTTGTAATAGGATCATTAAAGTAAGATATACTGTAAACTAATTTTATTTTTTCATCTCTACGTTATTAAAACCAAAACCGCGATATTGGATGGATAATAACAATTTATACTGTGAGCATATTTAGTTGAATTCTAGCAATCAATGTATCAACACCTATAAACTGAACGCATCATTATGAAGAATTTTGCTTGTGAAAATTGTGGAAAAATATTTTTGAATTCAAGTAGCATGCGACGCCATATAAGAAATAGCTGTAAATTGCGTAGCAATAATATTGATGTCGAACGGATGGGTAAAGTCATTATTAAAAAAGACCTAAAAGCACGCCCTAACATTAAATCTAATTCAATAGATGAAGTCAACTTACGGCATGAGCAATATTTAGATGGGAATGAGAAGGTGTCGCCTAGTAATAGAAATGGGGTTATAACACTAGCTGGCGTTAAACCGGAACGGTCTGCAGATAATACTAAAATTGACGTTTGCAAACCAACGTTTGTGTTGCAGTTCAATTTTGTGCTGGATGGAATGTATCTGGCATTATTCAAACATCATAGTTTTGGTGTTGAAGCCCAAAAGTTTTTAATGGAAAAGTATTATGCTAACTCGTTTATGCAATATGCTAAAAAGACTCTAAAAAATGATGGTGATGTACCTGCAAGAATAATAGCACAGTTTAAATATATTGGTCGTAATAATGAACATAAGATTGATATCATAGAGTTCAACACTATATTGAATGGAGCAAGTATAGCAACCGACTACAACAATAAGATTGTCCTACCAATTATTCAACAAATGCTAGAGTTTGAGAAAGAAAAAGATGTAATCGTTTTAAATATATGCCATATAAAAGTCTTTTTACAAAATCTAAAACCATTGGAGCAAAGAGCAAAGCATCAAATTATTTATATGAACATAATGAATGATGATTCTAATTTACATTATATTGCGAATAATGATATCCCTGGGTTTAGAAATGTATAATTCAATGATTTTCACATATTTTATACATGCAGATTTTAATAAAGAATATCAATAAGACGTTAATAAAATAAAAAAATGCTAAGGAATATATTATATGATACATGTAATTTTAGTTGATAATAAATAAAAAATAAAAATGTATAAATCAGCCTGTTTTTGTTTTATTTATATCGACATAGTTGAGTATGGTCATGGTTTGTATTCTCAAGTTCGAGGTTACGGTGACGCTTCGCCTTTGCCGCTTTCATACTTTGACTTTCCATTAGTCAACCCAAGCTACTGCTGCTATTGCTACGCTTATCTACATTTTTGGCAACAATTATATTTTTCGTCACCCTACTATCGGCCTCATCAAGCAACACAAGCTGAGGTCTCCGCGCACACGTGAATTGCTATAACAACAACATGTTTCGGTGTCGACCGATGTAAACACTTACCCCCACCGCCCGCACCACCCCCGACCCTTATCGCGCTCAGCACAATCACCATAAAGCTCTGAGCTCAGGCGTGAGCGCAGAACTTTATGGTGATTGTGCTGAGCTTGCGGTTTGCCCGTCCGTCCAGCCCAAGCGGCAGCGGTGCACGCTTATCTTCATGTTGAGCACATGTTTTTATCTACACACATGTTTTTATACACATTTTGTTCGTTAAGAAGCATAAGATGAAATAGCACAGTGTTAAGGCGTTCGACTCTAATGCTTGCGGCCCGAGTTCAATCCCGGGGCTGTGATAATAACATTTTTATATTTTTCATTTATAAAATACCTAAAAATTATATGCGTTAATAAAGAAACATGTGAATTGCAATAACAACAACATGTTTCGGCGTCGATCGTACAATCGTATCGGTGGACAGAGACGCCGACTGCACAGTACTCAACACACGCTGCGGTCCACTACAATCGTATCGGTGGGCAGAGCCATCGACTGCACAGTACTCAACACACGCTGCGGTCACCACGCTTATCTTCAATTTGCAACAACAACTACATGCTTCAGTCACTCTACTTTCTGCTCGTCACCCTACAATCGTATCGGCCGGGCAGCGACGCCGACTGCGCAGTCGGGCACAATTTTGTGAATTTTGAGGCCCATAAGAAAATACACTCGTTTTTGGTCCAGAACCGGCATAGTTACTCTACTTCTCTCGCCACCTATGGCCTAAACTCTGCGAAAAAAGGACCCAATCCCTACTTTCAATGAGTAAAAATGAAACTCGCATCCTAGTAGGAGTCCTCACGGGGCACTGTTGTATAGGCACAATGGCCTCGAGACTGGGAATTCCGCACCCAGACTTCTGCAGAAGCTGTGGAGATGTCGAGGAAACAGAAACCATCAAACATCTGCTCTGCGAGTGTCCTAACCTCCAACAACGCCGACTTCGCCACATGGGAAGCAGAGTGTACGGAGAACTGCAGGAGCTCGTGGATGTACCACTGATGGACCTTTTCAAATTTATACGGAGCACCGGTTGGTTCAACCAACCTCGCTCCAGTGACTAACATGACTTAGGTGTTTTTGACATTTTTAGGACCACAGATATAGGGAACCACAATGGACCAATAGGCCCCCGTGCAGGCAACGTTAGGTTGCCCCTCCCTTCTAACCTAACCTGATGTTGATGTTGATGTTGATGTTGATGTTGATGTTGATGTTGATGTTGATGTTGATGTTGATGTTGATGTTGATGTTGATGTTGATGTTGATGTTGATGTTGATGTTGATGTTGATGTTGATGTTGATGTTGATGTTGATGTTGATGTTGATGTTGATGTTGATGTTGATGTTGATGTTGATGTTGATGTTGATGTTGATGTTGATGTTGATGTTGATGTTGATGTTGATGTTGATGTTGATGTTGATGTTGATGTTGATGTTGATCTTGATGTTGATGTTGATGTTGATGTTGATGTTGATGTTGATGTTGATGTTGATGTTGATGTTGATGTTGATGTTGATGTTGATGTTGATGTTGATGTTGATGTTGATGTTGATCTTGATGTTGATGTTGATGTTGATGTTGATGTTGATGTTAATGTTGATTTTGATGTTGATGTTGATGTTGATGTTGATGTTGATGTTGGTGTTGATGTTGATGTTGATGTTGATGTTGATGTTGATGTTTATGTTGAAGTTAATGTTGATGATGATGTTGATGTTGATGTTGACGTTGATGTTGATGTTGATGTTGATGTTGATGTTGATGTTGATGTTGATGTTGATGTTGATGTTGATGTTGATGTTGATGTTGATGTTGATGTTGATGTTGATGTTGATGTTGATGTTGATGTTGATGTTGATGTTGATGTTGATGTTGATGTTGATGTTGATGTTGATGTTGATGTTGATGTTGATGTTGATGTTGATGTTGATGTTGATGTTGATGTTGATGTTGATGTTGGTGTTGTTGCTTTTGCTCGTTTTTATTTGCTTATCCATGGGTTGTTCTTTTCCTTGGCACATTAACTTTGCCTTAGCTGCACGCAATTCATCCAGCACAATTGATGCATATGGGTCACATTAGGCGGTTCCCTGATGGGCTTCATGACGCCGTCAATTTTTTTTATTATTTTATTATGTGCCCGAAGTCCTCACTTTCATTTTCGTTCCTTAAAATTTACCGTTACGCCAGGAGTCACAGAGTAAAAATTCCATGCAACGTTTTTTCTTGGTTGTAGCATTTTTACTGTATTATGTGGTTGCCAAACTGAAATCATGACTATAAGAATTTTTTTTGTATTTTAGTTGTGTGGCGTAATAACACATCTATGCTGTCGTAAAACAAAATTTACCGCAGCTCGTCTCCTGAGTGAGTAATAATTCCATGCAACGATATTACATTTCTGTTACATAAGCTGCTAGCTTCACGACCCGACGACGTCAGAATTTATTTTTTTTATTTTTGTCGTAAGGCCAAGTTTAAATCCTTCATTTTCCTTTCTAAACATTTATCGTAGCTAATATACTCACCGAGTAAAAATTCAATGCAACGCCGTTATTGAAATGTTGCATTGTCAATCTCTGAGAGGCTCTCTCTGTGTCCTCATGACGTCAGAAATATTTTGTCTAATTTTGTTTTGAGAGCTTAAAACAGGCTTGTGTTTGTGTATCAAAGTTTTAATTGTAGCTCTAATACTCAGCGAGGAATAATTCCATGTAACGAATTTTTAGTTGCGTTGCTTTAGCAGCTCCCACCGCGCCCCGTTGACTTTTTGAATTTTTGTTTTATTTTTGTAATGAAGTCAAAGAATCAACCTTTACGGTCGTACCATTTTTTCATAGCTCTTATTCTCAGTGAATAACTACAATCAATCAACGCCTATGAATTTTGAAAATATGTTTTTTTTTTCAATGGAACTTTTTGGAAACCGGCGCGGTAAAACGCAACTTCGTCCTGTCAAAACAATTTTTAAAGATTCTTCTCTCTTAGTACTCTTTTCTTGAGGATTTAAAATACATCTATCGTTCGATTTCAGCAAGTTCTTGCTTATTGTAAACAAAATTGCGATTGTAACGTCATACATAAACAAATTGCATTTAAATCCAAAATGTCAAAATTATAAATGGATTTAATAAATAAAATAAACAATCAAATCAAAACAAAATTCAATTTAAATGTTTCTTTAGGTTATACATAAAATGTTTTCTTTCGTTGTTACCATTGTTTTTTCGATACCTAAAGGGAAAATTGTTTTAACATAATAAATTTTATTTCAACACCTACAGAAAACTTTCATTGAATACGATAATAAAAAAAGAAATTGTTATGCTTATAAGCCCCGAGCTCAAACCGTGCAACAACACCCGTTCTGACAACTTAAAATCAAACGAAATTTCAACTTACAAGACGACCATAAAAATATGAAAATAAACCATTTCTAGAAGTCACCAACCAATTCGTAAAACCTCAATAAACAACATCATCCAATTTTATATTCTTCCATTCCATTTTCCTTCGCAGCCTTTCTCACAGATATTGTGGTGTTCCAATGTATTTATTTGTTCTGCCAAACCTTAGAGCGTTTATAAAACAAATATCTAAATAAAGCTGTTCAGACTGGCTTCATGTACAAAATCGATTTTATGTTTCTTTCAGTTCAAAATAAAAAAAAAAATAATATAATAAAGATAATAAAAAAAATCTTTGTTGAATTAATGTTGCTTTTCTTTTTTATTTTGCCCAACTTTGTTTGATGTCGTCACAGCTGATCCTTATGTATTAAATTTGCTTTTAAACCCAGCAAGAATGAATTTCTTTTTGTTGACACTCGGCACTAAGCCACAAATAAATCACGAATTTAAATTTTTTCCTAAATACACGCGATATACTTACTTAGAAAGGCTGTATATTGTCATGAAAAGAATTAATAAAAAATCTGTAAAAATATGAGTAATTCTTGCTGGGATAGCCACTTATAAGCCTTTTGAGTGGATATGAAGGTACACAAAAAATCAATAACGAAGGATTCTATGTCAAGATTTTCCAATGATTGAATCATGAACAGTTTTCACCCTTGTCAATATCTTCTTATTTCACAAATGTTTGAAGTTATTATAAATTCTGTGTAAAATTACAATTTTATGGAAAAACTTGAAGATATATTTTATTCTGTAACATATTCAACAAAATATAAATCGTGAAATGTCAGATTAAATACGAAAGCTTGTAGATATATACATTAGAGCCGATCAAATTGTTCGGATGAGAAAAAAATTAAAATAGCGTCTAGAATAAAAGTAATCTATAATAATTTGTAAAAAAATTTACCCCAGAAACCATAGGTTTAAATTCAATCTTTAGGTAGCGCCTAGCGAGATCAAAATTTGTGAATGGCTTCTCTTCAATAAGTTTTATATAAAAATACTGTTGAATAGTCCAAAACTTTCCTCATACATTGTTGATTTAGGTCTTGTTGGAAATGATATTTTGACAGCCATCTGAATCTGTTTTAATTTTAAAAATATTTTTTTACCTTTAAGTCAAATTTAGCAAAACTGATAAAGAAATTGTTTTCCTGTTGCCATTGTAAGTCATTTCGTTCAGTGCTCTCAATTAAGTTCTATTCTGTGCATAGCTATTTCATTTCTCGCTTACTGTGTAAGGTGTATGTCATCAAAGTTCTACATATTTAAGTAGTTGAACTAATAATATTCTTAATACAATCTTTTAGAATAAATACATTCGCTAGCATACCAAACAAAGTCTTTATTTTAATGAAGATATAAATAATACGAGTTCCAAATCATTTTATGTTTCATTTCGAAGTACATATATATTTTTAAAGAAAATATTTAATTCTGAAAAAATTTATATAATCTATATATATAAAAATAAGTGGCATTGTGTATGAAATTGATGTTCTCTGTAATGCGTGAACCGATTTCGTTTCTGGAACGAAATTGCCATGAAAGGTGATGTCAATACGAAGGTTTTTATGCATAAACGGTCTTTGTATGTGTATTGGCTCATGAATTACAGGCATTTTAGTGAACTTATACAACAATACAGGTGTAAAAAAATACAGTAGCGCACATATGGTGTATATGGGGAAATATTTGCAAGGGAAATAAATGGAATATTGGAATAATTTGGGATGTCTCACTTTAGTTTGTATCTCCGCGAAAAAATATAGGCATATTCCATACCCCTTTTTTCCATACCCCCCTTTTACCGCCCACAAATTAATAAAAATGCCATATTTAAGACGTTTTTGGTCGTATTAGACAAAAATTTGGTAAACAAGTTCGAATGGTTACTGTCGGCAACTATACTAAAACTGGGCGTGGTCTAACTATATATATACGCCCACTTTTTAGAAATCATTATTATTCCTGAGTTGTACATGTTTTGATAGTGAAACTTGATATGTAGATGCTATGAGCCCAAGAGGCCATTACTATATATTTGAGCGAACATTAGACAAGGGGAAATTTGGCCACACAGGCCAAATTTATGATATCGAATTGCTTTGGAACTAAATGTCGTATAACAATGAAGGTCTTTCTACTGAAAAACTGACACGGGCATTCGACGGGGCGTGACTCCACCCATATAAGCCAAATTTACGATACAGAATAGCCATAGGAATAAAAGTCACAGAACATTCAAACTCAGAATGTAGATACCATTTGGTGATGTCCTTCTACTAGACAAGGTTACATGCATTGGACAAGGGGGTGCTTCTCAACCCATACAAGCCAAATTTATGACACAGAAAAGCTATGGAAGTAAAAGACAAAGAACATAGAAGTTAGAATGAAGTTACTACTTGGTAATATCCTGCTACTGGGAAATGAAAAATGCAAAAAATTTACAATAGAGAACGCTGCTATTGACTCCAAAACTATTGAGCCGATTGAGCTCAAATTTGCGCAGTAACTATAGGGTCATTCATAAATTACGTTACCAATTTAGTAGAGAGAGAGGTTTTAAAATGTACTACGATAAGTAACGAATGGGGGGATAATGTGACCAAAAATAAAAAAAAATCAAAAAAAATTGAAATTAATACAACCCAACATTTCAAACCATTTTCATCCTTACATCTTCATGTGACCGTCTAAATTGACTGTTAACTATTGGCAAGTGTAGTAAGGGCATATTTTTCTTTGCTTGCTTTTCGACAGTTATTTTTTATATTTTCGAATATTTTTTAATAAACTAATTTTTTTATTTCATATACTACGTTACTTTATGGGGGTGGAGGGGAGTGTTTTTGAAATGCACTATAAAGAGTATCGGAGGGGGGTAAAAAAAATTGAAAATAGGTCACGTAATTTATGAACGACCTCTATGTTTCAAGTACGAGATGGTTTAGAAATAATAACGCTGAAGGCATTGCAACATTTTCCGGTACTTATCTAGATAAGGTGCAGCAAAGTGCATCGGGAAAAAGCTAGTTAGGAATAAAGATTGTATAAGTCATCGTTTTATTTCAATTTCCAATGATACATTCCTTTTCAGAATAAAATAATCCTGCATGCCACGTTATCAAAACAAATCAGGAATAAATTCTTTGCTAGTAAAAAGAAATATTCCAATTTTTAACCGATTTCAAAGAGGAGGAGGTTCTCAAGTTCGTTTTCTACGTTTTTTTTTAAATGTATGTACTTCGATAGCTCCTAAAGTACTTGCCCAATTTTCCTAATTTTTTGTCAACAGATAGATACCATTAACGCGGAGGTCCTTTTTTAAAAAAGTGAGCGGTATTCAACGAAGGGGCGTGTCACTATTAGAAAAACAATATGTCGAATAATATTGACACTAAAATACTGAAATTTAGTACGGAGGTCAACACAATTATTACAAATTTTAGTCAATAAAGTGGGCGTTATTTCGAAAAGGGTGTGTGGCAATATTGGAAAAACACTGTATCTCGAATAATATTGACACTAGGGTTCTGAAATTTAGTACAGGGATAGGACTAAGTATAACAAATTAGGGTTGATAAAGTGGACGTTATTGGACAAATGGGCGTGGCATTGTTAGAATAACACTGAATCTCAAATAATATTGACACTAGGGTTCTGAAATTTAGTACATGGATAGGCATAGTTATTGCAAATTAGTCAATAAAATGGGCGTTATTCGACAAAGAGGTGTGGTAATGTTATTAAAATACTATATCTCAGTTAATATTGAGACTTGGGTACTAACATTTGGCGGGACTGTACATAGGGTGTGTCACTTTAAGGAAAGTACTATATATCGGTTAATATTGATACTTGGGAACTGAAATTTGGCACAGGGCTAGGTAGAATCATTATAAAGTAAGGTAAATAAAGTGGGCGGGATTAGATAAAGGGCGTGGCACTTTAATAAAAATTGTAAAGAGATAGAAATGGAAAATACCCAACAAACTTTCAGGAATTAGTAAAACAAATTTGTTAAGAATATAGTTTCATATTTGAAATTTTCCTCAAGAATACTATTACATAAAATTTTTCATATTCTCTTAAAAGGAACAAATAAAAACTTATAACAAAAAAGATACAGTAGTTTCGACTATGTCGTAACACAAGACGTAGAATTAGTCAATTCGCTTTTGATGACATCTTTTTTAAAAACTATTTAGCACAATATTTATTCCATACACCTGAGCATATGACCTTTAAAAGAGTGCCGGAGAGGGTTAATATATATGACCGATCCCCATTACTTTTGCAAAAGGAACATTTTTGCCTTCGACACCTTTTCCCTCCGACCACTCCTTAGGGGGGCTCCCATACAGCGTTGCGGTTTTGCTACAATTGTAGCAAATTTTCTACGTTTAAAATGAAAAGCTACAATGCTACATTGCTTCTTAAAATGCTACGTTTTCATAGTTTCAAACAATTTTTGTATTGTCAATAGAAAAAATTAGAAAACGGACACTCTATATTTTAAAACAAACCTTTAGTGCATTCACCTCTCAAACTCCATTTTATTTTTCGATGTAAATAAACTGTGCGATTTGTTGATGAATTTCAACGTTAAATTCGTTGCTATCTTCACTTTAAAGCAGTGATGCTCAAACGCACACAACTAAACTTGATTGGATGTGTGTGTAACACTTAAAGCTTCTCACTGAAAGAAATCTAATGTTAAAGCAATTTGAAAGCTTTCCGAAAGCTTTATGTTCATAAATAGAATTAAATCGACGCAAATCGAAAAACTATGAAATTATTTGTAATAGATTATTTGCTTATAATATATTTCATATTATATTGTTTTTGGATTTTTTATTATTATATATGAATATATATCGTATGGGTATATTTTGAATACTTTGAATATGTGCAGTGCCCTTGTTTGCTTCTTATAATGTTAATATTTCTGGAAAAAATATTAAAATTAAGACGGGGTCAAATAACATGAAAACGATATGAAAAAAACCGATTTCAAACTGATTTTGAAAAGTTTTTTCCTGAAATTTTCTGACATACTTTTGACATGATAACAAATCAACCAATTGTTGTTGATTTTTTATATCCACGGCCGCCAAATATGTTTATTAGTGTTGTTATTATTATTGTTTTTGGTATTATTATTTTTATTATTAAAATCTTTGATTATTTCGTCAAAATCTACATCGTCATTGGAAATTTTTATGCGCATCAAATCTTGCAGATGATTGTCCGATAAGCGATTTCGGTGTTTGTTTTTTATTATTTTCATCAATGAAAAAGAGCTTTCGCAAATATATGTTGTTCCAAACATCGAATAAAGTTTATATATAGCATTTTTTATTGTTGGATAAAGGGACTCATCAACATTTTTCCAAAATTCACATCCGTCTGCAATAGGTAACATTAAATCTTCTTGCAAAATTTTTAACTCGCTTTGGATCGATGGGCTTTGTTTTTCTATATTGCATTTTAGAGGATTGTTATGTAGCTCAATTAAATCAGATATTTTTTGGAAATCTTGAAATCTTTTAGAACAGTTGGTTTCTAATGTATCAAAGACTTCAAAAAAACGGTTCATGCTGACTTCATTACAACACGCAGTGTAAGCCTCTGCAGTTCTTGTTAAATTTTCTAGGTTGCCGTTTTTAAATTTAGTAGATAAAATAGTAAGCTGTCGTTGGAATTCTACAACGGCTGAAACCAAATCAAAGATAATTTTTTGCTTCCCTTGTAATACTAGATTTAATTTATTGATAAATTCAGATATGTCCGTTAAAAATGCCAAGTCCAAGTTAAAAATAGGATCTTTTAAAGAGTTAACTAATAAATCCGAGCCAGGAGAGTTTCAGTCCGACGAGTGATTGTTGACCTCGATAAAGCTAGGCTTTCAAAAATGTCTTTAAACTCTCTACCTTTTTCACCAAAACACTCAAAAACTTCTTTGGCTAAGTCTTTAAAGAATATTCCATCTTCGAATGGCCTGCACCTCTTCCCTAAAGCAAGACTTATAACATAAGAAGCTTTTAATTGGACAAAATTTATATCGGTTACCGACTGACTTATTACTGCGTTTTTCTTCTTATTGGTGTTAAATTCATTGAATTTTTCAAAAAACATACGTTTTAAGTCAATAAGTATTTCCTGTCTCTCCCCTCCCACTACATTATGGAATTCAGCATGTTGTGTAATGTAATGCCTCTTGATATTGGATATTTTCACCTGAGCCAACACCTTAAAGCATACTAAGCACTGAGCTTCGCTTAAACTATTTTTTATAAAAAAATAATCTTTTACCCACCTTTCTAAAAACATTTTTTCACAGTTCTAAAATCAATTTTTTTAAAATAATCTTAATGCGGAGCAAAGTAAACGAAAATCAACTGGTCTGAATGAAATCTAAAATCACAGTGAAGATTTGTTAGATAGACATGATTTATATATGAAGATATCATCACCCAAAATCCAAAAAGCCGCAGCAACATTTTTTTATATTTTCTTAGGAAAAGACGAAAACTTTATAAAAAGACACATATTTCAGATTGAACAACCACTCCTTCTTATGCATTTTGTTGATTAACAAGCTAATCAATAAATATTAGTATAGAATTCAGTAAGACAGGTTTCTTTAATTAAATTTATTTTGAAAAGTCAATAATTCGATTTTTTTTGTAGTTATGACTTTTTCAATTATAGGCGACAATATGATTCAGTTTATCAGAATTTGAATTGACTAATTATAGGTCTACAAATGCTGAAACAAGTATGTTGGTGAAGAGGCGATCTTATTCTTCGAATTGAAAAAATATTCAATTTTATTTTTAAGTCCTTTGCGGCAAGCAAGTAAACACTTTCATCTAAAAGAAAATTTGGAAAGAGTAAAAACCTTGTATTTAGGCAAACATTAAATTTATGAATTGCACTAACCTTATTTTTCATCCCAATTTTTTTTATTTTGCATTTACAAGTTCTTTTTTGCTGACAGCTATTTCTTAATTGAAAACAGCAAAAGTGTGCTGAATTATTTACATATATTAAATATACATACGTAAATAGCAACATTTTTCGGTATTAGCTAAAAACAAAATAAATATAAAATTGCATACAATCATCGCTTACATTACAAAGTGTTGCGTTTCCGAAGAATCATAGTTAACTGAACTGTGCTTTGCTTCTTAATGTTTTCTTTTCGGTGTACAAAAATTGCGTAATTATAATCAAATTAAGCGAACAAAGTGACGTGACCCTTTCTGCTTGGAGTCTGCCTGCAGACTGAAAGCTTTTTAGCAGCGCAAAATTGTATATACCTATACGTTGCAGAAAAAGCTGTTAGCTCTCGAGCTAATTTTGATCGACACTGCTTTAAAGAGATTTTTTGTAAAGCTTAAATCGGATACGTCCCAGTGGTAAAACGACCCATGACAAGATATGTCATCTCTCCCATACAATGTATGTCGGATACATCCTAATCCTGTATCGAAATTCTATTTACATTTACAAAGGCTTGTCATAGTCACACAGATAGATCCTACATGGAAACATTGTAAGTGAGGGTACGATCGGTCCTTTTTCCTATACGTGTGACCGTGCATCCCTGTCTGCCACGCATGTTTTATCAATTAAAAAAAGCTATAGGTGCTCTGCTCACACTTATTACGAATTCCGTAAAGAATTTAATAACAAACTCAGCTGTTTACTGAACTACGAAGTTAGCGTGCGCCAAAAACCTCCCACCATAGTGTAGTGGTTAGAGCGCTGGCCTTTAAGGCAAACACGCTCGGGTTCAAACCCTTGACCAAATAAAGCCAATTTTTTTTTTTTTTTTTGTAATTTTGTTAAGAAATGTTGTTTTTCTATTTTTATTAATGGGTAGTATGTACAAAAGATAAATTTAAGCAAAACATTTAAAGAAACTAAAAAAATAAAACAAAAAATAATGTTATTATTTTTTACTGTAGCAAGGAGAACTTACTTTTCTTTAGAAAGAAGGTTATTATTACATATGTCTATTTTTAATCATTTTCACTTTCGAACATTATTTTATTAATTAAATACAATTGTAAAACTTTCTGTCGGGTGATATTTGAACCTCGGTCTTCGGTCATATAAGACGCATACTCTACCCTCTGCGCCACGGCCACTATTATTAAAGTTCTATATTTTAGGCTATTATTTTCTTGCGTGACTTGTTTAACATGACATCAAAATGTAAGAGTGTGTTAGTGAACACCAAATTTTGTTTCATTGTGTTTGTAACTACGTTAGAGCTGTCTAGCTGGGTGCTCTTCAGTTTATGCTTTGCTTGAATTCTTTGCTCATCCTGACTCACATACATGACCGCTAACAATTAGATGTTCGACAAAATAAAAATAATTGTGTGAAGGCAATTATAGGAAACATTCGGATCAGTTGCAAAATTCGAATGCATTTTACCGCTGGGGTAATAAACCTCTGCATGAGTGCGCTTGAAATGCGTTTCAAAGCACTCGTTTGTAGTGCAAGCTTTTGCTATGTTTTGCTCTCATCAATGAAATCAAGCCTAACACTACAAAGAGCACTCGTCGCTTGAGCAGAACAAGAACAAACTAAAACCAAAGCAATGTTAGGCACGATTCGAAAAAGAAGTGTGCACTGACTAGAAAGTTATGTTGTTATGTACACAACAGCAGAACGCTTGGAGTTATGCTGTCTTTGAATAGCTTTGGAAGTAAATGCCGTATAACAATGAAACTCAATATGTATGGAGTTCTTACTTGGTGATATACTTCTACTAGAAAGTAGAATATGGGAAGTAGGGTACTGGGATGGGGATTTGACAAATGGGTGTGGCTCCGATCCAAATAATTCAAGTATCCAAATAATTCAATGAAGTGTAGGAAAAACTTAAGCGTATTAAGACCGTTTAGAGTTCTGTAGATTTCGTGTTTTGCCGTTTTTGGGGGTAGCTGATTTCGAATCTGATTTCAGAATTTTAAAATTAAAGATGGTGGATAGGGTTGCCACCTAAATTTTTTGTAATTTAAAAAATTCGGTGCTGGGGTGAACACTAGGTACAAATTGGTCGCTGAATCCGAATCCGTTGTCAGATGTTCAAAAGTATGATATTTTAACAATAGGGTTGCCACCTAATAATATGTTGCTTTTTAAAGAGTTTTAAACATTATCTAACAGTTTTAGGGGGTCGCTGTGTAACAGCACCTTAACGTATTAACAATAATTTACATTGGCATTATTGTTACTAAGTATATTCACCACTGTTTAGCTTAATAATCTACAATACGTATATTCAACACTGTTCAGCTTAATAACCTAGAATAAGTATATTCACCACTGATTAGCTTAAGACTAAGAAATAAAGAAAATACTCTGAAGAGTTTGATATGCAGACATGAGTAGTTTCATTATATGGCGACCGTGACTTCCGAAGATAAAAAAAAAAAAAAATATTAATTTTAATAACTTAATACTAAACAATAGAATATGCTGCTAAAATTAAAAATATCAACTAATTATTACTAATAATTATAACTAATTATGAACTATAATATATTTTTGTGATAAAGCAAAGTGCTAAAAACATTAAAGAGAAGATTCCTAAATTAAATGAACAGCAACAAAATTTAGTACTTAACTTAAAATCTTGTGCGTATAATCTTGCAGTATGTATAATATTGCTAAAGTAAAAGAGAACTATATTAACGCATTATAAAAATAATTAGAAAAAGTAATAAAAAAAAAATTAACTATTTGGTTTCATTATATCATCACATCATCACCTAATTCAGTACAGTTACGTGGAATGAAAATGTTGCAGGAAGTATAAGGATGTATAAAATATAACATAAATACATAGAAATCATCGTCGGTACATCTTTATTACATAATACCATATAATACATAATACCATATAATACATAATTCCATACAATACATAATATCATATAATTAAGTACAGTTACGCGAAATGCAAGTGTTGCAGCTTATATGCATACACAAAATGTAATATAAACACAATACATAAAAATCACCTTGGGTACATCATGTCATCATCATACCATAAAATTCCGTACAGTTGCGCGGAATGCAAATATTGCAGCAAATATATGGATACAGTTACCTTCACGGCTTCGTAACAAGCTTGGACAAAATTCATCACCTTACGCTTATACAACGTTTAGCAACAAAAGTCATGGGTTGCAGTATATATACAACATAAAAATGAATTGTCGTTTGGAAATTAAACAACTATGTATATACATGGTTATACTGCGTTATCGACTGAAGAACAGCAATCATAGGTATCTATGTAGCAGCTTAAATGTATAATTGCATTATTTTAAAATCTAAAATGTAGTGTAAATTAATATAGATTAATTGTATAAAAGTAGTATTTTATTATAAATTAAAAAAAGTGTTTGATAAACCATAACTTAATTGAATGCTCCTATCATATATGTATTACATTAACGAAAAATTTAAGTTTTATGCATTTTTTCTCTCTGCTTTTCTCTTCTATTTATAAAACAAAATTAACTATACAATTACTTGATTGCTATTATCAAATAATCAATTATAATATAATTTTAATAATAAAATAATAAATAATTTTGTATGTTGCAGCATAGTAAAAATAAGGTTTTCATTTAATGTCAGAATTTGAAATTGACTTAAAATATTTATGCACAGAGTTTACTAAAGTAACAAAACGAGTGTTACAAAATCGTCCACTTTCGACGAGCGAATCGAAAATTCAGGAGTACAAAATTTTGCTTATTGAAACCTATAATTCCATAGTAATATTTGTAAACGAACATATTAAAGAATGTCCAAGTTACAAGAGAAACGCAACAAATCTTAAAATTTTACGATATAGAGAGTTATTAGTCGAGTGTTTTAGTAGATTAAAGCTTAACATAAGAATCCCACAGTATCCAAATTTGATAGCTTTAGTTGACGCAGACCTAACTGAATTTAGCGATGAGTTTACTGATGCAAAATCAAAAGAAACTTGTTTTAAAAGTTGCCCTTCTTTACCAGCCCTGAATGACACGCCATACACAAATTATTCAACCACAAGTTCACAAAATATTTCATTTAGTTTAAGCCTTGAAAAAAATTACGCCGAGATGGCTACAACCGAACAAAAGAAAGCGTTTATACACATGTGTTCGTCAATAATACGTGACAATTACACCGGAGATCCATTGGCACTCGAATCATTTATTGACAAAATAAACTTGATTGAAGATTTGACGGACGCGACCTTGACAGGTACTTTTATAGCCTTTCTTAAATCAAAGTTAGAAGGCAAAGCTCGTGAAGCTCTGCCTACAAACATAGGTGCAATTAATGACATAAAGATCGCGCTACGGAATCGTATCAAACCGGACAGCTCTAAGGTGGTAGCTGGCAAAATTGCGTCACTTCAAGTTAAAAATAATAATTATTCAGATTTTGCAAAGCAAGTCGAAGAGTTATCTGACTCCTTGGAACGTTCCTTAATAATTGAAGGAATTAACCAGGCAAAAGCACACGAAATGTCGGTTGAACAAACGGTTAATGTTTGTAGATTGAATGCTAATTCGGATTTAGTAAAATCCATATTAGCGTCTTCAACTTTTACAGATTCAAAAGATGTTGTAGCGAAGTTGATTGTTGAGCAAACCAACGAAGTAAAAGAACGACAAGTGCTTTCATTTCGTACGCGTTCTAACAATACATACAACAATCATCGTGGCAATGGACACTATCATCTTAATAATTTTCGGGGGCATAGAAATAATTTTTCAAATACTTATCGTGGAAATGCCAATTTTAGGTATAGTTCTAATCGCAGTTACAGCAATTTTCCAGGCCACAGGAATAATTTTCGCAACAATAACAACCAGACAAATAATCAATCCACTAATAACAGCAATAGTTTCAATAACAGCGTTCGCTCTAATAATAATCGCCACAGACATGCAAGCATTCGTACTTTAAACGTGAATGCCCCTCAGCAGCGTATGCTGGGGGAAGAAAACCAAGACAATTAAATCAAGACAGTCAAAGAAAAGCAATTTACTGCCTAAATTTAAACTATGCAGATTATATTGAAATTAATTTTACAGACTCAAACAAGCTTTCTACTTTTCTTGTTGATACACAGGCAGACATATCATTAGTTAAACGTTCTAGTATAAAGAACTACACAAAAATAAATAGCAATGAGATAATCAACATAACTGGCGTAACGGCAAATACTATCTCAACTTTAGGTACAATTACTACTAACCTGGCTATATCTGATTTCTTAATCCCACATACTCTGCATCTTGTAGAAGATGATTTTAATATACCGTCAGATGGTATACTTGGAAAAGACTTTTTAAAATTATATAAATGCAACATCAGCTATGAAACCGATTCTATCTCATTATGTGTAGGCAGATCAAAGCTACACAGAAAATAAAAGAATTGATTTATTACCTAAACTAGTTTAGCTAATGTGAAAGTTTCTATTTCACCTAATCTTTTCAACAACTTTTCTACTTACACAGTTAATTTAACAATCATGCAGTAGGTAATTCACCTAATTCAAATTAGTTAATTCAACTAAAATTTTGCAAAACGCAAAAGTAAAGAGCACAGCGCTCTCCTATAAAAAACATAAATAAAAACAAAGTGAGAAAATTTTACAAAAAGTAAAGCCTCATTGCGAGATTTGAACTCGGGCCGCTTGCGTTCAAGTCAAACGCTTTACCGCTGTGCTGTTACGCCGTTTGATAATTTGTGAACAAAATGTATATAAAAATATGAGGTCCACAACTCTTAAATTATGGGCATCTACAGCAATTTGATTAATTGGTATGTAGCGTAATTTCCTTAATTGGAAATTTAGCTCAGTAGATAAGGCGTTGGTTGTTGAAATCTTGAGATCAGAGGTTCGAATCTCAGCGGTGGCAAAGAAATTTTTCAGTCATTAATACAATTTATATATCTCTCCTAAGGAGGGAAAGTTTCACTTCAAAATAGAAATTGCAAAACAAAAAACAAATTTTTTGCATATTTTTTGCACGGCATTCCCACTCTTAAGTGGGAATTCTATCTAAATAATTAGATGATTTTTCTACACTTAGTAGGTGGCTTGCCTAATCTGAAGTGGTCATAGTTTAAAAAAATTAGCTAATTCTTCTAATAAATTATGTGTCTTATCTATTTTATGGTTGAAGGTTAACCTAAATATTTAGGTTTTTTTAGCTACTCTCGCAGTTAAACTACCCAATATAATTGCATATAATTAACATTTAGAAATTGGTAGCGCACCTAATCAAATTCGTTGACTGAAAATCACCGGATTACTTTAGCTGAATTGACTACATTTTTAGGTAAAAGTTCTACTCTTTTTTTTCTGTGTGGGAGGGCCAAATATTTTTCCACACTGGATTTGTTTTCGGGATTTCACCAGATACCCCTTCATGAAGATTCACGAGATATTACTTCGTTAAGTACGGATAGAGGTGCTTTTCGTTGGAAAGTTCCGCCTTTCGGATTGAATGTTGCTCCAAATTCTTTCACACGAATGATGTCGACCGCATTTTCAGGTCTATCACCTAACCAAGCATTCCTCTATGTGGATGACGTTATTGTTATCGGTTGTAGTGAAGCGCATCACATAAAAAAATTATCAAAAGTTTTTGATACTTGCAGGTCATTTAATCTCAAGTTAAATCCATATAAGTGCAACTTTTTCCGACCAGAAGTAACATTTCTGGGTCACAAGTGTACTGCTGATGGTCTTTTACCAGACAATTCCAAAATACACGCAATTCAAAGTTATCCAAAACCCATCGACAAAGATTCTGTTAAGCGATTCGTTGCTTTTGCAAACTATTACCGAAGATTTATACCTAATTTTGCATTGTGGGCAGCACCATTAAATAATTTAAGTCGGAAAAGTGTGAAATTTACGTGGGGCAATGAATGTGAAGCAGCATTTGAGAAATTAAAGTCAGCTTTAATATCGCCGAAATTGTTGCAATATCCGGATTTCCACAAAAGGTTTGTTATTACAGTTGACGCATCAAAGATTGGATGTGGGGCAATATTGAGTCAAGACCATAATGGTAATGATTTGCCAGTATGCTTTGCTTCAAAGTCTTTCAATAAATCTGAGCAAAAGAAGCCAATCATAGAATTGGAGTTGTTAGCTATTTATTTTGCCATAAAACAATTTCGACCCTATGTTTATGGTACAAATTTTACTGTCAGGTCAGACCATAGACCTTTAGTTTATCTTTTTAATATGAAAGATCCAGCTTCAAAACTTTCTAGAATAAGACTAGAACTATCGGAATACAATTTCAATATTGAATACATTAAGGGCAAAACAAACGTTGGTGCTGATGCACTCTCACGTATTACAATTGATGATATAAAAAATACTAGCAATTCTGTTTTAACGGTGACAACTCGTGGAATGACTAAACAAGCAACCAAATTAAATTCACAAAGTTTTTCACAAAAAAAGGATGGTGCAATTGACAAAATATTAGTTTATGATAAATTTACATACGAATTCACTTCTAAAATACCTAGAATCAGGTCTCAGATAAAATATAACGTAAACAATAAAATTTCAAATTTTTATATTTATGCACATATCAAGCGAAAAAAAATTCTTTTAATCAGTGTTGTTATTGTTAACGAAACATTTAATTTAGACGATTTGCTTTTGAGGCTACAAAGTGAAGCCGGCAACAACAACATAAAAAAAATAGAATGGCCAAAGGATGATATATTTTGTAAATACTTTTCTGCAACAGAACTTAAAAACCATGGTAACAAACTATTAAAAACACTAGAAATTTTATTAACAAACCCAGTTGAGACGATACTTGATAATGGAAAAAAACAACAACTAATGACAATTTTTCATAATGATCCAATATGCGGAGGACATTGCGGAATCAAAAAATTGTATGCAAAACTTAGAACTCAATACTACTGGAAAAATATGACTCGAGATGTCTCTAAATTCGTAAAACTATGTGAAAAATGTAGGGTTAACAAAGTAAGGCCGGGTGGTAAAGAACACTTGGTCTTCACTCCGACTCCAACTCAACCATTTGATGTGGTTGTAATTGATACTATAGGCCCATTACCCGAAACACATTTTAGCAACAAGTTCGCTCTTACGTTGATATGCGACTTAACCAAGTATTTAGTGACAATTGCAATACCTGACAAAAGTGCAAAAACAGTTGCTAGAGCAATTTTTGAAAGTTTTGTGCTTGTTTATGGCACAATGAACTCAATAAAATCCGATTTGGGTACTGAATTCAAAAATGAAATTTTTTCTGAATTGAATAAATTTTTAAAAATAAGACATGATTTTTCAACAGCACATCATCATGAAACCGTGGCGACCGTAGAACGTAATCATAGAGTTTTCAACGAAAATCTCCGTGCATATTTAAACGAAAATGTTTCTGATTGGGATACATACCTTAAATATTTTACCTTTTTCCATAACACTACATCAAACACAGCGTTTGATAATAAATTTACGCCTTTCGAATTAGTTTTTGGCAAAAGAGCAACATTGCCACAAGAGGTTAAAAAACAATCTATTGACCCAATTTATAACGTAGACAGCTATTCAAAGGAGGTGAAATATCGTTTACAAAAGACACACATATTAGTCAAAGATTTAATAAACAAACACAAATTAAAAAACAAACAATTGTATGACAGATATGCGAAACCATTAATCTTGAGAGAAAATGATAGCGTTTTAGTTCAAAAAGAACCATACGACAAACACCAAAGTATTTATCAAGGCCCATATTTAGTTAAAAACGTTGATGGAGTTAACATTACTATTTACGATAAAGCAAAAAAGAAAGAAAAAATTATACATAAAAACAGGCTAAGAAAAGCAAATTAATAAATATTAATAACTTTATTTTTACAATGTTGCGCATCAAAATTAAGGAAACTACTAATTTAACGATTATATAAAAACAAAAACCAAACAAAAAAAAAAAAAAATAAGAAATATACAACAAAAAAAAACAAAGAAAACACAAATTTTGTAATCACAGTTTAAATATTCCTTTAGCTTGAGTACCTAAATAAGAAATACATAAGAACATATTTTTAAGAACACATGTATTATGATACATTATGATGATAAAAAAAAAAAAAAAAAACACACTCACTGTAAAACATTCTTATTAATACTTATCTATAAAATATGAATTTAAATCTCTTGTAACTATTAATAAGTATATATATAAAAATAACAAAAAAAAAAAAAACAAACACAAATGAAATATTTGACATCAACAAAATTGTGCATTAAATATGTAAATTTTTTTTTCTATTTAGTTCTAATATATATTTTATATATATTCCTGAATTAAGTTGCTACGGATGAACGAATTTTTAGAAATGCGATTGTTTATTAATATTATTTTTATCTCTTTTTCTCGATTAAATTGCTATGAATGAACGAATCTTATAATGCGGAAGGAAATATAGTGATATGAATGTATCATTGTATGAATGAAACTCAGTGTTCATACATACAATGCTATGAACCCTATCGTAAAGGAATTCGTTCACTCAAACCAATTAAGATTTTAGCCCTAACAAAGAAACGCTACAGGGGGGAAGATTGATCAACTAACCTACCTGTTTCTTTTCTTTGGAAGGGAGGTGTAACAGCACCTTAACGTATTAACAATAATTTACATTGGCATTATTGTTACTAAGTATATTCACCACTGTTTAGCTTAATAATCTACAAAACGTATATTCAACACTGTTCAGCTTAATAACCTAGAATAAGTATATTCACCACTGTTTAGCTTAAGACTAAGAAATAAAGAAAATACTCAGAAGAGTTTGATATGCAGACATGAGTAGTTTCATTATAGCTGATTTCGAATCTGATTTCAGAATTTTAAAATTCAAGATGGCTGATAGAGTAGCCACCTAATTATACCCCCACGTTTAAAAAACGTAAATGGGGGTATATTAATTTTGTCACTCCGTTTGTAACGCCCATAAGGAGGCGTGGTAGGTATAGAAAAATATATATATTCTTGATCAGCATCACCACCCGAGTCGATTTAGCCATGTCCGTCTGTCTGTCCGTCTGTCCGTCTGTCCGTCTGTCGTCACGATTACAGCCGTAATTTTCAAGCTATCATCACGAAATTCAATATTTAAGCTTTTATCTAAAAAACTAAGGTCAAGTTCGAAAATGAGCCAAATCGGATGAAAACCACGCCTACCTCCCATACAAAGTGCCTTTATCAAAACGGTAAAATCTCTTAGAATTCCACAAAAATTAATAAATGGACTTGAAATTTTGCATATGAGCTCCGATATTTAAAGTGCACTCTAAGTATGAAATTCAACCAAATCGGATAAAAACCACGCCTACCTCCCATACAAAGTGACTTCATCAAAAAGGTAAAATCTCTTTAAATTCCACAAAAAATAATATATGGACTTGAAATTTTGCTTATTAACTTTGATATATAACATGCACTTTGTGTATAAAATTCAACCAAATCGAGTGAAAACCACACCCACCCCCATACAAAGTGATTTTATAAAAAATGAAAGCGAATATTTTCTGTTAAAACTATGTAGGTATAACAAAAATGTTTTATACAAATAAACATTTTATTGACGACTTAAGACTTTGAATATACTACGGTTCGGACGTGGGGGTATTTTAACTTCGGCCCAGTCGAAGATCATTTCTTACTAGTTTTTTTTTATTTTTACGAATTCGATGCTTGGGTGAACACTAAGTAAAAATGGGTCGCTGAATCCGAATCCGTTGTCAGAATTTCAAAATTATGAAATTTTTAACCCTTTAGGGTTGCCATCTAAAAATATGCTTTTTTAAAAGTTTTAATCACTATCTTACAGATTTAGGGGGTCGCTGATTTCGAATCTGATGTCAGAATTTTAAAATTCACGATGGCTGATAGGGTTGCCACCTCATTTTTTTTTATTTTTACGAATTCGATGCTGGTGCGAGCACTAGGTAAAAATGGGTCGCTGAATCCGAATCCGTTGTCAGAATTTCAAAATTATGAAATTTTTAACCCTTTAGCGACCTAGTTTGACCTAGTGTTCGCCCAAACATCGAATTCGTAAAAATAACATTTCTATTTGCCAATGGTAGAAATATTTACTTCGCCAAGGTTCTGTTGTGTTAGGTGTGATTGGTGCATTTTTCGCTGTAAGTAATTGTTCTGTTAAAGCAAACCGAAAACATGGTTTGATTTGAAGCTGACGAGTGCTCTGCAGTGTTCGTTTGTTATCATTAAAAGACTTGGATACGCTCTGCTTGACTAACAGAGTTCTGTCAAGCTCTGAACTCTGCACTGTTGGATCTACTGTTGTGGAAAAAACGAGTGCATTTGTGCAGAGGTTTAATACGTAAGTTGATATATAATTTATAATTTTAAATCAACAGGCTTAAATTCATTGTTTTTTTTTTTTTTTAAATCCGTGGTTAAGAAACCAAGAGTAGAAAAAGTGGAGGAAGAAATTGAAGTGGAGAAAAAATTTATGAGATGTATGTATTTTGGCTTTTTCTGTATATAGCTCTCATGAGAGAAATTTTTTTGATATTGTACTATTTCTTTGCGGTGAATCTAAAAAACTACAGGAAGTTGAGAGTGGAGTGGCTGAAAAAATGTCCATGGCTGTAAAATAAAAACTTCTTGCAAGCATGCAACAAGAGTACTGACAATATTTTATCACATCTTAATAGACACGCTACGTGTTCTGCACATGTACAAAATGTGGAATCCCGAAAAAGACAAATATTGATGGATTCATTTTTGGATGCGGAGAAAGAGTAGATTGATAAAATTGTAAAAAACGCAGAGTTAACGATGGTATTGTTCTTGATATGTATGCTACCGGCTATTTCCACTGCTTCATTACTGTAACTTCATTAGCGCATTGAAACACTCAAAGAGACCTGGCTGGGCGCTTATTAACAAAATATAATTAATAATATTCAATAATAAGAAGTTGCGATAATGAAGCAGTGGCACAGCCGGTAACATTCATATTTATAAAAACAAGAATTGTTCCATTATTTACAGAATTTCAAGTGTCTCTTTTAATACTATTTAAAACAATAATTGCTTTTTTTATCTTGAATAAAATAAAAATATAAATAAATAAAATTTTCGATAAAAAACAAATTCTGCCAAATAGCCTCTAACTATTATTGCTAGACTTACATTTTTTTTTTTATTATTTTGCTACACTTCAGCCAGATTTGATACTTTTTTGCTACGAAGAAAATGTAATGAGTGGCAACACTGCTCCCATACAAATTTTATGGTTTTGTCGATAAAACCGTCGATAAAACAAAAACATCAAATGTTGGCTTTATATTTCATGTAATTGTGTAAAATTTATATAAGTTAGAGAGTTCTAACATGAATTTTTGTCGCATTGAGGATCAAGCAGACCAACAAGTGCTAACATCAACATTGTACGATCAGTACTTTAGGCCCACCAAAGGCTCAAAAAGTTATATAAATACCGACACCTGATCACTATCAACCACCCTACTTCCCTCCGAGAATGACGTATTCTACGTCAAAAAAAAAAAACCGAAATCAAAATCACTACAAAGTAAAAAGAATTTTAAATAACTTTTCCCATTAATTTCTTGGTAAAATTTTAAAAGTTACTTATATGCATTATAATATTAGAAATCTTATCATTTTTATTTTTTCTAATTTGTTTTATTATCATCAATATATTAATTGCTTTATGAACATAAAAGCTTTGAAGTCGGTAGAAAGTCGGTTTGAAGAAGAGGTAGAAATTGTTCAGCACTTCCTCTGCGAATGTCCCTTCTTAAATGGACTTAGCGAAGTTTCATCCCTGGAAATCAAGCATATAATTAAGTTCAGGAGGGAAATCTCTAGTAGATTCAACAGAGATTATGTGGTATCACAGCGGGCAAGAATGATAGAAACAAGATTACGCGTTCCGCAAATGAGGGAGAGAGAGCATGACGTCACACAGCGCTTTTGTTTACATTAATTGCATGCATTTATGTTCTTTATACTAAATATTTTTTTTCTTTTTATTTTTAAAATATGTATATGGACCTCCTAAATTTATTGGTGTAATATAATTTTATCGATCTCGACTTAAGGAGATAAAAATCGTGAAAGTTTGAAAAATTTAAATTGTTTCGTATAGGAAAATATCAATTTTTTTACACAGAAGAGTTGTTATTTTTACTTGACTTTTCGGCAAGAATTTATTTTCGATTTCCTCAATTTGCCTAAGCGATCGCACATTTGCATTTATTTTGTAATGCAGAAGTGCTGTGAGACGTCATGCAGTCAATTGAGAAAGAGAGCATTAGATAACGAGACTGCGGAACACGTAATCTTGTTTCTATAATTCTTGACAGCGGGCCTGCACTGGCCTTAATGTACGAGTCGTCTAATAGCTCAGCCATCAAAACCTAACCTAACCTAACCTTTTAGATACCTTCAGCGAAGTCGTTAATAAAACGTTCAGTTCAGACAAGTCAGCAGAAATTGTCTTGACTCCACCTTTGCTACAACTATTAACTACCCCCTTAAAAATTAATTGAATGCACATATTTTTACAATTGATGTAGAGCCGGTGAAGAATCTATCGTACAGTATGGAAAAAAAAGGTTGTTGAAAAATAGGATAGGAACATCCAAATCTCCTTCGAAGCACATCTATGCTTTGCTTTTTAGATTTTTTTTTGCGTACAATATTCAGCTTGATTACCATCTAGATAATCATTTTCCATTTCACACACCTAAGCAGCCAAATAAATATTTATTTAGCACACATTGACAGATAAACGTAAAGCTGTACTTTTTTCTGCTTTTCAAAACGAAACAAGTCTGAAAACAGGTAAGTGCATAGCAAAGGATGCCATATTGGAATTTGAACAGCAGGATGAAAAGAAAAGTTCTTACAAAAATAAATAGGAAAAAAAAAAAAATAAAAAAGTAAAACTGAAGCATGTGAAAAGATTTGGATTGAAATGTTTGTATGTTGGTGAGGTTTGTAAATAAGATTTGCCCAAGATAGCGATAGCACTTAGATAATGTCTGTAACTGTTTCTATTTTTCACACAACATGCCACGTCATGCCATGTGTACGAACTGAATGAAAGCAGATCTCAGGACTATGAGAAATCCTTTAGAAACGGGGAACACTTTTTGATCTTCTTGTTGTGTATGTATACAAATAGGTTTGATTGTATCTGATGTATTCATGCAGAAGAATTTTCAAATGTGGCTCACATGCCAAGTAGTTGTCTATATGCAATCGCTATCTAGATCAAGAACTTGGTTAATTATGGATTATGTCACTATGTCGAATGAATGTGTTGCAGAATGGATGATGAAGTTTTTGTAAAGCAAATATTGATAAAAGCAAATATCTCAGATATATGCTTTCGAGAAAGTTATCCAGAATGTTGGCAGATTTTTATGTTTTCACCTAAAAACATACTAAGCTGTGTTTGTTACCAAATTTACTGCTTATCTATGTGAACAAACCTCAAGCAGTGTTTATTGTGCACCACAATATATTAAGGCATGTTTTATAAGAAGGTGAAATAGTTCCACTAAAAAGCTTTACCCACACTCAGACCCACTCATTTCACAGTTCATTCACAAAAAAGCTTTTTCATCTCAAAATAGAATTTTTTTTTCCAGTTTTCGTTCAACACGTAAACCTTAGACATCATGTCTTGTTTTAATCAACCACTTTGGCCAAAGTGTTTAGATACTGCTTCTACCTGCAGCAAATTTATTTAATGTTTTGTATGCACTATTTTTTTATCTCATGCAAAAAGAAAAAACTCCAAACTTACAGCATAACTAGGAGTATAGCTTTGTGGAAAGTCAGGATAAAATTATAAAAATAAAATGTTAAATCGTTATATACTAAAAATTTTATAAACTTTTGTAAACTATGTACATTGCTTAGGGTATGTTTTTTTTTTTTTTTTCTTCACTATAACCAGAAAATTGGCAAAGCACTCCACAGGCAAAAATGTTTACACATAGATATGTATATTTATAAAATTACTGTTATGCATTATTTTCTGATAGAAAGCAAGTTATTTTGTCTAAATTTGCATACGAACTACTCTATGCTATTTATGTGGCTATTTGTTAGGGTGTCTAGAGAGCCTCGATGACATGTGGTAATGGTACAAGTTAAGCCAAGCAAAATTTTTGGATGAGAAGTGGTATGAGAAGTGTAGACGTAAAGAAATTTTTCGTTTACCGCAACTAAAAAATTCACCAACTACACTTCGTCTGAGAGTTGTATTTACTGCAAATGAATTTTCAGTTGTCATCAACTTAAAAATTAATCTTATATTTATACATATGATCGCAAGCTATTTTAGTCATTATTATTTATTATATTAATTATCTTTCTCCCTATGTCCATCCGTCTTCTAATGGAATGCACTCAACGCATCTCTTTTGCTATCTCTGTCCGCCTATTAAGCAAATTACCAATTCGCTTATACAATAACAATTTGTCCAAAAAGTAACTCTGAACTGTAAGCGTTGTGTTTATACAACGAAGGAAGAAACAAACAAAGTTTTCAGTTGGGAAAATCAAATTTTTTAATTGCTGCAATTTAAAAATCACTCGTGTTTATTACAAACGAAATTAATTTCCTGCAACTAAATGACACGTTTCTCGCAAGTGACTATTATTATGACAACTTGTTACAATTTGATTTGGTTAGTTAGAAGTTTTCACGGTCCGTATTGTTTATTTATAGTATATATCATAAATAGGGGTAGATATTTTTACTATTCGTAGATGCCCACAACCGATAATCGATCCCATTCTACTACACCAGCAACGGTCATGTCTCAAAGCTCTTTGAGCTACATTAATTAATTCGAGAGTTTGGCGCAGCATGAGAGGATTTGCCCAGTAGTCCTACAGCCGCGGTTCAATCCCTGGGCGCGGCGAGTACCACATTTTCTATGTTAAATTTGACCTATATGTATTATTTTCAATCGCAAAGCAACCACTGTGGTTTTACGTTGGTTGTCTAATTTTGGTTTTATAACAAGACCAACAAAATATTGACAAGACCTTTTTTTTAAAATGGGTTCTACGATTTCGTTATACTGTTTGCTGGAAATCGATATAACAGTTATGAAAGGATACTCTATATTTTGAAAGAGTTAATGATAGTTATATTATTTTATTAATTGTTTGAGAGATTAAAAGTAAAGAGGGGTATTCATTCAGAGGGGAAATAAATCTGAGTCATAATAGTTGTAAGCTCAGGAGAAACAACCGGTTGTGGCTCATTGGGGAAAGGGGACTCAAGTATATTTTTTTTTCTGTTTAAGTGTAATACTATTACTAAAATAACTAAATGAAATAAAATTGTTTTCAATAAATGAAATTGTAAGAGTAGCATCAAGTACATTGTTCTTGTTGAACTAAAAAGGAGCTGCAACCTAAGTGGAAATTCGCGATATTTTTTACATTAGGGGCGGATCTCAGGATATCGCGTGGCGGCCATAATTAACACTAAACCTATCGATGTATTATATATACCTATTTCTACCGATTATTTTTCGGGCTTTAGGAATACATTTTTAGAAAGAAGGCTCGAAACTGAAAAATTATATGTTACTTCAGTAATTAACATACATATCCTTATTCATACCAAAATAAAATTTATTCGTTGTCGCACTTTTTACAGATGGAGGGTTTCTCCCGTAAACATTTTCCACAAACATATTTTTTACATGTAGAACAAATGTTTATGGTTTTATTTTTTTTTTGCAATATCCAATTTGAAACGTTTTTCGTCTTTCAAAAATTGTAGTGGAATCTGCTGAAGTTTTCGCCATACTTTCCATTTGTTCTTGTTCGTGTATATCGCGGTATTCGGTGGTAAGTTCCTCTGCCAACTGAAATAAAAATTCTTGTCGCGATATCCTTTCTCCAGTTGTTTGCTTTTATAAAATCCAAGCATTTATAGCAACTAAATCCAGAATGTTGAAAAATACCTGGACAGGGCATCTATTAGATTTAGATTTTGTGCTGTACTTTTTAGCCATTTGATCCGTCATACTCACCCCAAATTTGGTGTTATTATAAAAAGCAATAGTTTCAGGTATACATTTACCTGTTTTTTCAATTATTACATATTTATGCTTCGGACTTAGTAAGACAACTTTTTTGTTCGGTTTGGTTTTGTAAATTGTTAGAGTACAATTATTTGATTTGTAAAGCTGCGCTGAAAATCGTGCCATTTTGTCTTTATTTTCTTTTGCAGGTTTGGGTAATTCTCTCTTATTCGCCCGAATAGTACCTACTAAGGTAGTTCTTTTTGATAAATGTTTTGTTGCTAAAGATGTGCTCATAAAAAAATCATTGGTGGTTATATTTCGTCCGTACCCTATAAATGGTTCAGCGAGTTTGAGAACAACAAATTCACTAAGTGGTATTGCTGATGGCCTCGTCTCATCTTTTCCCAAATACGCAAATCCATTCACAATATATTTACTTACAACGTCCGATGCCAATCAGAACTTGATTCCGAACTCATCGGGTTTATTGGGCATATATTGTCTAAGTCGGCATCTTGATTTTGTCGCAAGTAGGTGTTCATCAACAGTAATATTTGCACCTGGTTTGTAGCAGTTTTGATTATTTTCTATAAATGCATTCCATACCTTGGAGATGAGAGCAAATTTGTCAGTCTGCAAACGCTGGCTCCGCTCGCTTCTTCTATCAAAACGAATAAATAGCATTCTGTGAAACGATTTCTGTTCATTGTTCGTGAAAAAAATGCAGGACCCCATTTCTTATTCCATAAATATGAAACGTTCAAGTTTCTTGTTTCATATGCATCACGTGCATATAAAATTGCAATGAAAGCATCTAACTCTTCTAAAGTTAAACTCCATTCGGATCCTAAAACTCGACGTGCTTCTGATTCTGTGTACATTTTTATATGATTCATAATTCCCTGGTCAAGTATCAACGAAAATGTACAAGGAGTGCAATTTTTTTGCCCTTTACTTTGCCCTTCATAATGTTGCGTTTCGCATATCCCGTTGGCCCTGATATTTCTCTGAAAATTGTATGAAGTGGAGATCTTTGAGGTCCAGAACCTTCGCGAATTTTTTGCCAAACAGTTCCATCAACTGAAGTTTCAATATTCTGATCGTTTTCTTCACATTCATTTTCAGAACTGGAGAACAATCTCATTCTTTTTCGTCCCCTACGCGTGTTCACAATGGCTGCGTTCTGCAGACAGAACTGTTGCACAACTGTTGACTTTAAGTCTGCTGAACGAGCTGTTACATGCAACATGTTTAGGAAGCGCTCGCCATTTTTGGTAGCGAAAAATTTTAATGCTACTTGCGCTCACTTATCCTAAATACAGCTGATTTTTCTTGTCAACTATTTGAAAAAAAAAATATAAATGGAAAAAAAATGAAATTAAATACTTTTTAATGCAATATTTTGTGGAAGATGGAGTTCAAACTCATATTCTTGAATATGTCTCAGAACTCTAATGAACTGAATGTGTTTTTAATAGCTCAGCGTTCAGCAGAATTGATCGCTTAGTGAAGAGCGCTCACTAATCGCTCAGTAAGCGATTACTTCTGCAGAACGCGCCCAATGTTCTCTTCCTCATTATCCGTGTCGAATAGCTCAGAGTCAGTGTCTAATGAATCATATATACTATCACTACCAGAATTTTCTACTACATCTACTTCAGAGCATAGTTCGCTTGTATTATTTATTTCTTAGAGCAATTTTCTTTGCATTGACATTTTAGAGCTAAATTTTTGAATTTGAATTTGAATAAATCACCAATAATAAAATGCGGAAATTTGTACTTACTAATTTTTTTTTGTTTATTACGCAAAGTTTGTAGCCTATTTTATTATTACAAATAGAACTAATCACGTCGCAAATATTTGTAATGTTGCGTACGGAGCCAGTAATCTAATTTGATCGCTATTTTGCTTAGTCGCTCTGTACCCAGCATAAAACAAACTGTAAGCATATGGCGTTTTCCTAGAACACAATCGGAAGACATTTTCTTGGAAAATTACTGTTTTTGTGTTAAGTTTGAGATTTCAATGCAGATAACTTCATAAAATTTCATGTATATTCTAGCGGTCAAAAGACCGCTCAGGGCAGATAACGGTAGAGTAAAAATTATTGTCAGGAAAAACGAAAGAAGAAGAGAAAAATATATTGTAAAATGAAACAGCTATATATTATAGAAAAAGTAGTGCAGTAAGTTCAAGGAAAATAAAAACCTGGAATTTAATAATTTTGATTAAAGTCTCAGAAGCGGTCATTTGACCGCTCTGGTAGGTTTAGTGTTAATTTAAATCAACATCTTTTTGGTTCACGACCCATCACCATCCGAGTCAGCCGACCCTGAGTTCTCGCTTATATAATACTTGCAGCGACACCACAAAAACGTAACAAACTGTTGAAACGTTTGCAAATAACGATTTCAAGCAAAACAAAAGAAGTTTGTTTGGGGCAAACTGGCCATAAACGTTCTTTTTTCTTTGCGTGTATGTAACTAGTTTTGAGTGGCATATATTAATGAAATGGATTCGCAAAGTTTAGAGTAGTTTGTATTTTTGTTTTGTTGGAAGTTTTTATTTTTGTTTTGTTTGAAGTTGAATTTTTTTAGCACCTTGTAATTTGAAACTTAATGAAACGAAAAAAGGCCGTACAAAAAGAAGAGTTGGCTGTGTCTTGAACACACCCGTAAGTTTTGACGTAACACTATTTCTTTATCCTTGTCCTTATTCTTGTCCTTATCCTTTTCTTTGTTCCCAAACTTATCCTCGTTCTTCTGTTATATTTTATTTCTGAAAAAATTTGAGCTATAGGCCCAATATGTTGACAACAAGACAACATAAAGACTATGAAGGCAACAACCAACAACGGCTCTTTATAAAGCAAATCACACAGCAGACTAGACAGACGGTTTCGTTGGCTGATTTACCAAACTCATCAGTAGTCTTGTATGACTTTTCACTGTGATACACTCAAGCTACTTAGGTCCTATTTATACTGCCAATATGCCGAGAAAAATACCAGGAATTTATTTTTGACAGAGAACGCTTAAATTAGTAACTGAGTTCCTATTCAAAATATTAAGATTAAAATTTTTTATTTCTCTAATAATTTTCTTAATTTATTTTAATTTCCAAACACTTGTTTTAATCCATGACCAAATTTTTTACTTAGTTCTTGTCCGAATTCCTTTCCTAGTTTGAAAACGTGTTTTTTAGGTGTATCTAAATCTTTGTCCTAATTCACATCCCACAAGATTGAAAAAAACAAAGACGTGGTATAAATTATGAACCACTGCTATATCCGAGTCTATCATAATCTTGGAAAAATGTTTTATTTTTACCTAAAGAGAGCGATACAGTACATGTTGCGTAATCCATTCTGTGTGGACTTGTTGTTTTCCAGTGCTGCACAATACAACAAGTGCCGCAGAAGTACACACACATGATACAATTATACAAGTTAGGAGTGACAACTGGCTATTTTCCCACGAATGTCTTGCACCGACTGTCATTTGCTTGTATATTTTAATTTCTATTTTCTTTTTTACTTTTTTCGTTCTCTAACAGAAGTGCAACCAAAGGGGGGATTTGGGGTTAAACCCCCCCCCCCCCCAAATTATTGTCACAAAAAGAAAAACATGATAAGTAATAACATGTTTTTATCAAAAGCTCGAAAAAACCCAAATTTAAATTTCAAATCGATTGCGGTTTAAGCATAACACTTCGCGACAGACATTTCGGTGCCGGAGATTTTTCAGCTGATTAAAGACGAATTGGGTTTTCTGATTTCAGATATAGACTCCGTTTCTCTCCATCAGCTCGAGTTTTTGAGCTATAGGCAAAAACATGAAAATCAGTTCTTTTTCTGATAATTTTGCTATATACATTACACTGATTTACCAATTTGTATTAGAAGGATGAATTTCAATGAAGAAATACTAGACCTTTCAATTTTTGCACATAAAATTACATTTATCAAAGCCTGAGTGACAGATTTTTAAAACATAGAGACATTCTAATTGGATTTCAATCACTTTTTCCTGATGTAAAAAAAATCGCTAAATGTTGAAGCTTTATGCGCTTTTGAAAAACTAATCGCATTTTATAAAGATGATTTGGAAGGAGATTTTGATGTCCTAAAAAACGAGCTGAATGTTTGGTATAAAATAATAAATAAAAAAGATTATGATGACAAAAGCACAGTTTTTCAAGCCATACAACAGTCCAATAAGGATATATTTCCAAATATATATAATTTACGTATTATCCATGCAAATCTTCCAGTAACTTCATGTGAAAATGAACGAACTTTTTCAGTACTTCGCCGACTCAAAACCTATTTAACCGTAGTCCTACGTTGGTGTAGAAAACTAAAATTTTTTTTTAATATTTAAATATTTCCAAAACCATTTAGTTTAAGGACCCAAGCATACATGACTTTTATTTTATGCTGAGTGTGAACCGAAATCATGTACTTTTAGAATCTCAATTATAATAGTTTTCTTTATTTTTAAAAACTTCAATTTCTCATGTTGAGGTGTAGATTTATACACCATGCACGTTAAAGCATGATACTTGTATATTTTGTTTCTATTATATTATTTGTTTTTGAGAATAATAACTCTTCACATAATGCTGAAGCTGGAACATCTTAAAAACGGCGTATTACAAGCCTTCCAGAACAAGTAAAGAAAAGAGGCAGATGCTTCTTTTGCGTTGATGAACAAAACCAGAAGGCAAAGTACAATCATTAGTTGGCCTGCTGTGTCTGCCAAAAAACTATTTGTAAAGCATATAACAACCGAAATGTGTGCACGGATTGCATTTTAAATAAATAAATGTATTTAATTATATACTATATATGTCATATATATCATACATCATATATCAAATATTAATAAAATTTTTTTTTCATTTAAGGGGACATATAGGTTACAAAATTTTAAGAAATTTAAGTGCCTCAACTAGGATAATTTTTTTCCGGCGAAAACAACACAATGGCGACCGATTGTGTAACCTCGAAAATCTTTTTTTTCAAATGGCCGCCATTTTGTTTTTTTCGGCGGAAAAATTTATCCTAGTTCAGGCGATAGCCACTTAAATTTTTTAAAATTTTGTAAACCAATTAAACAAGGATTAATTTGGTTTTTTTTCTTCTCAGATGTTCCAGACTCCAAATAGTAACTCCATTTTGAGTTTGTATGTAAGTATTGCTACTTTTATTTTCAAAGCTATTCGATAATACAAATTTTAACTGTATGTGCGGAGCCACACGCTCTTATATAATGCTCATCCCAGTTTTCTAGTAGATGGACATTACCCAGTTTTAGTACAGTTGCCGACAGTGAGCATACAAACTAAATTACAAAAAAAAAGCCAAATGAACGGAAACCGTAGAAAATATAGCATTTTTATTGATTTGTGGGCGGTAAAAGAGGGTGTGACAGAAATTTAAGCCATCTTGTACTTGAAAAAAATGTGCTGCCAAAATTTCAGCTCTATCGGCTCAGTAATTGTGAAGTTTCCAGCCATCACACAGACAGCGTTTTGCTTTTTGTATATATATTTTGGATAAAGATTATTGGTTATAACTTTTGATTGGTAAGAGATACTAAGATAATTTTTTTTTAATAAATTAATTTCTTAGCTTTTATATTTTTACACAAATATAAAAACACAATATTGGAAAAAAAAAATTTTTCTTCGAAAAAATCAAGGTTTTTTTAATCACAAAAATGGTTTTTAATATTTTCGTAAAATTGAAATAACTTTTGCTTATAAATGTTATAACTTTTAAATAGAGTTAAAAATTTTCAAATTTGAATTTAAATTACTTTTATAACAAAAACAAATTTTGAGCCTTTTTTTGAGGAAAAATTCAAAATTTTAGACCTTTTTTGAAAAAAAAAATTTAATATATATATACTCAACTTACGGTATTTTTGCAATAAGGTTTTCATAGTACTTTGATGAAGCTTTAAGACAAAAAAATTTAACAAAATGTATACAAATGCAGCGGAGATATTTGAATCGAAAGTCACAAAATTAAATTTCTGATTGTTTTTTTCTCATTATAAAGCAACGATTTGCATTAAATATATCGTTGTATAACGTTGTATCGTTGTAATAACGGAAATTTTTTAATTTTACTAAATTTAAGAAATATTTTATATTTTGTAAATATCTGAATATGTAACCTAAGAAAACAACTAAAAATCAGCGATTTTGTAAAAAATTTGTACTACAGCACCATCTGGTGTCCAAGGTGGTTCAAAGAAGATTCCGTCAAAAATATCATCGTACCTAAAAACTATTATATATCAATTTTCATTCTAATCGGCCTTACAAACATAAGCTCCTTTTTTATATATATAGATTAATAATTTTTTTAAAAATTTGTAACCTATATGTCCCCTTAAAAGTATATGTTTTTAATAAAATCCACACAAAGTATATAAATGTAGAATCTACACCTCAACGTAGAATTCTGAATTTTTTCTCAACGTAGGACTAGGGTTAAGAAGCACGATGTTGCAAGATAGACTAAACGGCCTCACTGTACAGGTTGCTTTATCTGTACTGATGTTGCTTTATCTGTACAGAGAAATGACACTATCAGTGGATATTATTTTAGATAAACTCGCTGAAAGTAAGCGTAAACTGGATTTAAAAATATAAGTTAGTTTTTTTTATTATTTTTAATCACCTTAATCCTGTAACTAAAGTCTTTTTAATGTAAAAATAATAAATAAATTTTTTTTTCTATTCTAATAAATAACTAATGATAAAAATTTTATCATTATGTTTGCTGCCATTGTAGTAGAATTAACGTTTTGAGTGCAATATTTGGACTCATTACACCATAGCCGCTATAGTTACGTACATTTTATTTAATACTAGCCTTTTCCCGACGCGCGTTGCTGCACCCTGCAACTATATAGGAACATAATAGGTGTATTAAAAACTTTTCTTAGACTCATAGTTTGACACCACAGTCATTTTCCACTGCCCGTTACAGTTTCCCAGTAGTTTTAATGTTCACAGAAAAAAAATGATTTTTATTAATAGATAAGCATTTGAAAAACAGCTTGGTTTGTGTCTAAAAAAAATATATTTATAGAGATAACTTTTGATCGGAAAGAGATATTGGGAGAATTTTTTCACATAAATTATTCTTTGAGCTTAACTATTATATAAAATGAAAAAAATTAATTTCTTTAAAAAATCACTGGGGGTAGGGTCATGTTTTTTGATGCCAGAAATAGTTAATAAATTTTTCTGTAAAATTGGATGCATTTTTGCTAAAAAACGCTATGTCATGTAAGAGGTAGTCGAAAATGCAATTTTGAGTTTTTATTATTTTAACAACAAAAACAACTTTTGTGGCATTTTTTGAGTAAAAAGTCAATATTTAGGACCTTTTTTGAAATAAATATTAAAAATATATGCGCTAAGATAACGGTACCCTTTAAATTGTTTTTATTAAGGGCTTGAATTGAGTTTATCAACGAAAAAAATTTTAATGAAATATATTCAAAAACAACGGAGCTATTTGCATCGCTAGTAAAATATACGAATTTCTGATAGGTTTTTTTGTTATTCTAAGGAAACGATGTTATTAGAAAAAAAAGTTGTACCAGAAGTTTGTCCAATTTTAGAGATATGTGAATGTTTTTGGTATCAAAATAACAGTATTTTCTTAAAATTAATAAATTGAGCATTTTCGCTTGAAAAAAAAATACGCAAGTAGTTAGATTTGCGTTACTTGTAAAGGGGAGGAAGAGGCGTGGTCAAAACTTAGTATGCCATAACCTTAGTTAGGATTCAAGTAATATGTGAGCCGAATTTGAGTTAAATCCGTTCAGCCGTTAAGATTTGTATTGAAGTCAAACAAACAGAAAATGATTTTTATTAATATAGATACATATAGTTATAAAATCCCCCCCCAAAACTAATTCCTGGTTGCGCCTCTGTTCTCTAATATACTATTTTTAACAGTTGGTGCAAGACGAAAGAACTGTTACTCCTACCTTGTATAATTGTATTATGTTCACCCCAACAAGTATTTTGAATTTTTTTGTTTTTGCTCTCCGATTCAAACAGTAGCACAAACCAAACCAAGCGTTAATAAAAGAGAAAGGCAAAATGCAATGTTCTTTGCTTCGAATAGAAAACCTTTCCTCTCACTGTTATGTTTTTGAATAGCGGGCACAAACACAATCAAAGTAAGCTATCTTTAGCGATCTCTAAATTTATTACCTAAACCTGAGCAAGTGGGCTTTAAGGGTGGGCCGGAGAGGGTTTAAATGTATGACCGACCCCCAATACATTTGCAAAAGGAACAGTTTTTTCCTTGGGGATCTATCCCTTCCGACCTCTCCTTAGGCGGGCTCCTATACACATTTAACAATTTTTGTATATTTATTCCCTAAACCTGAGCAGGGGGGCTTTAAGGAAAGGCCGGAGAGGGTTTATGTGTATGACCGACCCCCATTACTTTTCCTAAAGGAACATTTTTCCCATGTAGACCTTTCCCCTCTGACCCCTCCTAAGGGGGGTCCCATACAAAAACGTAACAGGGGTATATTAATTTTGTCGCTCAGTTTGTAACGCCCATAAGGAGGCGTGGTAAGTATAGAAAAGTATATATACATTCTTGATCAGCATGACCACCCAAATCGATTTAGCCATGTCTGTCTTTCTGTCTGTCTGTCCGTTTGTCCGTATGTAACTTATAAGTGCTTAAAAAGAACAAATTGAGTACTCTTGAGTTGCTTAATGCTTAAAAAATACGAACCCTTTGGTTCTTGTTGTGGTTGCAATCATGACAACAAAATGAAAAAAACGAAATACATGTTGTGGTCGTAAGAAAACAACGCAAAATTTTTCTTTTTCTCTTTATTTTCTGTTCGCTTTGATACGCGTTTCTGTTTGTAGCAAAGAGCCAAACATAAGGAAATAGTGAAACTGTTTGCTTACGTAGCTTAATTGTTATTAAGTTTCGTTATTTCGTTCAGTTATTCTAACCTCTGATGACCGCTAATAGCCCGAACACAATGCGCGCGACAAGCAACGAGCAGCAGGTCTCCACTCTGTCGTTATAGAGAAATGTTGAGCGACTTCATTATAATAAACGCGACAGCAGCAAACTTCAACAGCCAAACAATAGTAAAAAAAAACAATGGTTGCATTCAGCCGACTCAACAGTTGCTGTTTAGAATAACAACACAGTCAGAGATGAAAAATAAATCCATTGGATTTGATTTTATTTTTAAAAAGGTGAATAACGAAATAAGAATCTATGAGTGCAAAACTCATTCATAAATAAAACTGTTATTTCACATCCAATTTTAAAAAATTGGTTAAATATTTGTTTCTTTATATTAATTAATGAATAAAAAAAATCAATAATGAATAAGAAATTAGTAATTAATAACAAATGAATAATGAACAACAAATGAATAATGAAAAACAAATGAATAATGAATAAAAAAAAGTTTCTGTGTCAAATGGAAATTGAACCAGGGTTCTTTGGCGTATTGGTCACGCACTCTACCCACTGCGCCACGATATCGTTATTCAGTTGCACTTAAAATTCTGATTAACAGCTCTGAATAGCAGATTTTATAGCTCTGAATAGCAAAAAAAAACTTAGTTCAAGCAAAACATCCCTCAGCAAGGTATCACTACCATAAATTTCACAACAGTTCAGTTTGCTGAATACGACCAGTAATAACAAATGTAAACAATGGCAGAAACTTGCCTGTGCTGCCTTTCAAGCGACAATTCACCAAAGTTTGTCTCATAAGAAATACACGTAAATGAAAAGTGACAATTGGCGCTTGCCGCTCGTGGCGCGCATTGTGTTCGTGGAATAACTCTTGCATCAGCTGGATCTCAAAAAGTCGTCAAGATCTTGTCAAAAAATTTTAGGCAAAATTTTCCCTAAAGTGAATGGACACAGCTCCAACTGCTGCTCACAATAAAAATGCGAGGAAAATGCGTAATGCGTGGTGCGATAACGATCTATGGTTAATGTTTTTAGTTGCTCAATTGGAGGATTATGTCAACCGTAAAATAGACGTTGCGGTAACTTTGTGATACGGTAACATTGTGAACCCAAATTTTCGAAATTAATTTGCACATTTCTATTAATTAACATCAAACTGCACAAATATTATGACAGTTGAAACCTCATCAAAAATGGAACCCTCTAAAAAAACACCCTTTTCATATCGTACTGAATTCAAACTTTTTCTCTTTGATGATGGTCACTAATTGGTTTACTATTGATAGTTAATGAATAAGCCTCTGGTTTGGCCAGTCTGCCATTGAATTCAAGTATTACTTGAATAATTTTACCACATTTTACCACGAAAAGATATTCATACACAAGACTAGAAATACTACGTACATAATTCTGCAAGGACACAACTCAAAGACTCAACATTTAAATAGAGCATATATAAAAAAATCCATTCAAACTAAAGCAAAGCGTTCATTATTTACTAGCAAATTTTGAAAGCGGAAAGCGTAAGCATAAATTTTAGTTTGCTCCGAGTTGAAACAGAAAACAACTAACAGAATGGGCAGGGTGGCGTAGGTTATGAAATCTACTACAAAATACCGATAAACAAAGTAGAGGAAAACAAAAACTTTCCAAAATAAATCATAAATAAATTGGATAACGTATGGAAAAGCTGTCATCATAAAAGCAACCTCGAGGAAAATAGATAGCGCCAAACAGAGCCACATTGGCACATTATGTGGGAGCAAAAGTACTGCATAAAGGTAGACACAACAAGACCGGGTGCTCAGAATTTTTGAAAGAGGCCTGCTCAATAAGCAGTGAAGTAGAGAATTTTTATATATATTCGAAACTTTTCTAAATTGAATTAAAAAAAAAAAATATTGTAATTTAATTATTTTCACTGCTTCCAAAACTTTTAAAGCGGCTTTTTTTTTGTCAGTGGTAAATGAAAAAAAAAAGGTTTAAAGTAATTAATTCCGGGCCTTCTATAAAGGCACTTTATGTTTTCAATCATAGCAGAGGTTATAGTTTGGGTCACATCACTGCATGAGACCGAAACACATTAAAGCATAGTATTTGGACTAATACTATGCTTTATTTGGTGGAAAAAATAATAGAAACGGCAAGTACTTTAGTATTTCAAAGAATGCTATTATTCTTAAAAGCAAACTATATGAATGTTACCCACCGGTGTTAAGTTAGCCCAAATTCTTTATCCCAACTTTTTAACTCAGGCGAACTTTTGAATTCGCCGTAAAATCAACCCAAAAAAAATTTTAATTTGCCGTAAATTAAAAAAAAAATGTTACACTACTAAAAAATATAAATACAAATGAAAAAAAAACAAATTGAAAATAATATATATTCATGCAAAACCTGCCTCGAAGATGTTTATATTCACTCAAATTGTAAGTTTCATTATGAAATTTATAAGTCAGGTCATAAAATTGTTATGAGAGGAGAAAGCTGTAAAAGTCAAAATTGTATAGCGATTTTCTTGAAAATGGACAGATTAAACCTCAAAATTGTCCGATTTCCACACCCCGAAACATGTCCCAAAACTTTTCATCTTCTACCTCTTTTGCCGTTTCTTCCAAAAATATATACTTTAAAATTGCTAGTAATTCTTTTCATGCAACTTAGCCATAGGAAGGACGATTTTTACTATCAAAAGAATAATGCAAATTTATTTCTGACAGTATGATGGTGTAATCTGTTCATTTTCAAGCAAATCGCTATACAATTTTGACTTTTACAGCTTTTTCCTCTCATAACATTTTCATGACCTGAGAGACGGCTACGAAGGCATAAAAGCAGCACAAAATGATTTTCAAAATGCCAAGAAGTGGACTGCTTTAGAAAACATTGCCAAATATTTCCTTAGCTTAAAAACTATTCTTAACAATTTGTGCATCGATGGCTTAATGCGAAGAAAGTTTTTCTGAGCTGAAGTTAATAAAAAAAAGAGTTGTCTGTGCCGTGGACACACCCGTAGGTTTTGACGTGACGAAGTTTCGTGCTGTTGTTGTTAATGTTGATGTTGATGTTGATGTTGATGTTGATTTTGATGTTGATGTTGATGTTGATGTTGATGTTGATTTTGTTGTTGATGTTGATGTTGATGTTAATATTGATGTTGATGTTGATGTTAATGTTGATGTTGATGTTGATGTTGATGTTGATGTTGATGTTGATGTTGATGTCGATGTCATTGTTGATGTTGATGTTGATGATGATGTTGATGTTGATGTTGATGTTGATGTTGATGTTGATGTTGATGTTGATGTTGATGTTGATGTTGATGTTGATGTTGATGTTGATGTTGATGTTGATGTTGATGATGATGTTGATGTTGATGTTGATGTTGATGTTGATGATGATGTTGATGTTGATGTTGATGTTGATGTTGATGTTGATGTTGGTGTTGGTGTTGATGTTGGTGTTGGTGTTGGTGTTGGTGTTGGTGTTGATGTTGGTGTTGGTGTTGGTGTTGGTGTTGGTGTTGGTGTTGGTGTTGGTGTTGGTGTTGGTGTTGGTGTTGGTGTTGGAGTTGTTGTTGGATTTGGAGTTGGTGCTTTTCGTTTAGCTTTTTTTTTGCTTCCCCATTGGTTGTGCTCTAATTTCAATTAATCCAGCAAAAGTGATTCATATGCGTCACATCAGGCGGTTCCCTGAGGGTTTTTGACACGCCGTCAAATTTTTATTTTTGTCATATGCCCGAAGATCTCACCTTTGTTTTCGTTCCTTAAAATTTACCGTTGCACCAGTAGTCACAGAGTTAAAAATCCATGCAACTTTTTTTCATGGCTGTAGCATTTTTACTGCATTATGTGATTGCATCCCTGAAATCATGACAACTAAATTTTTTTTGTAATTTAGTTGTGAAGCGTAATAACACATCCCTGCTGTCGTAAAACAAAATTTACTGTAGCACTCCTCCTGAGTGAGTAATAATTCCATGCAACGATATTACATTTCTGTTACATAAGCTGCTATATTCACGACCTGACGTAGCCGGAATTTTTTTTTTATTTTTGTCGTAAAGCCATGCATAAAAACTTTATTTTCCTTTTTAAACTTTTATCGTAGGTTATATACTCATTGAGTAAAAATTCAATGCAACGCCGCTGCATGAATGTTTCGTTATCGATCTTTGAGCGGCTCTCTCAGCGTCCCCATGATGTCAAAAATTTTTTGTCTAATTTTGTTGTGAGGGCTTCTAGTAGGCCTTTATTGGCGTATCGTATTGTTAATCCTAGCACTAATACTCAGCGAGTAATAATTCCATGTAACAAATTTTCAGTTGCGTTGCTTACGCAGCTCCCACTACGTCCCTATGCCGTATTAAATTTTTTTTTTGTTTTTTAATATAGTCAAAGAATTGACCTTTATGGTCATACTATTTTTTTAATCATAGCTCTTATACCCAGCGAGTAACAATTCAATGAAACACAGATGAATTTTTAAAAAATTAATTTTTCAACTTTTTTGGAAACTAGAGCAGTATAACGTAACTTCGTCACGTCAAAATTATTTATGATCAACTATTGGACAGGCAAGAGTTTCAGACCTTGCTCTTTTATCGATTGAAAACAAATTAACAATACAATTAATTTTGACGATGTTATACTAATTTCACTGCTTAAAAAGCAGTTCACTGTCATAAAGAAAAATATGCAGGCAAATGACAATCGCTGCAAGACATTCGTGAGAAAATCTCCGGTTGTCACTCGAACCTTACACAATTTTATTATTCGATCATCAATCGCACTCACAAAGAATCTTGCCCAAACATACAGGCTATATTACCCTTGCAACAAAAACTAAATGAGAACTATAAGAAACCTGCAACTGCAAGAAATAAACTGCAGGAACAGAGTGCGATGCTGTTGCTGCTTGTCGGCTATTTCAGCTGTATGGAATATTTGTGTAGGTGTGTGGTATAAATAAAATTTAAATACGGGGAAAAACGAGTTGTAAGGAAAATATTTGATTTATTCACGTAAATATTTAAATAAAATGTATACTCAGGCGTGGATAATGCTAATATATGCATTATTTCCCTTAGTGTACTTGAGTATGTGCAATTTTTATATTAAAGCTTTATATTATTTTTTGTTATCTTATATAACATGTATTTTCATAATAGAACAATTTGAATTGAATTTTTTTTAGCATGATAGAAACTTTTGATTTCATTGTAATTATTTTTTTTAGTGTTTTTGTAGGGGTGGCACCACTGGTTTCCGCTCCGGGTGTCACCAAGTCTAAGAACGCCACTGCTTTTCATTATTCATCGAACTGTCACTGTCAATTTATTCAGTAAACTCAACATTTTCATCATGGTAAAGTACACGAACGAACAACGTCTGGAAATTATAAAAATTTGGTACCGAAATTCGGAGTCGGTGATTGCAACTTTAAGAGCGTTAACTGCAATTTTCGGTCGAAATTCTCGCCCTAGTAGACAGACAATAATAAGTTTAGTGCAAAAATTTGAGTCTACATATTCGTTGTGTGATGTTACCGTGCCAATGATACAACGGGTTGGTCGAAGTGTCGAAAATATCGCTGCCCTTTAGGCGCCCGTAGCAAACGTACGAACGTTCATATGAACAAAATAAAGTTCCATTCATATATTGTACTTCCAGACGATAATAAAGTTTTTGAAATATCTCAAATGGTTTGCGATTTATTTAAAATACAAGTTGTCAAGTCCTTAATGGAAAACCGTTTATTTAAATAGCATAGTGGTGCTATTTTCCGATGTAGAGATACAGTTTGAATGTGTGTTTATGCAAGATAACGATTCCAAACACTCCTCGCAACTGGCAAACAAATGGTTCCGGGACAATGTCATTAATTTATTAGAATGACCATCGCGGTTTCCAGATCTTAATCCAATTGAACATCTTTGGGGGATCTTAAAGAAGAATATAATGGCCCGTCGGTGCATTGAAGTTATAAAAAACCATGGAGCCACAACAAAATATTAAAGTTAAACTAGTGTTCAGTATAAAATTGGTAGATTTTAAGAAAAAAAATTAGTATGTTAGTTATAAGTGTTCTGTTTCTATTATTTTTACCAAGGACAATAAATGAAAATGTTTCTTTTTTTGTCTTATGAATTGCGTGAGGCTGATTTTTTTTTAATATTCTGGTAGATATTTTCTTAATCTTTAAATCATGTATAAACTGAAAACAAAATTCATTACACAAAAAATAATCAAACAAAAGAAAAACATACAAGCCGTTTCTATTATTTTTGCCATCACTGTATATGTTGTATAAACGCCATAGGGTAATGGTGGAAAAACTCGAATACCTGCAGCTATTGTGCACAAAATTGCATTTTCAATTTCAGCAAATAATTTATAGAGGGCGCAACAAACAGTGGCGAAAACAGTGGCGAAAGGCAGTTGAGAGCGAGGGAGAAATCAACCAAAACAAAATTTGCAAAACAAACAATTTATATATAATTGCATGTTTTTGGTTTTTTTTTTTTGCAAACTACAGTCTGCGCCGATCAAATTCAAGCCAGTGTTGCCAGTTATAAAGGAAATTTTTTCACACATACGTATATTTTTATTGTTCCTTCGTTATGCAGCATTTTGCCGTAAGGAAAAGTACTTTTTTTTTTGTATTTTTATAAAATTTTGTTGGACTTATCTGAATAACATGGTTTACTCGTTCAGCTATAAATAAAAGTGCAGTTATTGAACAAAGCTCTGTAAAAGTACAGGGTGCGCCATCTTTTACATATGTCGGTATGTGAACAAGTATTTTCATATGTATAATTTGTTCCTTTACAATTTATTTCTACTAGTTTTTGAATACAACATCAATCAAGTGGCATCCTTTATTTGCCATAGCAAAACATGTCCTTTTAGCTGCGTTTTCGATCATTTTTTTTTGCAAAAATTGTCTACTGAAGTCAATCAGCTGATAAATGTCAAAAGATATAAAATTTTTACATACCGAAAAAATGTAACGGACCCTGTATGTTTTTAGTAGTTGGCTATATTACAAAGCGTCGTTTTTGTACAGGAGTATTTATTAAAAACTTCAAGCTAAAAGATCAAATATCAAAATTAGATCAACCCATTAAAACTCGATGCAATAGACTTAAAATCTCATAGAAAATGTGGTTAGAAGACTTAAAATAAAAACCAATATAAAGCACGGCAAAATACAAAACAACTTTATTTGACTTGATATCATATATAAATATATATCAAGTCAAATAAACACTTCACGTCAAATAAAATATCTTTATATACACGGAGGCGGCCGTGGCGCAGTGGGTAGAGTACGTGATCCATACGCCGAAGAGCCCTGGTTCAATTCCATCTGACACAGAAAGTTTTTTTCAATTAATTAATTCTTCTGTTTGGCCGTCGCCTCTCTGCAGACAATGACAAACCTCAGAGAGTAAATAACGTGAGGTAAAGCTTCTATAGAACATGCACATTAGCCGTTCGGAGTCGGCATAAAAGTAGTAGGTCCAGTTCTCGATCAATTGTGTACAAACATTTAATAACACGCACAACACAATATGATCATAAGAAGTTCGGTCAAAGTCCTTTCAAGGGCTGAAATGGTCAGTTTATTATTTTTTATATACACGGTGGGCCATCTAGTGGTTTATCTTTAAATCATGGGTTATTTTGACACTGACAGCTGTTTCCCGTTCGAAATCTTAACATACAGTCAGTATCTTACCGCCGCAGAAAGAAATGAGTCGCTTTACGCTTGAACAACGTTGGGAAATATTGGAAACTTATTTCCAAAGAGAGTGCTGTGTAGCCCAATCAGTGCGTTATTTGAAAAGAATATGATTTGAGCGAAAAATCATCTTCTCTGAAGAGTCGCATTTTCATCTACGCACAAAATTTCCGCATCTGGGGCTCGGAAAATCCACACGTTATTGTCAAGAAGCCGATGCATCCACCGAGAGTGACAATCAGTTTGGTTCGGATTGTGGAGTGGTGGCATCATTGGAGCATTTTTCTTCAAAAAAGAGGCTGGGTACAACGTTTGATGATGAACGATTTTTTTGACGTGACGAAGTTACGTTTTACCGCACAGGTTTCCAAAAAAGTTGAAAACATCAACATCAACATCAACATCAACATCAACATCAACATCAACATCAACATCAACATCAACATCAACATCAACATCAACATCAACATCAACATCAACATCAACATCAACATCAACATCAACATCAACATCAACATCAACATCAACATCAACATCAACATCAACATCAACATCAACATCAACATCAACAAGAAACACTGTCACATTATAACCTACGGGTGTGTCCATGATACAGCCAACTCTTTTTTTTTACTGAAATTGGAGACATGAATTTGGACGATCTCTGGTTCATGTAGGATGGCGCACCATGCCACACAGCCCATGCCACAATCGATATTTTGCGCACCAATTTCTCAAATCGTGTTATCAGCCGTCTGGGGATGTCAATTGGCGGCCTCGGAGCTACAATTTGACCCCTTTGGACTTTGTTTTATGGGGAACCGTAAAGAACCGATGTTATGTCAACAATCCGGAAACGATTCGAGCACTTAAGGCCAATATCATCCAAGCCATCCATGAGCGTGAGCTACAGCCCGAAACCATCAACAAGGTCTTGGAAAATTGGAGTGATAGAATACGCTACTGCGAAGCCAGCCGAGGCAACCACTTGAACGTTGTTGTGTAATAACGTTTTTCCATAATTAATGGGAATATTTGCTCTTATTAATAAAGCCATAGTACATGGAAAAAGTTTAATTTTGTTAATTTTATTGCATTAAAAAAAGAAAACAATAACTTGTATTTGGCCCACTTTGTATAAAATTCTTCTTTATATGGCTTCGTCACTGAACTCCTTATAAACGGCTGGACCGCTTTTGATGAAATTTGGTATGTGTATGCGGCTGGATCTGTAGATGGCTTAGGCCTAATCCGGTTTGATCCGCTAGGTGGCGCTATTGTTGCTGTGGCAGTGTTTAAGCGTATTTGAGGGTATAACTCAGAAACGAATTGAGGATTTGTCATGATTCTTTCGCTTTACCATTACTTTTTATACAAGCAAAAATACAAAAATACAAAATAATTAAATTTTTTCGCCCGAGTAAAACCGGGCGAAACTTCTGTAATTTTAATGAACCTAAGTAAATGTAAAAAAATAAGAAAACCATTTAAATTAAATAAAAGCCACACGAATCTTAAAAAGAAACGACATCATTGGGAAACCTCTTTGAACCGAAATAATTCTGTCATAATTGTTCTAAGAACCGAAAGAAGAGCACGAGAACAGAGAACCAGGAAATCTTGATGAAAAAAAACTGAATAAAACACCCGCACAGATAACATGAACGACCTGTCATATGCAGAGACAACATTAAGTTAACAATTTATAGCTTGTCATGCAGGATGGTCAAGTAGGAGGGGAGCTTTTGTTGCTAGTGAATTGCGTTTTCTATGCGGGTGTCTCAAATTCACCTTTGCTTTCATTTCCAACTGGGCGCTGCAAACACTGTTGCGTTAAGCACCTTAAAGAATGTCCTGTTTGCCTCCTGCAGAAAAACTTGTTTCTGCTCACAAAAGTACATACATATGTACATACATTCATATAATAGAGTTCGCTGTGCCTCGTAGGGCTTAAATTTAGAGCATTAAGTTTATTATTTAATGCCAGTACGTTCAGACTTATTCAGGAAATCTATGCATGTTTATATCAAGGACATTTATGTGTGTTTTATATGGTTTCAATCATACTAGACTTTGAATTTAAATCTTCACAATGACAATGACGGACTTTACTTTGAAATCAATTCAAGATGAATTTGAGAAATTTTCCTGCTTTGATAAAGAGACTTTGTAAAGGTTGTAGGATGTGGTTTTTATCCGATTTGACTCACTTTCTGACTGTTGACAAAGAAAAAAATAAATTTTAAAGCCTGAAAAACACTCGAATATTGCTTGGCTTTTAAAAAAATTCATATTGAAACTTAAAACAATTGAAAACAATCAGTAAATTATATATTTTTTAACATTTTCCATCTTACTTGTAGAAAAATAAACATAAGCAATCAAAATAAGCAAGAAATAAGCAATAAAAGAACAGCTGACGCTTTATATCTAAGGCATTTGCATTTTCACCATGCGTGGTGAATTTCAAAGAACATTGACAAAAGCTTCTTTATAATTTCTTGTTATGTTAACAAGCAGTTAGCTCAACAATAGAGCTGTTATTATTGTTGAGCTTGAGGTCAAGTATGTTAATGAAGAAAATAACTAATAAAAACAACAACTCTGTATGGAGTTATCACACAGCAGACTAGTTAGAAAGCTGTCTCGTTTGCCGCTACATCAACTGATCAGTGGCGTTGCGTGATTTTAGCTGTGATCGCTGTAATGAGCGCTTTAAAACTCAGCTGCTTGAGTTTAATTTATTCTACCAATGTTCCGAGAAAATTTCTGGGAACTTTTTTTTTGACAAGTATAAATTTATCTATATTAAGCTCTACTAAATTCTACTTCTTATTTACTTGTTTCTGCATACTTTTGGTGGACCAAATGGTAAATATTAGGGATCAGGCCCGTAGACAAGGGGGGGTTTTTAGGGTTAAAACCCCCCCCTTATGGTCCAAAAAGTATAAAAAATAATATAGCGAAATACAGCGAAAACATCAACAAGCTTAAGTATCGAAAAAAGTTCGATACATTCCATTGAACTTTGTCTACGACCAGCAATTTAAGAATTTATTGCGTTAACAGGTGTAACGTGAAAGTGGCGAAATTTTGATTGCGTTTCGTTAGATAAGTTTAAGAGTTTCTATTGTTAATTTTACTGTGCCAAAACTACAAAAATTAGTCTACTTAATTGGCTGCAGAAACCAGAAGTAAAAAAAGGCTAGAACGGTGGAAAGTAAGTGCTTGATTCAAATGGTTTTTCTTCCTTTATCAATGCGTAAATGTGTTAAAAAGTTGCCGAATATTTCTGAATGTTTGAAAGCTGTGTTTTTTTTTTTGGTAGCGTGTTTGCATTGATTGAATATTAATGGATTAACTTTTTGCTTGATGCGGAACCAACAAAATCCGAATAATATTATATTTAATCTGTATTGTACAGGGTTTTCCAATAAGAGGTGTTATTGTGAATCGCCCGCTATTGTGAAGCGCTCACTTTTAAAGCTTTTATTCTTTGACATTTGACAAGTAGAAACTATGCCATTACTAAAAATGGAACGATACAACAACGTCGTGACTTTGCTGATTGGGTCCTTGAAATGCATGAAAATGATCCGAAATTCCATCGAAAAATCATCTTGACTGATGAGGCCCATTTCCACCTCGGTGGCTACGTCAACAAGCAAAATTATCGCATCTGGGGCTCGGAAAATCCAAGAGTTATTGTTGAGAAGCCTCTTCATCCTCAACGTGTGACTGTTTGGTACGGTTTATGGTCCGGCGGGGTCATTGGACCTTACTTTTTCGAAAATGAGGACATAGAGCAGCCACTTTGCGATTTGGTTACGGAAAATTTCATGACAAGGATATTGTGCTGTAAGCGTGGTCGTGGTGGCCATTTGGCTGATGTTGCTTTTCATTATTAACGGCATACCTTCCTCTTTATTATGAAACTAGCTGACCCGGCAAACGTTGTTTTGCCCAAACTTAATATTCGATGTTTCCACTTTTTCAATAGATGACGGTGTAGTTTTGAAAGACAAACACAATTTTCAATTTTTAGTCAATTATGACCAAACTGTTTGAAATATAGCATTTTCATATATTTGTGGGTGGCAAAACATATTTTTAATAGTTTCCGACAGCAAGCAAGGAAAATAAATTAGTATAATTTAAAAATTTATTTATAGTACCAAATTTTAGTATAATACCAGCAAAATCTTCTGATATAGGGTTTTTATTTGTAGGCGGCAAAAGGGGGGTGTGGTAACCCAGTTTTAGTACAGTTGCCGACAGTGAGCATAAAAACGAAACCCCCAAATTGTAGCCTAATACGCCGAAACCATCGTAAATATAGCATTTTAATTGATTTGTGGGCGATAAAAGGGGGTGTGGCAACCCATTTTTAGTACAGTTTAGCCGACAGTGAGCATACAAACTAAATTACCAAATTGTAGTCTAATACGACCAAAACCGTCGGAAATTTAGCATTTTTATTGATTTGTGGGCGATAAAATAGGGTGTGGCAAATTTTTTCTACAAAGTGTCCTTTCTTGGGCCAATACGAATCCATCAAGTTCAAAATTGTAAAAATTGAACGACCCCTTCTTGAGTTATGCGCGTACACACGGACGTCAGTCGTTTTTATATAAGACAAAAATAAAATAAACTCAAACCAAACATAACATCACTGCAGCATGGTAATGTTTGGCTAAATTTGTTTTTGCTTGCCTCTGTCTTTTTTTCACGTCACCACGCATAGCGTACGACAAAAAAAAACAAAAACAAAATACATTGCCATTCTCTGTTGCTATCCATAGCACACACACGCTCGGGCATATGTAGGCAAAACAAAAACAAATCACATTGCTATTCTCAGCAAAGCAATACTCACTGTAGGATGGGAGAGTAAAATATTGGAACACTCGCATCGTGTCGATGTGCCGCACACTGCTTTATTTTTCACTACACAACAACAATTTTTATACGCTATGAGTCGTTCATGTCCGTTTGTGCTCGCAGGTGAATTTTACTTAGGATTTTGAAAGCCATGAATCTCCTTTTCTAATAAACTTTTTAATAATTTTTTTGGCCTAAAACCTTCAGCAGGTCGAGAGCTTTTTATTATAAAAAATTTCATGAAAAACGGCCGGGCCTTTCTCAAGATTGTTCCGAACATAAAAAAGGCACTTCAAAATATAATATTAGTATAGATAAACATCCGATCATTTATCTCAAAAAATGGCATTTTTCTTTGAATACCAAAATAACAACTCTTATTGGAACACCCGATAGAAAACGTTAAAGAAACTTTGCAATTTGAAAAGTCTTCAGAACTTCGTTTTGTAACCTGCAGTTGTAGAAAGCTTTAATGTTGACAGCTATGTGGAAAGCGGTACAAGTACAAGTACAAGTACAAGTTGCGGTATTAATATTTTACTTTTAATGCTTATAACTCTAAGTTTTTGTGTATGATTGTAGAAATTTTTCCAGAAATATCATTTGATTCATCGGAACTGCATTTGACTTCGAGAGTATATCAATGTCCAAATAACGATATTTTCAAGTTGATGAGCAATATTTCCGATTCGAACCGCCTTGAAAGTTTTCAAAGCATTTATGTGCCTCCACCAAATTTTAATTTTCCTGCCAGCGGTTCTCGCAAACTCCGATTTAACACGTTAACTGCCATGAGGCACGTACGGTGTGCCTCAGTAAAATGTCCATGTAGGCTCTGAGGCACAGCGTATGTGCTCAGTATTTGATTACACATTATAGTTCATGGTTTAAAATTAGTACCTCGAAATGCAAATATGTAAACGTAGTTCAATTCCGCATGGCCTGGCATACCTAAAACTATCTTTAGCGCATCATTTTTATACCCCCACGATTAAAAAAAACCCCTTTACTGGGATTTTAATTTTAAAAACTTTAATTTTGTCATTCCGTTTGTAACGCCCACAAGGAAGCGTGGTAGGTATAGAAAAGTGTATATATTCTTGATCAGCATCATCACCCAAGTCGATTTAGCCATGTCCATCTGTCCGCCATCCACACTAAATATACAGTAAACGTATACATCAGGCCGTGAGGTACATATGTTGTGCCTCAATATTATATTTCAAAATTTCACCAAAATATAAAAAAAAACTTTTTCTGATTTGTTCGAAAAAATTGTCCGAAAAATTCAATAAGGTGAATTTATCAAGTACGCAGAATCGGGCTGTTAATATAAATATATAAAATAAACAAAAATAAAAAATTAATTTTTGTTTTATGTATTTGGTGTACAAAAAGTTTTAAAGTGTTTTTTTTTCAAGTTTGTCGCTTTGTTGTGAAAAATTTTGTTACAAATTCATTTCTCAAAGTATTGTCTATTGCTAGCCACTGATTTTTCCCATCTTTCTGGTAATTATATAAAAAATACCTTTTCATTTATCGATATCAAAAACTATCGATATTTTTTTTAATCCAAACCCCCCCCCTTAGGTAAATCCTGGCTACGGGCCTGTTAGGGATAACCTTAATTATACATATGCATCTTCCGAAGATTAAAAGACGAAAGTTTGTGTAGTAGTCTATTGTGGACTACATGGCTACGAGGTATTTTGAGAACCGTTCCATATACAAGCAACTAATGCAAAAAGAAAATAAGGCAAAGATTCATTTCTTGATAAGAATCGAAGAAAGTTTTTTAAACTTTTTAAAGATAATTTGAAAATTTAATTTGAATATGACCTTTCATTATTTATATTGAAAACAAATTTGAGCTTTTAGGCCAAGCTTTAGAATTTTCGAAGATGCACATGAGCAAAAGGCTATGCCTAAAAGTATGACACGATTAAGGTTAACCTTGACACAGGGTGCATCATAAGTAGATAAGAACTTAGTTACTTATGTAAGAGCGTTCTCTCTGTCAAAATAAACTTCCGGGTAACTTTGTCCGCATATTGGCAGTATTTGTAGGACCTTAGTAGGTTGAGTGGATCACAGTGAGAGTCATGCAAGAATTCTGATGAGTCCGTGTAGCGACCAACGAAACAATCTGTCTAGTCTGCTGTGTAATTTGCTCTATACAGAGCCGTTGTTATTGTTGTTGGTTGTTGTCTTCATTATTTTCATGTTGTCTTGTTGTGAACATACTTGGCCTAAAAGCTCAAATTTGATTTCGATAATTTGAAACTTTTTTAACATATTAAAGAGCAATGCCCAAGCTTGATGGAGCTCTTTAATACCACCTAACTGTACATCTTTTTATACATATTTTTGTTGAATTAATTGTTTTATATTTTTTAATCAACAAATTTCAAGAAAATATATTAATTACTACATTAAAAAAGGTAGGTGGGAAGAAATGTAATCAAAACTCGTCTAAATTATTTATACCCAAGGCACGGAAATTTCTCAACGAAGAGCTAATCAACGAAAGTTATGTAAGTGACACAGACTGTCACATATTCACACATACACATTAAGACAGACATGGCAAGTATATGATTTTACGCCATAGGATGACTGACAGCATGCTACGTCTTAATGACTTTTTTATTGAATTATTTTAAAACCAATTTACACCCACAAACTTGAGAAATCAAGCATGTTGCTGATAGCAACAACTGAAAATATGCCACTGGCAGACAACGTGTTGGCGTTAATGTCAATATTATTGTTTTGTAACAGTTTTGAACTCGTAAACCCAGCTATGTGTAGAGAATTGACATTAAGAACACAGTAATTACTTTTTTCTACAGTAATATCACTTTCAAATCAGTGCGATAATAATTTGTGGGAAAAAAAATCAAGTAATTTCAATACTCTTGAGGTTAAATTATTCTGTTCCATTAAACATATAACGCAATTCTACAGGGTGTTTTTTTTAGAGGTATAGAACTTTGAATTGAAATAAAACACAAGAAAATCGTTTTAATGTCCATCAATTTGGCTTTATTGGAAGGATAATTTTATGCCATTAATGTTTAAATATGATTTCGGGCATGTGGCCGCCGCGGCTGGCTCGAATAAAGCCAATTCTACAGGTCCAATTTTCAACCACTTTTTCGAGCATATGGGGCCGTATGTCGGCAATAACGCCACGAATGTTGGCCTCCAAGTCCCCTAACGTTTCTGGTTTGTTGGCGTAGACGAGCGACTTCACATATCCCCAAAGAAAATAATCCAATGGTGTCAAATCACACGATCTTGGTGGCCAATTGACAGGTCCATTCCGCGAAATTATGCGCTCATCGAATGTTTCCTTCAATAAATCGATTGTGACGTGCGCTGTGTAGCATGTAGCGCCGTCTTGTTGGAACCACAACTCATCCACATTCATGCCATCCAATTCGGGAACAAAATAGTCGGTTATCATGGCTCTATACCGGTCTCCATTAACGGTAACTGACTCTCCAGCATTATTTCGGAAGAAGTATGGCCCAATGACTCCACTACACCTTGTTGGCGAGTTGTATTTGACGCAAACGAATATTCAGTTGTCATCAACTTAAGAATATATCTTATATATATATATATACCGCAAGCTTTTTCGGTCATTATTATTTATTACATTAATTATTCTTCATCCTATGTCCGTCCGTAATTTTAGGGTTGCACTCATCGTACCTCTGTTGCTATCTCCATCCGCGTATTGAGCAAATTAACAATTCGCTTATAAAGTAACAATTTGTCCAAAAAGTAACTCTGAACTATAAGCGTGTTTATACAACGAAGGGAAAAACAAATGAAGTTTTCAGTTGGGAAAAACAAATTTTTCAATTGCTGTAATTTAAAAATCACTCGCGTTTATGACAAACGAAATTAATTTCCTGCAATTAAATGACGCGTTTCTCGCAACTGGCTTTTATTATGACAGCTGTTGAAACGCTTGCAAATTTTTATAAAAATACAGTATTATCGAAAATCCGGCCCAGTTGTAAATAAGCAACGTGAATTTCATCGTGAGGTCGGTCGTTATTAGTCTGCTTCACTGCGAAGGCAACTCGTCGCACTCTTTGGACACTTAATCCAATTACCAGACAGAGATCGGTGCGAAGTGCAGAAAAAATATCCGCCGTAGCGTCGAAGAAAACCCAGCATTCGTCGATTCGGTGCCGATCAGCTGAATTGAGCATCGCCAGAGAGTCAACCAGGCTTATTTTGCGGTTGAATTTGGGCCTACCTCCATATTAGAATGTACTGAGGCAAGAATTGAAGCCAGACAACCATAGACAATGCCGTAAGTCGCTAACTGGGTGCTGAAAATGTTGGCCGGAGATCCTAATTTTGACCAAAGAATTCTTCGGTTCTCAAGGTGTCGTGCACTCGAAATCCCTCCGCAAGGTCAAAGCTCAATATTATTTGAGTGTTTCAAAGCGTTTGCGTAGGAATATTCGGCGAAAGAGGTTAGAATAATGGAAGGACAATTCATGTTTTTCGCACCATAAAAATGCACCAGCTCACACATTACGCATTCGACGCCATTATTTTACCAAAAACAAAGTCAATATCGTTCAACAAGCACCATATTCACCAGATATGGCCCCGCGAGACTTTTTCCTATTCCCCAAACTCAAATTGTTGATTCGTGGGAAAACATTTTGAGATGATTGAAGTCATCAAAGAGAATTCGCGGAGGGAGCTAAAGCCCCTGTTTCGAAATCGGCCTACCAAAAATGCTTTCAAGAATGGAAAAACCGTTGGCATATTTGTATTGCCTTCGATGGTAATTATTTTGAAGGTCATAAAATAAATATTGAAGAATAATAAACCGTTGTTGTTTTATTTGCACAGTCTGGTTCAATTTTGAATAGAAGTAGGAATTGTTTATTATATTTGAGAAATTAAATCTAAACTGGGTCTTCCTGAGAAACTTTTGTTCATTATGTGGATATGCAGTACAACATATCCTAGTATTGCGCTCATCTTTGATTTTAAAGTCTGAGTGAACATTTTTGAGCGGACACTATTGCTATTCCCAATTCGTGACCTCGCCTTTACCCCGGTGAGAATTTAACTTTTACTTCTTGCCTGTCCATATTTGACTGGACACCACTGTTATAAATTTTCTTTTTTTTTTAGAATTACAAGAAATTTGACAGTACTTTTTGTTTAATTTGTCAATAATTGCCTCTTAAAAATAGTATTTTATTATGCCGTAGACAGTAATTGTACCAGCTTTACTTAACATCAGTGGTGTAGAGTTTCATTCAAGATGTTTTTTTCTTAAGATTTTTTGCTGTTGTAAATGTTTATAATGTAATAAGTTAAGGCACAGCTGGATAAATATACTTTGAGGTTTTTTCTTAGAATTTTGAATGCTTGACAAAATTAAATTAGAGCAACATTCACGATGATGACACACACGCACACATACATACATATGCGCACACACTGTCAATGACAGGATTATTTTATGACAATATGTTGTCTTACCTACAGGATATAATGTCTGCAAGTCAGATGCTGGATTTGTGATGAGAATTTGTTATAATTAAAAAACAATTTCTTTTAACGATTTTTATGGAATTTTAACAACACACCTTCATATAAAAAGTTGAATATATTGAATCAAATACAACAGCAAACTGTGAGAAAATTAAATTAAAACGAAGGTTAAATAAATATAAATGTAAATGTATTTTAGAAAAGAAGGCATTAAAGTTCAATTTAAGGACAATGAAGAAAAATTTGCTTTTCCCTTGTGATTGCTACTTAAAACTGTTTGTTTTTTAAAAAAAATTTGTTTAATTTTATACCTGGATGCACAACAGTAAGAACGACAATAAAGAAAAGGGTTAAAAAAGGTTTTGTTTGTGAACATATTGTTGTTTTTTATTTTCACCTAAGAGCGCAATTAAAACATCGGTAGCCTTAGTTAAAAGCGGTTTCATTGAACACAAAAAAAAAAAAAAAAAACCCATGAAATGGCCATGGAAGCTTTTGGTGAAATTTAAAATAAAACCCTTAGATTACATTTTCCTTGTAAATTGTGAAAGGGCAGGATGAGGTTTTTATCTTTGCAATATGGTCTCTTAAGAATGCTTTTATTTTTTTAGGTATAAATGTAAATTTTAAATTAAATCTATGTCCAAACATTCATGTTTTGATAGTCATACACCTAGGGATGGGTCATTCAACACTGTTTCATTAAAAAAATGGTGGGAACACATAAAAAAAGACACATACATATTAGTTCGATATTGGAAGCGCATTGTATTCAAAGAAACGAACATGAATATCATGGAATCTTCTTCTGCCTTTTTTTAAACTTTAAAACTATTGACAAACTATATTGCTCTATACCGATGACCATTCATTATAGATCAATGTTAATTTTTTCTGATGAGTTGTGGAATATGCTTTCGCGTTAATGGTCGCTGCCAGAGTGAATGGGATAATGTGGTTGTTTTCCCGCATTATCCATCACATTTCGTAATGCTTCGGGCTGAATAGCGGTCATTTCATGTCGAATATTGTCTTTCAAGGCTTCCAGTAATAAAAAATCCCCATTAAGGGCTTAACCCATTTTATACTTTCGTACAGAGAACGCAAATAAACGAAACGAAACGATATCCGAACCGATCTCTTAGAGGGTGATACAAAAACGTTTTTTTTTCATTCGTTTCGTTAGTGAGGGCAAACGAAACACGAAACCTTTCAGTGGAAGAGAGAGCTAACGTCATTTTTATAATTTTTGCTAACGTGTCAGTATAGAAATCGAAGCCAAAGCAAACGTTTCATCAATGATCACTGTGAACATAAAAAAATAATAATTTAAGGAAAAAAAATTTTAATATACCACGTTTTTAAATCGAACTAAAAAAAAAAAATAAATAAATAACTGGCCAGTTCAGCCTTTGAAAGGACTTTGACCTAGCTTGTTATGATCATGATTAAATCGAATTAAAAAGTATAAAATATTTACTGCTAGAGTGGGGCTTTTCGTTCTCATAAAAACGTGGGGCGCATGCTATAGGGAATATTAAGGAGTTAAGAAAACCTTGGTTAAGAAAGCATTTGTCCACTAAAAAATTAAAATTTTTAATTGGTAACAAATAATTTCTCAATAATTCATCAAAGATAGGCATAGATAGGAAAATTTTTAACAAAAAACCTCGTCAGCCTTGATCACTTCGATAAAATTAAAATTGCAGAATTCTGAAACCAGGACTATACTTGTGTCCCCTTTATATTCGTTTGCTTTGTTTTTAACCGACTTCAAAAAGGAGGATGTTCTCAAGTTCGTTGGTTTGTCCGATTTTTTTTTTTTTTTTTAAATGTATGTACATCGATAATTCCTAAAGCACTTGCCCGATTTCCGTTTTTGTCAACAGATAGATACCATGAACGCAGAGGTCCTTTTTTAAAAAAGCGGGCGATATTCAACAAAGGGGCGTGTCAATATAAGAAAAACACTGTATTTCAGTTAATATTGACACTAGGGTACTGAAATTTACAGTAAAAATACTGGGTTAGGCACAATTATTACAAATAACGGTCAATAAAGTGGGCGTTATTTGACAAAGGGGTGTGGTCATATTAAAAAACACTGTATCTCAAATAGTATTGACACTAGGGTACTGAAATTTAATACAGGGGTAGGCATAGTTATTAAAAATTACAGTTAATAAAGTGGGCGTTATTTGACAAAGAAGTGTGGCAATATTGGAAAAACACTGTATCTCGAATAGTATTGACACAAGGGTACTGAAATTTAGTACTGGGGTAGACACAATTATTAAAAATTACTGTAAAAAAAGTGGGCGTTATTCGACAAATGGGTGTGGCAATATTAGAAACACACTATAAATCGAATAATATTGACACTATGGTTCTGAAATTTAGTACATGGGTAGGTACAGTTACTACAAATTACGGCCAAAAAATTGGGCGTTATTCAAAAAAGGGGCGTGTCAATATTATAAAAATACTAAATCTTAGTTAATATTGACACTAACGTACTAATATTTGGTATGCAGGTAGGTGGGTAGGTAGAATCATTAAAAAAGTGAGCGGGATTGGAAAATATCCAACAAACTTTCAGGAATTAATAAAATAAATTTTTTCAAAACAAAGTTTAATGTTTGAAATTTTCCTCGAGAATACGATTACATAAAATATTTCAAATTCTCTAAAAAAGAAGAAATAAAAACTTTTTAACAAAACAAAAAAAAAAAAACAGACTTCAAAATCAGTACAAAGTAAAAAATAATTTTAAATAAATTTTCTCATTCATTTCTTGATCAAATTTTAAAAGTAATTTATATGTTGGAAATCTTATCATTTTCATTTTTTCTATTTTGTTTTATTATCATCAATATATTAATTGCTTTATGAACATAAAAGCTTTAAAGTCGGCGCTCATCTTTGACACACAATCATGATCTTTTACCATCCGTGCACTATTTGGTGCCTTGGTGACACTGCAGTAATTTTAAAAGCTTTGTACACATTAAAATTCTCACTAAACTGGTTTGGGTGAGCATGTAAAGCTCATATTGAATATGACATAGTATGTAACAGCTGCACAAATAATGCATGGAACACATTGGCTACATTCAGCGTACTCTAAAATTGCCAACTGAAAAAAAAAAAATCGCTAAGAAGCTTTTATATTTATAAAGTTAATAATATTTTTATGATAAGACAAATTAGAAAAAATTAAAATAAAAAGATTTCGACATAGTAAGATAAGCAACGACTTCGAAGCTTTTATGTACATAAAGCAATTAATATATTGATGATAATAAAACAAAATAGAAAAAATGAAAATGATAAGATTTCCAATATAATAATACATATAAATAGCTTTTAAAATATGACCAAGAAATGAATGGAAGTTATTTAAAATTATTTTTTACTTTGTAGTGATTTTAAAGTCGGTTTTGTTTTTTTTTGTTAAAAAGTTTTTTTGTTTTACTGCAACGCAATAAAAGAACTGAGCTGCTTGTAAGCATGTTTTTATAACTCTGCTTATAAGTATCAGCACGTTTTCAATGCGGTAAGCAGCTTAATTTTTCAGCAGGCTAGCTGCTCTGAAGTTGAAATTATGATACAATTACAAGGTAGGCTCATATTGGAGAGCAGGGTACGCTCGTTGTCAAAATCAAAGCTTTTTTGTTGCAAAATTTCAAAAACTTCATCATTGTTGATACGAACCCTGCAAAAAATGCAAACTGCGCAAAAGAATGAAAAGTATAGAAATGTTTGTTGTTATCAGTGTTGTCACTTTACCACAATTGTGGTAGATCTACCACTTTTTTCGACATTTTTCATTTCTACCACTTTTACCACCCACTATTTGCAATTTGCTAAAATCTACCACTTTTTTATTTCAGTCATTTAATTTTTTTCAGTTTTTATCACAAATTTTATTTACCACTTTAATATTTACTGAGCTCTGTAGTGGAATTCCCAAAAAGTTAACGATACGAAGTCGTTATGGTTAACTAACGACGTTTGTAGTTTGCAATAACGAATTTTGTATTCTCAAAACAGTACTTAGCGACAAAATTGTTAAAATATAACATTCACAATATATGCTACAAACGTCGTTAACAGAAATCAAAAATATGGCAGCACTGTGCTTTTTTGACAGCTTAGATAGGCCTTTTCGATAGATACATGCTGAATCAGCCAAGCAGCAGATAGCTGCATCGCAGCTATTAGCAGAGGCAGCGCTAATGCAAGCAATTGCTTGCGATCGAATTGCTTCTGCGCTTAAGAGGCTGTCGACTTCGTTTGAGCGATTGCCTTCAACGAACTTATAATTGTTATAACTTTTTTATTATTTTTACTCTTAAGTATTATTATTATTTTTATTATTAAGCTCTGAAATGTGCCTTTTATCTGTTAATTTGATTTTATTTAGTTTAAAAACTTTTCTTTATTTTTTTAAACATTAAATAAAAGCGTAGAAGCTATTGGAAATAAAGTTTATAGAACTATTTTTATTTTGATATTTTAACCATGAAGGTTAACATATACCTCGTCGTGTTGTGGCCATTTTATGCATATTATTTATGTTTTATAAAATCACAATCGTATGTAAAACAATCGCTTAACGTTGTTGTTTAAGTTAGCGACGCTAAAATATTCGTGGTTAAGCTAGCTACAAATAACGTTAAGGAACTGTAAAAATTAAGGACAAAAATAGCTAACATAGATGTTGGGAATACCAGATACCAGTTAACGATGATTGTAGCAAAGGCCAGTTAACGATAACTATAAATGTCGTTAAAACGCTTGGGAATTCTTCTACTGTTTATTATTTGAATTTTATCATTGTGAATGCATTTTTTCAGCGTGTCATTGTGATTGCTCATCGGCTAGTTCAGAAGTGAAAGAAACAGATGCAAGTGCATTACAAGGAAAAATATTTGTGAAATAAGGACAAACAGTGCATTATTTCAGCATTTCAAAGGGTTGAGTGAAAGGTTTGAAAGTTCATAAACAAAATTGGCTTTCATACTTTTTCATGAATTGTTTTTGTTATGTTTATTTTTTATTTTTGATATTTTCTCAAAGCTTTAGTATTAAACTGAATGTAAAATGCAATACTATATATAATTATTTTCTTATAATTATATTTTTTACAATTATTATTTTTTTATAATTATATTTACTAGTCAACGTTTCATTAAAAGTTATTGATAACTTAAAATGTAAAAAAAAAAACAATAACTGACCATTTCAGCCCTTAAAAGGACTTTGACTAGCTTCTTATGATCAATTTTGTTGTGCGTGTTATTAAGTTTGTACACAATTGACCGAGAACCGGACCTACATGTAAAACGCCGACTCCGAACGGCGATGAACAGAATATGTTCTCATTTTCAAGAAGCTTTACATGACATTTTGTTTACTCTCTGAGGTTTGCCATTGTCTGCAGAGAGGTGGCGGCCGTACAGAAAAATTATTTTAATTCAAATAATTTTCTGTCGCTGCTGGGGTTCGAACCTGGGTCTCCAAGTTCGTTGGCATAGCGGCCACGCACTTTAACCAACTACGCCACGGACTCCACAAAAATGTACCTTCAATAATATTATAAATGCAATGCCTATGTATCTTCTTCTATTTTTATTTCAATAAAACTTAAAAAAATTTTAAAAATATCTATGTATATCTAAAAATGGATTTCTTAAGGAGAAAAAATCTACCACCCACTTTTTAAATCTACCACTTTTTTAGACTCAATCTACCATTATTTAAGATTTTCAAGTGACAACACTGGTTGTTATCCAACGATCGTTTAACGAATCATTGTTTCGGTTTCATTTGTGTCTCTTCGTCACTCAGTCTTTTTGTTTCGTTTATAATTTCGCTAGTAACAGCAAACGAAAAACAAAACAGACGCTCAATCGTTCTTTCGTTGTTTGAATCGTTTTTGTTTCGTTAGCTTGCAAGATCGGAACGTAACAAAATAGAACGATTCGTTACTATTTATTTTCGTTATTTATAACGCTTGCGTTATATTTCAAGTTGCTCAGCAAACATTTCATGCAATTTTGCGTGTTCAGTGCACATTTATCGAAAGATGAGCAAATGGTGCCATATTACGAAAGTATTCATCAAAAATGTACACACGCGGTAAGCCAATCCGGTTTGTTTTTAAATTGTAGTGCCTCTGTTCGTCGGAGGGATAGCTGTACCCCGTTTATCCAATTCGTCATGATGTATACTTCGATAACATTTTTACATCTTATTACTTGATGTGCCTGTTGTCGGAGAGGAACTTCTTCGCTACTGGGACGGTGCGCATCAATCAGTTGGCCGAAGCTTCTCTGAAGACCGCTGCAAAAAAATTGTCTCGCGGCGCTTTCGACTATACTTTCGACAAAACGAATGACATTCTCATTGTGCGTTGGAGCGATAACAAGGAAGTCAACATTGCAAGTAATCAGCAATGCATTGAGCCATTGGCTAAGTCTGTGCGATTCAACAAGGAGCAGAAGAAAAAATCGACGTTCACATGCCATTGCTAATCGCTCAATATAATCAGCACATGGGAGGAGTTGCTTACCTTAACGATAACGCTGTTTCCAATTATCGGGTAGCCATTTGTGGCAAGAAGTGGTGGTAGACTCAATTTGCATCAGGTCTGGACAGTTCATAAGTCAACGCATGGAAAATCCATTGTGTCGTCGCCAAACACAAAAAAACCAAACCAATGCCACAAAAAGATTTTAAGGTAGCCATGATCAGTGTCTTGCTAAAAACGCATAACCCACTTCCCAGTCACGAAGACGATAGCGACGATGCAGGTATAAGTTTGGTTGGCGATAGTGGTGCTCCCGCCTCCAAGACTTCTGACAGGCACTTGGTTGAGCGAGATCAACTTGCTACGAAAAAACATATAGTTGGTACCTTTTCAATGTGTGGGGCAAGGGGGTTAAAATTTTGTTTTTGCAGAAAGGGGGTCAATAGAAGTTATCCCCGCAAAGGGCATCAAAACCGGCTCACGGGATCAGGTAGGGGTATAAAATGGGTTAAACCTAGGAAGAAGTCTGGAGAGGTTAAATTGGGCGATCGCAGAAGCCAGCCAAAATCACTATTTTTGGAAATCAGGCGATCGGGGAATAAATGAGGCAATAAAGCTAACATCGCTCGGACTGTGTGAGTTGTGGCGGCATCCTATCGGCATCCTATCAGAATTGGCATTAAAAAGCTAGTTATCATGGTCCGATTACGCTCTCCATTGATGGTTACGGCTACTCCAACGTAGTTTTCGAAGAAGTACGGTTCAATAATTCAGACTTCCAAAGAAGTTCGGCCCAAACAGTCACGCATTGGTTGTGGAAAGATTGCTCGTGAATTAATTGACGGTTTTAATTGACGCTGAACCGACAATTTTGTTCATTCACGACCCCATTCATAGAAAAATAAGCCTCATCACTTGCGATATTTTTTTGCCAAAAATTATCATCAGTTTGCGCTATGTACACCACGGGATGCACAACTGGCAAGAACGGCGACAACTATATGTTAACGGCGATCTCTCAACGCTGGCTAGTACAGCCTCAATGCTCTCATCAAATTGCCTCTGAAGACATCGGCCTTGATGACTAGCTTTATAAAGATTACCGGTGCAGATAAATATTTGGTGTGAATGCCTTATGATGTGATCTGAAGGTGCTCTCCTCACTCGATATTTTCCACGATACGCACGTTACGTTTCACAATTGCGAACATGTTTTGGATGTAAAGCTTCACGATAACAGCGCATTATGGTGGCGAGAACTGTTCCCTGGTACAAATTCACTTGGACTGTCGTTTCGAATGCGGGTCAGTTTCAAGTCTCAAAGTGAACATTCGCAAGTCGCCATCACCGAAATAATCACCTAATTATGCGAAAGAGTGATCGAAAAATTCGAAAAAGGCTTAAGGTTTGCAAGCTAAGCCCCGGCGGCTATTTTAAAGATATTCTATTTCATACATAATCTCCATATGTCTTCTTTATCTATCTATCTATACTTCTATATCTTCTATATATATATATAACTATTAAATATATTTATAACTATTATATAAAATGAAAGTGAAAATGTTTGTTGCCGCTAAACTCCAAAAGTACTGGTCCGATTTTTATGAAATAATTTTTAAAATATCATATTTGTGCTAGAAAAGGATCTTTGGGTATTTTCTTTATGAAATTTCTTTAATTAAAGTGTAAAGTTTTTTAAAAAATCATCCACAATGCCATGCATTGCTTGATTGTTAGCTTTTCATGCGTTTGTTCTGCGAGAGCTTCAATGTTGCTCTCTACCAGTGTTGCCATGTGGGCAGATAAAACTTGTTTTGCCAGTTTTTTGAGAGGGTAGAAAATTTTCAAGTTTTCCCCTAAAAAAATAAAGTTTACTTTTATTTTACCCAGTTTTTCAAGTTTTTACAATTAAAACGATGCTTTCTATTTTAGTTTTATTAATCAAATAGATAAACTAGATTGTATGTTACTACAAAAACAGAAGTATCATTTGAAGCTGCTACACTAAGGGAAATAATGCATATTAGCATTATCCACGCCTGAGTATAAATTTTATTTAAATATTTACGTGGATAAATCAAATGTTTTCCTCACTACTCGTTTTTTTCCCGTATTTGAATTCTATTTATACCACACGCGTACACACGTATTCCATACAAGCAAGCAGGAACAGCATCGCATACGTACACACATATTCCGACAAGCAGCAACAGCATCGCACTCTATTCCTGCAGTTTATTTCTTGTAGTTGCAGTTTTCTCATAGTTCTCATTTAGTTATTGTTGAATTGGTAATATATCATGGATGTTTGGCAAAGAAATGAAATGATGTAGGGTGGAGTCATGTTATAATAATACAAGGTAGCATCAGTGATGTTAACATAATTTGTTGAAATTACTGTGTTAGACACGAAAAATTACTGTTTTTGATGCAAAATTACTGTGAATTGGAACAAAAATTACTGTGGAGTTACTATATAACTAAAACGAATAAAAAGTCAAATAAAATGTAAGTTTTAATATAATTATATGTATATAGCTGATGTTAGGAACATTTCTTTAGTAAACAAATGTGAAACTGACTAAAGTCCAACAGCATTCTTCAATTTCATGAATTGGACCTAGTGAATTTAACTTAACTTTATCATTTTGCACACTGATTACTTCTTAGAACGTGAATATATCAAAAATAATATAACTTAAAAGTATTTCTGAGTCATCAGTTGTTACAAATGTAATATACAACCGTAAGAAATGCGTATCAGTGGCATTCCTAGGGGGGGGGGGGCGGGGGGGGGGGGGCGGTCCGCCCCGGGTACCACCATTTTAGGGGTGACACCATTTCGATATTTTTTTTAATTTCTCAAACAGAAAGAAAAAGGTACAAATACATTACGTTAAAAAATTTGTCGCATTGAAATTATTTCTAACAATTTGTGTATCAGTAGCTTCATGCGAAAGGAGTTTTTCCAAGCTAAAATTAATTAAGACTTATTTAAGGTCTTCCATGGGACAGGCAAGGCTTTCCGATCTTGCTATTTTATCCATTGAAAACGAGCTTGCAAGTAATATTGAGTTCGATGAGGTTATTTCAAATTTTGCAGCTCTTAAAATAAGAAAAGTTAGTTTTTAAGACAACGATATTAATAAGATTTCTTTGTTTAATCTTATTTACTCTTTTCGTCAATTGTTTGAAACAAAAAGTCCTAACTCAGTTTTTATGTATAGCATGGTAGCTATTTTGTTTCAGTCAGGTTATATTTTCTGAAGGGAAAAACATTTTTATATTTTAATACATATTACGCATTGCGAATAAATCTGCGTGGAAACAAATGAAATCAAAACAAATATATTAATAAAATGAAGCGGATGAAAAGTGAACAGTATGTTATCGAATCAACGAATGGTTTGTCTCAAAGACCTTCAAGAATACTTGGTGCAGCATCCTTTTCAAATTTGTGTGGAAAAAGTTCCTTAAGAAATTGTGCAATATTAAATGAATCTATGCGAAATGATATGTTTGCATGCTTTTGGGGTATAACATGGGAGCAGAAACGACAATATGTAACGAGCCTAGTAAGTTTTACGGTAAAGAAGCAACATTGCACTGAAAATTCGAGGCGGACCCAAACATTTACGTACTTTTTGAGACAATTTAAATCGACTGCAAATGTGCCGTGAAATGTTTCTTTCAACACTAAGCTTGAGAGAAAAGATGGTTCGAAATTTGGTCAACACTTCAATAACAGGACAACGAATTGAACGCAGGCGCTCCTTATTGCAAAAATGGATATCGGAGTTACCAAAAGTTGAGTCGCATTATTGTAGAAAAAATGAAAAAAAATTATACCTCGAGGCAAATTTCTCTTCCTATCAGGAGGTGTATAGGCTTTATGTAGAAGAATGTGAATTAAACAAAGAAAATGCAAACATGAAATTGTCATACCCAGTTTTCTTGCAAATCATCAAAGAATCGAATTGTTCCATTTTCAAACCTAAAAAAGACGAATGTGATGTTTGCAAATCTTATTAAGCAAAAAATATATCAAATGAACAGTATGCAACCCATAGAGCTGAAATCGAAAAAATGCTGGAAGAAAAATATAATGACATAAAAAAATGCTGAATCCGGACTATGTGCCGTACTATGTGCCGTGGAAGCTGTGAAACTAATACCTCAACTTAACGCAAGTGTGGCATATTATAAAATTAAATTACAAATTTATCATTTTACTATTTATAATGTCAATACGCATGAGTCAGATAATTATGTTTGAGATGAAACTGGAGCAAATCTGGTCCATGCAGTTTTTGCAACATGTATTTTCAAGCATTTGAGAAACTTTTTGGCCAAATCTCCAGAAATTCATCACATAATAATTTATTCTGATGGTTGTTTCTATCAAAACCAAATTACTACGTTATCTAATGCATTGCTCTCTTTTTGCGAGGAAATGAATATATCCATTGAACAAAAGTAATTAGTAAGTGGGTATACACAAATAGAATGCGACGCAATGCATTCACTTATTGAGAGAAAAATACACAAAAAACAAATAAACTTACCGTCTCAATTTGTTCGAGAAGCACGAAAAGTACCCATGCCATTACGATCACAACAATTAAACCATGACTATTTCTTAGATTTTGAAAGCACGTCAAAGAGATACTCATCTATTCGCCCCGGTTAAGAAATATTTAATACTTATGAGATATTTTCAATCCATTAAATTTCATTTCTTATTTTTTAAAGGTCGAGGTGGTGGAGATGCCACTGTCAATATGTTGCGCGCTTTAGCATATGACAATTGTGGAATATTATATTATAAAACAGACATTTGTAAAGAATTAGAGCCACTTCCCAAGCTATCTAAATCATGTTATCAGAATAAGCCTAAGAATCCTCACTACCAGGAAAGAATTCCAATTTCTAATAATAAATGGCAGAATTTACAAGATTTGAAAAAGTTCTTACCAGCCGACTGTCATTATTTTTACGACCACTTACCATATTACTAACGTAATTGTTTGAATACCTTAACTGTTTTGTTTTTGTTTTATAAAATTAATCTTTGAATTGGTTTTACTACAATAAAATGCTTGTAATAGAATTTGTTGCAAAAAGCCCTATGTCGTTTTTTTTAATAAAAATTGATACGAAAAGCCCTTTGTCATATAAATTCCATGAAGTTAAAAAAATTTTAATATGGTATTAAAAACTGAATTTGTTGACGATTTTCATTATAAACTGCATTAAATAATTTTTTATTACTTAACATTTTAAGAAGTTATTAAGTTTTTTCATCTTCCTGTAAAATTTTGAAATTATGAGTTACATCCTTTCTATATTAAGGTGACGATATACAAATATGTACCTGAAAATGTAATGTTTTTGTTCCGACAGTTTTTAAGACTGCCAAGTTAATAAGTTTTCTTTTTTACCTTATGTCTACATATCTTAATATGTACACAACTGAAAATGTAATACTCCTGTTCTGTTTTTTACAAATTCATATTGTTTGTCATATGTTCTTAGTTTTTTTTTTCGGAAAATATAAAGATAATAATAAAAACACTTACTGATTTATTTTGTAAATCGAAAACGCAAACCACGAGCAGCAATAAAAAAAAACCGACAAGTAAGACACGAGCAGCAATACTTTTTCTATACAAAATTCTATTAGTTATTGTGACTTCCTTGTGGTTGGTTTGCGTTTTCGATTTACAAAATTAGGCGGTTAATCTCATCGAATTGGGTTTTCTTTTGCATTTAGAAATTTTTTATAGGGGTGACACCATGAGTATCCGCCCCGGGTGTCACCAAGCCTAGGAACGCCACTGATGCGTATATTAAAAAATCAAGAATTTAAGATAGTATTCATCCAAATGATCCTTCCTAAATCTTCCCAAAAGCTCAAAATGGTTTCTTTGGAATTGTATGGTTAGTGTAAGCCATATCGTCGTTCGTAAATTATTGTGTTCTATATCACAAAATTGAAAAAATGGAGATAAGACTGATATATAGGCAAATTTTACGAGATCTATCGATCTGTGTCATCAGTTTGCTTTTATATTTTATAGTTTTCGAAATATGAGACATTGACTTTGTGCTATACAACACTGTTGTGGCAAGCTTCGTAACCTATTGTGTTCTATATGCAAAAAATCGTGCATATAGAACAAAAACGAAGCAAAAATACTAAGTAAAAAAATATTTTTTTATTTTGTTCTATATGCAAATCTAAATAAAGTTATTATTTGGAGGTCTTTGTATTTTGCTTTTTATTTTTGTTTTTTTCTGGTTTTTGTTTTAGCTTCACATTGCACTTGGCAAATAAAATGAAACAAAAAAGAAAAGAAAACACCATCAAAAATAACATAAGGTTAGAAGTTAAATTTTACAACAACGTTTAAAAAAAGCTTAATACTCAGAATAAGAATGGATAAGCAATAGATAAGAACATATCATCAGAGTAAGTAAATGATGTGAAAAGTTTATACAACTTTTTATCACTTGATGCAGTGGCATACTACAATAGGGGTATTCACGGGTTGATGCAAATTGCAAGAATGCGAAAATGCAACATATTTTTGCACTAACGCGTGAACATCAATATTGTAACTTTACGATAGCATTAAGAAATATATTGCCACCTTATTTCAAAATAACAAAAACTTATTTAAATCAACGTACAAACTTGAAGCAAAAATTCGCAATCTTGCAATTTCGCATCGTCGCAACTGTGTTTCGCATCAACCCGTGAATACCCCTAATAATTTGTTTAATACAAGTTAAAATATAGGTACAACTTTTTGTCTTCGTTTTTTAACAAACTTGCTTCAATTAAAAAATCTCCGTAAATCAAGCATGAGCTTCGTGGAATCGAAGTCAAATGAATTTGGTTAATTTTTTACTTGATTTTGTAGTCGAAACTTACCTTTTAAGAAATTAACAGGTATTGATTTAAGTGGACTGATAAGAACATATGTATAAGATTATGTTTAAAATTAAGTTAATATTATAATATATTAAATAAAGTTTTTGTTGAGTGAAATCACATTGCTTTTCATTTCTCCAATACATATTACATTTTGTTCTATATGTTCTATAAAACAAGAAGAGTTTCGTAAATAAGTGCATATAGAACAAATTGTTTTTTTTTAAACGCATCTTACTCTAAAAAACGCTTCCAAAGATGAAAATTTTTTTTGACAGAAAAAACCACAAACTCTTGAACTTTCCATGGTAAGAAAATCGCGGCAGATTTTTCGGTTCAGTTTTTTACTAAACGACGATATGTACACTATAATTTGCAAAGTTAGCAACGCATCTAAATTCCAAGGATGTTAAAATTATGAGAAGAGCAGAGATGTTAGAAATGTGATTTTAACAAATTTTTTCTAAAAAACAATTATTTATTTGGCCGGCCATTGAAATTACTTGATATTTCGAAAAATGACTGTCGTACTGTATGAGCAGTCAAATTACTGTAGAAAACAGAAATTACTGTGTCGTTAACATCTGTGGGTACAATTGACAACAGCTTATTTTCTCTTCTACAAGAAAACATCTCCTATCAAAAACAGCTTTTTGTGTATATACATTTGCAGCTGCTGTGGTTGTTGTTTTTTTTTCACTTCAACGTTTTCAACATTGTTTTTGTTTTCAATGGCGGATTGTAAGCGCTCTTTTTTTTTAGTAAATTTTTTGACAGAAGATGTTTTCCCAAGCAACTGTCAATGCTACCTTGTATTATTATACCATGGGGTGGAGTGACAACTTGATATTTTCTCTGAAATATCTTGCACCGGTTGTCATTTACCTACATATTTTGCTTCTACCTACATATATTTTGCATATTACCTTTTCTTCCTCTAGTTTATACTATTTTTGACAGTTGGTGCAATATTAGGGCAAATTAGAGAACGAAAAAGTGAAGCGAGAATAAATAATACAGGCAAATACCACAAAACCAATAATAACATATTCAATTTAAATATGTTGTTTTTTAAATTCAATATTTTTATACAAATTTTCTTTAAATGCGATAGTTTATTTCCATATAGTAATTATTTTAAAGATATTTTAAAAAAATTCGTGCATAATTTTAATATATTTTTTATTAATTCTGTTTAAATATTTAAATATTTAATTTAATTAAAAAAGTATTCAAATAAATTTTAAATATTTACGTAGTCGATTTATGCAAATGCGTTATTCGTGCAAAAATGACTCGCTTTTTGGATATATTAAAAAAGTTTTTGGATAAATTTAATATTTTCTTCCCTTAGTGTACTACTAATTTTCACTCCTTTTCAAAGTTTATTTATATGGCAGCGCTGTTGCTATTATTGTTGCTGTCATTGTTTCTGTTCTTTTGTCTCGGTTTCCCTTCGTCGAGTCTTGGCGGTCAATTTTTGGCATTCTTTTTTAAACTTTACATTGGTCAAGACTGAAATCAAGTCTGTGAGTTTGTTGATGAAAGACGCGGACATCAACGTGAGAGAGGGTAAGTTTAAAAGGGAATAGCAAAGAATTGATTTCAAGTCTTGACCAATGTAAAAGGAATCATACATTCAGAGTTGACGATCAAGTCTTCCGTATTTTCTTGAGAAATGAAGTGGCCAAAATCAGGCGCGGATCCAGGGGGGGATTTTGGGGGTTCAAACCCCCCCCGAAATTCTAAAAGAACCTGTATTTAAATGTACTGATGTTAATCAGAAAAAAAAGAAAAAAATTGGTTTTTTATAATTTACTTTAAATATTCACACCCCTATGCTGTAAACGTTTGTAGCTGTTTCTACACGTATTACTAAAATACTGAATTCTGTTCCAGTTTTTGATTGTTTTTGCGATATTGCGCCTGTAGCTGTAAACAGTCACACATACAATCTTGGATAAAATATATCCAAACACCGCACAGTCTTAATTTAAAAACCCACAGTTTCGATAGTATCGGAAATGTAGACTTAAAATTCCTTTTTATACAGTAATGGAGAAAAATTCCGGTTTTTGTAGTTTTTATTTATTTTGATGTTGGTTTTATGTTGGCCTTTAAGATTTGTATTCGAGTCAAATAAACAGAGAAATAACTTTTATTATTATAATTATCTTCTCCCCAGCGTCAGCTTGTGGTATTTAACACAAAAAAATAATCCTGAGCACCACACAATCATATGGAGTGAATATGGAGTGAAATGTGGATGGCTATTTTTTTCGTAGCAAAGTTTTTTCCAATAAGTGGAATAATTTTTTCACATATTGCAGCAAAACACAAATTATAACCTTCTTTTGAAAAACCAGAGGCTCGAAATAGATTTTAGACTAACGGTTTCTTCCCACGCCTACGATTTTTTGAAAAAAAATTATCCCGCTCTAATGTATATAAAGGGTGGTTAAATTTTAAGGGCCGATGTTGAATATAAACCACACCTAAATGTCAACTTTTTTTCTGCATTTTATTTGACATTTCTCAATTTCAGACTAACTCAATTTGAACCGTTAAAGTTATTCAGGCTTATTATGAAAATGAGCTTTCAAATCAAAATGCATATCGAGCACTTCGTGATTTTTTCGGTCAATTTAATCGTCCAAATGTGCGTACAATCGGAAAAATCGTGCAAAAATTTGAACAAACCAGGTCTGTAGGAGATGTGAAAACACCAGTGCATGCTCGTACTGCAGAAAATATTGCTGCTGTTCGCGATAGTGTGGCTGAAGAGCCGTCCACCTCAACTCGTCGTCGTGCCCAACAATTGCACCTCTCACGTTCGTCGTTGATGAACATTATGCATAAAGACTTGCATTTACACGGTCAGAATGGTGGCAAGAAGTGGATGATCAATTTTCGAAGAAAATCATCTTCAGTGATGAGGCACATTTTCACCTCAGTGGATTCCTCAATAAGCAGAATTACCGCACTTGGGCGAATGATAATCCAAGAGTGATTGTCGAAAAACCAATGCACCCACAAAGAGTGACTGTTTGGTGCGGTTTATGGGCTGGCGGCATCATCGGGCCGTATTTTTTTCCAAAATGAGGCTGGTCAGGCAGTTACTGTGAATGGTGTTCGGTAGCGTGAGATGATAACGAACTTTTTATGGCCCGAATTGGAAGATATGGATGTGGACGATATGTGGTTTCAACAGAACGGTACCACTTGCCACACAGCTAACGAAACAATGTCTCTTTTGCGCGACAAATTCAATGGCCGTGTTATCTCACGTGGTGGCGATGTCAATTGGCCACCAATCATGATTTGACACCGTTGGACTTCTTTCTTTGGGGTTATTTGAAAGAAAAGGTGTACGTCGATAAGCCAGCAACAATTCAAAAGCTAAAGGATGAGATAATTCGGCTTCGGGGTGCAATAAGGCCAACGGCAATTTTATTTATTCCATTTGAAAAAGAAATAAAGCCAATTTGGCCTTATTTCCCTTTAAAAGGAACCAATATTAAAACGCCATCAAATAAGTTTTATAGTTTTATTTAATGAAAAATTAAAGATATAAAGTATTGGAATAATTGTACTTAAGGGCCCATGCTCCTTTTTTCTTTTTTTTCTAAATGTGCATTTGGAGCTCCTAATGCACATGCTGCAAAAAAAGGTCGGTCTCAAATGGTTTAGGAGATAAAAATCGTGAAAGTTTGAAAAATGTACATATTTTGGAATAATTGCACTCTAGGTACACGCTTCTTTTTTTTTTTTTTTTCTTTTTTAGATGTGTATGGAACTTCTAAATCTAATGCTGCAAAAAAAAAAATAGGTAGGTCTCAAATGGTTTACGAGATAAAAATCGTGAAAGTCTGAAAAATTTACATATTTTTTTATTGAGAAGACTAGGATATCTTATTCTAATAATAGAAATATATATCCGTTTAAAGCGAAAAATATGATCGTTTAAATGCTAAAGAACATACATCTTTTTGTAAGTGGTCGAGAAAAAAATGTAAAATATAAACGTAAAAGTTATGAATGAAAATTTATAAAATATGCGCGATTTTTACTAAAATTTTTAATGAAGCTTTAATATTATAAAGAATGAGCGCCGCAGGTTTATAATAAATCGCCGCGATTTTTAATAAAAATTTTTTGCCTGCGGCGCTCATTCCTTATAATATTAAAACTTCTTCACCTTCCCTATTGAACTACTACTAATAAATTTTTCGCGTTGATACGAAAACAAGCACATTGATGTTACAATGGCAACTGTTCTCTTGCAAATTGAGTACCTACGCTGAGTCCAGTAACTTTTCTTCTCTTTGAAAAGGAAATAAAGCCAATTCGGCCTTATTGCCGTTGGCCTTATTGCACCCCGCCAATTCGGCACATTAACGGCATAGAACCTCACTTATGCCTCGGCGTCATCGAAAATTTGGACCATCGGATGGTGGTGTGCCGCCGAGGTCGGCGGCCATTTAGCCGATATTTTGTTCCATGCATAATTGAACCATACCAATATTATCATAATAAAAAGAAACGACAATAATTTCCTTAATAATTTGTGTTTTATTCAAAATCAACATCGGCCTTTAAAATTTAACTACCCTTTATATATATAACGTACATAAATATTTTTGAAACCCCCCCCGAAATATATTCCTGGAACCGCCCCTGGCCAAAATAACGGGACAACGAGAGAACAAAGCGAATTGCCAAAAATGTTGAAGCACACATTTTAAAAATACATGTTTTAGTTAATTTTTAATATCAAGTTTTTTCACCAAAAAATAAGTTTTTTTTTCTGAAAATTAAAGTTTTTTTTTAAAAAAATATGGCAACACTGCTCTCTTCTTTATTCTATTTTTGTTCTCAGCAAGCACAACACAACTCAATAAACAAACAAATACATACACATACATACTTGGCTGCACTTAAAACAAATTTGTTAGGCCCATGTAGCACCGTGTAGCTCGTTTGCTCGGCGTGCAATGAACACTTTTATTCTCTTTTCTCAATTTGCACGTTGGTTGGTCACACGACAGAAATATGCACGCCGAGCTAGTTTCATTCAGTTCCTTGCTTTTTCTCCTACACTTTATTCCAACAAGGGTTTCCTACAACTAATTTCTTCATACTGTTATAGTACAATAGCAGCACTTTTTTTTACAAAATGCTACTTAAACGCCCAAATCTTTAATTTCACCACACAGCAACACTGTTGCACGGTGCTCGCTGCCATGTACACCGAGCAAAAATGAACATATTTTGCTCGGTCTACAAAGTGTTCATCCTCTCACAGTCTCACTGATTTTTGACAGTTTTGCATTGGACACAACAACAAAATCATTTGCACGCCGAGCAAATGAGCACCGTTTAACATGGGCCTTAACGAACAAATGACTTCACCACGCCAGTTGCCAATTGAGAGCCTGAACAGAATCAAAAATCGTTGCGGCCGCCGATCTTTGTTGTTGGAAAATACATGCAAAATGTAGAAAAAAAATCAGCTCTTTTTCTGCAACCATGATACAATTATACATGTAGCATTGACAAGTATAGATTTTCTCAGCAACAAGGAAACCACCATCTGTCAAAAACAGTTGTTCGTGCAACAAAAATTAAATGAATGTTAAAATAAATAAATTCCGCAAAATATGTGCGTTAAATAAACAATTATAATAAGAAAGTTGTGAAAAAATAATGTGTGATATGTGTTTAACGTTTTCCAGTTTACAAATTATCTTCGTTCTAGTAATAACAACTCACTATTAATAAAATAAAATATGCAATATTTTGTTATGAAATGTGTGGTTATTTGCAAGCTCTGAAATATAAACAATGGCGAAAACATAAGCATAATTGAACGCTCTCTTTCTTGACTTTTTTTTGACAGATGCTGGTTTCCCAAGCAACTGTCAATACTACCTTGTATTATTATACCATGTTCTGCAACGATAAATCGCACAATTAGAATCTATTCTATTTATTCTCTTGCGAACGACGATTCTCTCTCTAAGTGCCATTAGTGTTGCCATATTTTTGTTAAGGATTGGCTGTGTTTAATGAAATTTGTTTAGTTTTTTTTATCTTCTGACATTTCTTGTTTGTATGTGTTGTATTCACACAATTGAAGAGACCAATACATTGAAATAAAATAGAAAAAATAAATAAAAAAATACTAAATAAAAGCAACTTTTAATCGTTAATCGCAATCGCATCATTTTGGACACATTCTTTGCGTTCGACGAATAGAGAGGGTCGTTGGTCGCAACGGCCAGAGAGGGTCGTCGGTCGCAAGAGAAGAAATAGAATAGATTCTAATTGTGCGATTTATCGTTGCGGAAAAAGAGCTGCGTTTTTTTCTACATTTTGCATGTATTTTCCAACAACAAAGATCGGAGGCCGCAACGATTTTTGATTCTGTTCAGGCTCTCATTCTGGACGTGTTCTCTGCGATCGACGACCAGAGAGGATCGGCGGTCGCAACGATATTTTATTCTGTTTGGGCTCTGAATCGAAGTAAATTCTAGTATGTTGAAATTAGTTTTCATGTGGTGAATTAATCAGAATTAACAGTTTTGTTAAATGGGGATTCACTGACCACCTTCAGCATGTTCAAGAATTTTTTTAACATGAAGTTTTCGGCTCTTTGCACTTTCAATGAGACTCAGTCCTACTTGATGTATAGTATATATGTATACGTAGTAGGTATGTTTATTGTGCGACATGCAACTTTTCTACACATGTTTTGACCGTGGTTTTCCTGTAATTTATAAATGAGCAAGGAAATACACGGCTAACTTTTTACTTTTAAAGAAGTGGCATTGTGTGATTCAATAAGTTTTCTTTTAAATTGATGAAGATAAACTATAGATTAAGCGAAAAAACGTCTGTGGCGAAGCCGCGGACCACTGTGGCCTGCTAGTAACCTAATAAAAATTTAAGAGACAACATAAAAAACTAATCTTACACTTGCTGATACACGCTTAATATGGTGTTCTTATAACATAGATACCTATAACGTAAAAATACTAATTTGTTAAAAAATAAAAGTATTTCACATTGAAAATTCCCACAAAAACACATCACGATCCCTCCTTTTTCCGTTTTAGGAAAAAATTACCGGGTTCAAACATTAAGGACAAGAAAAAATCTCTGCTTTATCTTGTTGCATGAGTTCAAAATATCACAAAGGATAACACTTTGCTGATTAAATGAGTGGATATTTAACAGACACATAAACTTTATGAGCCATTAATTTTATGTAAGACCTAGCGTGTTTAAGTTTATGTAAATCATAGAATTGTAAATATTTCTTTGTTCATCAAAAGTAATGTAAGGAGTGGATGATGCCCAAAAGTCTGCTATAAATGTTACTCTACATTAAATTCTTTTAACATCTTATACTGCTGACTTTATGATAAGCTCTTTTCTAATTTTTATGCGGATTTAACTTGGCTCGTATAAATTAGATCCCTATCATAATAAAAAAAAAAAAAAAAAAAAAATATGCGAAAAACCGCACAATGTCTAAATTGTTTGCTCTTGAGAGCAATTAAAAGGGCCCACCAACAACACGACCACCACCACCACCATCACCACCAAGCAGATAAGGATGAGAACAATAACCACAACATCAGTGGGCTTTACCAAAAAACTTACGTACTCTTGGCTACTTCATAGATAACAAGGTTTGTGGAAGTAAAATAGCCCTTAAACAAGATAAATGTGTGTTAAACGCAAAGGTTAGCTAACGTTGCTTTAGAATTTTTTTTTTTTTCAAAATAAAGTAATAAAAGAGAAAATTCCTTTCTTGTTTCACTTTGTCTCTAAACATACCAGTGGTTTTGTTTTTTTTTTTTTTTGGATTGTGGAATTTCTTCTTATGTTGGTTGACCTTTCTTAAGAAGTAGTCGAGTGTTTCATGCTCATTTTTAAGCAAGCAACAAAGTTGGGGGAGGGTTGAGATAAAAAACATAATGAGGCAGTATTTAATGTTATGCCAGTGCAAAAAAAAAAAACCAAAACACAAAATGGAATAATAAATGAAAACCTTAAAAGCTGCTTTTATCTTTTGAGAGAAAATGTTTATGAAAAATTGTTCTTTGTTGGCTTTTTGGTTTTTTTTTTTTTGTAGAAAAATTTTTATCATTAAATCAAACAGTTTTGGTTCAAACAGTTTTAAATTTAAATATACATAGTATAAATATGCTTCCATGCGTCTGTATAGATAAAGATATACCTTTAAACCTAAAATTCAGAGTTTATTTAAACTTAATTTGATAAATTGCGTAAAGAATGGTTGTGTTCAGTTGAAAAAATACGTTGGGATACAATTTTTTAAGATGACAAGGCACGTTCAGAGTATTTAACGATTTTGTGCTGAGAAATGTCAAAAACAGCTGTTTCTAAAATTTTGCAATTTACTATTTGCAAACAATGAACAAAAAGCGAAGAAAAGAACTTGGGCAAGTGTAGAAGATGAGATCTTCAAATCAGTATGGGCCGATAAAAATTCTGATCTGCGCAGCGTAAGGACTCGCATGTGTACGCAGAGATAGCTGAAGCCTTATCCTCAAGTGGAATTGATGTTACGCTGGTGGAGGTGCAAAAAATATGAGAATACAAAAGTAAACAAAGAAATGTCATATTAAACTCAATTCTGCCAACGCATCTCTGAGTGAACATCTTCAGTTGAACTCAAACTAAACTCAAACTGAATTCTCTGTGTAGACATATCATAATAAGGCGTTCATACTTACTTACTTATCTGGCGCTTACAACCGTAAGTCGGTTTTGGCCTCGTATAAGAAATTGCGCCAGCCATTTCTGTTCTGCGCTTGCTGGCGCCAGTTGGAAACACCAAGCGTGGTCAGGTTATCCAACACCTGATCCTTCCAACGAAGATGTGGGCGTCCTCTTCTGCGTTGACCACCACCGGGCACCGAATCGAATATTTTTTTCGCTGGAGCGTCGTTTTCCATTCGCTCAACATGACCTAGCCAGCGGAGCCGCTCGATTTTAATGCGCTTAACTATGTCGATGTCGACATCAGTTCGTTCGTTGCTTTCTTTTCATACTGACGTGTTTAAGTCTAAAAAGTTTCAAAGTTTTTAAGTTCTTTAAAGTCAATTTATAAAGTCAATAATTAAATTGAAAACAACATTTGGCTGATCATCTTTGCTGGGTCATCTTGCAGCGTGCCAGCATTCTTATTAATCCTTTTTATTAAAAATATTATTTTTGTGTCAATTTTAATATACACATTATTTTATTCTTTGTGCGAGAGCGAATTATCATATTCTTCTTGCACATATATTTCGAAGCTTTAATTACATCTTATTCTCTTTTAACTACAAACAGGTTTTCTGTGTGCAAGCGAGTGAGAGCGATTGTTTGTTTTTTACACTTGCTCATCTGTTTTTGGCCTGTTTTGTTTTGTTTATAATAAACATAACCAGGGCTGCACTTAATAACTTTGCAGTGCTTATTAAACTGTTTATTGGAAAACCGGGTATCTTCTTTTTTGTGGTTATTTTTGCATTTTATTAATACTTCAAATTTAAAATGTTCTGCAGTTTCCGCAATTGTGCTATAAAAGACGAATCCGACCGCGTAGTAAATTGCTGGTTGTGCGATTCATTTTTGCACTTCAAGTGCGCAGCGTTGAATGCAAGAATTTATGATGCAATCAACGAAGGCAAAGGACTTCGTTGGTCATGTGTTGATTGCAGATCTACGGATGTTGATATCCTTAAGCTTATTAGACAATCTAGAAGAGGATTCTTGGAAGTGTCTAAAGATTTAGAGGCGGCTCAGGCCAGATTGGCTGAATTTGAAAGTTTGTTCAAAAAGTTTAAGGTCTTGGATGAATCTTCTGCGTCTCCAAAACGAAAGCGAAGTAACAAAAATCTTCGAAGCTCAGCAAAATCTACTGCAATAGCCTCGCCTTTGTCATCAAATATTGATCTTATTTCACCTGCCTCAGTTTTACCACCTGAAGGACCACTGAAAAAGTCTGTTACGGATCATTTGACGCCTACTAATGCTGCAGTTTCAGTTGATTTAACTTTAACTGTACCTTCTTCAGCTGTTCCCGCAAATGAAAATTCTCCTCCTGTGGCAAAAAAAACATATGCTCAGACGTGTGCTTCTATTGTTTCTCCTAGCATTGCTACGAGTACTAATATTATTCCTTCCTCTCCTAGTTCGGTTTCTACTGGAGCTATACCGAAGCAAATATCGAATAGCAGCAATAAACTACCTGTTCATAAGGAACTGGTAGTTATTCCGCCAGCAAAATCTATATTTGTTTCTCGCTTTGCAGTTGATACATCTGAAGGTGATATCTTATATTATTTAAACTCTAAGTTAAACCTTCTTAATAAGAAGATTTCGGTTCACAAACTGAGATTTCCTTATCAGCGCACTATTTCTTCTTTTAAAATTACTTTGCCTAGTGATCTCTTCAATAATGTTCTGGATCAAGGTTTTTGGCCGGAAAATACTTTGGTGCACGAATTTATTCAAAAATTACCGCCTCAAACTTCACTGGCTATCTTACCTGTTCACAGCGTGAACCCAAAAAACTAGATTGTTGCCTTCAGTTCCTAGCCTTATATCAGAACGTTCGTGGTTTAAATACTAAACTTACAGACTTACACATTGTTGCTGCAGTTTGCCTTTTGAGCAAACGTTGAGGAAATTTGCCTCGGTTTTCCCTGGCGTCTAAATTTGAATATGAAGAGTGTTGAAGGCGGAATGGCTCTGGCCTGTAATTCCTTTGACCATGAAGTTAGAAGGCGGTTTATTTAGCTCTTACTCTATGTAGTTACTTCACAGTTTATTTATACTTCAAACTTCAATATTAAAATTCTGTTACATAGGAAAATATAATGACAAATAAATCAAATTTAATATATGTACATATTTCATTTATATACTTATGGTTTGACACCAAGAAAATTAGCTGAGCTGGTCACAAATCTGTTCCTCTGTGAGTTGTACTTTAAAGATTACAAAAAATAAAGTTTTTACCGCGTGTACAATTAAAATGAAAGAAATTCTAAAATGGCGTTTTATTAAGTACAAGCCAGAGGATACATATTTATTTCAGACCTGTGGAACATATTTTTGACAGCTCGCTATTAAATAGTAATCGATAAACAAATGGTATTATTTTGGTAGTGCTGGTAACATTCCCCCCTACAGTATGGCAAGAAATGCTTCGAAGCCTTACTCTCCATCTACAGCCAAAATAGCAATCTTCATAGCAGGCCTCTCCAGAATGCCGTTAGCAGTTAAAATTTTAGCGCTGCGCACCTGGCCATCTTTAGCCAGTCTCGTCTCTATCACCTTTCCACGAGGCCAAACGTTTCTCGGAGATGCAGGGTCAACGATTACAACCAAATCCCCAACTTTTAAGGGCTTCGCTTTTTCAAAATGTTTTGTTCTACAGGTCAACGTTGGTAAGTATTCTGCCACCCAGCGTTTCCAAAAATGATCTGCATACTGTTGCGAACAGAGCCAGCTGTGCTTGAGTAACATCTCGCTATCGCCAAAACTTGCAATTGGTTTCATGCCGTTGGAGCATCCCAACAAGAAATGGTTTGGAGTAAGTGCTTCTGCGGTTGAATCGTCGATGGGCACATACGTTAATGGACGCGAGTTTATTATATTTTCAGCTTCTGCCATCATACTTTGAAGAAGCTCGTCGCTCGGCGATCGCATTGGTGATATTTTATAGAGTACCGTTTTGATGGAACGTACAAGACGTTCCCACGCTCCTCCCATGTGTGGTGATGCAGGGGGAATAAAATTCCATTTAGTTGTGGCTGATGTAAAACTGCGTACGAACTGGTTAGTGTCGACATTTTTGATTGCTTCTCGTAATTCTCGGTCTGCGCCGACAAAGTTAGTGGCATTGTCACTGTAAAATTCTCGCGGTGTACCACGCCTTGCTACAAATTTTCTGATTGCTAATATACATGAACTGGTGTTTAGAGTATAAACCATTTCGACGTGAACAGCTCTCACGGTCAAGCATGTGAAGAGGGCGCCGTATCTTTTCTCTTTATGACGATTTACGGTTACTAAAATCGGCCCAAAAAAATCTAAGCCCGTGAACGTAAAAGGGGCAACGTATGCAGAAAGGCGCGCGCGGGGCAATTTAGCCATTTGCGGTGGCTCAGGTCTGATTTTCTCAATCTTGCACATTTGACAGTTTCGAATATAAGATTTAAAGGTGCTGCGCAAACGCGATATGTAGAACTTTTGTCGTAGCTCGTTTACGGCCGTTTCGTGATTTATATGATGAAGCGTCGTATGACAGTGCAAAATTATTAAATTTGTTGTATAGCTCTTGCGTGGCAGAATTATGGGGCGCTTTATGTCTTGGACTACGCAGGCGTCGTCAATTCTTCCTTCTACACGCAAAATGTCATCCTCATCCAGATAAGCAGACAGCTTATATAAAGGGCTTGATTTTGTCAGCTTCTTACCAGCTTGTAAGCATTTAATTTCCTCAGCGAATGACTCTTTCTGTGCTTGTCGATATATAACATTTTCGGCTTTCCGTATTTCAGCTTGGGTAAGTTCGCCATACGTTCTTTTCATTCGAAACATATTGTTGTGCACAAAACGTATAACATATGCTACAGCCCGCACGGCTCTATTCCACCTCGAGAATCGACACATATCAATAAGCTGTGCTGTATTTGCGATGTGGAGCACATTATGTCTCAGCTCTTCAGATGGTGGCGGAATGTCTAAGTCTTGTGGCCATTCATTCTCCGTAAGATACAAGAAACTGGGACCACTGAACCAGCGACTTTTTAATTCGAGAGAAGGCGTTTTTGTCCATTTTGTAGCCTCGTCCGCAACGTTGAGTTTGCTAGGCACCCATCTCCATGTTCTCAGATCAGTAATGTCTTGGATTTCGCTCACTCGAAATGCAACAAATTGTTGATATCGTCGGTGATCTGATCGCAGCCAGCTAAGAACTGTTTTGGAGTCTGACCAGTAAATTTTTCTTTTAATTTTTATTGTGTGATTTTCACATACATAGTTTGAAAAACGAGCTCCAATCAACGCTGCCAGGAGTTCGAGCCTTGGAATCGAAGTTATTTTAAGCGGAGCTACTCGCGTCTTCGATCCAACTAATGAGCACGCGACGTTCTCGCCATTGGAAAATCTAAAAAAGCAAACCGCAGCATAGCCATTTTCGCTGGCGTCTACAAATGTGTGCAGCTGCACATCGATATGGTTGTAGTTGGTGAAATGTTGTAGATAGCACCGAGGTATTTCAATTCTTTCTAAATTCAGTAAAAGATTCAACCAGTTATTCCATTTTTCCAACTGTGCAGGGCGGATCACATCATCCCACTCGATTGCGCTTCTCCAGACTTCCTGCAATAAAATCTTAGCATACATAAGAAAATTAGCAATTAGGCCAAGAGGATCGTAAACTGACATTAGGACGCGTAACATCTCTCTTTTTGTTGGTGGTCGCTTACCACAAACTACATCGCTCTGATGCATTAAAGGATAAATTTTAAATGTTATTACATCTCTACTGGGTACCCAGAAAACGCCGAGCACCTTTTCTGGAGAACTCTCACCGCTCAAGCTGACATTTTTTGCAGCAGACTGCTGTTCGCACGAAAAGGATGAAAAAACATCAATTTGGTTTGACACCCAGTTTCTTATATTGAACCCGCCTTGCTTATGAACATATTTCACTTCAGATACTAATTTAGTTGCTTGTTCGACGGTATCTACAGAGTCTAAATAATCATCCATATAATGATTTTCTTTAATAGCTCTAGCTGCCGCGGGAAATTCTTTTTCGTAAAGTGAAGCGTTCAGATTTTTTACAAATTGCGATGTACTGGGTGCGCAGGACGCACCAAATATCATGACGTTCATGACATAAATTTCAGGCTGCATTTCTTCGTTGCAACCGCGCCACAAAAAACGTTGAGCGTCTTGATCTTCAGATCTGATGAATATTTGGTGAAACATCTCTTCGATGTCACCGCAAACAGCGACCGCCCTTTGGCGGAATCGAAATAAAATGGCTGGCAACGATGATAGCAAGTCTGGCCCCTTAAGCAGCATTGTATTGAGAGACACACCTTGGCACTTCGCCGCAGCGTCCCAGACGATTCGTGTCTTTCCCGGCTTATTTTTATTGAAAACAGCAAACGTGGGTAGATACCAAACACGATTAATACACTTTGCTTTGGTCGCTTCAACTGCTTTGCGAATATATCCTTTTGATAAGTAGTCTTTTATCATTTGTTCAAAAATTTGTAACAAAATGGGTTCCCTAGCTAACTTTTTTTCTAGACAGACTAATCTACGCTTAGCCATTTCGTAGCTATACGGCATGTTGAAGTTAGGAGAGCGCCATAGAAGGGCAGTTTCATAATGTGAGTCTACTTTTTTAGTATATTTGTTTAAGATCTGTAAAGCTAGTTCATCATCCTTATTCGATGGTAATTTTGTGGAGCTAATACCTATGTGGTCTAAATTATAAAACTGTTTTACCAGATCATTCAACTCTACCTCATTTTCATGGTGACATTCACAGATATGGAAACTGTAAGGCTTATTTGAAGGAGTTTCAGTCTTTATTGAGCCATAAATATGCCAGCCAAGGCGTGTACGTACTGCCACAGGTTGATTTGGACTGCCTTCGCGGACTGCATTTGGAATGCCTAATTTCCAATTATTGATGCCTATTAATAGGCGCGGTGCTGCATCAGTATACGATTTTATGGGTAGATTCTGTAAGTGGTGGTACTGTTGAGAGAGCTCTGGATAATTTAAAGTTTGTTTTGGCAGCATTAAATCGCTTACCGTATGCACATCTAGTACGAATTTTCTTTGACTTGCGCCTGCAATTTGTATGGTTAGCTGTTGCGACGACTTTTCGATTCTTTGCTGGCCACCAGTCCAATTAAGGCACAGCGCTTGCTTTTTCCCTTGCAAACCTAGTTCACGTGCCAAAGACTCATCCATTAAGGTAACCGACGAACCTTCATCGATAAAGGCGAATGCATCCATCTCAGTATTATTTTCTCCAAATAATTTTATGGGAATAATTTTAAAAAATATATTTTCTTTTTGAGCGCTGTGTGCATTGCAGCTTTGCACATTTTCTTTTCGCTCAGCTGTTTTTGACGTCTGTGCTACTCGTTGTTGTTCATTTTTATCGTAGAGGTGAAGTAATGGGTGGTGTTTGTATTGGCAATTTTCAACACTGCAAGCGCTCTTGCTTTTACATTGACCATAGTGCGGACGCAAACACTGCCTGCATAAACGATATTTCCTTACAATATTCCACTTCTCACCACGGTTAGCTGCATTGAATTGTTCGCAGTTGGCAACGCTGCTGCACTTTCCCTTGCATACTAAACAATTTACCTTTGTGTCTTCGCTATGCGAGTGAACAAAAACTTTGTTCGTTGATCTATTACGTGATTTGCTTTCTATTGTTTCTGACGTTTTGTTTGACACAACGACATTGCTAGCAGCAAGGCCGGCATCCATCATCCAATTTGCAAATTGTACCAAGTTAGGTTTACTATTTATTTTTAATAAATGTAATTTGTGTGAGCCCCAGTTCAATTGCAGAGCCGATGGGAGTTTTTCTACCAACTCTTGAAGTAAACAAGAATTGTTGAGTTCATCGATTAAGCCGCATGCCTCGATAGTTGCTTGGAGACCCTTTACATTGACGGCGAATGCTGTGATCGTTTCTAACTTATTTGCGTGAACTGGAGGTGTGGATTTTATTCTGTTCTTAATGGAATTCAAAATTTTTTCGGGTTGGCCGAAAAGAAGTCTCAACGTTGAAATTGCTGCTTGAACACAAGAAGGGTGTATTAGTATGTGCTGCACGGATCGTAAAGCTTCGCCGCGTAGGGATCTTTGAAGGCGCACGAGATTCTCTGCATCGGTTAAGCCACAAACATTGGTGGACCATTCGAAAGTGGAGCTAAATAATGGCCACTCCTCGGAATGACCAGAAAATAAAGGCAACTCTTTTGGCACAGATTGCCGAGCGTTCATTTGCAATCTCGTTAAATTTATATTTGTTTGATTTGTTGTTTCAAAGGTGTTTCCGAGGGAATTTGAATTGTAGTTAAATGGATTTGAATTTTGTAGGCTATGTCGAGACTCTGAAAAAATTTGATTAGATGTGGTAGGTAAATTGTTTAAAGAGACGCTATGGGTAGAAGCGTGAGCACTAGGGGCAGATTCTGCTTGCTGCTGTTGAGTGTTCCGATCATGTGGCAAGTGCGAACGCGATGCAAGGCTGTGAGTAGTGTTAGAGACTGCGGATTGTGGCTTTAGTATGTTTGACGTACCAACTTGCTCTCGAAGGTCGTTATGCGGAGGAGCGTTGTCTAAACTGATTTGTCTGTCAAGGTCAGAAGCGATTTGTCTGTCAAGGTCAGAAGCAAACCTTACAATATTAGTTTGGGCAGCAAGCAGTGGCTGCTGCTGAGGAATTGTAGGTGGTTGACATAAATTCATGACGCCATCCGCGTGCGCAGCTTGGAAATCTGTGTTCTTGTTTTGATTCGTAGTAGAGTTCATTTGTGCAAAGGGTGCGCTATTATAGCAAGACGGGTGCCCGGAATATGCTTGCGTGGTAGTCGTGTGTGCTTGATTTTCCGCCTGCTGCTTTTCAAGCCATTCGCGGACGGAGCTATACTGACTAGTGCTACTACAGCTGTCCTCATCATCAATCTGCTGCTCAAGTAGCCTATATTTTTTTGCGATGAAATCTTTTTCTAAAGCCTTCTCCTCTTCCAGCTTCTGAAGCTCGAGTAGAATTCGTTGTGATTGTGAAGTTATGGAGGCATTCGAAGTGTGTCTTGAGCGATTAGAATGTTGGAGCTGACAGCAAGTTTGGCATTGAAAAATCTGGCAGTTATCTGTAGTGCTTGCGCTTACGCATTTTTTATGAAAGCTTTTTTTACACCGGGCGCATGAAATCAAATTCTCATAAATGATTTCAGTGCAGAGCAGGCATAATGTAATGCCTAGCGAGGGTAAATTTGGTTGGGGAATTGGAGGTTGACCCTGAAAAGGAGAACTCATTCTGTACTCACTTTGGTAGAGCGTGTCGACTGCAGTTATAGTTTGGCCTCGTCACACGATGATTTGTTCCAGTTGTATTAAGACAGCGACTGTAGCCGTCGTAAGTAGAAAACATAAAATTTTAATGTGTTGCTGCAGTTTGCCTTTTGAGCAAACGTTGAGGAAATTTGCCTCGGTTTTCCCTGGCGTCTAAATTTGAATATGAAGAGTGTTGAAGGCGGAATGGCTCTGGCCTGTAATTCCTTTGACCATGAAGTTAGAAGGCGGTTTATTTAGCTCTTACTCTATGTAGTTACTTCACAGTTTATTTATACTTCAAACTTCAATATTAAAATTCTGTTACATAGGAAAATATAATGACAAATAAATCAAATTTAATATATGTACATATTTCATTTATATACTTATGGTTTGACACCAAGAAAATTAGCTGAGCTGGTCACAAATCTGTTCCTCTGTGAGTTGTACTTTAAAGATTACAAAAAATAAAGTTTTTACCGCGTGTACAATTAAAATGAAAGAAATTCTAAAATGGCGTTTTATTAAGTACAAGCCAGAGGATACATATTTATTTCAGACCTGTGGAACATATTTTTGACAGCTCGCTATTAAATAGTAATCGATAAACAAATGGTATTATTTTGGTAGTGCTGGTAACACACATTTTAAGCCATAATCTTCATTTTGACATTATTGCTCTCAGTGAGACTTGGCTTAAACCTAGTACTTTAAATACTGAAATTCTGTCTAACAATTTTAATATATACCGCAAAGATAGAAACTCTATTGCTGGTAATTTCTGCAATGGTGGTGGCGTGTTAATTGCCGTTAAATCTTCTCACTTTTCACAAGAAATATTAATATCTGAGTCTTTAGATATTGAATTTTGCTGTGTTCTTGTAAAGTTTGGTACTTTGAGAATTTATGTCACATGTTCATATATACCTCCACTTTCTAGTGTTGAAGTGTATGGGAAACATTTGGCGTCGATTTATAAAATTTGCTCTCAACTTCAGCCTTATGATCACATTCTAATAACGGGTGATTTCAACCTTTCTAATGTTTCCTGGAACTGCTGTAGTGAAAATTCTGCAGTACTCTTGCCATCTTCAGAGTGTTCATCTGATAAATCATTTTTAAATGAGCTTTCGAGCCAAGGACTTTTTCAAATAAACTGCCACTATAATAGAAACAACCGCTTGTTAGACCGTATTTATTTTGATGATAGTAATATTGTTTCAGTTAATAGGTCAGATCCACTTGTGTATCCTGAAGACGCACACCATCCAACTATCGAAATCACACTGAATTTTCCTAAACAATCTATATCAAACCGTATTCAAAATCCTGCCTTAGAGTTTAACTTTAAAAGAACGAATTATGTAGTTTTGAGAAATAATTTGTCAATTATCAACTGGTCATCTGTACTTAATATTAATAACACAAGAATATTGCCACAAACGCTTGACTCTGCTGTATTTGCCTTTAACAGTACTCTTAATAATTGTTTTTTAACTTCAGTGCCACAGAGAAAATCCTCTTTAATATCTGGTCCCGTTTGGTATACCAAAGAACTGACAAAGCTGAGAAACTTGAAATCGAAATATTATAAAAAGTATCAAAAAACTCATAACATTTGTGATTTTGCTTCTTATACCTCAACTAAATATAACTACCGGCAATTATGCAGACAATCCTATAATATATATTTGACAAAAGTTAAATTAAACATAAAATCTGATGCAAAATCTTTTTGGAACTTTGTTAATACTAAACGTAAGATAAATTCATATCCATCTTTTATGAAATATAAAACATTTGAATCAGATGTTGATTCTACTATCTGTAGTCTTTTTGCAGATTTCTTTAAGACCACTTATTCATCTGCTTCATACGATAATTTTGGTTACCCTTATAATGTGCAGCCTGGTGACATTTGCTCCCCAATAATTAATGTTGATACAGTTTTAACCTACTTAAAAAACCTCAAAACATCTTATAAAAGCGGTCCTGATAACATACCTTCATGTGTTTTAAAATATTGCAGTGAAGAACTTGTAATTCCCATTACTTTGCTTTTTACAGCGTCTTTGCAATCCTGCTATTTTCCACTGGCTTGGAAATCATCTTTTATTATTCCGCTGCATAAATCCGGCAATAGATCTTTAATAGATAACTATCGCGGAATTGCAAAGCTTAGCGCTCTACCTAAACTTTTTGAGGCTATTGTAACCTCACAATTATCACATAGCGTGAAATCTTTAATGTTAATTCCAACATGGATTCTTATCTAGGAAATCTACTGTTACTAACCTTCTAGAATTCACATCAAAGACTATTGAGAATTTTGGAAAAGGTCTACAAACAGATGTTATCTATACTGACTTCAGTAAAGCTTTTGATGTTGTAAATCATAAGCTCTTAATTTTAAAACTAACCCTTCTCGGTTTTCCAACACCATTAGTGCTTTGGATTGAATCTTATTTAGTAAATAGAACACAAAGTGTTATCTTTAACCTTGTTAAGTCAGAGGAGTTCCCTGTTACTTCCGGTGTACCTCAAGGAAGCCACCTTGGGCCTCTGTTGTTTCTTCTTTTTATTAATGATTTACCATCTGTTGTAATTCATAGTAATATTTTACTATACGCTGATGATGTTAAACTTTTCCTGTCATATAAAAATGAGCAAGACTCTTTTTTCTTACAAACCGACCTTGACCATCTTTGTGACTGGTGTGAAATCAATTGCATGAAGCTTAACTTGAAAAAGTGCAAACACATGACTTTTTCTCGTAGACTACCTTCTCGAAGTTATTACAAAATAAGTGACTATACACTTGAGTCCTTAGAAGTTTTCGACGATCTTGGAGTAACTATGGACCCAAAACTTCGCTTTCACATTCATATTAATAAAGCTATAAGCAGAGCAAACAGTACTTTAGGGTTTATTAAACGATGGTCAAAAGAGTTTAATGATCCTTTCATTACTAAAACATTATTCACTTCGCTTGTAAGGCCCATACTTGAGTATGCGTCAATTGTCTGGTGTCCTAGATATGGGTGTTATGTTGACGATATAGAATCAGTTCAGAAACAATTTCTTTTGTTTTGTTCACGCAATATATATTGTCATACTAACATTCACTTACCACCCTATGAATATCGATTAAAGCTTGTTAACCTACCTTCTCTAAGAAATCGTAGAATCATGCTTAATGTTTGCTGGATTTATCAACTTATACATGGATTTGTTGACAGTCCATACTTACTGAGTAAAATTTACTTTAATCTTCCTCTTCGACCAAGAAGATCTTTTGAGCTACTTTTTATGAACTTTTGTAGAACTAACTACTTGCAAAATGAACCACTAAGAAGCGCTTGCGGAGACTTCAATTCCGTTTCAGATGTTATATCTTTTAATGAAACCCTATACTCAATTAAACTTAAAATAATAGATTATCTGCAGCACCGCCACTGATTCTCAACATACTCTTCCAAGGATACGGAATTTTTACTGTTGGATGGTAATCAATCTACGCATTTACATCTGAATGGACCTGAACTTGCCGGACTTATTCCTATATAGAATTTGAGAACGATCTGCATAGTATATATATTAATATAAGTGGCTTATTAGACCAAGTTTGTCTATGTGCCTGCGTTCGTTACCTTTGTCTTAGCTTGCTAGGAACTTGGTGTGATAAATAAAAGATGAATCAAGACATCATCGGCTTTAAAATCACAGAATGAATAATATTGTATATATACTATCAGTATGGCGTACCGGGCCTTGTTTGCCTTGATACCTAACATTTTTCTAGATCTCACACTCTAAGACTATGTACCACATTTCCGCTTCGAGGTGTTATATGTATATTAATATGAGTGGCAAATGAGACCCAGTTTGTCTTAGTGCCTGCGTTCGCAACCATTTTCTTTTCGTACAAGGAAATTGGTGTGGTAAATACGACCCAATTCGTCGGATTACCAACTTGTTAAGCCAAAACTTCATTGGCTTCAAGACAGAACGATATATATTTTATACATATTCTAATTCTCGATACCACCGCCTTGGACCCTCTGGATGATTTATTATTAATTTATTTATTTTTTTTTTTATAATACCTTTATTCATATTATCTATTAGTCTGTACATTTTTAAACGCTCATACTTTAATTTACATTACATTACAATTGAACTTATTTTACACTGGTTTTGTTTTTGCATTTGAAATGAACTGAGCTCTTTATATTAGTATTATTGTTAGCATTATTAGTATTAGTAAAATTGTATTCTGAATTTAAATTTTAAAAATTTTTAAATTGCTATAAAGCCTAAAAGGCTTAGCAAACAAATAAATAAATAAATAAATGTCAGCGTACAGCTCATACAGCTCGTGGTTCCATCGAATTCGGTACTCGCCATTGACGCAGATTGGACCGAAGATTTTTCGAAGGATCTTTCTCTCGAAGGCTCCCAGAGTCTTTTCATCAGAACTGCTCAACGTCCAGGTTTGTGCTGCATATAATAGGACGGGCATGATTAGTGACTTATAGAGCGTGAGTTTTGTTCGTCGAGAGAGGGCTCTGCTTCTCAATTGCCTACTCAGCCCAAAGTAACACCTGTTGGCAAGAGTTATCCTTCGTTTTATCTCAATACTAACATCATTGAAAGAGTTAATGCTGGATCCCAGGTAGACGAAGTCCTTAACAACCTCGAAGGAGATGTTGTCAACAGTGACGTGGTTTCCAAGACGGTGGGACTGTTTATTTGTTGACACTAGGTATTTCGTCTTATCTGCGTTCACTGCAAGACCCATTCGACTCGACTCTTTCGCTAATCTGGAGAATGCTGCACTGACGTCGCGCGTATTATGGCCAATGATATCGATATCATCAGCATACGCCAGCAGCATAATACTTTTGTAGAATATCGTGTCACTGCGTCTCAAATCAGCAGCTCGGATGATCTTCTCCATCATCAGGTTGAAAAAGTCGCACGATAAGGAATCACCTTGTCTGAAACCTCGTTTGGTATCGAATGGAGGAGTGAGATCCTTCCCGATCTTAACTGTGCTGCTGGTGTTGCTCAGTGTCATTCCGCAAAGACGGATGAGCTTTGCAGGAATACCAAATTCAGACATGGCGGAGTATAGATAATTCCTTATAGGACTGTCGAAGGCGGCTTTATAATCGACAAAAAGATGGTGTGTGTCGATCTGTTTTTCTAGGGTCTTCTCCAAGATTTGTCGTAGCGTAAATATCTGGTCTATGGTGGATTTACCAGGTCTAAAGCCACACTGATAAGGTCCAATCAGCTGGTTTACGATGGGCTTTAGTCTTTCACATAGTACGCTCGACAGGACCTTATATGCGATATTCAGAAGGCTTATCCCACGGTAGTTGGCGCAAATTGTGGGATCGCCTTTCTTGTGGATTGGGCAGAGCACACTGAGGTTCCAATCGTTTGGAATGCATTCTTCCGACCATATTCTGCATAGAAGCTCATGAATGCATTTAAATAGAGCTTCGCCTCCATTCTTGAAGAGCTCAGCAGGTAAGCCATCGGCTCCTGCGGCTTTGTTGTTTTTAAGCCGAGCTTTCAAGACTTCACTATGGTCGGGCAGCGGAACTTCAACGCTGTCGTCCAAAATTGGGGATTCCGGGATATCATCTCTATTGGCGGGATTGTTGTCGTCGTCGCCATTCAGAAACATTGAGAAGTGTTCTCCCACATCATCAGTGTACTCTGGATATCTGTCACTAGATTCCCATTTTCATCCTTGCAGGAAGAGGCCCCGGTCTTGAAACCATCGGCCAGGCGTCTTATTTTTTCGAAAAATTTTCGGACCTCATTCCTGTCACCATGCATCTCAATTTTCTCGCACTCACGCATTTCTGCTTCCCTTTTCTTTCGTCTGAAAATGCGTCTCTCTTCCCTCCTCTTCTCTTTGTATCGCTCTTTAGCAGCACGCGTTACAACCGCCTGCAGGGTGGCTTTGTAGGCGGCGTCTTTTTCTGCAGTGGCGTCGCGACACTCTTGGTCGTGCCACTGGTTTCGGCGAGGGCGGTGATAGCCTATCACCTCTTCGGCAGCCGTACGCATAGAGTGGAAAATGTGATTCCACTGCGCGCATATATCGTCGATCGGAGGAGTGCTTTCTTGAAGCAGGAGTGAGAGTCGAGTAGCGAAGTCTTCGACTGTTTGTTTTGATTGCAGCTTTTCGACGTCTAGCTTTCTCTGTGCTGGATTGCTCGCATTCTTCGTTGTGCACAGGCATGTACGGATCTTGGCTGCGACAAGATAATGATCCGAGTCTATATTGGCACCACGGATCGTGCGTACATCTAAAACACTGGAAGAGTGCCTTCCGTCAATCAAAACGTGATCAATTTGGTTACGCGTCTTTTGATCAGGAGACAGCCAAGTTGCTTTATGAATATCGAGATGCTTGAATCTAGTGCTACTAACGACCATGTTTCGCGCTGCGGCAAAGTCAATCAGCCTCATTCCGTTATCGGAGGTATTGTCGTGGAGGCTGAACTTTCCGACTGTTGGACCAAAGATATTTTCTTTTCCCACCTTGGCGTTGAAGTCACCAAGCACGATTTTTATGTCGTGGCGGGGGCTGCGCTCATAGGCCTCTTCAAGGCGCTCGTAGAAGCTGTCTTTGGTCTCATCGTCCTTGTCTTCTGTCGGAGCGTGCGCACAAATCAGGCTTATATTGAAGAACCTTGCCTTGACACGGATTATGGCAAGTCGTTCGTTCACAGGTGTGAATCGCAGGACATGATGCCGTAGTCGCTTGCCAACCACGAATCCGCATCCAAATTCGTGCTTCTCCGCATGGCCGCTGTAGTAGATATCACAGGATGCTTGCCGTAAGCAACCCTGTCCCTTCCATCGCATTTCTTGGATTGCAGTTATATCAGCTTTGTATCTTTCTAAGATATCTATCAGTTGGATAGAGGCACCATCCCAATTAAGGGTTCGGACGTTCCAGGTGCATATCCGTAAATCATTGTCAGTTTTTCGTTTGCGATAGTCGTCATCAGATTTGGGGATCATTTTTATCTTATTTCTTATGCGTTTCATTGAAATTTTGTTTTTACGTGGTGGGCTTCAAACCCAACGCACAACCCTTTAAAGGCAGGGGGGCCCGCCGCTCACATTAGCCGTCAAACTAACGGTTGCCAGTTTGCCGTTTCTAGAGGACACCACGCAGAGGTTTGAGTCGACTTGAGACGAGTTCGACATGGATAATGCTGGCCTCACCAGGTTGAGGCAGTCAGACACGTTGCCATGTGAAGATCGCCCCTTGACCCTCACGCGTTGCCTTGTGAGGATCGTCCTCCTAAGGCGTTCATGCTCATAACAAAAAGCTGCTTTTCGCTTTTTTTAACTTGTTTTTCCGAACTGTGTTTATGTTGGCTATAGTTCAGCATTAGCTTTAATTTTGACATTTTTGATTCGAAGATTGGTGACTGCGTTCACCAGATACAACTGTTGTGCTACTGTTGAGCTCAACACGTTGAGGAAATGTATCAGAAAAATAAAAAGATACCAAAGACAGACAATTTTCACAACACATGTTGAGCATATTGAGCTGATCAGAAACTGATACCTATGCGTTTAGCAGGCACACACTCAACAGTTGTACAAGAGTTGTACCAGCTGAATGCAGCCATTGCAAAATATCAAAAAACTAACTTCGAATTTTGGAAGTATCGATGAAACACAGGGTGACAGAAACAAAAAAGCAGAATAAAAGTTGCTTTTTTCTGCTTTTTTCTATTGGCATTTGTATGGCGAAAAGCTGCTTTTTATGTTGTGTTTAGTTGCTTTTTACAAAAAGCTGGTTTTTGGCTCCAGCATAAAATTAACGTCTTATAAGCTTGTGATTGTGTAGTTGTGAAGGTCGTGGACGAACGCGTTAGCCTGCGATGACCGAATGTTGCAAATTTTATGAACTGCCAGGTCAGTGGTTCAAATCCCACTTCATACAGACAATTTTTATGCCCCTACGTTTAAAAAACGTAAACGGGGTATATTAATTTTATCACTCCGTTTGTAACGCCCATAAGGAGGCGTGGCAGGTATAGAAAAATGTATATATTCTTGATCAGCATCACCACCTGAGTCGATTTAGCCATGTCCGTCTGTCTGTCTGTGATCACGATTTCAGCCATAATTTTCAAGCTATCCTCACGAAATTCTGTATTTAAGCTTTTATCTAAAAAATAAAGGTCAAGTTTGAAAATGAACCCAATCGGATGAAAATCACGCCTACCTCCCATAAAAAAAAAAAATAAATAACTGGCCATTTCAGCCCTTGAAAGGACTTTGACCTAGCTTTTTATGTCCTCCCATACCTAGCCTACCTCCCATACAATGTGACTTTATCAAAACGGTAAAATCTTTTAAATTTCCACAAAAATTTGTATATGGACTTGATATTCTGCATATGAGCTTTGCTATTTAATATACACTTTTAGTACGAAATTCAACCTAATCGGATGAAAACCACGCCTACCTCCCATACAAAGTGACTTTATCAAAAATGTAAAATCTCTTTAAATTCCACAAAAATTATTATATGGACTTGAAATTTTGCATATGAACTTCGATATATAACATGTACTATGTGTATGAAATTCAATGAAATCAAGAGAAAACCACACCCACCTCCCATACAAAGTGTCTTAATTAAAAAACAAAAGCGAATATTTTCTGTAAAAACTACGACGAAAATGTTTTTACAAATAAACATTTTTTTGACTGCTGAAGACTTTGAATATACTTCGGTTCGGACGTGGGGGTATTTTAACTTCGGTCCAGTCGAAGATCATTTCTTACTAGGTTTAATTCAAACTAAATTTTTTATAAACTTTCTGTTAACTCTCTGCAAACTAAATTTTTTATTAACTCTCTGTTAACTCTCTGCAGACAATGGTAAAACCACAGAAAGTAAATAAGTGCCATCTTAAGCTTCTTGAGAACATCATAAATCTAACTCTGCCTGGCAGTTTACTCTACTGTCAATGGTACACACTGTTATGTAAGTCAATATAAGAAGAGAACACGAATATACCAATGAGGTTATCAGTTTAGTACAGCAAATTTTCCATTATACACGCAAAGAAAATGTACGTTTACCGCAACTGAAAAATTCAACAACTTCACTTCGTTTCCGAGTCGTATTTGCCGCAAACGAATATTCAGTTGTCGTCAACTTAAAAATATATCTTATAAAGGGTTTTCCATTAAGGACTTGACTATTTTTTTTATACATATAAAACGCAAACCATTTGAGATATTTCAAAATATTATTACCGGCTTGAATTACAATCAAAATATTTATGAATGGAACTCGACTTCGTTCATATGGCCACCGCGGGCACGTATTTTCCAATTTCCCCTGACTCGGCCACACATTTCGGCCTAAGCGGACGCTATTTCGCGTTCAATGTTGGCTCTGAGCTCTTCCAACAACGTCGGCTTGTTGGCATAAAGCAATGACTTGACGTAGCCCCAAAAAAAAAATAGTCTAGAGGCGTTAAATCGCACGAACGAGGCGACCAATCGGCTGGCCAATTTCTTGAGATAACACGCTCATCCAACATACTCTTCAATTAATCGATTGCAAGGTGTGCTGTGTGGCTTGCGGAACCACATGTAGTCCAAGTCTATATCTTCCAATTCGTGCCAAAAATAATCGGTCATCATGGCGCGATAGCGATGGTCATTCACTGTAACCTTACGATCGTTATCGTCGACGAAAAAATATGGTCCGATGACAACACCGGCATGCAAACCGCACCAAACAGTTATTTTTTGTGGATGAAGTTGTGATTCATGAAGCACATGTGGATTTTCACCCGATCAATAACGCATATTTTGCTTATTGACGAACCCATTGAACCAAAAATGAACTTTATCACTGATGATGATTTTGCGATGAAATTCATCATCATGGCGCATCTTTTTCAGAGCCCAATCGGAGAACGTACGTCGCTTCAAATGGTCCATCGGCTTCAATTCTTGATTCAGATTGATCTTGTATGGGTGTAAGCCAAGATCCTTACGCAAAATTCGCCATAAAGTGGTCTGGGCGATGCCCAATTCTAGAGAACGCCGTTGAATTGACTGTTTTGTATCGTTTGCTACGGACGCATGAACGGCAGCGATATTTTCGACACTTCGACCAACCCGTTGTCTCACTGGCACGGCAACATACCACAATTAATATGTAGACTCTAATTTTTGTACTAAACTTGTTATTGTCTGTCTACTAGGGCGAGAATTATGACCGAAAATTGCAGTTAACGCTCTTAAAATTTTTATTGTTTGTAGACGTTGTTCGTTCGTGTCCTTTACCATGATGAAAATGTTGAGTTTACTGAATAAACTAAGAGTGACAGTTTGATGATTAGTGAAAAGGTGCGTTCAGAAATTTAATTCAATGTTGTCAAGTCCCAATTGCAAAACTCTGTATATATAAACCACAAGCTATTTCGGTCATTATGATTTATTATATTAATTATCTTTCTCGCTATGTCCGTCCGTGTTCTTATGGATTCGACACATCGCACCTCTGTTGCTATCTCCGTTCGCGTATTAATAATTTGTGCAAAAAGTAACTCTGAAGTATAAGCGTTGTGTTTATACAACGAAGGGAAAAACAAACGAAGTTTTCAGTTGAAAAAAAAATCTTTTTCAATTGCTGCACTTTAGAAATAATTCGCGTTTATGACAAACGAAATTAAAATCCTGCAACTAAATAACGCGTTTCTCGTAGCTGACTATTATTATGACAAGTGTTGAAACGTTTGCAAGTAACGATTTCAAGCACGACAAACGTAGTTCGTTTGCGGCAAAATGGTGATAAACATTTTGTTTCTTTGCGTGTAGATAGGTGTAGTGGTCTGACCTATCCCAACTGCCCCAATTCCCACTAACTATTCCACTAACCTGTTCCTAACTTATTTTTGTCATACCTAGAATTAACTGTCTATGTTGAAAGGGTACTTTTCTTAAAAAAAATAAAATTATTTATTGAGTTGCTACGTATTGGTAAATGTCAATCAACTTCCTCCATACCTTGCCAGATACCACCTGGTTCGGCCCAAAGATAATTTATGTATATAATTCATATAAAATAAGTATTCCAAGTAAGTAGAAGTTGGAATATCTTTAGCTAAACATAATATCATTAATCTTTCTCTGCATTAGTGGATAAGTTCTTTAATTCCATGGTCATGACACGAGAATATTTTTGGACAAAACACAACTTGAAGTGCTCGAGTAATAAATGTAGAAATTTAGTGTCAGTATTTTTGTTTTTTGTTGTTTTGTGATGGTTGGCCATCCGTTGGCAACAGTAGAAATTCCAAGCATACTCGTATTCGTATAATCAGCAGGTGCGTGTTCGAATTGAAGAATGGCTAAAAGTTTCATCGATAGAGAAGATAAGAAAGTTTTTCTTAGAGTTTTGCGTGTGGCATGATTTGCCTTAAGTTTCCAATAGCAATAAGAAGAAAACAAAAAAAAAAAAAAAGAAAAGAGCCATTATTTTGTGAATTCACAGATGCGAATGATTGTTAAATTTTAAAAGAATGGATAGGAAGGTTAAAGATTGATAAGGTCGAAACTATAAAAACGTGATGCTGATATTTGCTATAAATTAAGCAAGGATAATATCATTAATGTCTACGTATGTATAAGAAGTGAAAGTGTTTCCTTGAACGTCTTGAAATGATTTGAAAACATGTATATTAGATGGGTTTTGGGTTCCATACATTTTCTTAACATATTCCAGAACCTCCTATTCCTATTGTGGCGTCCGTGGCATAGTTGGTTAAAGTGCGTGGCCGCTATGTCAAAGAACATGGAGACCCAGGTTCGAACCCCAGCAGCGACAGAAAATTATTTGAATTAAAATAATTTTTCTGTACGGCCGCCACCTCTCTGCAGACAATGGCAAACCTCAAAGAGTAATCAAAATGCCATGTAAAGCTTCTTGAGAATAAGAACATTCCGTTCATCGCCGTTCGGAGTCGGCGTTAAGCATGTAGGTCCGGTTCTCGGTCAATTATGTACAAACTTAATAACACGCACAACACAGTTGATCATAAGAAGCTAGGTCAAAGTCCTTTCAAGGGCTAAAATGACCAGTTATTTATTTATTTTTTATTTTTATTCCAGAACCTCCCTGCAAGGCCAGATTTGGTAGTAACAAATTGTACTAACTTAGAATCCGAAAAACAGTTGACTTTGCAGGTGGTAGAGAAACACCAAAAACTTTAACCATATAATATAACAAAGAACGACATCATTTCATATTTGCAGAAAAAAAAGTGAATTAAATCTATTCAAAAACAATTATTTGCTTAAAAGTCGGCTCCACAAGAAAATTATATCCCTCTACTTCAGATTAACTTCACTATGTTGAATTTGATGGCATATTTGAGATCAGCGGACGTTTTTACATAAGGAAATGTTATAGTCAAAAGTTTTTGTAGGACTTAAATTTAAATAAGGAACTCGATTTGAAACATCCATCTTATACTTCTTCAAATTTATGTTTTTTAGCGGCTCCAATACAGTTTAAGAATTTCCTGGATTATTTTCCGCGTCACATGCTTATATTACATCCAGGATTCAGAATCTAACCTTGTAGGGAGGTTCTAGAGTACTTTTGGAAAAAAACCTAACTTATACTCATACCTCATGTAATAAAATGGACGAATTTCAAAATGCTATATCTTTTAAATGACACATAAAAACCACTTTCATTCTTATATCATCAGAATCGCCTTATCAATTACTTTATTTAACATTAATTTCAAATTTTTTCACCAGTGCCCATTGGAGATACTTGACCCCAAAGTTGGGGCAAATTTGAGATTTCTCATTTTTCAAAGCGATGTAACCCAAAAAGTTTATGATCTAGTCACTTTAAAAAATTTATATTTTAAGTTCTTACTAAGACGTACGTACCTAATACCAAAAAAAAAAATAGGTCTGCCACTAGCTTCTTTCCATTAAAATTGTTTTTCCAAAGTTACCAAAAATTATGATTTTTTTTGGAAACTGTAACGTTTTTTTAAAATTAAGTAACATCCCAATTAATTTTTCTGATATGTAAGATAATAGCCTAAGGTATAATGAATATTATGTTTTTTTCATTTATTACTGTATGTTTAATAGGAGCTGAGATATGATTATTACCGCAAACTCTATAAGATACGAAAATCGCTCGTGGTTGCATGACAAATATGGCCGCCATTTTGCCAATACAAAAAAAACATTTTTTTTAAAGCAGTTCTAAGATGCCGAAACTTTACGAAATTTATGGTAAAAAAATAAAATTTTTTTAATATAGTCAAGCGACCACTATGTGATCAATCTCTGCGGACTGACGCTAAAGTAACTCGAAAAAATGCATGGCAAGCGTTTTTTACATCCAAACCAGAGATGTAAATGAGTACTAATGAAATAAGTATACTTAAGTCATGGACAAAAATGATAGAAACCAGATTACGCGTTCCGCAATTGAGAGAGAGAGAGAGAGAGAGAGAAAGCATGACGTCACAAACGATATTATCAGATTTTGGAATAATTTTATTTCCACACCTACGACCAAATATTTTTTTTCTTATTTTTATAATATGTATATGGACCTCCTTAACCCATTGGTACAATAAAATTTTGTCAGTTAGTCAGTTAATAGTTTAGGAGATAAAAATCTTGAAAGTTTAAAAAATTCATATTTTTCGTATACGAAAATATTCATATTTTTATACAGAAGAGTAGATATTTTTACTTTACTTTTTCGAAAAAATGTATTTTCAATTTTGTCAATTTGCCTAAGTGATCGCATATTTTCATACGTTTTTGTCAAGCAAAAGTACTGCGGAACGCGTCTTGGTCGGTGGTCAAGAATGATAGAAACAAGATTACGCGTTCCGCTGTCCCGTTATCTAATGCTCTCTTTCTCAACTGAGTGCATGACGTCACACAGCATTTTTGCTTGACAAAAACGTATGCAAATGTGCGATCGCTTAGGCAAATTGACGAAATTGAAAATAAATTCTTTCGGAAAAGTAAAGTAAAAATATCTACTCTTCTGTATACGAAAAATATGAATTTTTAAACTTTTAGGATTTTTGTCTCCTAAACCATTCGAGACCGACAAAATTTTATTGCACCAATAGGTTTAGGTTTATATATGTATTTTATACATATTATAAAAATAAGTTGAAAAAAAAAACAATATTTAGGCATGGGACCCAAAGTAAAATTAATCCAAATCATGCTCTCTCTCTCTTATTTGCGAAACGCGTAAATATAATAGATTCAAATCTGTCGAATTTTCGTCGAGATTGGCGACCAGCGATTTGATTTCGGACGTGTGCATACATTTTTATGCATTCTAATCGCCAATCGCTAATCGCTTTGATTCTGTTCAGGCTCTTAAACGAATGCAAAAGTGTATTGATCATCTTGGAGAATTCTTTGAAAAACAATAAAATCATTTTCACTGATTAACCACTGCTTTTTTTAATTTTAGACGTTAGACTTTAAAGGCAATCCACGTATTATTTTATTAAGATTCTCAAGATTCATTTTTTCGACTTCGAACTTGGAATATAGAAGAACTAGATGGAATAGAAAAAACTGGACATCTGATTCGTGAGGAGCACTCTTGAGTTATCATTTAGCCATAAGAATTATCGATTGTTTTTAAGTAAGTTCGAAATTTGGGGCACTGTTTTATTATTACTATTATCTTCACGAAATTTAAAACTATTTGTTCGAATAAATGCAAGAAACGGGCTTATTACTGGAAGTATTTTAGTTCATTTAAATTTTCAACAAAAAGAAACTTACTTTGAGAAATAACACGTTTTACCAATTTTGACTTTTCTTAAGGGAACATGAGTTAATTAATAAGTTGAACTGAGGGTACCAGTGGCGTTCCTAGGCGGGGGCGGGGGGGCCGGTCCTCCCCGGGTACCACCATTTTTGGGGTGACACCATATCGATATTTTTTTTATTTCTCAAACAGAAAGAGAAAGGTACAAATAAATTACGTTAAAAAATGTGTGTCCCATTTTGTCGCGTTGAAATTATTTCTAACAATTTGTGTATCAGTAGCTTCATGCGAAAGGAGTTTTTCAAAGCTAAAATTAATGAATACTTATTTAAGGTCTTCCATGTGACAAGCAAGGCTTTCCAATCTTGCTATTTTATCCATTGAAAACGAGCTTGCAAGTAATATTGATTTCGATGAGGTTATTTAAAATTTTGCAGCTCTTAAAGTAAGAAAAGTTAGTTTTTAAGAAAACGTCCTTAATAAGATTTCTTTGTTTAACCTTATACCTACATATACAAATATGTACCTGAAAATGTAATATATTTGTTCCGTCAGTTTTTAACAGTGTTTAAAAAACTTAAAAACCTTTAATTGCTTTTGCTTTTACTTTGCTGTGCTTATTGAAAATCAAACAGCAACAGCCAAAGCAGAAAGCACTATCACAAAAAAAATTGTACTCATTTTGCTTTGCTTTCTGAATCTTCGAAAGGCTAAGCAAAAGCAGCAGCACTAAAAAGAATTTGTTTTGCTGCGTAGTGCTACGAAAGCATAAGAAATTATTGTAGTGCTTTGATTTTCATTTTGCTTTTCTAATTTGTCGCAGCACTACGAAAGCAACAATTATGCGCTTTGCTTCGTTTTGCTTTCGGAAGCATTTTATTTTCATTCATTTGGCTTTCGGGATTTACTTGTCATCGTTTATATGCTGTATTTCAGAGACGCATGTCTTTTTGTACGTTGTTGTTTGTATAATATGCGCACTTGTACGCAGTCGCGAATGCTTGGTGTTGTTTTTGTTGTGTGTAACGGTTTTGTTATTGCATGAGTTTTAAAGAGATCGCAGAAATAAATTTAGTAGCGCCTATTTCGAATTTAAAGAAATATTTAAAAATAATAGCTTAGGTGTGCATAATAAGAATTCCATGAAAGTTTTATGAGTTATTGGCTCGGGAGTTATTGGTTACGCTGATTTAAGATCTCATTTATAAAAAAAATCAAAATAATCAGGAAGAAAAGAATTTTTATTAGAAAAATATGTAACTTAAAATAAGAAACGTATTTCACAGTCATAAAAGTTTCTATAATCAAATTAAAGAAAAAAAAAAATATTAACTTAAGATAAAAAATAAATAATGCATAAGGCATTTACTTCACAGCCAAAAAAATACTAAATAAAAACAAAATTATATTAAAAAGACAGTCTTAATATTTCTATATTAAACATTATCGTCATCTTCGAACAACGGCAAATTGTCGATGGCTTCATTCAAAAAAGTTGGGTTTAATTTTACAAGCAAAATATTTTCCAAAGTTTCTTCATGGAGCCTGTTCCGATTGTCAGATTGATACAAACAACAATGTACAAAAAACATGCGTCTCTGAAATGCAGCATTTTGAGGTTGGCAACTCTATTAACTTTTGTTAACATCGGCTTTTCTTTGTTCTGCGTAAATTGCTCTTTTTATTCACAAAAATTCGCTTATTTTCCGCGTTTCTTTGCTAATTTTATATTTTATTAACAATTTAACTGCCTGCTAATATTATTCGTAAATTAATTGCTGCTGCTAACTTTATTATCGTTTTGTTTGTAATAAGCTATTCTTTTGTGACAACATAACCTCAATCTGAATGTGATTATGTGCACTGCATGTGAAATCTGCAAGTCAGAGTGGGATACTGTCAGTGTCTTCATCTCTTGCTCTGGCTGTTCCAAAATCTTCCATGCAAAGTGTGCTGGCTTATCTGCTAGGATTGGTGATGCCCTGTCTAGTACTGTAAAAAATGGGCTCCAATGGCTATGTACAAAATGTCGCAAAGTTTCTACAAGCACTCTGTTATCGTATTTGACGGAGTTGATGAAATCGTCCGTCGCAATTGTTGATGATGTTGCACGTCTGCAAAAAATTGTTTTAAGCCATGCCGATAAATGCAATAATCTGTATGATAATGCCATTGTTGTTGAAGCTGTTGGGGCAGAGGACCCTGTGCAGCCTGGAAATAAGACTACGCGTTCAAATTCTAAACCTAATAAGGGTGGAGAAGCTCATACTGTTATTAGGGTTGAATCCAGCCCCATTTCGCAAGCTTTAACCTCCGAAACATATATATCTTCTGTCAGTTCTGCTGCGGTTGATTTGGAATCTGGAGTTGCTGTGGCACCGTTGTCTGCTCATTCGCTGCCGCTGCCTGCTAATAAGTTAAACAAGAACTTCTATCTATGTCCGCCTGGGAATTCTGCAAATACTCCTCAGTTATCTTCATCACTGCATTTAGATGCTCCCGGTTTTTCAATCAATAATCAAGCTATTGAGAACGCTTCATGCTCGAACCTAATTTCATCACCAACTGATACGACTACAAGTATTTTGAATATAAATAATCCTGATGCGCTAACGTTATCTCCGAATGCTTTGTCGATTTCTACTGGAAGTATTGCTCGCTCTTCGCCATCGGAGTGTGATCTGGTTGTGGTTCCACGGTTGGAACGCAAAATTATTTTCTTGTCTCGACTAGCACTAGCAACTAGAGCTGAAGCAGTTGTCTCTTATATAATAAAGAAACTGCCACTTTTTTCATCTTCAATAAATTGCACTAAATTAAATTCATACGTGCAAAGGGATTTCTCATCATTCAAAGTTTATGTACCAGCCTCAATCTTGGAAATGCTTCTATCAAGAGACTTTTGGCCAAATGGAATGGTCGTTCATGAATTCGTTCCTCGGGAGAGATACAACAGATCACCTCAAAGGCAGTCAAAAAACTATTAAACATTACTACGCCGCGGGAGGAGCCAACGGTGTATAAATCTAAGTATTCTCTATATTATCAGAATGTTGGGGGGATACGAACAAAATTGCAAAATTTGTTCTTATCCTCTCATTCTCTCCAATATGACATTATTGTGTTCACTGAAACTTGGCTAACTGAAAATCATTTAAGTTCCGAAATATTTGATTCTGCTTCGTTTAATATTTTTCGCAAGGATCGTTGTCCTAATACTACAGGTTTATCGCGTGGTGGCGGGGTGCTTATCGCAACTCGCAGTAATCTTTCTTGTTATCAAATTCCGTTACCGCATTTGAAGTCAAGTTCAGTGAACATGTATGATGTTGACCAATTAATTCTTAAGGTGAATTTTAATAGTAATTTCTCGCTCTTTGTTGTTGCTAGCTATCTGCCCCCAATGAGCTCTATAGACTTATATTGTATACATTTAGAGAATTGTAGGCTATTTCTCGATAATCTTAGTCAATCTCAACATGTGATAATTACGGGTGATTTTAACTGAAGTAATCTTATATGGAAACCTCTCTGTGATGAGTTTTATCTTACACCTCTTAATGTTACTTCTGATACTGATGCGCTTTTAGTTGATTTTTTTTGTCAATTTGATTTGAATCAGATAAATTGTATTCATAATGATCTTGAACGCATCCTTGACTTAATTTATACTGACAAAGAATTTGCTGTTTGCCTCGAGCGTCCTTTAACTGAATTTGTAAAAAAGTCTCAACATCACGTGCCTCTGATGGTAGAATTTCATGTCCTTGAGTATCAGAAACTTTCTAATCCTGATGTATTTTTTAATGATTATAAACGTGCGAATTTCAATGCAATAAATAACTTTCTTGAAATGTTTTCCTGGGATAGCGCCTTTCTTGGTCTTGATCTAGCTGAAATGTATTCGTTATTTCTGTCTGTTATGAAATCTGCAGTGTGTAGTTTTGTTCCTAAAATTCGATCAAGGAGCTCTAAAAATCCAGCTTGGTTCAATAATCGACTTAGCAATTTGAAAAATAGAGTAAATAAATCTTATAAGAAATTTAGATCCAATAGAGATAACGAACTATTAAAATCCATGTACTTAAACTGTGATAAGGAATTTAATATCTTAAATAAATTTCTCTTTAGAGCTCATATAACTTCTGTTGAGGAGAAGCTCAAACTGAATAGCAAATTTTTCTGGTCATATATTAATGACAAGAAAAACTCTAGTGGATTCCCTAACTCTATGTGTTACAATACATCTTGCTCTGATGATTCGATAACTATTTGCAATTTTTTCGCTGACTATTTTAAATCAGTGTACTCCGCGGCATCAGCTGCACAGTGTTGTGACGGTACAAGGAATGCGATAACTTCTTTGAATTTGGGTAATCTGTGTTTAGAAGTCAATGATATTGAAACAGCTCTGTTGAACCTTAAACCTATTTCTACTGAGGGTCCAGATGGAATTGCCCCTATTATACTTAAGGTGTGTGCCTCAGGGGTAGCTCAGCCTCTCACGCAAATATTCAATAAATCCTTAAAGACTGGTAATTTCTTGGATGCTTGGAAAATGTCTACTATAGTGCCGATTCATAAGTCTGGTCCTAAACAGAATGTCTGCAACTATAGACCAATTAGTCATCTCTTGTGTATTCCTAAAATATTTGAAAAAATCGTATGTGAAAAACTATCTTGTTCGGTTAGAAATTTAATTTCCAATAAACAACATGGATTCATATCTGGTAGGTCGACTTCTACTAATTTAAATATATTTTGTAATTTCATTATAGATAATTTTTCCAAAAAAGTCGAAACCGACGTAATCTTCACTGACTTCGCTAAGGCTTTTGATAAAGTGAATCATAAATCTCTATTGTTTAAACTTTCTTTATTAGGTTTTCATTCACATCTACTGGATTGGATAGAGTCCTATCTTTCAAACCGTCGTCAAATAGTTAAAATTAATAACTGCTACTCATCTCCGATATTAGTTACGTCCGGCGTCCCCCAGGGCAGTCACCTAGGCCCTCTTCTTTTCGTTGTCTTCATCAATGATCTTCCTTATGTCATTAAGCACTCGGAATGCCTTTTGTTCGCTGATGATCTTAAACTATTTCGTTCTACTGAGTCGGTAGTTGATTCCACACTACTTCAGATGGACATTGATGCTATCTCCAAATGGCGCCTCCTGAATGACCTTCCCCTGAACATAAAGAAGTGCCAGGTGCTTACTTTCTCAAGGTCTACTTCTCCTATTCTCTATGACTATAAAATTCAGTCAACTAGTTTGGATAGAGTTACAATGAAGAAAGATTTAGGGGTTCTTCTTGACTCTAGACTCAATTTCAAAGACCATATTGATTCAATTATTGCGAAAGCTAACTCGATGTTGGGATTCTTAAAAAGGAACACAAAGGATTTTTCAGATCCGTACACTCTTAAAATACTTTATTCATCTCTAGTAAGACCTCATCTTGAATATTGTTCGATAATCTGGAATCCATCTTATCTGCTTCAATCTAAAAGAATTGAGACAGTCCAAAGACATTTCACGAGGTTTATGTGGCGCAAACTTAATTGGAATGTCCCGGACATGCACTCATATACCACTCGTTGTGCACTTGTCAATTTATCTGAACTCTCGTTAAGACGTAAGATTTCTTCCATAATTTTTATATGGGACCTTATACACAATAACATTAAATGTCCTGAACTATTAGCTAAGCTGGATTTTTTTACTCCTTCTCGTCATCTCCGCAGTCAATTCCATTTTAGAGAGGCGGTCTATAGATCTAATTATGCTCAAAATAAACCAATTGCACGATGCATTAGTGAAGTCAACTCTATCTTATCTATCTGTGATATCTTCAGTAATGTTTCACGTAAATCCTTTAAGGACAACTTAACGTTAATCATGATAGCACGTGATGTTTGAAGTTGATATGTTTCTTTGTCAAATTTGTTATTTTAAATTTTATTTATGTATTCATTGGCAAATTGTTGTTTATTGGTTTACATGTTGTTATAACTATTTTGATTTTTTGTAATAGTTTATAGAGTATCGCGCAAAGAATTTATTATTGTCATGGTATTTTAATAAATCAATTGATTTAAATATCTATGTTCATTTTTATTAGAAATAAATTTATAAATAAGTAACTTAATGTAGTAGTCTATAAGAGTGCCACTCTGATTGATGAAATAAATAAATAAATAAATAAACGATGACAAGTAAATCCCGAAAGCCAAACGAATGAAAATAAAATGCTTCCGAAAGCAAAACGAAGCAAAGCGCATAATTGTTGCTTTCGTAGTGCTGCGACAAATTAGAAAAGCAAAATGAAAATCAAAGCACTACAATAATTTCTTATGCTTTCGTAGCACTACGCAGCAAAACAAATTCTTTTTAGTGCTGCTGCTTTTGCTTAGCCCTTTGAAGATTCAGAAAGCAAAGCAAAATGAGCAGCATACGCTTGTCTTGAAAAACTTTAGGTAGCACTACGCAGCAAAATTTTCGTTGCTTTTGCTGTTTTGCTGAAAGCAATTCAAACCCTGGTTTTTAAGACTGCGAAGTTAATAAGTTGTCTTTTTTACCTTATGCCTACATATCGAAATATGTAGACACCTGGAAATGTATTAGTTTTGTTCTGTTTTTTACAAATTCTTATTGTTTGTCATATCGTCTCCTCTATGCCAAAAACGCCAATGTGAAAACACATGGTTTTTGAGTTTTTAATTGCATCTAGTGCATTTTAATGCAAAGAATATTCCCCAAAAACAAGAAAATCTAATTTGGTCTAGAAAAAATTATAAAATTTCATGCTAAAACCATCTGTGTGGATTTTCTGATATTTTTTCATGCCAAAAACGCCAATGTGCACATTTTTTCACTTTAAATATTTCCAATATTAGTAAATAACTTTTATTTTATATTTCTTTTGAGGATACGTTCAGAATAATTTTTGTCCATCAAAAGTGAAGAAAATCAGTGGTCTTCCTACTTTGTAGCAGCTAAGAATTAACTTTTCTCTCAAGAATGGTACATTTTTAGGATTTAAAAATTCCCTAAAATCGACATGGAGTTTTCTTGACACTTTTTTTATCAGAATACATTGTCCTCACCTTTATTCAAAAATAGAAAAAAAAATCATTGATCTATCTCATCAGCAGCGGTTACAAGCTCAGTTTTAGTGAAAAAATGTGCACATTGGTTTTTTTGGCATAAAGGAAATTAACAATTCTGAAAATTTTGTACATGCGACTCTATAAAAACTTTGGTAATGAAGACAATTGCAAAAGTCCTTCTGCAGTTTATTTTTTAAAGCATTGTTATTGTCTTGAACCAATAATTTCAGAAATTTACCTTCTGACCTGGGAGTTATATGGAAAAACTGAATACATTACGAGAAAAATGCTATTTTTGAGACTAAAATTGACCTTAAAAGTGATGAGATAGATCAATGATTTTTTTTCTATTTTTGAAGAAATCTGAGAACAATGTATTTTGATAAAGAAATGGCAAGAAGTGCCCATTTCGATTTTTGTGATTTGTTTTAATCTCAAAAATAGCATTTTTCTGATAATGTATTCAGTTTTTTCCATATCCCTTTCAGACCCGACGCTTATCTACTGAACATTTTTTTATGATTTTTGGAATTTATGGTCGTTATATCGAATGAAAATATTCTCAATGTTTTCATTTTCTCAAAGGTTTCGCAATTTACATATCCTTCAAGGATTTTCAGGACACGCAAAATTGATGCAACTTTATCTGAAACCCATTTTTTTAGCAACAAATGATTCAAATTTATTTGAAACATCAAAATTTATTATTTTTTTAGTTCAAATGCGTTAACTTCACTAGTTTTACACTGAAGTTTTACGCTCTATATTTTTTGTAATTGAAGACACAATTTACCTCTGCGGCTCATTTTGACAAAACAAAAAAGTTTATCAAGAATTCCACGCGTATTCAAGTAACGGTAAAGCGAATCGCGGAACAGTGTGAGAAACAAAAGAAAACAATAACAAGCACAATCGATTCATTTCGTTCTTTATAACTTTCGTTAAATAAAAGTGGAAATATTAAAGATAGAAACCACCCGCACAAACGATGCATCACGGTCTGAAAGGGATATAACTCCCAGGTCAGAAGGTCAATTTCTGAAATTATTGGTTCAAGACATTAACAATGCTTTGAAAAATAAACTGCAGAAGGAATTTTGCAATTGTCTTCATTACCAAAGTTTTTACAGAGTCGCATGTTCAAAATTTTCAGAATTTTGTGCACATTTATTCACTAAAAACTAGTTTGTACCTGCTACCGATGAGATAGGACATTTATTGTTTTTTTCTGTTGACGAAGAAAATAATTTGCTGTGTACGTATGAAAGACATTTTTTTGATGGAGCTTTTTTCATGATTTTGAGATTTATTTTAATACAATTTTCAAGCAATAATTGTTACATGATTGCACAAAAAGTTTTTTTTTTAATGTTTTTGTAAAGTAACTGGAACCAAATTTTAACTGTGTATAACGAAGACATGTGCCATCCATTTTCGAAAAGAAATTTTGGAAAATGTGGATGTTTCGCTTTTTCTGAGACATTCGAATCTTTAAACTCAATTTCCCAAAAAACACTAAAATTCACATTGGCGTTTTTGGCATGAAGGGGACGGACAATATGTTGTTTGTTTTTTTTTCGGAAAACATAAAGATAATAATAAAAACACTTAATCTCATCGAATTGGTTTCTTTTTGCATTTAAAAATTTTTTATAGGGGTGACACCATGAGTATCCGCCCCGGGTGTCACCAAGCCTAGGAACGCCACTGGAGGGTACTTAAAGATTTAACAGAAGTTGCTTAAGAACTTTTACTTATACTAAGGGGAAGCGGCTACTGCAAATAATGGACATCATCATTTATAGAGATTAATATTACAACCACTTGAAACAAAAATTAAATCTGAAAGATTTTTAAATTTATTCACAAATGAAAAAGTTTGATTTTTGATTGTTGATAATTAAATTTAGAGATGGTTTAAGTACTCTAGGTGTATCTATACTATGCATTTTCGTAAGAATTTCTAATAAGCTTACCTTTTGAAAAAGTTATTTGTTGTTGTTAGCGTAAAGTTTAGTTATTCCAAATTCAAAAAGGCATTTCTTGACATGAATCGAAGAATTCCATGATTTTATTTTATTCACAGTAATAAAAACACTCTTAATTTTCTAATGTACACTAATGCATATCCACTTTCACTAAATATTTTGAACCTTTTTTAATTTATTCTTTTTTATTTTTTTTTTTTTAAGAACAACTTTGAGTCTCAAAATGAAGACACTCAAACTGTTTAGTTAATAACCACTTATTTATTTTAGTGACTTTTTAAGAAAGTTATATTTACTTTTGATGTTTTATAATTCGCATCCGAAACGCTGAAAAGAGAAAAAAGATAATTATTAGTGCTAAATTTAAAATTTAATATATTTTGAAAATTTCAAAATTTAAAATCTTTCACAGAGATCATAATCAATGTAATGTTAAATCAATGTAATGTTAAATCAGTGTAATGTTAAACATCCTCATCCGCACATCCTCATCCGCACATCCTCATTGAATTTCAAGAATTTCCCTTCAAATATTCTTTTTTAAACTTTTTTATTGTAATACCTTCTGATAAAAAAATACCCGGAATTTCCCATTCATAAAAAGCGCGCTTTAGATATTGCTGATATCTTTTTGTTCTGGGTTTTTACATCTGTCATCGGGTGTTCGAGTATAAGTTGCGCAATGTTCTGGTGTGTTGCATTGCAACTTGCGTTTATTAAGTCAGCCGTAATTATTGATAATTTTTGTGCACAACTTAGCATTAGCTCGGCCATGACTTGACGAATGGATCCTTTTCCTAATCCTGTACCAAATCTTTGCTCTCACCCTTTGTCTAATCTTTGTTATAACGCGTCCGTTGAAATACTTCTCCTAATCCTTATTTTTTTCCTGGTCTTAATCGTTGTACAAATCTTTGTCCTCATCCTTTTTCTAATCTTTGTTCTAAAACTTGTTTGGATTTGGATCCTTGTTTCAGTTTTGATTTTTATTTAGCTTTTGCTTTGTTCCATTGATATTAAAATTAACTCAATAAATCTATGCAATAATGGAGTACTTACGTGACATCGAGAGTTTCCCTGCGGGGCCTCATGATCCTTTCGATAGTTTTTTTTTGTATTGTGATCATGTAACCGAAAACCTCATTTTTATTACCGTTCCATAAAATTTTCCGCAGCGCCGATGGGTACGGAGTTATAATTCCATGCAAAATTTTTTCATTGTTGTTGTATTTTTACTGCATTAAGCGCATACTTCATTTTTGTGATATGCTGAAGTTACTTACTTACTTATCTGGCGCTTACAACCGAAGGTCGGTTTTGGCCTCGTATAAGAAATTGCGCCAGCCATTTCTGTTTTGCGCTTGCTGGCGCCAGTTGGAAACACCAAGCGTGGTCAGGTTATCCAACACCTGATCCTTCCAACGAAGATGTGGGCGTCCTACTCTGCGGGAATGAAAGAGCAGACTCCCTGGCCAAACAGGGAGCATCATCAACACTCACAGGACCGGAACCGTTCTGTGGGGTTGGTAAGAATCTGTTCAAGCAACACGTCAAAAAAACCTCATTCCGCGAATCTCAAGACATCTGGAAGAACTGCTTAGGACAGATATGCACTAAGCAAATATTCCCAGAACTCTCTCCCAAGAAATCGAAATTTCTTATTAACCTAGGGAAGAAAGACCTAAAGATGATGACCGGAATCATAACTGGACACTGCAAACTAAAGAAACACCTACACAAAATGAATCTCGCTACTGATTCATTATGTAGATTATGCCTTGAGGATGAAGAAACCTCCAGACATATTCTCACAGAATGTCCAGCCCTTCTCCATATAAGAAAGAGAATCCTAAATAGCGAAATAGTCTCTCAAGGACACCTTGCGATCCTCAACCTCGAAAATATATTATGTTTTCTGAAAAAAACTAAAGCAAACGAACTGCTTTAAGAAAAGAAAAGGTATGGCACAATAGGCATCACAAGATGCCGCAGTGCCAGAGCTGAATTAGCTCGCCACAAGCATATCTATCTATCTATCTATCTACTCTGCGTTGACCACCACCGGGCACCGAATCGAATATTTTTTTCGCTGGAGCGTCGTTTTCCATTCGCTCAACATGACCTAGCCAGCGGAGCCGCTCGATTTTAATGCGCTTAACTATGTCGATGTCAGCGTACAGCTCATACAGCTCGTGGTTCCATCGAATTCGGTACTCGCCATTGACGCAGATTGGACCGAAGATTTTACGAAGGATCTTTCTCTCGAAGGCTCCCAGAGTCTTTTCATCAGAACTGCTCAACGCCCAGGCTTGTGCTGCATATAATAGGACGGGCATGATTAGTGACTTATAGAGCGTGAGTTTTGTTCGTCGAGAGAGGGCTCTGCTTCTCAATTGCCTACTCAGCGCAAAGTAACACCTGTTGGCAAGAGTAATCCTTCGTTTTATCTCAATACTAACATCGTTGAAAGAGTTAATGCTGGATCCCAGGTAGACGAAGTCCTTAAAAACCTCGAAGGAGATGTTGTCAACAGTGACGTGGTTTCCAAGACGCTGGGACTGTTTGTTTATTGACACTAGGTATTTCGTCTTATCTGCGTTCACTACAAGACCCATTTGACTCGACTCTGTTATCGATATCATCAGCATACGCCAGCAGCATAATACTTTTGTAGAATATCGTGCCGCTGCGTCTCAAATCAGCAGCTCGGATGATCTTCTCCATCATTAGGTTGAAAAAGTCGCACGATAAGGAATCACCTTGTCTGAAACCTCGTTTGGTATCGAATGGAGGAGTGAGGTCCTTCCCAATTTTAACTGTGCTGCTGGTGTTGCTCAGTGTCATTCTGCAAAGGCGGATGAGCTTTGCAGGAATACCAAATTCAGACATGGTGGAATATAGATGATTCCTTATTGGACTGTCGAAGGCGGCTTTGTAATCGACAAAAAGATGGTGTGTGTCGATTTGTTTTTCTAGGGTCTTCTCCAAGATTTGTCGTAGCGTAAATATCTGGTCTATGGTGGATTTGCCAGGTCTGAAGCCACACTGATAAGGTCCAATCAGCTGGTTTACGATGGGCTTCAGTCTTTCACATAGTACGCTCGACAGGACCTTATATGCGATATTCAGAAGGCTTATCCCACGGTAGTTGGCGCAAATTGTGGGATCGCCTTTCTTGTGGATTGGGCAGAGCACACTGAGGTTCCAATCGTTTGGAATGCATTCTTCCGACCATATTCTGCATAGAAGCTCATGAATGCATTTAAATAGAGCTTCGCCTCCGTTCTTGAAGAGCTCAGCAGGTAAGCCATCGGCTCCTGCGGCTTTGTTGTTTTTAAGCCGAGCTATAGCTTTCAAGACTTCACTATGGTTGGGCAACGGATCTTCAACGCTGTCGTCCACAATTGGGGTTTCCGGGATATCATCTCTATTGGCGGGATTGTTGTCGTCGTCACCATTCAGAAGCCTAGAGAAGTGTTCCCTCCACATCATCAGTGCACATCATTCGAAAAATTTTCGGACCTCATTCCTGTCACCATGCATCTCAATTTTCTCGCACTCGCGCATTTCTGCTTCCCTTTTCTTTCGCCTGAAAATGCGTCTTTCTTCCCTCCTCTTCTCTTTGTATTGCTCTTTAGCAGCACGCGTTGCAACCGACTGCAGGGTGGCTTTGTAGGCAGTGTCTTTTTCTGCAGTGGCGTCGCGACATTCCTGGTCGTGCCACTGGTTTCGGCGAGGGCGGTGATAGCCAATCACCTCTTCGGCAGCCGTACGCATAGAGTGGAAAATGTGATTCCACTGCGCGCATATATCGTCGATCAGAGGAGTGCTTTCTTGAAGCAGGAGTGAGAGTCGAGTAGCGAAGTCTTCGGCTGTTTGTTTTGATTGCAGCTTTTCGACGTCTAGCTTTCTCTGTGCTGGGTTGCGCGCATTCTTCGTTGCGCACAGGCGTGTACGGATCTTGGCTGCGACAAGATAATGATCCGAGTCTATATTGGCACCACGGATCGTGCGTACATCTAAAACACTGGAAGAGTGCCTTCCGTCAATCAAAACGTGATCAATTTGGTACGCTTTATGAATATCGAGATGATTGAATCTAGTGCTACTAACGACCATGTTTCGCGCTGCGGCAAAGTCAATCAGCCTCATTCCGTTATCGGAGGTATTGTCGTGGAGGCTGAACTTTCCGACTTTTGGACCAAAGATATTATCTTTTCCCACCTTGGCGTTGAAGTCACCAAGCACGATTTTTATGTCGTGGCGGGGGCTGCGCTCATAGGCTTCTTCAAGGCGCTCGTAGAAGCTGTCTTTGGTCTCATCGTCCTTCTCTTCTGTCGGAGCGTGCGCACAAATCAGGCTTATATTGAAGAATCTTGCCTTGACACGGATTATGGCAAGTCGTTCGTTCACAGGTGTGAATCGCAGGACATGATGCCGTAGTCACTTGCCAATCATGAATCCGCATCCAAATTCGTGCTTCTCCGCATGGCCGCTGTAGTAGATATCACAGGATGCTTGCCGTAAGCAACCCTGTCCCTTCCATCGCATTTCTTGGATTGCAGTGATATTAGCTTTGTATCTTTCTAAGATATCTATCAGTTGGATAGAGGCACCATCCCAATTAAGGGTTCCGACGTTTCAGGTGCATATCCGTTAATCATTGTCAGTTTTTCGTTTGCGGTAGTCGTCATCAGATTTGGGGATCATTTTTATCTTATTTCTTATGCGTTTCATTGAAATTTTGTTTTTACGTGGTGGGCTTCAAACCTAACGCACAACCCTTTAAAGGCAGGGGGAGCCCTCCGCTCAGATTAGCCGTCAAACTAACCGTTGCCAGTTTGCCGTTTCTAGAGGACACCACGCAGAGGTTTGAGTCGACTTGAGACGAGTTCGACATGGATAATGCTGGCCTCACCAGGTTGAGGCAGTCAGACAGTCAGACCCTCATGCGTTGCCTTGTGAGGATCGTCCTCCTTATTTGATATGGTCAAGTACAAATAATTAATTTTCATTTTATAATATTTACCGTAGTAAATATACTCACCGAGTTATAATTAGATGCACCGTCATTGCATAATAGCTGTATTTACAATCGTTTAGCGGCTCTAAGAACCAACCTACATTGGCGTATAGGTTCTACGTTCTACGTTCTTTATGTAGCACTCTTCGCGTTCCGATACGACGGTTTTATTTTTTTTTTAAATTGTTTTAAATGAAAAAATTTACCTTTACTGTAGTCCCACTATTTTTATCATAGTACCAATACCCAGTGAATTACAATTCCATGTGATGCCGATGCTTTTCGCTAAAATTCTTTTTCAAAGTTTTTGGAAACCTTGGATGTTTTTAATAAAACACGACCCTATTTAAATGTACTCTGTGCCAAAATTTCAAGGCAATTGGTGAAGAACTTTCGGAAATTTGAGATTTTGTACAAACGTACATTTACATTTTTATTTATATTGATAAAGAACCTGTTACATACGGGTGAAAATCAATTCAAATCGACCTTGCAATTAATACAAAAAATAAATAAAATACTGTGGCGACCGTGGCGCAGTGGGTAGAGTGCGTGATCCATATGCCAGAGAACCCTGGTTCAATTTCCATCTGACACAGAAAGTTCTTTCAATTGAATTAATTTTTCCGTGAACTCTCCGCAGACAATGGCAAACCTCGGAGAGTAAATAATGACATATAAAGCTTCTTGAGAACATGCACACTAGCGGTTATAAAGTTATTAAGTTATTAAGTTTGTACACAATTGACCGAGAACCAGACCTACAGGTTTAACGCCGACTCCGAACGGCGATGAACGGAATGTTCTTGTTCTCAAGAAGCTTTACATGGCATTTTGAATACTCTCTGAGGTTTGCCATTGTCTGCAGAGAAGTGGCGGCCGTACAGAAAAATTATTTTAATTCAAATAATTTTCTGTCGCTGCTGGAGTTCAAACCCGGGTCTCCATGTTCGTTGACATAGAGGCCACGCACTTTAACCAACTACGCCACAATTCGGTACATAAACAAGGAATAAAAAACGACGTATTGCATAATAATGGGTTAAGCCGCTGAAAACGCTCAACATTACCGTAAAACTACTTAAAATCTTGAAATGTTTAACCTTGAAATGTTAATTTTCACAAATTTCAAATGAACAGACACAGGGTCAAAGATGTCACACAGATTTCTTTTCCAGATTTCAGCTCATAATTTCTCCCTAAAATATAACATAATTAATTTTTTTTAATGGTCGATATATCGACCACAACCGTACGGAAAAGTTTAAACATTCATATTCATTAATATTTTCAATAAAAAAATGAGTTCTTATTTATGTAGTTTCTTATTTAAAAAAAAAAAAAAAGTTTCTTATTTAGTAAATTTATTTCTTTCAGGTCTATGGAACAATTTAAGGGGAACAATGACTTTATTACATATGAAGTGAAATTAAGGGGATAAAATCCAAATATTTGGGTCAATATTATTGGAAGTCAGAGTTCTACCAATATCCGTCATGCAATTATTCTCGGTCAAATAAATACTTTTTTCTAATAAAGGTTTTACGTTATTAAAATTCGTTTTTGTCTCTCCTGCGCAATAACAATTTTTGCAGTTACGTCATTGTTTTTCTATACACGCAAAGAAAAAAAATGCCGCAAATGAACTTTGTTTGTCGTGCTTGGAATTGTTATTAGCAAACGTTTAACAGTTGTCATAATAAAAGTCAGTTGTGAGAAACGAGCCCTTTAGTTGCAGGAAATTAATTTCGTTTGTCATAAACGCGAGTGATTTCTTAAGTGCAGCAATTGACAAGTTGGTTTTTCCCAACTGAAAGCTTAATTTGTTTTTACCTTCGTTGTATAAACACAAGACTTATAGTTCAGAGTTACTTTTTGGACAAATTGTTACAATATAAGTAAATTGGTAATTTGCTCAATACGCGTACGGAGATAGCAACAGAGGTGCGATGAGTGCAATCCTTAAGAAGATGGACGGACATAATAGAAAGAAAGATAATTGATATAATAAATAATAATAACCAAATTAGCTTGCGGTATATACATTAAGTTGATGACTACTGAATTTTCGTTTGTGGCAAATAAAACTCGCAAACGAAGTGTAAAAAAAAAAATAAATAACTGGCCATTTCAGCCCTTGAAAGGACTTTGACCTATCTTCTTATGATCAATTGTGTTGTGCGTGTTATTAAGTTTGTACACAATTGACCGAGAAATGGACCTACAGGCTTAACGCCGACTCCGAACAGCGATGAACGAAATGTTCTTGTTCTCATGAAGCTTTACATGGCATTTTGATTACTCTCTGAGGTTTGCTATTGTCTGCAGAGAGGTGGCGGCCGTACAGAAAAATTATTTTAATTCAAATAATTTTCTGTCGCTGCTGGGGTTCGAACCTGGGTCTCCAAGTTCATTGACATAGCGGCCACGCACTTTAACCAACTACGCCACGGACGCCAGCAAACGAAGTGTAGTTGGTGAATTTTTGAGTTGCAGTAATTGAAAAATTTCTTTGCGAGTACTAATGAGACCTAAACACCTTTAATTAGTTCTAACCACATTTATTTAATAACGCAAATTGATCCAATCACACACGTAATGATTACATGAGTAATCGGGTTTAGCTCTCTCTTTCTCTCTCACTTTCCTTGCATATTTGTTTCGCATTTCATACAAAACTGGCATGGAAAATGCCCTGAGCTGATGAACCTGTAGAACAAGTGAATCTGTGTGCATTTATTCTTTAAGTTTGGGCGATAGATTTAATGGAGGCTAAATTTCAAAACAATTTCAAATAGTATTAACTGTCCATATAATACGCAAAAAATTACCACAAAAGTAACAACGTGGAATAATTCTTATTTTTTTTTTTTTGCTTTTCTCTAAACTGCTTAAAGACCCTTCTATAAATTTAAATACAACAGGACATGTAATGTTTTTAAAGAAAACTAAATAAAACTTATTTGTTGAAAGGATAAAAATATCAAATGGATAGCTGGCATGTCTTAAATGATAAGAAGATTTTCAATTTTATTTGCACGGTTGTGGAGTGATGTAAAGAGAAAAGGAGGAAACAAACAAAACTATCCGGAGGCAAAGATTTAATTATAAATCTTATAAAGACTGTTTAATGAAAAATATTTGACTAAATTCAAAGGATTTGAAACTAATCTGGATTAATTTTAAATTCCTAAAAAAACATTGCAATAAGAGAATTGCAGTTTTGCGCGATTTTAGAAAACAAAAAAAAAAAAAAATTAATGTGCAAATTACTATAAACGAGAGAAGAGCAACAGGCGAAATAAAACTCATTTAAGATTTTTTTTTTAAGAAGTTAGTTTTAAATTAAATTCGTAATTTAATACATAATTTATTTATGATATTTTTATTTATTAATATAATTTATAAGAATATTATCTATAATATTATTAGAATAATTTTATAATGTATTAAATATGGTAGAAAATGTTTTTGATAATAAACGAAATGCTAAAAACTATTTTAAGAAAAAAAAATCTTGAATTCTAAGAAGTGGGAAAGGAAATGCGTAATAACCGTTATTTTAACAGGAATATTATTGAAGAAAAAAAATTATTTTCAGCTCATATTTATTCAGAATACAGATATTCAGATATTTATTAATGCGCGAACGTTATGATGACTCTTTGAAGGGGGATTAAGTACGTGAACCATTCGATGCTAGTTTTCGCACCCCCGAGGTTCGAACCTCAGCTGACAGATATTTTGTTTAATCGGAAGTTATTTTTGTACCGCAATCTGGTCGTCACATCTCTGCAGACAATGGTAAACCTCAGAGAATAGCTAATGCTATGGAAGGCTTCTTGAGCATGTTCTCAATCGTTCGGAATCGGCATACATTGATGACAATGAAAAAATAGTGGTTTATCGGTGATAATGCTTTTATTATTTTTCAAAGTATTCTCCAAGATGATCAATACACTTTTGCATTCTCTTGAACCAATATTCGAAACAGTTTTGCCACTCTGAAGTTGGTATCTCCGAAACCAGGTTAATGAAGACCTCAACGGCCTTTTGGCAAAAACTGTTTTATTTGAAATGATGTGTGGGAACTCGCATTGTCGTGATGGAGGACGATTTTCCTGCGGTAGTTGGTTTTCCTTAATGCTCCGAAAACTTCTGGCAAATAAATGGTTGTGTAGCATTCATCATTCATCATTTATCATTTATCATTTATCATTTATCATTTATCATTTATCATTTATCATTTATCATTTATCATTTATCATTTATCATTTATCATTACTCATTTATCATTTATCATTTATCATTTATCATTTATCATTTATCATTTATCATTTATCATTTATCATTTATCATTTATCATTTATCATTTATCATTTATCATTTATCATTTATCATTTATCATTTATCATTTATCATTTATCATTTATCATTTATCATTTATCATTTATCATTTATCATTTATCATTTCTCATTTATCATTTATCATTTATCATTTATCATTTATCATTTATCGTTTATCATTTATCATTTAATTTTGTGAAATTCACAAAAATTTAATATTTTTGTGAAATTTGTTCAGTGCATCTAGAGTTATTTGTATTTGGTCTGTTTTCACTATTGCAAATAGATCATTGACATATTTAGTCATAAGTCTGGGTTTCGTCTAATGTGTTTCCAGTGTCTTGTCTAATAACTCCTCCATAATTATATCGGCAATCACTGGTGACGCTGGTGATCCCATAGGCATTCCTCTTAATTGTTTGAAAATCTTGTCCTTTAGTTTAAAATAGCTGTTGTCCTGTATACAGAACTTGATCATGTCCATAAACTTTCCTTTCGTTAATTTTGTGTGTTTGCTGATTTCTGTCCATTTTTTATCTATTATTCTAATCGCCAAATCTGTTACCAAGTTATTAAATTCACCAAGGAGGAAGAACATAATGGACAATTAACCTACCTAGACACACTCATAATAAGAAATGACAACAAATTAATTATCGATTGGTATACAAAATCTATGGCCTCCGGAAGTCTCATCAATTTTTACTCGAAACACCCCAAACGAGTAATTATAAATACTGCTTATAACTTTATAAACAAAGTCCTGGATATTAGTAATAAAGAATTTCATCGTGACAATATCATTAAAATCACGACTATATTGCGAAAAAAAGAATTCCCGAAAATGACAATAGAAGGCTTAATTGACAAATATTACAAAATGAAAAAGAAGGAGGATAAAGAAGATAACAACACCAAAATATTCAAGTCTATGACATACATCCCAGGACTTTCGGAGAGAATTATAAGGCATATGTTGGGACAACTAAAAACAAGCTACGGACAAGAATTTCTTCGTATCGATCGGACCAAAAAGCTCGCAGATTTTTAGAACAAAAAACTGCACTTGCAGCTCACTGTATAGAACATGGACACACGCCTGATTTTGACAATGTGGAGATATTACAACAAGAGAACAATTACTTTAGACGATATACATTAGAAATGCTCCACATCATAAGCTTACCAGAAGAGAAGAGACTTAACTACAAAACAGACACAGACAGGTGCGCACACATATACAGGAAGTATGTTAAAAACAACAATTAAGAACCTGACGGCAGAAGAAGTGGATGTTTTTTGTTTATTTATTTATTAAAGTTCTAGTGTTAAAATCTGTGATATAAATGTTAAATGTAAAATGTCAATTGTTAAATGTTAAATACTTAATGTTTTAATTGTTTAAATTGTAAGTAAAGTTGCGTAAAGTGAAAGGAATTGTTAAAAATTATTGTATATGTTTTCAGATTCCCCTGATGATGATTGCCGACGGTAATCGAAATATCGAAAAATAAAAATTAAAAATCAAAACAAATAAGTTTTTCATTTTTTATATTTTGGACCTTGAGCCCGCAAAATTCAACATATAAAAGTATTTAAATAGGTCGAAAAATAATTATATGTAAATAAATTTTAAATATTTACGTAGTCGATTTAAGTAAATGCGTTAATGTTGCAAAAATGACTCGCTTTTTGGATAAATTAAAAAAGTTTTATTAGTTTTAAAAATTTAAATTTTTTAAAAAATTTAATATTTTTTTCCCTTAGTGTATTCAACACACAATTCGTGCATTTTGTTCTCAATATTTTTGTAATTACTAAACAAATACAACAAGAATGTATGAAGTACATGTACTCAATAATGAAATAAAATATTAGTTTAATGTATTATTAGTATGTTGTTGTTGGTAGTTGTTTTTCGTAGCACAATAAAATATTTCTTAATAAAAAATTCCTTACAAACGGCATTAGCATTTAAGCATTTAAAATGGAAAAAAAAAATGCGGAAAAAAAAACAACAAAACAATAACAAACTTTCTATAGCACTGATCTGATCTGATCTGCTTCTCGCGTTCACTCTGCACGGCAAATTTTCTAAGCAGGTTGCTGCCTGCGCCTGTCTGCCTGTCTGTCTGAACCGGCGTTCACTATGTTTGCAACCTAAGAGATCGCACATTTCCATACGTTTTTGTCAAGCAAAAGTACTGTGTGACGTCATGCACTCAGTTGAGAAAGAGAGCATTAGATAACGGGACTGCGGAACACGTAATCTTGTTTCTATCATTCTTGGCCGTGACTATGGGATAGTCCGCAAATGTGCGCAAAATGTTTGATGAGATTTTGAAATTGATTTTTTGAATTTAAGGGCATCCTTTCCTTGACGACCCAAAAATTAATGCCTCTCTAAAAATTAAATTGCACAAAAATTATAAATAATACCGACAAACGGGTATTTTATTGAATAGATAAAATGGCAAACTTAGTTAAAACATTATTTTTGTTGTTGTTGTCGTCGTTGATGTTGGCGACCGTGGCGTAGTTGGTTAAAGTGCGTGGCCGCTATGTCAACGAACTTTGGAGACCCAGGTTCGAACCCCAGCAGCGACAGAAAATTATTTGAATTAAAATAATTTTTTCTGTACGGCCGCCACCTCTCTGCAGACAATGGCAAACCTCAGAGAGTAATCAAATGCCATGTAAAGCTTCTTGAGAATAAGAACATTACGTTCATCGCCGTTCGGAGTCGGCGTTAAACATGTAGGTCCCTTTCTCGGTCAATTGTGTACAAACTTAATAACACGCACAACACAATTGATCATAAGAAGCTAGGTCAAAGTCCTTTCAAGGGCTGAAATGGCCAGTTATTTATTTTTTTTTTTTGTCGTCGTTGATGTTGGTTTTGTAAACTATGTCATAGCAAAGTAGACTGGTTGTAATCAAAGAATTTTTGTGCATTGTCTGAAAAAGAAAAGCAAAACGGAAATATGTTAAGACCTAGTGCTGTTATCGTAGGTACTAGAATTAAGAGAGTCATTAAAAAAATAAAGGAACTGTAGCATCCAAATACCAAAATTTTAAAAAATTATATTCTTTAAGAATTGAGATAGATTCAGTTCCGTTGTTTTTGGAACTACCCTCATGATACTAGTGCATACAAATCGCAGAGCCTCGGAAATTGTGGTCTCCCCGATGAATGACATTATTAATGATTATTACTGAAAATTTTGCTTTCGCGGCTTTACTGGTTCTCCCGATATTGCGAAATATGTGTTTCAGTTGTGTGGGAGGTGCCACACCTACTTGTCCAAAATTATTAAAAGCCCTTTTTTGTAGTTTGCTTTGCCTAAAATGGTCACAAAAAACGGTCACAAAAGTTAACAAAAGAATTTCTTTTCTTTAAATTATACACGCATAGAAATTTTTCGTTCACCGCAACTGAAAAATTAGCCAACTACACTTCGTTTCCGAGTTGTATTTGCCGCAAACGAACATTCAGTTGTCATCAACTTAAAATTATATCTAATATATATCTACCGCAAGCTATTTCGGTCATTATTATTTATTAAATTAATTGTCTTTCCCCCTGTGTCCGTCCGTCTTCATATGGATTGCCCTCATCGCCCGTCTGTTTCTATCTCCGTCCGCGTATTAAGCAAATTACCAATTTACTTATATTGTAACAATTTGTCCAAAAAGTAACTCTGAACTATAAACCTTGTGTTTATACAACGAAGGGAAAAACAAATTAAGTTTTCAGTTGGGAAAAACCAACTTGTCAATTGCTGCAATTTAAAAATCACTCGCGTATATGACAAACGAAATTAATTACCTGCAACTAAATGAAGCGTTTCACGCAACTGAACTATTATTATGACAACTGTTGAAACGTTTGCAAATAACGATCCCAAGCACGACAAACGTAGCTCGTTTGCGGCAAACTGGCACTAAACATTTTTTTTTCTTTGCGTGTACTAGATACTTGTTCCACTGTGCAATGTTTCGATGCCGGTTTTGAGCTGAGGAAGTACTATTGCATTTAGTCACGTTATAAGAGATGTTTTTCGCTACTGTTTAATATCAGTTGAGAAAAAAGCCAATTTTTTTTACAAACATGAAATATTTGTTTACATGAAAAACAAGTAAACAAAACGTAAAATAAGCGGAAATACTGGGGAAAAACAACAACAAAAACGCGCCAATTTGAATGAAAATCGCATTGTGTGAGAAAGAGAGGCACGCTTTGCTCTTCTTAATAATGTACGTATAGAAACATGTAAAATAATTACCGTTTATTATTTATATTTTTTGTGATTCTCACTGCAGCAGACACATGTTTCACATGCTTATTACAAATTATATATTTTCACCAGTATTTTTTCATTACACAAATCTTATTCACTTTAAAACAGAAACTGAAGCAACTGGCCCGAGATTCCAACAAATATTAATAATAAAATAAATAAAAAAACCCGCACCAAAATTCAAAGCTTGAGCTTATCTTCACTTGCTATGAACTTTTTTGAGCTTTCTTATCTCAAACTTTTTATTTCAATTTGATTTAAATAACGCAAAAACGTTATTTTGAACACTTTTTATCTCGCCATATATTGCAAAAAACATGGAATTATCAACAAACATCCTAATTGTTTATCCAAACAACTCGTAATTAAAGCCGCGATTTTGTGTGCTGTTCATAAAGTGAAAAGCTACACATACACACCCGCACTTAATAACGTCACAAAGACTACTACTTAAACGAAATGCACGTCAAGCCTATACTAACTAAAATAAACGCAACACTAACTAGATTGAGTACTTGTGAGAGTAGTGCCGCAAAGTAAACAAGAGCAATGTAAATGGAGTTTGCGCAAGATTAAATGAGCGGAGCTTTAATGCTCTTCTCAGGCAAAGGCAGCAAACAACGTGCGCTAAAAATACTGGCCTAGTAGCAAAAACAAAAATTTTATGCAACAATTTTATAGCATGCGATTTATTTTCATGCTGCAATTTGTCCTGATGTCAACGACAAGGAAAAGAAAATTTAAGGAGAATTAAGTAATTCCAGTTGTCAAAATCAGCTGTTAGTTGTTGTGTTTTCATGTCGGTGTTGATGAACTTTTGTTGCTAATATGAGATTTTGTTTGTGTTGGTTTTATATATTGGAATGTGAGCGACCTTTTTAATGCGGTCTCTCTGTATTTGTGTTGTGAGAATAGTGTTATATTAAAGTGCAAGAAGAACTGTAAATATGGAGCTACTTTTAAATTAAGAACCTGTCATGGTAAAATTTCAAATAGTTCGAGCTGCTAGTAGTTTGGAAATCCAAACAACGAATTTCAGTTTAGCCGTTATCACCCACCGACGTAAGTCACCCATCATACTCTGTTATTATTAATGTTTTTAGAAAGGCAATTATTTTACCCAGTCATTTCTATTTGGGATGTCGATCCCGAACCCTTTTTAAATCCTGGGATTTCGGAATCCCGGGATTAGTCCCGGGATTTAAAAAGTTTAAAATAAATGTTTTTTAACCGACTTCAAAAAGGAGGAGGTTCTCAAGTTCGTTGGTTTGTCCGCTTTTTTCTTTTTTAAATGTATGTACATCGATAACTACTAAAGCACTTGCCCGATTTTTGTAATTTTTTGTCAACAGATAGATATCATGAACGCGGAGGTCCTTTTTTAAAAAAGTGGTCGATATTCGACAAAGGGGCGTGTCAATATAAGAAAAACACTGTATTTCAGTTAATATTGACACTAGTGTACTGAAATTTACAGCAAAAATACTGGGCAGCATTATTACAAATTACGGTCAATAAAGTGGGCGGTTTTTGACAAAGAGGTGTGGTCATATTAGAAAAACACTGTATCTCGAATAGTATTGCCACTAAGGTACTAAAATTTAGTACAGGGGTAGACACAATTTTTAAAAATTACTGTAAAGAAAGTGGGCGTTATTCAACAAATGGGTGTGGCAATATTAGAAACACACTATAAATCGAATAATATTGCCACTAGTGTTCTGAAATTTAGTACATGGGTAGGCATAGTTATTACAAATTACAGTCAAGAAAGTGGGCGTTATTCAACAAAGGAGTGTGGCAATATTATTAAAATCCTATATCTCAGTTAATATTGACACTAGGTTAATATTGACACTAATATTTGGTATGCAGGTAGGTGGGTAGGTAGAATCATTACAAAAGTGGGCGGGATTGTACATTGGGTGTGGCACTTTAAGGAAATTATTATATATCGGTTAATATTGATACTTGGGAACTGAAATTTGGCACAGGGCTAGGTAGAATCTATATAAAGTGCGGTAAATAAAGTGGGCAGGATAAGAGAAAGGGCGTGGCACTTTAATAAAAATTGTAAAGAGACCGAAATGGAAAATACCCAACAAACTTTCAGGAATTTATAAATCAAATTTTTTAAGAGCAATGTGTCATGTTTGAAATTAAACTCAAGAATACTATTACATAAAATTTTTCATATTCTTTAAAAAGGAAGAAATAAAAACTTATTAACAAAAAAAAAAAACCGACTTCAAAATCACAACAAAGTAAAACATAATTTTAAATAACTTTTCCCATTAATTTCTTGGTCAAGTTTTAAAAGTTATTTATATGTATTATAAAATTGCAAATCTTATGATTTTCATTTTTTCTATTTTGTTTTATTATCATCAATATATTAATTGCTTTATGAGCATAAAATCTTTGGAGTCGGCGCTAATCTTTGACGCACAATCATGATCTTTTACCATCTCTGCACTATTTTAAACTTGTATAAAACTCATTTATTGTAATTTGTATTTGTATCATAAATAAGTTTTATTGTAGTTTTGTCGCATTATGATTGACAGACTTCGGAGACTATGTCGACGACAGGCGGTCAATCAGTTGAAAAAAGACTACGAAAGAGAAAGGTTCAAATAAATGTCGGGTTTTTTGAGCTTCGGCTTTTTTCCCGACGGTAAATAATCGTGTGTGTTTTTATTTAATTAATTAATTTCTTAAATTCGCTTTTGTTGTGAACATTTTGGTCGACTTCGAGCCAAATAAGAAGCAGCTCTATGGAAAGGAAAGGAAAGGAGGACAAAAAAGGTAAAAGAAAAAAAAAATAAAACAAACAAAAGGAGGAACAATAAAAAGAAAAAAAGAAGACCAAATGCGGTGACTACAGCAACACGCACGCTCGCACGCACGGAAAGGAAGACAACGAAGTTGAGTATAAAAAGTTTAAATATACATCAAACAAAATAAATTATAATCAATTAAAAATCTGAACTTGATGTAGTGGTGAGTGGAAAGTGATACAATTTTAATATATTTAAAGTAAGAAGTGGAAAGAATGTGTTCAATTTTTTATAGAAGAAAGAAAAGTAAAAGTGGACAGATTTTGGACAGAATTTGAAAGAAAAAATTGGACAGATCTTAAATAAGAATTGTGAAAAAGAACAAAGTGGACAGATTTTGAAAGAAACTAATATTTTTCGTTTCTGTGCAATAAATTCTGCGCAAATTTATTGCATATACATAAGCGAAATATTCAAGGGCACTCAATGCGCTGCTGCGCTATAACGATGCTACGCAGTTGCAGCGAACATGCTTGGAAAGAAGTATTCCCATAAATACATATTGAATCACGTGTTGTGTTTGTTGTTTGTAGCATGCAGCAGCGGCGAACAGAAGCAATTCGTTATTTATGTTTGTTCTATGTGTAATTGGACAGAAAAAGAAAGAGCAGGGGTATGTCTTTAGCACAAAGATGCGAGCATAAGCGTACACCATAAGCAATAATAGAAGAGACACAAAGAGAAAGAACAAGGGTATGACTTTAGCACAAAGATGCAAGAATAAGCGTACACCGAAAGCAAAAATAGTAAAGACACAAAGAGAAAGAGCAAGGGTATGTCTTTAGCACAAAGATGCAAGAATAAGCGTACACCGAAAGCAATAGTGGAAAGAGTAAAGCATGCTTTGGATAGAGGACAGAGGAAAGAAATGTTTTGCAAAGAGAAAGAAAACAGAAAGAAGTGCAACTTTAGCATCGAAATATGCAGATAATTCGCATAATAAAACAATCAGTGGAAAGATTTCAGCAGTAATTATTTTAACACATGAACACAAAGAAAAACAGTGAAAAAAAAAAAGAAAAGAAAGAAAGAAGCACAATTAGCATCAAAGTATGCGTGTGCATTAGAAAAAGGCTTAGGTAGTTATTTTTTTGAACGCAAAGAAAGATGCTGGTGGACAGAGAAAAAAAAAAAAAAAAAAAAAAAAAAAAAAAAAAAAACAAATAAAAAATAGAAATGCGATAATGAGTCTGCACTATAAAACAAAGAACAGATTCAATTTTAATAAGCAAAGGTTGTTGAATATCGAAAGGCTGTTAGAAAAATTTGAATATACAGAGGAGAGCACAGATTGAAGTCGAAAGTGTGTTAAAAAAATTTGAATGTACAGAGGAGAGGACAGATTGAATGTCGAAAGACTTTTAGAAAATTTTAATGGACAGAGAAGAAAACAAATTGAGAGCCCAAAGGTTGTTAAAAAAATTTGAATATACAGAGGAGAGGACAGATTGAATGTCGAAAGGCTGTTAGAAAAATTTGAATATACAGAGGAGAGGACAGATTGAATGTCGAAAGGCTTTTAGAAAATTTGAATGGACAGAGAAGAGTACAAATTGAGAGCCCAAAGGTTGTTAAAAAAAATTTGAATATACAGAGGAGAAGACAGATTGAATGTCGAAAGTTTGTTAGAAAAATTTTAATGTACAGAGGAGAGGGGAGATTGAAAGTCGAAAGTTTGTTAGAAAAATTTGAATGTGGAGAGGACAAATTGAAAGGCGAAGGTTTATAAAAAACAAAAATTTTAGTGTGCAACAAGAGGACAGATTAAAAGCAACATTTTGGAAATTATCTAAATTCACAGAAAGATGAAAAATTTATAGATGGTTTCAATTTACAAACCAATGGAAAAATTGAAGCATACTTTTAATTAGCAAAGAAAAATGGAAGAATTGAAAGATTATTTTAATGAAAAAATTGAAAGATAATTTTTAGTTAGTTAGTTAGGAAAGTAAAAATTGAAAGAAGAATTTAAAAAAAAAAAAAAAACAGAATTTAACGGACATTGATATAAGCACAAAAGCAGAAATAGATTGAAAAATATATTGGACAGAATTTAATTTGGAAAAGTATGAAGCAGTTTAAAGAAAATTAAAACGCAATACAAAAATGTTGGACAGAATATTTATTAATTTTATTTTTTGTTATTGATACAGCACAAAATGACTGAGCGGAATCAACACGAGGAGAATGCAGAGGCTATCGCTAGATTCACAGCATCAGCCGAAGAAGAAAAGTTTGCGGAAGCCACCATAGAGCATGTACAATTTTTCGACAGACAGGCGGCAGCTCTGGTAAACGCGACGAGATCGCGACAAGATTAAAAAAAAATACAGTCCACACGGAGAAGGATTTGTCAGGAATTTTTGGCAATAAATTTGCAAGGCAGGAAAAAATTTGTGAAGGGACGCAGTTGTGCCCAAACTGCCTTAAAAAAGGACATGGCGTTCGTTGTCCGGCAAGCTTTGCCATAACAGCTTGCTGTGTCCACTGAAAGATGGAAAGAAAGAGACAGTCTTGGTAGTGCAGTTTAAAGATGAAGAAAATAGCTATTTGGAAAGTTTTCGAAAGAATAGTATTTCAGGCTCAGCAGCCTTATATGGACAGACAAAGAAAAACAGCTAAGGAGAACAGCAAAATAATTACTAGTCGAACCAAAAAACAAAAAGAAGGACAGACAACAAGAAAACGGCTAATGAACTTATTAATTTTGTTAAGGAAAGACAAGTTTTTTATAAGAAAGAAGATGAATATAAAAAGAAGAGGCCGGAGAAGCCTTCTTACAGTATGAACAGGCTTAACATAACAATAGAGGAAAGGGTGGCTTTGATGCCAACAGCTATGGAAAGGGTAGAGGTGTTTGAAGGATTTTTCGGTCCAGTTAGAGCTTTATTAGACACCGGTGCACAACCGAATCTTATTAGCTATGCGTTGCGTCAGAAGAAAAAAAAAACACCATATTTACCTTTAGCTAGGAAAATGGTTGGGATAGACGGAAAGCCATTTGCGATAGAGAGGAAAGTTAATCTTAAGGTTTGTTCATGGTATGAATCATGTGATCATGTTCAAAGATGTTAACACCACGATACGGTGACATGTCTCCAGTTTTCAAATCGGTCGATCCAGAATATTGGAAACCAGATGTGGTGCACATGCTGTTTGGAGTTAGTTTTGTGGCAAAAATCATAGAATCGGTTCTTACAAAACCGATGAATGATACAATCTTTTTGAAAACAAAGCCTGGTGTTGTTGCTTAAGGTGGACAGTCTGAGAGGATAGATGAATATACTAGACAGATACTACCAATGGTAGAATACAAGCAAGAAGAACAACTGGACAATTACTTAAACGGTTGTGGACACTTGATCAAATTGGTCGACATACATTTCGTACAAAAAAAGAAGAAATAGTCGAGCAACATGTTTTGCGCACTTACAGGCGAGACAAAAATTGTCGTTTTGTCATGCTCATGCCATTGAAAGATAATATGAAAGATATTAGCAGTTTGAGACAAGTTGCATTCAAGCGATTTAAAGATTAAAGATTAAAGATTAAAGGGTGAAGATTAAAGATTAAAGGTTAAAGATTAAAGATTAAAGATTAAAGATTAAAGATTAAAGATTAAAGATTAAAGATTAAAGATTAAAGATTAAAGATTAAAGATTAAAGATTAAAGATTAAAGATTAAAGGGTAAAGATTAAAGATTAAAGGTTAAAGAGTAAAGATTAAAGATTAAAGATTAAAGATTAAAGATTAAAGATTAAAGGGTAAAGATTAAAGATTAAAGGTTAAAGAGTAAAGATTAAAGATTAAAGATTAAAGATTAAAGATTAAAGATTAAAGATTAAAGATTAAAGATTAAAGATTAAAGATTAAAGATTAAAGATTAAAGATTAAAGATTAAAGATTAGGTAAAGATGAAAGTTGAAAATTTAAAGATGAAATATGAAAGATGGAAAATCAAAGATAGATGAAGATCGAATATAGAAAATGGAAGATAGAAAATTAAAGATTAAAAAAGAAAGATTGAATATGGTAAATGGAAGTCAAACTCTAAGCGATTGATAAATGCGATGAATTTAGAGGAAACCTCTTTCTCAGCGGTGTTTTTGCCGGGGGAAGGGTCAAGCATTTTAGGCTTGAAGTGATTTATTGCGAGAGACCAATTTGCGTTTTCGGTAAAAACCCCGCAATTGGAGAAAGATTTTACAAAGAGAAAGATTGTGAGCTGCGTAGCTCAGCTTTATGACCCAAACGGTTAAATTTCAATTGTTGTAATAGTCGGAAAGATTTTAATTCAAGACTTATGGAGGTCAGGGATAGGTTGGGATGAGATGGTCCCAGTTGAGATAAAAAAGAGGTGGACAGAATTTTGGAGAGAAATTTTGTTATTGGAAGAATTTAGAATTGACAGATTGATAGGTACAACCGAAAATATTGGTGTACAGGTGCAGGATTTTTCTGATGCTTCATTAGCAGCTTATGGTGCTGTGGCTTATATTAGGACAGAATATTCATATGGAAAGGTGACAACAAAGTTGTTAGTGTCAAAGACAAGAGTAGCTCCTTTACATATGCTTACTGTTCTAAGGTTGGAATTGGCGGCAGCTGAGTTATTAGCAAGGTTATTTGCTGACATAAGGAGATCGATGGAGTGGCATTGGAGTATAGTTTAGCATTGGATAAAAAGGGCACCTTATAACCTGAAAATATGTGGCTAATCGAGTGGCTTCTATTCAGGAAAATTCAGAGATAAAATATTGGCGACATGTCAGTACGAAAGAGAATCCCGCTGATCTATTAAGTCACGGGTGGTCACCAGCAGAATTCATAGACAATATATTATGGTTGTATGGTCCGGATTTGGCTTGCATTCAATAAATGCAAGTGTCGCAAAGACAAGTTTTGGACAGAGAGCCATCAGAGGTGAAAGAAGAGATGAGAGTTTACACAGTTTCAAGGTTTGAGCCGATGGTTAGTACACATGTTAAGGGGATTCAGGAAAGAGTGTCTTTATTGGCATATAGTAGAACGTAAGAGAGGACAATTAATATTCTGGCATATGTGTTCCGTTACATGAATGCATTACAAAAGCCTGAAAGGAAAACAATTAGATCGAGAATGGGCAGGATTGAGATGCCAACAGCAGAGAAAAGAAGCATGGCTATGAAATTTATTTTAAGAAAGACTCAAGAGGAATACTATAATGCTGAATTAACAGCGTTGGAAAGAGGACAAAACATAGCGGAAAGAATTAAGAAAGAATCGTTGAAGGCAGTCATAGACTATAAAGAGTTATTGCGGGTTGGCGGCAGGCTGAAGCGTGCTGAAATCGATTATGAGATGAAGCACCCAGTGATACTGCCTACAAAATCATCGCTTGCTTCAGAGATAATAGAGTCAGTTGATAGACAAACAAGACACTGTGGTGCACAGGTGACGATGAAAATTATTCGGCAGCGTTACTGGATACCAAGGCTAAGAAATTCTCGGAGAAGTACGATTCATAATGTGTCATATGTGCACGTTATAATGCAAAAATGGAACAACAGATAATGGCAGATTTACCATCAGATAGGGTTAAGGTAGGGAAGGCTTTTTTACACACGGGAGTGGATTTCACTAGTCTATTTGAAATAAAAACAGTGGGTAAAGATACAGTTAGGTCACGGAAAGGGAAGTGCTGGATAGCAATTTTAGTGTGCTTGAAAACACGCGCCATCCACATTGATATTGTGACAGATTTAACATCACTTGCTTTCAGTGCATGTTTTGAAAGATTTTTTGGACGAAGAGGTAGATGCGAAAGACTATAAATCTACAATGGTACGACTTTTGTGGGTGCCAACAGAGAAATGAGAAAGACATTGGACAGTTGAAGCAATCATGAATATGTAAGACATTTAGCTAGTAAGGGGACAGAATGGAAGTTTATGATTCCAACTGCACCACATCAAGGTGGTATCTATGAAGCAGTAGTTAAGTCGATGAAATATCATCTTGTCAGAGTAGTTGGACAGAAAGTCTATATATATATGAACAATTATTAACACTTATTTTCACAGATAGAAGCGATATTGAATTCGCGTCCAATACGTCCCATAAGCGATGGTCCGAAAGATATACAGGCATTGACCACAGATGGCAGACAGAATACCTTACAACGTTACAAGAGAGAAAGTAATGGAGAAAAGAGAAGGAAAGTCCAAAGGTCGGACAGCTTGAGCTACTCAAAAGAGAGAATTTTCCATCGGCACACTGGGCAATGGGAAGAATTGAGGAGTTGATCGAGAGTAATGATGGAAAGGTCCGTTCAGTTCTGGTGCGCACGCCTACAAATATACTCAGAAGAGCCATACAGAAGTTTTGCATTGTACCAGTTGAAGCAGAGAGAATATGAAATTTATTGTTGTTAATATCATGTATTTACTATAAAAATATTTATCGTTGTAATATATATATTTAACTGTAAACCAAGAGATGGATAGGAAAACTGGCGTTTTCGGCGGCAGTGTATAAAACTCATTTATTGTAATTTGTATTTGTATCATAAATAAGTTTTATTGTAGTTTTGTCGCATTATGATTGACAGACTTCGGAGACTATGTCGACGACAGGCGGTCAATCAGTTGAAAAAAGACTACGAAAGAGAAAGGTTCAAATAAATGTCGGGTTTTTTGAGCTTCGGCTTTTTTCCCGACGGTAAATAATCGTGTGTGTTTTTATTTAATTAATTAATTTCTTAAATTCGCTTTTGTTGTGAACAAAACTATTTTATTGGATGCTATGCTGCCTTGGTGACACTGTAGTAATTTTAAAAGCTTTGTACACAAAAACATTCTCACTATACTGGTTTGGGTGAGCTTGTAAAGCTGATATTGAATATGAAATAGTGTGTAATAGCTGCACAAATAATGCATGGAACACATTGGCTACATTCAGCGTACTCAACAATTACCAACTGAAAGAAAAAAATCGCAAAAAAGCTTTTGTATTCATAAAGTTAGTAATATTTTTATGATAATAAAACAAATTAGAAAAAACTAAAATAAAAAGATTTCGACTTAGTAAGACAAGCGCCGACTTCAAAGCTTTTATGTACATAAATCAATTAATGTATTGATGATAATAAAACAAAATAGAAAAAATGAAAATGATAAGATTTCCAATATTATATTACATAAAAATAACTTTTGAAATTTGACCAAGAAATTAATGGGAAAAGTTATTTAAAATTATTTTTTACTTTGTAGTGATTTTGAAGTCGGTTTGTTTTTTTTTTTGTTAAAAGTTTTTTTTTATATGTATATGTCGGAGTAAGCTCATTAACAGGCCGATTCATATTTGGTAAGTGTTTAGCGCAGCGAGTTTCGATGTGTCTTTCTTGAGTCTCAGTTTCTTTCTAATTTCTCTATACTCGTGTTTTTGACACACCGAACCACACCCGACAACATTAATACTGTTGTCTCGCTTTAACATTACTACCTGTCAAACCGACTGCTAAAGGCGTTGACACAACCATGGTGTAATTAATTAACACCATGAACACAACCATCGTCATGCGTGCGTGCGTATCCATTTACACACCGACACGGCCATCCTGACAATAACACGTCCTCGTGTAACTAATACAAGCGTATTTTCATACAAATAAATAATTTTCGGATTATTCTATTACAATTTATTATCTTTAGTTATTAGAAATCCAATTTCATCATTTACATTCCTGATTATTCTCTAACAAATTTTTCGTTTTTTTTTTTTTTTTTAATTATTCGAAAATAAATTTTATCAATTACATTTCAGATTATTCTCTAACAAATTATTTTTTTTTTTTTTAATTATTCGAAAATAAATTTTATCAATTACATTGCAGATTATTCTCTAACAAATTATTCGTTTTTTTTTTTTTTTTTTTTTTTTTTTTTTTTTTTTTTTTTTTTTTTTTTTAATTATTCGTAAATAAATTTTATCAATTACATTTCAGATTATTCCCTTTACATTTCATTTTTTTTAACGTATTAAAAATTAAATTTCTTTATTTACATTTACCAATCGAAATTCAATTTTAACATTAAAATTTCCGATTACTCTTAATAATTCATTCTTACACTCAAATGCCCCACACGCCATGATCAAAACCTTCGTTTTGCACTTGTGCTTGCACTATGATAAATGTATCCAGTTGCACCTTTTCATCTATATGCAACAGTACCGTCTCTTTCAACGGCTTCTTCATTCTCTACAAACTAAACAATATTTTCATTACCGTCTCTTTCAACGGCTTCTTCGTTCTCAACAATCTCAACAATGTTTTCATTACCGTCTCTTTCAACGGTTTCTTCGCAACTTTCAACCAAATTTTTATAATCATCACACACATTTAACTCAGTTGGTACCTGGCCAGACGGTAACTTCCGTAAATCCTCATGAGCATACTTATACATTCTCTTACTAGTCAAAGACTTTAACATATATCTGTTGCCATCTAAAACTTCAGTTACCAAAAAAGGACCTTTAAACTTCGGATCTAATTTAGTCTGATGCCTCTCTTCGTTTTTAAGCAACACAAAATCTCCCACTTTGTGCTCAATCACTTTAGCTTTATCCGCATCAAATCGAGCCTTTTCATATTAAGATGCAGATAACATATTTTTTGTAGCTTGAACTCTCACATTTATCAAATCAACTTCGTTTTCTGTATCATCAGGTGGAAGTAGCCCTAAGGGGCGCGCTACCTTTCCAATTAACATTTCCAACGGACTTGCCTTTGTAACTCGATTATTGGTACAATTTAGAGCCAACTGAACCTCACCTAAAGAATCTTGCCATGATTGACTGCTAGACTCGACAGCGGTTAACAAGTTCTTTAAGGTGCTCATAGTGCGTTCTACCTGACCATTAGCCCGACTCGCGCCCGTTGCTATTAAATGAAGATTTATATTCTGCTTTGCACAGAACTCACTAAATGCTGTACTACTAAAGCATCTCCCCTGGTCGGCTATTATTCGGTTTGGTACTCCAAACAACGACACAGCCGATTTTACGGCATTCATACAATTGACAGCATCTAGTCTAAGTGTGTGACTCAAATAGGCGTACTTGGTAAAAGCATCAACCTGAACAATGATATATTCCTTTTTATCATTTTTGCCACTTAACTTCCCTGTAATATCAATGTGAACGGTATGCCACGGTATATCTACCTTGGGGATCGGGTGAAGCTTGACTTGAATTTTGCCAGACGACGATTTTGACATTTTACATGTTATGCAATTTTCAACAAATTTTCTCACATATTTTGACATGTTGTCAAACCAATAATAATCATAGACCTTATCGAGTGTCTTTTCCCAGCCCAAATGCATAATTGATTCGTGGACTTGATTGATTACCGACCATCTAAAAGCTCGGGGCACCACTGACAAACAACGAGTTTTACCATTACGCTGAATTTTCCTAAAAAGTATTTCCTTCCTTATTTCGTAGGTCTTTGCAACATCTTCATTCAACACATTGGACTTCAATTTATCAACAATGTCGACAATGTCTGGGTCACGACGTTGCTCAGCGATTAGCCAGTTGCTAGAAATTTCAGCTATATTAACTCGCTTTTCTGCTACTTTATTAAATGCAAAAATATGCTTGGGGGTTAGAGGATTTCTTGATAAAAAGTCAACGTGAGCCATTCGCTTTCCTTCTCTGTACTGAATATCGAAAGTGAAGGATTGTAGAAAAGACCACCAACGTTGTACCCTTGGCGTTAATTCTTGTTTTGTCTTTGATGATTTTAAAGAATTACAATCAGTAAACACGACGAAGTTCCTACCTATCAAATAATGTCGAAAATACTTTATTGATTTAACAACTGCCAAAGTCTCCAGTTCATAAGAATGATAATTTGACTCAGCGGGTGAAGTAGTTTTGCTAAAATATTCCACCACATGAGGTTTATTATTAATTTTGTGCAATAGGATTGCACCATATCCACTAGAGCTAGCATCAGTATGAAGCTCGATTGGGTGTTGTGGGTCGAAAATGACTAAAACTGGTTTTTCCGTAATGGTTGATATAACTTTTGCTCGAATCGCTTCATATTCCGGCTTCCAAACGAATTTATTTTTTTCTGAGGTGAGATGATACAAAGGTTTCATTAAATTAGAAAACCCTTGTATGAATTGCCTGAAGTAGGAAGCTAACCCAATAAATTGTCTCAGCGCAGTCACAGACTGTGGAGGTGGCAATGCCGTTAACGCTATGATTTTCTGTGGATTTGGTCGAATTTCGCCAGCACAAACTTCATACCCCAGATAATGCACAGAAGTTTTAAGAAAAGCGCACTTTGCAATATTAAATAAAAACCCAACCTCAGTTAGTATGTTCAAAACAATCTGTAATCTTTCAAACGCTTCACTCTTGGTTGCGGCGACTATCATAATATCGTCCATGTAAACAACTACATAAGTGTTAACAAGATCACCAAGAGCCTTTATTACCACGCGCTGAAAAACTGAAGGGGCGTTTTTAAGTCCAAATGGCATAGATAAAAACTCATACTGGCCATCTGGCGTTACAAAAGCAGTACATTCAATTGAATCTGGATGTAGAGGGATTTGGTAATAACCACTGGCCATATCCAAACATGTAAAATAATTCGCTCCACGGAGCCTGGCTATTTGGTCTGAAATAAGCGGCAAAGGATACCTATCAGAGACTGTATTTGAATTTAACTCTCTAAAATCAACACAAAGGCGATCTGAACCATTTTTCTTTTTTACAAGAATCATAGGACTTGCATAGGGTGAACAGCTGGGTCTTATAACTTTACATTTTATTAACTCGTCAATTTTATCCCGGACTACCTCTCTTTCATTAGGGCTTAGCCTATATGGACGCCGTTGCACTGTTTTTCGCGGGTCGATCAATCTGATCTTCATTTCACCTACACTAACTCTAGTACATGGAATCCCTTTAATGAAAGATTTTGAGTATTTTTCCAAAAGTGACATTAATTTGTTTTTTTCTTCTCCAACAAGTTCAGTGTTTACATCAATTAGTTTGTCATTACCAGTACAAAAGTTTATAGATTTGGTTCTCACAATTTTAAAATTATCTTGTGCAACAATTACATTATAGCCCTGACAGAGTATTTCACGACCTATTACAATATCATTTTTTAAATGTTCATCAGGCAATACGTGAAACAATATTTCTATATGATTATTATTAATTACTACACTACTTAACACCTGTATGGTGCTGCATATGCCTCCATTACCGATGCCTTTTAACATGACTGCGTTATTTATTCTTTTGCCAGCTAATTTTTTACTTATCTTTTCTTTTATCAGCGAACATTCTGCTCCGGAGTCAAAGGTGATGTCAAAAGTCTCGTCTCGGTGTACCATGTGTCCTTTTGGTTCCATAACGTAACACTGTTCCACTCTTCTCTCACGGCTTACTGTTTTTCCATTACCAGCTTCAGTTTTTGTGCACCTTGTTGAGATATGTCCCGCCTCTCCACACTTGTAGCAAATTATGTTTTGTTTATCTCGTTGTCGATTTTCACTTTTATGATTTTGAATGCTTCCATGCGCTGAGTGGCTATGCTGCTTCTTCTCTCTGCATTCAACCATTTTGTGTCCCAATTTGCCGCAAAAATGACACTTAATTGTTGAAAATTTTTGACGTTTAAATTCAGGTGTAGATTGCGATTCTGTCAAGGTTATTTTCCTTTTATTAAAAGTGAACGCCTTTAATTCTGCCTGCAGCTCAGCCCTGGTCCTCAAATTTAATGTAAAGGTCGAACGCTGCAGTCTACCATCAAAATTGGCCAGATGAGCAAGTACCACTGACACAGCAATTTCCTCTGCATTCATTTCACGCCATTTCGTGACAAGCGTCGTTACCATTCGACTTGCATACACTGCAAGGCATTCGCCATCAGTCGGACGGCTTGCCAAAATATTAAGGAACATTGCTGCCGGTGTTTCCACACAATCGAAACGCTGTACAAAAAGTTCTTTAAACTCAAGCCAAGTTATGTCTGGATAGCATATCTGAGTCAACCATTGCGATGCACTTCCCTCTAGCGACTTACTTAAAGCCATAACGAGTGCACTCCCTTTTAAAGTATTTTCAGCTAAAATCATGTCCACTGTAGTACACCACGATGCAACGCTAACACCAGCGACTTCTGGATTGAATTTGGGCAACACAACCGAACCGCGTTGATTCACGTTATTAGTTGATGATTGTATTGCCTTAACAAGGTCCATCAAGTTTTTATTTTGTAAGTCCATGATAGCGCGTAATTGACCATCTATCATTGTAGGTGCGGAATCAGATCCCACTTCTGATGTCGGAGTAAGCTCATTAACAGGCCGATTCATATTTGGTAAGTGTTTAGCGCAGCGAGTTTCGATGTGTCTTTCTTGAGTCTCAGTTTCTTTCTAATTTCTCTATACTCGTGTTTTTGACACACCGAACCACACCCGACAACATTAATACTGTTGTCTCGCTTTAACATTACTACCTGTCAAACCGACTGCTAAAGGCGTTGACACAACCATGGTGTAATTAATTAACACCATGAACACAACCATCGTCATGCGTGCGTGCGTATCCATTTACACACCGACATATATTTACATAATACATAACAATTAATTTTTAGTAATAATCATATTGCAGCAAAATATATTATTTTAATACTTCACAGGTTAACAGTCCAAGGTATAGACTGAGGATTGCCTCACATTGTTTAGTTTTTTGCAAATTCGGTGTATTAGGGGTTTATAAAAATACCTACATTAGAGTGGAACGAATTTTTAACCTCATGGGCTTCATATATTATTGAAAACAACGAGTAAAAAAAAATAAATTTCTGCATCTTTAGTTTTTTTCTGCGGCATAACTTTTGACTGCGCCCGAGGGTTTATATATTTCATGCCAGACTTATTTTTTTTTTAAATCCAAATTTTGGTTTGAAAATTAGTTCCTAATTTTTTGATGAAAACCTCTTCATTAAATATATGAAGCCTATGAAGATTTTTTGTTCCATACATTTCGTTCCACTCTAACCTACATGTTCTAAAATAAAGGTGTTTTTTTAAAAGGTTTTTTTTAACAGCCTATATATGGGCTGTGGACTCCCTGAAACAAAATCTCATATAAATCGCCTTCTGAATCCACAGACCACATGTGGGCTGCGAATATTTTTAGCTTGTATCGATTAACAGCCCACATATGGGCTGTAGACTTCTGGTGCTCTCCGTTCACAGCCCATATACGTGCCCATAACCGTCTACATAACATCGCCTTTACGCATTTTTTCAATCCCGAAATATTTAACGATGATCCCGGGATAATTTTTTTCAGTACTAATTTAGCCCCTAATCCCGGGATCGGCATCTATAGTTTCAATCCACATAAGCTATATAATTAACAGTCTTAAATCAGCACGGAAGCGTTTTTATCTGTCAAAAATTTCACATGCCCATACGATTTATATGTGGCAAACCATAATAACGCGGCTTCAACACTGAGCGGTTGGAAAATCCAATTTTGACAGAAAGCTATGAATTAAAGTTAACTGCAGAATTCGAAAATATTGTAATTTCTGTGAAAAATTTGTTTAGGTATGACAATTCAGGTCTAACATAAAGCGGTTGGTAACGCGCTGGGCAAAATAGAGGCAAAACGCTCGCATTAGGGGTTATTGGAAAGTAACGGGGTTTACATTTTTTAAATTACTTTTGTAATCTAGATACATTCCTTATGCAAAAAAATCAGTTTTGTTTGTTAAATTATCGTAAGATGTAGTTTCCACGGTCAACTAAAGATGGCACTTTTTTTGAAAAAAATGTTTGTTTATTTTATTTTTACATGACACCACTCAATAAAATTGCCTATAAAATCTTTAATTATAAAACATATTTAATGAAACTTTACACAATGAAAGCTTATTAATAGAAGGTTAGTCCTGTGCATTTTTTTTAAAGTTGTTGTTCTTGGGACAGTGACGCATGTTTGAATTTGTGAGTTTTTTGTGTTTTTTTCTTTTTTTTTGAAAATTTGTAATTTTTAATAAGCTGTAATTTTTTTAATTCCACTCAAATCCTTGAAAAATCTTCAGAGCCTACATTTCAAACTTTCTTCTTTCTGGTGGTACCAACATTTTTTGCGACTACTTGCGTCTTTTAAGTTTAAGCTTGTGTTTAAGCTACAACAAATTTTGCCATATAGCTATAACGCGTGATAACAAAAAGTTTGTCAAAAAAGAGGAGTGTCTCGCCCACTTAAAACCCCATTTCAGTGAGCAAGCTATAAAATGGATTTTATTCAACATGAAGAAAAATAATTGAAATATGGTAAAAAAAACATTAATACTATTTCTTGTGAAAAAGTAGGTGAGACTCACTCAAGATTATGACTTATACAAAGGCTACATAAATAAAATTAAAAAACTAACAGACGTATTTACAAAAATTTAGAGTGCTTCCTTTTTTAAGAAAAACTTGTTGAGATTGTTAAATACGAATTCTAATTATTTGATAGTTTAAATCAGTTTTGAGTCTTAGGTCATGATGTTAGAACAATTAATTGTTTTACCAAATTTATTCCCAAAGTAACACTAGATAGTTACGTGAGTTAGTCATAAGAGCGACAATTTATGAGATATAATGATGTTCTTAAAATGCGACGTTTTATGAGATATAATGATGTTATACTTAAATTATTTGTACGTTTTAAGAAAAGTTGTAAAATTATCATTAGAAAACTAGAAGTTAAAACATTTGTTATTGCGAACACTGTACTTAATCTTTCAGCAAAAATTTCTCTAAATGCAACTGAGAAATGTTGCTTATACAAATGTTACCCGTTCTCCTAAAGTTAACGGTTATTCGTAAAAGATCAAAAACATTGATTAACTCGAAAAGGGGGACTCGGATGGTGGTCCATGTCCCCCACAGTGCACAAGGTTCTAGTTCATGGTGCTCATATGATGGCCCATGCTATTTTACCTTTGGGTAAACAGAAAAAACTATTACCCAACTATTACAAACTAACAGAGGAAACTTGTGGCGTCCGTGGCGTAGTTGGTTTAAGTGCGCGGCCGCTATGTCAATGAACTTGGAGACCCAGGTTCGAACCCCAGCAGCGACAGAAAATTATTTGAATTAAAATAATTTTTCTGTACGGCCGCCACCTCTCTGCAGACAATAGCAAACCTCAGAGAGTAATCAAAATGCCATGTAAAGCTTCATGAGAACAAGAACATTTCGTTCATCGCTGTTCGGAGTCGGCGTTAAGCCTGTAGGTCCGGTTCTCGGTTAATTGTGTACAAAACTTAATAACACGCACAACACAATTGATCATAAGAAGCTAGGTCAAAGTCCTTTCAAAGGCTGAAATGGCCAGGTATTATATTATTATTAAACAGAAAAAACAGTTTTCCATTTTAAATAAAAAAAAATATTTTTCACAGGAATGTTATCAGAGGAAGCTATGGAACACTCCAATAAAGATTTTAAAAGCTATAGATGTCTTAATGCAAGGCTCAACTCCAGGATAACGATTTTAACAGATGTGTTCAACAAATTTTTGGTAATGTCTGACGCGAAGTTATCGCATTTGCGCAAAAATAATAAATTGGAAAAAATCAAAAGATTACAATGCAGATTTTAAAAAATTTCTGAAAGAAAATTTATAAAAATAAAAGCATAAATTACACGGTGTTACAAAATGAAAACAAATCAAAAAACTTGCCTCGAGACATACAAGAGGTAGTAGCCCTGGTTGAACATAAGATAACTGCATACTTAGTTTTTTGAATATACCCTCAAAATCGGGATTTGTGGTCAAAAAACTGATTTTAGGTAGGTGCATGTATAGTTTGTTATGTAACTCCGTTATATCTAGCTCAATTTTTAAAATATAAAGATTGATAAAAAGAAGAAACATATACCTTTAATATAATATACAGACCGTTTTTTTACAAAAAGAATTGACAAAGTTACAGGTAAAATCATTTGAAAATTTCTCATTTTTTTTTAATTTTTTCAACTTCAACAACGTTTTGTTAACAAATTTTGTTTTGTGGCACTATTAGTTTTAGCAGAATTCTGAAAGCCTGTTAAATTTTGCGTTCAACAAGCTATCATTTACTTCAATTGGCTGAAATACAAAAGCACTATCGAATTTTTAGTATTCGTAATAAAAACCAAAAAAATTTTTTTTTTTAAAAAAATGTTTTTTTGACCTTTTTCGTTTATATATATTTATTATCATAAAGCTGGTGTATTGCCCGGATGTGACGGAATACAGGCTTTCAGAATTCTGCTAAAACTAATAGTGCCACAAAACAAAATTTGTTAACAAAACGTTGTTGAAGTTGAAAAAATTTTAAAAAAATGAGAAATTTTCAAATGATTTTACCTGTAACTTTGTCAATTCTTTTTGTAAAAAACGGTCTGTATATTATATTAAAGGTATATTTTTCTTCTTTTTATCAATCTTTAAAATTTTAAAATTGAGCTAGATATAACGGAGTTACATAACAAACTATACATGCACCTACCTAAAATCAGTTTTTTGACCACAAATCCCGATTTTGAGGGTATATACAAAAAACTAAGTATGCAGTTATCTTATGTTTAACCAGACCTACAACCCCTACTATGTCTTGAGCCGAGTTTATTTTCACTGTTACACCGTGTTATCTACATCTTAAAACATAAAAAACTTTGTCCTGACTCATTCACTCACTCACCGATCGATCCCCAGCCTAAACCACATGACCTAGATCTATAAAATTAGGTAACTGGTGTAGACGCGTATATACTAAAAAAGGTATTAGAAAAATGTGGTGTCTAAATTGTTAGAGTTGGGTAAAAAGGGTTAAAAGCAGGTAATTGGATAGTTGAAAGAAATTTTATATATCAAAAATTCTATAATTGTTTTTGAATGCCTTTATAAATGTCTGAAATTAATTTTCAGGATTAATTAGGAATATAAGGGTTAAAACATGATTTTTTCCAACTGGGTACAATTTTATTGCCATATTTATTAGCTTATGGCTGTTTTTTACTTTTTAAACTAATACCTAGTATATACATTCTGAGATTCTGTTATTTGGTCGTTAAAGGGTTAAACAAATTTTCTTTCGGTAAGAACAATTTTTACACATTTGAGCTTGAGTCGAAAATGAACAGAAGTAATCTCATGGTTCTTTCAAGTCATTTTTCTTTCTTTTTGCTTAAGAAGAAAATTGCATAAAAATTAACAACGTGTTAAAGGGTTAATGATGAATTTTTATCAAGTTGAAAATAATTCCTTAAAACATATTTTGAGGATTCAAAATTAGTTTCTTAAAAATTTGGCTTGTAAAAGTCTAAACTTCCAAGTGTAGGGTACTTAAATTTAAAAACGAAAAAAGTGAAAAGGTACTGCCAACTATTCTTTAATGCTTTCTCAATAAAATATAAAAAATTTGTGCTTCTACGTCTAACCGTTTAGACGTTACAGCTTTTTTTTAAGCTATGCGAGCGTTTTTATCATATTTTTTCCAACGTGCGCCGCTCAGCGCTCTTGTTTAAGTTGCACAGTAAGGTGTTCAGAATTCTTGGAGCTATAACTCCACATTGAACAAACGCCAATTATCAAAATATAGAATGCATGTTTTCATATGTAGACGAATTTCATGATGTCAACACGACAAAGAGGGAATGCGACGACAATTGTTGTGTCGCAGACTTAGATCTATTTCTTATTTGACAAACGACAAAACGAGAGCATCAGGGATTGTTTATGTTGTTTTCATTTTAATTGCAGTAAGCTGTTCTTTTTGTGCAAGGTTAATATTCGTAAAATTTATCATTTTGTGATTTTTTTGCTTGGAATAATTTAAACTTCGGTAAGTAAAGACATTTTTCAACAATTATTATTGTTGCTGTTGCGTTCACTAAATTCAGGTTGTCGAGAGCACTGCAACATTTCTCTTTGACGACAAGTTGTTGCTGGATTGTCGTCGAACGCAGGTTGCAGTCCGGGCTAATAGCCGCGGTTTCCACTCGTCAAGCCTTAACGTTTAGGTCATAAGTTTGATGGTGCGAGAAGTACAAGAAAAGGGGAAAGGACAGACTTAAATGTACCTTCAAGTTTTTGACACTTTTCTTTGCATTTTCGGTGTCCCATTATTTTAACGTCTCTCTCACTTGCTTTTGTTCATTGGACTGCACGGTTCACATTACATGAAGTAACAGGGGCCGGAATGAATGACCCAGAGGTCATTCAATAAGTCCGTTCAACATATTATTCAACATAGTTGCTTTCGAGAGCGATGCAACGAGTATAGCGATTTTTCAACTTTTCGATACCACTTTTATACTACGATTTTTCTTCCTCGTGAAAATAGGCCTCAGTTTCAGCGATTACTTCATCATTTGACTTGAATTTCTTTCCAGCAAGCATTCTTTTGAGATCTGAAAACTGGTAAAAGTCGATGGGGGCTAAATATGGAGAATACGGTGGGTGGGTAAGCAATTCGAAGTCCAATTCATTTAATTTTGCCATCGTTTTCATCGATTTGTGACACAGTGCATTGTCTTGGAGAAACAACACATTTTTCTTTTGCAAATGTGGCCGATTCTTTGCGATTTCAGCCTTCAATACATCCAACAGTGCAAATTAAATTTCTGTTTAAGGATTTTTTTTAAAAAAAAAATTTTATTTTTTATTATCACTTAAACATACTATTTTTACTTATAATTAAATTCTTAAACAACTGATAAAACTGAGAACTGCAAGTGAACCAGAAACAAACTGACTAAAAACTGAAACTTAGCTTCTAGAGCTGCTTCATATTTATACTTTTATATTCTTATTTACTAAATTATGTATTTCTTACATATATTATTAATGTATCTGGACTTTGACTATTTGAAATGGGATCGAAAACACCTTTCGATTAGAATTCCCGTTAAATGAAATTAGATCCCGAAATGATTGATTGAAGTTACTCATGTCTATTAAATTGTTTATATTAGTCATAGAGTTTCTTGGTGAGCGCTTACTTTAACTCCCCCCTTTGTTCAAGACAAATCGTCCCGGTTTGTAGCATTCTTAGTTAAATTTTCAATTTTATTTTGCATTTCCTCTAATACAATTTCTTCCGTTATTCGTGATTTTTTTCCTTTTCTTTTCTTTAAAAATGCGGTTATTCTGTAAATAGTATATGATATTGCAATAAGAATTAACAAACTAGTTAAAGTCCAAACACTTTGTTTTGTTATTTCGCTATCTGATTTAATTGTTAACAAATCTATATTTTCAAAATTCAAATTCATATCTTCTTCAATATATTTTATAATTTCATAATCATTCAAATTATTATTTTTTATATAATTAAAAACTATATCCTTTTCATTATAATAAGTTTCATTGTCAATAAGTATTTCGTTATTAAATGTTACTAAATATATACCATTAGTTTTAAATTCATTCACTGTATGTTCTCCACTTAGCAAAATTGCTCCATCTTTAACAATTTCTAATTTTTTGTTTAATCCTTTAATTTTGTTACATTTTCCTTTTTTGTTATTTAGTATTTGCGATAAACATGTTTCTTCTTTATTTAGTTTACAATATACATTTGATATTTCCTTCTTACAATTTTTTACATTTTCATATTTTTTATTACATTTAACAATTTCTGCTGGTATTATTAATTTGCTTTTATTTTGACTTATCGCTCTTGTTTCGTAAAATTTACATGCTTTACTAATAATTGGATATTTTATGTATATAATAATTAAATCTTTATTCTGAATTATTTTAAAATCTGATACATCAAATAAATCAATAATTGTTATTTTTTCATGTTCATTTTTCAATATTTTTTTAATTTCTTCTAAATGAAAGATTGTGGAACTAAGAATTCCTGCTTTTGCCATAGTTATTGCATGAACTATATTTTGTAAATCATTAAGTATTAATTGATTTCTTCTTTTAATCATTATTTTCAAATTTGAAGAATCTGGTATTTCTTTTATCAAATTGTGGAGTTGTTCAATTGCTTTAAAAAGTTGTGAGTTCGTTATAAATTGTTTGTTGTTATTCTGTACGAGTTCGTCTAATTTTGTATTTATTTTTACTAAGTCATTATAGTCAGGTGTTCCAGCTATCCATTTCCATAATGTCCCTATTTCATTTATCCCTCTTTTTACTTTACTAGAATTTTTATTTTTTACTTTTTGTAACTGATTTAACAAAATATCTATCAATCCAATCTCAAGATCATTTTCGGTATATTCGGATGTGGTAATTTTTGAACTGTCAATTTTGATTTCTTTATATATTTTATTTTTCTTATTCATTTCAACAATACTACTATAATATGTTAAATTAGTAATATGATATAGTTCGCCATATTCTTCGTATATAAGTGCTTTATCATTTTCAATTAAAATATAGTTGTCCCGTGTATAATCAATTATATCTAAAATTTCGGGTTTTACTACCGAAGCAAATATTAATATTATGGTAATTAGTCGCATCTATAAAAGAAAGAAAAATTATACTTTAGTTTTTTTTTTTATATTTATTTCTTATTATTTTCCTGCGCTCTTCTCTTTCTTCCATTTTTTTTAAAATACTTTTATCTCTTTCTATAAATAAATCCATTAGCAAGAATATATTATGTTCTTCTGCGATATCTGAATTTGACATTTCAAGTGGATCGTCGGAACTTTGTGGCATTTCTATTTCTTCTTCGACTAATATTATTGTTTCTGGTAACACTGTAAATATTTATCAAACATTAATTTTACTTTATATTATCTTTATGGATTATTCTATTTCTATTATTTATCTTTATAACTTTTCCCATGTCTTCTTTTACATTTTGTTTCCGATATCTTGGTTTTAATTTATTCCGTTCTCCTATTATTTTTTCATATATGTTTTGTCCGATATGATAGTTTTTATCTATTCTTTTTTTATTATGGATAAGCAACATGTTATCTTGGGCATTTTTCAATTTATCTTTTAAATTTTCATGTTTTACTTTATTAAATAAAATTTCATATGGTTTGTTATTTGTTATTGAATGTATAGTTTTATTATATTCTTGAGCAGCACGTAAGATTGATTCTAAATCATCTACCAAACTATGTTCTTGTTTGATACATCTGGCCATCTCTATTAGTGTTGAATGAACTCTTTCAATTTGTCCATTCGAAATACTATGCCTAGGAGTGAAGAAAAATGTTTCAATTCCTAATCTTTGCATTAAAGATTTAAACTGTGGGGTCGTGAACCCTGGTTCATTATCTAAACTTATTTTTTTTACATTAGGAAATACTTGAATGATCTCTAAAACTTTAGCTTCCAGATTAGTTTTGTCTTGTATATTTTTAATTACTAAAAATTTCGAGTAGGCATCTATACAAGTCAAAAATATTAATTTTTGAGCATAAAATATATCAACGTGTAGTTGTTCCCCTTCTTTGTCAGGAATTGGTGCCCCACCAATTGGTACTTTTATTGGGTGACGATCATATTTATTTGAGTTGCAAATGTCACAATTATTTGCATATTCTTTAAATTTCTTAATCATTTGCGGCCAGTAATACATTTCCTTAACTTGTTTAATATTTTCTCTATAATTTCTGTGTGCTCTATTGTGAGTTTGTTCTATTATTAAACCTTGATCTTCTATGTTTTCTATATCCATAGGAAAATTCTTTGTATGAACAAATTTTATGTTGAATGTTTCGACGAGTTTTCCTTTTATTTCGTATAAATCTTCAGGTGTACAGTAAATTCCTGTCACTATTTTTGGTTTTAAAAATTCTTTAAGTATTGTTATTAAATTTTCCACTGTATCATATTCTATCAAGTGTCTTTTATTTCCAAATTTTATTAACTGTTCATGGATCGTAAATTTATTTTTACTCAATATTATTTGTTGTTTAAATTGGTTTAAAGGTTTATCAGTAGTTGTAATATGTAGTTCGTCGCTACTCTCCGCGGAATGTTGAGTTGAATGGAGTGATGATGATGAATCATCGGTTAAATTATTTAAATTTTGCCTAGATAATGCGTCAGCTACTACGTTCATTGTTCCTGGTTTATATATCATTTTTGGAGCATATTCTTCAATAATCGAATGCCATCTTTTCATTTTAGTGTTTGGATTTCTCGTAGATACTGCGAAAGTTAATGGTTGGTGATCTGTTATTATTTCCAGATCTGAAACTCCGTATAAATAATTTCTTAGATTTTTTAATGCCCATACTATAGCGTATAATTCTTTCTCGTTAGTGGCGTATCGTTGTTCTGTAGAATTCAATGTTTTTGAAATGAATGTAATTGGTTTCTTATTCTGTGACAAGACTGCTCCGACCGCTATATTCGACGCATCTGTAGTAAGTGTAAATTTCTTACTAAAATCTGGTTGATATAATTCAATTTGGTTTTTTAGACATTCTTTTAATTTTTCACACGATTTTATTCCTTCCTCATCTAATGATATTTTAGTATTTTTCGATTTATATTGGGATATTCTTCCATTATCTCCTGAAAGATGTTTTGTTAAGGGTTTTGCTATTAAAGCATAATCTTTGATAAACTTTCTATAATACCCCGTTAGTCCTAAGAAACTTCTCAATTGTCTTAAAGTGATAGGATTTGGAAAATTTGCTATTGTCTCTATTTTTTTTGGATCTGTTTTGATGACATCCTGGGATACTAAATATCCTAAAAATTCTACTTCTTTCCTATAAAATATTGATTTTTCCAATGAGATTTTCATGTTAGCCTTTTTCAGTGTATCGATGATTATATTTAAATGTTCAGTGTGTTCTTCCGCATTTTTTGAAAATATTATTATATCGTCAATGTAAATATGACAAAATTTCCCTACAAAATTTCTTAATATGTCATCCATTGCACGTTGGAATATGCTAGGTGCGTTTTTCAATCCGAACGGCATCCTCAAATATTCGTATTTACCGTTATTCACTGAAAAAGCAGTTTTTTCAATATCGTCTTCATGCATTAAAATTTTATGGAATCCTGATTCCAAATCTATTGTGGAAAATATCTTTGATTTTCCTAAGTTAGATAATATAACATTCGTATCTGGTATTGGGTACTTATCAGAAATCGTTTGACTATTAATCTTTTTATAATCTATTACCATTCGTAATTTTGGTGTGCCATCTTTGTTAAATCCCTTCTTTGGAACTACCCATATTGGTGAGTTGTATGGGCTTTTGCTTGGCCTTATTATTTTTTCTTTCATAATTTTTTCTATTTCCGTATTGACGAATGAGTTTACTGAGAGAGGATATGGATATTGTTTGCTCCATATCGGTTTTTCGTTAACTGTGCGTATTTCTGCTTTTATATCTGTTCGAAATGGTAGGTTTATATTTATATTATCATGCTCATTTTTTATTTTGTTTATTATATTACTTCTTAATAACATATTTTCATCTTCTTTCTGTATATTATTTATTCTTAGTTCATTCTCTTTACATGAACTTTCATTGTCGGTATTTTCCTTCGACGGAGATTTGAGAGTTTTTTGTCCCAAATTTTTATTCACTTGTTTGTTAGCTTTATTGTCGGTATCTTTCTTCGACGGATATTTGAGATTCTTTTGTCCCAAATTTTTATTTACTTGTTTGTTAGCGGTATCTTCTTCGCTTGGCGTATTAGAACTTTTTGGTTCCAATATATTCGTTTCAATTAATTCTTTTTTATTTCCATTTTCCATCTCATTGATGTACTTGTTATCTTTTTTATTTTTATTTCCATTTTCCATCTCATTGTACTTGTTATCTCTTTCATTTTTATTTTCATTTTTATTAATATATTTTATATCATATTTTAATCCTTTTAGCTCTAGGATTCCTTTTTCAAAATCTAATTTTACATTATTTTCTTTAATGAAATTAATACCTATCAGAAAATCACTTTCTAAATTTTCAATTTCATAAAATCTTTGTTTTACATCTAAAAATGTAATTTCATAATAATGTGTTATTATTGTATAACCATTAATTGTTTTAACCCTTTTTTGGATTGGTAGTTCTATTCTATTCAGACAGACATTTTTCCTACAATAACAGTTCGTAGCTCCTGTGTCTATTAATGTAATAACTGATTTACCTGTTATGTTGTGGGATCCAATGAGGTATGGGAGGTTATTCGCTCGCCTAAAAAAGCTTTCTCGTTAATGTTGTTTACCCTTTGAATTTTTTGTTGAGGTAATTGGGCACTCTCTAAACTTCTTTTTTGACCATGATTTTGGTTTTGATATTGATTATAATTTCGATTGTATTTAAAATTATTATTATTACCGTGCGTATAATTTATTCGCGGTTTACTCACAGATTCATCTACTTCCATAGGTTCTGGTTTTGGTTGTTAATTCTTGCGCTTTAGCAAGTGCATTAGGCAAATCGCTTGGGGATAAAGAAAATAGTATATTTGACAATGGTGGATTTAAACCAGTTATAAAAACTCTAAGTGCATTTTCGCGATTTTTATTATTTAATTCGTTCGTAATTTGGGCATTATTCCCGTATGTCATTATGGTTTTATTCGTCAGCAAAGTTAATTTCTTATTGACGACATTATAATAATCTAGGATACTTAAAGATCCTTGCCTTAGAACACTTAACTCTTGTTCAATGATGTGAATGGGTCTTCTGTCCGAATATGCAAAGTCTAGTCGGCTTATTATAGCATCAAAATTCAATACTGTGCCGTGATTTGTCAAAACGTCATTTGCTTCACCTGTAATTTTATTTCTAAAAATTGTCAGTGCTCCGAAATATCTTTTACTACCTTTTTCGTATAGACTAATCGAATTGTTGGAAGCTTCTCTCCAACTTACATATGTGTTTGGTTTTCCGGAGAATTCTGGTAATGTTCTTATAATATCTAATGGTTCATTACATTGAATATTATTGTCAATTGTTTGTGTTTTGTAGTCTTCTACTGTATTTGTACACGTCAATGATGCTAATTGATTTTGTAATGCGGTTATTTGATTTTGAAAGGTTTGGTTATTTGTTGCAATTAATTGCGAAACTAAATCTGCTGTAATGTTTGCCATTTCGGATTCTTCTTTTAGTTTTATTTGTTTAAATAATTTAGTTAGATCGTTAATGGATTTCTTACTCCCTTTATCTTTGTTCATAGAATTTTTTTACTTTAGTTCTGAACACTTTTTTGTTATTTATTAATTTTATTTTATTTTACCAAAAAAAAAATTTTAAACTTATATAAAATTCTTACTTTATATCAGCTTCCTCCTCTTTACTGGAATACTTCTTATGCGTTGTTAAGTACTTTGTTCTCCCTTTCTAGGATACTTGTTGAATAATTTGTTCTCCGGCTGTTGAATGATTCGTTCTCCCTTTCTAGGATACTTGTTGAATGATTTGTTCTCCTCTTTGTAGGATACTTATTTGTTTTACGGCTTACAACTGATGATCCGTTTTAAAGATTTCCCATGAGTTGCTCGTATCTTATTCGATACTCCGTGTATGATTTTTTTGGTCCTTTTCGCCTTTGAATGTCGTCTTCTCTGTTTCCTTACTTTTATATTCTTCTTTTTTTTCTTCCTTATTTTGGAATACTTTTTCAAAAAATTTTTTCAGGATTCTTTATTTAATTCACTTCTGATGTTGTGAATTTTTTTATTGTTATACCTCAGGAGGGACTGGCTTTATGGGCTACAGTATCGCTGTGGGTAAGTTTTATTGTTATAAGAGAATATTTTGACACTCCTGGCAGGATCGCCAATTAAATTTCTGTTTAAGGATTTTTTTTTAAAAAAAACTTTTATTTTTTATTATCACTTAAACATACTATTTTTACTTATAATTAAATTCTTAAACAACTGATAAAACTGAGAACTGCAACTGAACCAGAAACAAACTGACTAAAAACTGAAACTTAGCTTCTAGAGCTGCTTCATATTTATACTTTTATATTCTTATTTACTAAATTATGTATTTCTTACATATATTATTAATGTATCTGGACTTTGACTATTTGAAATGGGATCGAAAACACCTTTCGATTAGAATTCCCGTTAAATGAAATTAGATCCCGAAATTATTGATTGAAGTTACTCATGTCTATTAAATTGTTTATATTAGTCATAGAGTTTCTTGGTGAGCGCTTACTTTAACTTGCACAGCAATAGCCGCTGTTGATGGTGGTTCATTCGACTCGGCTCTTTTGCTAACTTGGAGAATGCTGCACTGACCTTGCGCGTTTTGTGGCCAATGAGATCGATATCATGAGCATACGCTAGTAGCATTATACTTTTGTAAAATAATGTGCCACAAGCGTCTGAAATCAGAGCTCGGAGAATCTTCTCCATAATTAGGTTGAAAAAGTCGCACGATAAAGAATCAACTCGTCCGAAACCTTGTTTGGTATCAAATGGAGAAGTGAGATCCTTCCCGAATAAAACGCTGCTCAGTCTCATTCTGCAAAAACGTATGAGCTTAGTAGCCTATGCCTTAGAGCCTATGGTGGAGTATAGATATTTCGTTATTATACTTTCGAAGGCGACTTCGTTGTCGACAAAAAGATTGTGCATGTCGATTTATTCCTTTAGGGTCTTCTCCAACATTTGTTCTAGTGTAAATATCTGGTCGGTAGTGGATTTGCCAGGTCTGAAGTCACACTAATAAGGTCCAATCAGCTGGTTTACGATGGGCTTCAGTCTTTCACATAATACGCTCGACAGGACTTTATATGCGATAGAAGGCGATAAGAAGGCTTATATCACGGTAGTTGGCGCAAATTGTGGAATCGACTTTCTTGCGGGTTGGGCAGAAAACACTGAGGTCCATAGCGTTTGGAATCTATTATTTCGACCATATTTTGCATAGAAGCTCATGATTGCATGTAAATAGAGCTTCACTCCTATTCTAGAAGAGCTATTCACATTATTAGTTTACTCTGAATATCTGCCATTAGAATCCCATTTTCATCATTGTAGCAAGAGGCCACGGTCTTAAAATCATCATCCCAAAGAAAATCCTGATTACAGCTCTGGTGTGTGATATATACAATGCGAATTTATGAAGCTTTTATTATTTTGATGACGTTGATGGTGTATAAAAATGTAATTAAACAAAATTTCTTAAGACCGGCAGTAACTTCAAATATTCAGTTCTAACAAAACTCTTCCAAGCAACAAGTTCTACATTAAACTAATCTTCGTACAATATAAATAGAAGCATTTATGTTTACAAATATGTGTTTTTTTTATTTTAATCCACAACTTTCAAACTTATCTCGGTATTTGGAAAAGTTTTTGTTTGAGTTAGCTTTGAAGGAATGCCAAGATACGGATCAAAATAATCGCAATAGTAGTACAAACCCTATTAAACGATTGTGTTGCAAATGTTAAAATAGCATTGTTATTCCTGCATGGATAAGGAACGAAAATTTCTCCATTGAAGTATTATGGTTTGATTTTCTTGTTTCTTTTTTAAGCTGTGATTATTTTGCTGGTCCGCATTTCAACAACTCGCCTGTTTACCACGGATGGAAATGGGTCGTGATCGAAACGCTCGAACTGCATTAGTCGCAGAGTCACGATGTATGTTTGTATAGGTTTGTGTATTTGTAATGGTTGAACGGTGAGTACATAGCTGAATATATGTGTGTTTTTGCTGCTGCTCTATGCACTTGATTTTAAATGCTGACCAGTTCATGGTTTAAAGTTATATTGGATTTAAGTGTTGTGTACATTCAAAGTGCGTGCAAGGAATATAAAATAGAGCCATCATGTTGTGTATTTAACTTTAGCCTCTGGCTTATTTAATTTGCCTGATTGAAAATTGAAACTACTCACAGGTAGATGCAGTTGATTAGAATTAATTTGAATGTTCTTTTATTGTGAATGAGCTGAATACGTATGTAAATAGAGTCAAAGGACATATGACGTAAAATAATAAAGTGGATATTACTCAAATTAATGGTATAGTTCACGACTTAAAATGAAATTAATAAATTCAAGAATTTTTTAATCAAATATTTCTCAATATATTTCATTGTTCTGATGATTTATGCCAAAACTAATTTAGCAAAAAAAAAAAAAAAAACAAGTAGCAATTATTTCGAAGCGTACAAATTTGATTTATTGAAATTTTTCTTAAAATGTATTGTTCTTTTACCAAATAAGATTATTACGTTAAATTAAATCCTTACTTCTCACTTACAAGCAGTGCTTTTGAATATTGTGCAATTTAGTAATTTTTTCACAGAAAAAAACCTTTGCTAGCCAATCGGTTAAGATTGTTATGAAAATATTTTTCGGTTTTCCTCTCAATTTTGTATTTTTATAACAGTTTATTCCAAAAATAATTGAAATGTTTTGTAGCAAACATTAACATTTACACTAACATTAACATTAACATTAACATTAACATTAACATTAACATTAACATTAACATTAACATTAACATTAACATTAACATTAACATTAACATTAACATTAACATTAACATTAACATTAACATTAACATTAACATTAACATTAACATTAACATTAACATTAACATTAACATTAACATTAACATTAACATTAACATTAACATTAACATTAACATTAACATTAACATTAACATTAACATTAACATTAACATTAACATTAACATTAACATTAACATTAACATTAACATTAACATTAACATTAACATTATCATTAACATTAACATTAACATTAACATTAACATTAACATTAACATTATCATTAACATTAACATTAACATAAACATAAACATTAACATTAACATTAACATTAACATTAACGTAAACATTAACATTAACATTAACATTAACATTGACATTAACATTAACATTAACATAAACATAAACATTAACATTAACATTAACATTAACATTAACGTTAACATTAACATTAACATTAACATTAACATTAACATTAACATTGACATTAACATTAACATTAACATTAACATTAACATTAACATTAACATTAACATTAACATTAACATTAACATTAACATTAACATTAACATTAACATTAGCATTAACATTAACATTAACATTAACATTAACATAAACATTAACATTAACATTAACATTAACATTAACATTAACATTAGCATTAACATAAACATTAACATTAACATTAACATTAACATTAACATTAACATTAACATTAACATTAACATTAACATTAACATTAACATTAACATTAACATTAACATTAACATTAACATTAACATTAACATTAACATTAACATTAACATTAACATTAACATTAACATTAACATTAACATTAACATTAACATTAACATTAACATTAACATTAACATTAACATTAACATTAACATTAACATTAACATTTACATTAACATTAACATTAACATTAACATTAACATTAACATTAACATTAACATTAACATTAACATTAACATTAACATTAACATTAACATTAACATTAACATTAACGTTAACATTAACGTTAACATTAACATTAACATTAACATTAACATTAACATTAACATTAACATTAACATTAACATTAACATTAACATTAACATTAACATTAACATTAACATTAACATTAACATTAACATTAACATTAACATTGACATTAACATTAACATGAACATTAACATTCACATTAGCATTATTATTAACATTAACATTATTATTAACATTAACATTAACATTAACATCAATATTCAACATCAACATCAACAATCTGAACGATAGAAAACATATCATTCTTCAAGTTGATGACATTCTAATGACATCTAACACTAAAGTTCAATTACAGTATTTTCCTTTGAATCAGTGGTGTTTGACAAAGCAAATTCACTCTAAACATGAAATCCTTTGTTTTGCTGCAGAAAAAGCTTGTGCGTTGGTTATGGTGCAGAAAAACATTTGATCCAACATTATTACTGTAAAAAAATTAAACCTTCATGCAATAAAGGGTGTTTTTTTTAGAGGTATAGAACTTCGATTTGAAATAAAACACAAGAAAATCCTTTTAATGTCCATCAATTTGGCTTTATTTGAAGGATAATTTTATGCCATTAATGTTTAAATATCATTTCGGGCATGTGGCCGCCGCGGCTGGCTCGAATAAAGCCAATTCTACAGGTCCAATTTTCAACCACTTTTTCGACCATATGGGGCCGTATGTCGACAATAACGCCACGAATGTTGGCCTCCAAGTCCCCTAACGTTTCTGGTTTGTTGGCGTAGACGAGCGACTTCACATATCCCCAAAGAAAATAATCCAATGGTGTCAAATCACACGATCTTGGTGGCCAATTGACAGGTCCATTCCGCGAAATTATGCGCTCATCGAATGTTTCCTTCAATAAATCGATTGTGACGTGCGCTGTGTGGCATGTAGCGCCGTCTTGTTGGAACCACAACTCATCCACATTCATGCCATCCAATTTGGGAACAAAATAGTCGGTTATTATGGCTCTATACCGGTCTCCATTAACGGTAACTGACTCTCCAGCATTATTTCGGAAGAAGTATGGCCCAATGACTCCACCAGCCCATAGAGCACACCAAACAGTCAGTTTTTGTGGATGTAATGGCGTCTCAAGGATCTCATGTGGATTCTCTTCACTCCAAATGCGGCAATTTTGCTTGTTGACGTAGCCATTCAACCAAAAATGAGCCTCATCACTGAACAAAATTTTGCGATGAAAATCAGCATCGAGATCAATCTCATTTTCGGCCCATACACCAAAATCACGACGCATTGCATGGTCTCGCGGCTTTAATTCTTGCACAAGCTAGATCTTGTAAGGTCGCAAGCCAAGATCTTTGCGCAAAATCTTCCATAAAGTTGATGGACAAAGCTCCAATTGCTGTGCACGGTGGCGAATCGATTCATTCGGGTCCTCTTCAACATTTTGCTCTACAGCGGCAATTGTTTCTTCGGTGCGCACTGTTCGACGTCTCTGCGGATGCGTATTATCACATAGAGTAAACGTAGTGCGAAAACGACCCATGGTTAACCGAATTAATTGCTCTTATGGACGATTATGTCGACCATAAAATTGACGGAGCTTGCGGTAAACTTCGCGAACTGAACCATTATTTTCGAAATAAATTTGCACGATTTGCAAGCGTTGTTCTTTTGTCAACCTGTTCATGATGAAATGGCAAACCAAACTGAACATAAATGACATAAGAGCTGCCAGATTTGACCACAAAATGCCAGTTTTATCTCTATTCGAAAAACAAACCCCTAAAAAAAACACCCATTATAATGGAATATAAACATAAATAAAAAAAAAAAATAAAAAAAAAGTTTATAATAATAAAACAAAAAGGAAAGCAATAACAGCATCAACAAAAGGAGTATCAAACCTAGCCATGGCACAAATAATAAATAACATACAACAATAGCAACATTGGTGTCGCATGACAACGCATCGAAAATTTGAAGCAGCACAAAATAAACACTTTCAGGACGAAATCACGTACGTGCATAGGAAAAACTGCAGAAAATTCCGAAATGAATAAAAAGTTTTTGACCAATAGTATAAACAATACGACAGGATGTATTCACTATCAGGGATGCATATAATTTAACAAAAGTTAAGGATTCCGTATTTGTACTTTGCTTTCTTATTAACGGTGAAGTCTTATAATCATTGTGATCCTAAAAAATTGTAATAATTTAATCATAAAAAAATTACCTCCTCCAAGAAAACAATTTGACTGTGGTAACCAAAAGTATATCCAAATGTTTTTCAGGTTCCAACAACCTCAATTTTGTACTTGCATAAAAATTTAATTCGATTGATGTTAAATTGAATTAAAATAAATTAAAATAAATTAAATTTAACCAATTGAATTGATTTTAAATTGAAGTTATATGAGCCATTATTTGTTTATATAATCACCGAAGAACATAGCTCGTGTACAGAATATCATTAAATTCAATTGACAAGTCGTTTTAATTGACTAATCCAATTGACATCGTTTTGAATCACAACAGATATTTTTGTGTGTTATTGAAAAACAATTTATTACTTTAAATATAATAACTCTTTCCAATAACTCTACCTAGTACTTGTGAGTTTTTAGGAAATTGAATTATGTTTCAATATCCCAAAATTTATGTTTTGAGTTAACACTTTGCTGGGCACAAGATTTTGCGATAATGGTCGTAAAACGTCAGTAATTATATTTTGAGTAAAAAATGCATTTAAATTCCGATTTCAGTTTTGGGTTTATGGTTTATAGAATGTTCAGTTTTTCCTGAAAACAAAAAAATGCATAATAAATCGCAATACACTAACGTATCCTATTGATGTGTATACATGTGTGAATACATAAAAGCAATACAATCGCAGTTGCCTATATTTTTGTGCATATACACGAAATATTTGTATGCCGGCATATACCGACACACAGTGAATTGTCCCTTGGTCAAAACTAAAAAACAAAATTTTAATCGGATTAAGTAAAAAATTATGCCATTTGAAATGTAATATTCCAAATAAATGAAATATTGCAAAATATATATAAAAAAAATAGATTGTACCAAGCACTACATCCCAGATTTTTAAAAATAAATTTTTTCATTCATAAGACATCAAAAGTAAAATGTAGCAGAAATGTATTTTTCTTCTGAGGCTAAAAAAATTGTATTGTTTGCAACAAGAATATATTTACCATGTAACGATTTTTAAGAAACCATTCTTTTTTTTTTTTGACCGAAAGGGATTGATACAAAAAAAGGTTGTATTTTTAAAAATCAACGCACCATCATAATCCAAAAAGGAGTTTCTTTTCATATTACTTACTTTTTCTTTTGGGAAAATGGTAACCGGTTTGAAAAAACCAAATACATTTTTAAAACATGCGCTACGAATTTAACAATAAATAGAAACTTTCCTCCACGTCAAGCTAAATATTCAAAAGTAACAGGTTACCAAAAAAAAAAAACCAGTAACCGGTACAAAAACCGAAAGCGGATTTAAAATCAACGTGTCAATGTACCCTAAGAAATTAAGTTTCATCATATTCTAATAAATTTTTCTATATTTGTCCCAATTTTGGATGAAGTCAACACATTGTGCGACGTGTTACCATTTAAAGCAGTGTAGAGCGCGTAGTGGCTCGCGTGCAAGAGACTCGTAGAGACTCGTAGAGACTCGTTTTCGAACTCTCTCTCGTGTCTCACATATAAAGGGTGGTTCAATTTTAAGGGCCGGTGTTGAATGTGAACCACACCTACATAAACGTCAAGTTTTTTCTGCATTTTATTTGACATTTCTCAATTTCAGACTAATTTAATTTGAACTATGGAAAGATACACAATAAAGCAACGCGTAAAATGGGCTTTCAAATCAAACTGCATATCGAAGAAAATCATCTTCAGTGATGAGGCACATTTTCACCTCAGTGAATTCGTCAATAAGCAGAATTGCCGCATTTGGGCGAATGATAATCCAAGATTGATTGTCGAAAAACTAATGCTCCCACAAAGGGTGACTGTTGGTGCGGTTTATGGGCTGGCGGCATCATCGGGCCGTATTTTTTCCAAAATAAGGCCGGTCAGGCAGTTACTGTGAATGGTGTTCGCTATCGTGAGATGATAACGAACTTTTTATGGCCCGAATTGGAAGATATGGATGTGGACGATATGTGGTGTCAACAGGACGGTGCCACTTTTCACACAGCTATTTGAAAGAAAAGGTGTACGTCAAGAAGCCAGCAACAATTCAAGAGCTAAAGGATGAGATAATTCGGCACATTAACGGCATAGAACCTCACTTATGCCTCAGCGTCATCGAAAATTTGGACCATCGGATGGAGGTGTGCCGCCGAGGTCGTGGCGGCCACTTGGCCAATATTTTGTTCCATATATAATTGAACCATACCAATATTATCATAATAAAAAGAAATGACAGTAGTTTTCTAAATAATTTGTGTTTTATTCGAAACCAACATCGGCCCTTAAAATTTAACCACCCTTTATAAACAACGCCAAGAAGTCATTTCAATCAGTTGCCACTGAGACTTCATGCTGTCAAGTTCACGCTGCATGATGCTTTGAACATATTTGAGTGCACCGAAAAAAATAAATCGGCAAATAAATAAAGATTTACTGAATGAAGTAAGCACCGAGTCTTATATTATATTTTTGGATCGAAGACTTGTTTTATTTATGATTTTTTTTTAGTTCTTTGTTTTTGTTAGATTTGAATTTAAAATAAAGTTTTTATTTTTTAAAAAAATCGTTTTTTTATAATTTTAGATGGTTTATTTTGATTTAAATTTTAAAATTAAAATAAGAACATGAGAATAAAATGAAACCTAAAGTTAAAATAAAATATTAAACGAATGAGCCGAGTCGTCATATTTATTGAAACCTGCACAAAAACTTTTGTTTTCAGTGCTGAGAGCGAGAATCCACTACAACAAGCTCAAAATTACAGAAAATATAATAGTATTGGTGTGCCCATCACGTACTGATTTAAAGCAGTGGTGCATGGTATAATAAGAAAGGGTGTTTTTTTTAGGGGTTTGTTTTTCGAATAGAGATAAAACTGGCATTTTGTGGTCAAATCTGGCAACTCTAATGTCATTTATGTTCAGTTTGGTTTGCCATTTCATCATGAACAGGTTGACAAAAGAATAACGCTTGCAAATCGTGCAAATTTATTTCGAAAATAATGGTTCAGTTCGCGAAGTTTACCGCAAGCTCCGTCCATTTTATGGTCGACATAATCGTCCATCAGAGCAATTAATTCGGTTAACCATGGGTCGTTTTCGCACTACGTTTACTCTATGTGATAATACGCATCCGCAGAGATGTCGAACAGTGCGCACCGAAGAAACAATTGCCGCTGTAGAGCAAAATGTTGAAGAGGACCCGAATGAATCGATTCGCCACCGTGTACAGCAATTGGAGCTTTGTCCATCAACTTTATGGAAGATTTTGCGCAAAGATCTTGGCTTGCGACCTTACAAGATCCAGCTTGTGCAAGAATTAAAGCCGCGAGACCATGCAATGCGTCGTGATTTTGGTGTATGGGCAGAAAATGAGATTGATCTCGATGCTGATTTTCATCGCAAAATTTTGTTCAGTGATGAGGGTCATTTTTGGTTGAATGGCTACGTCAACAAGCAAAATTGCCGCATTTGGAGTGAAGAGAATCCACATGAGATCCTTGAGACGCCATTACAACCACAAAAACTGACTGTTTGGTGTGCTCTATGGGCTGGTGGAGTCATTGGGCCATACTTCTTTCGAAATAATGCTGGAGAGTCAGTTACCGTTAATGGAGACCGGTATAGAGCCATGATAACCGACTATTTTGTTCCCGAATTGGATGGCATGAATGTGGATGAGTTTTGATTCCAACAAGACGGCGCTACATGCCACACAGCGCACGTCACAATCGATTTATTGAAGGAAACATTCGATGAGCGCATAATTTCGCGGAATGGACCTGTCAATTGGCCACCAAGATCGTGTGATTTGACACCATTGGAAAACATCTCCTGTTAAAAACAGCTTTTTGTGGATATACATACATCAGCAGCTGCTGTGGTTGTTGTTTTTTTTCACTTCAACGTTTTCAACATTGCTTGTGTTTTCAATGGCGGATTGTAAGCGCTCTCTTTTTGAGTATATTTTTTGACAGTAGATGTTTTCCCAAGCAACTGTCAATGCTACCTTGTATTATTATACCATGGCCGTGGTGTTCACACACATACTACTACAATTTTCGACTTTAGTGCTTGTGTTTGTAGCTCTCTGCACTGACAAAAATTGTTGTGCAGGTATTAAGCAAAAATTGTGTTATAATTATCATTGTCATCATCATTATTATTATCAGTATCATTATCATTATCACTATCATTATCATTGTCACTATCATCATCATTATTATTATTATAATTCCGCAAATAAGTGGCGCCAACCTCCTAACCCGAAGTTTCAACGAACTTCTTGATTAAGAGAACTTCGTGAATTCGATCGTGTACGTGTTTCGATGCTCGAATAAAGCGTTCGAGTCTCACCACGCGTGGTACTACGTGAACATCACTGATTTAAAGCAGTGTCGGCCGACGCCTATGCACGCGTGCTTCGTGAAACTTCGTATTTTCACACCGACATAAAACTGGCTGTCGTGCTTGTACACCGACGCTGCCGATTATTCGTACCAAGAGCGCTCAGTCGATGTTTCGCTTTTGACTAGTTAATATCACGCTTCTATGCAACGCATTCGCGTAATTTATTACATAATTGTATATGCTTACACGTAAAAAAAAGTTCAACCAAATATGGGAATAAGCATTTTTTTTTTCTTTGAAAATTGTTTTGGGGAAGCGAAAGCTTAATGTGTCAGAAGCAAGTAGGGCTCGCATCCAGTTTTTTTATTTTGAAGTAATGTGCAATATAAATATAAATAATATAATTACAATTAGGAGTCGGAAAATGTTATAAGTAAAAGATTACTTTGCAAAGAAATATGTTATATTGACATTAATAATATTATATGCATATTGATATTGTTAATAAAATATTAATATTAATGTTGTTATTAATAACGCGGCCCCTAGACAATAAATAATATTGCACATTATATACGTAGTAAGAAATTTCATTTATTTCAATTCACTTTCATACACCTGTATTCATTTAAAATGCCGCTTAATCTTAAAAATAAAAAAATTTCTTTAAGCCTCCTGCGAAGTTAAATTTTACCAGTGTAAGTCAAAGAGAGATTCTTTGCTCTCTTTTGGGCGCACACTACTACAAAACTGAAAGAACTGTGTATGTATTTTTTTGGCCGACACTGATTTAAAGCCATCCAAATTGTCGGCATATACGACGTGCCCACCAATGGGTTAAGCAGTTGTAGGTTACAACAACTTTATTCTAACTATATGGGAGGTGCCATATTCCTAGCTCTAATCTAATGTTGGGTGTCACGGACAAGAGTTTATTCACCAGCGTAACTTTTAATAGGCCAAAACACATAGGAGGCATGCATGCTTCAAGCATCTGACATTTGTGATTGAATACCATGAAATATCCTCCAATTCCATTTTTAACTGTTTTTGATTAAATTTAATTTATTTTCACTTCTTTACCTTTCAAATTTCTGTTCAGTTAAAATATTTGAAATTTATCACACATGCGATGCGTGCTTTCTATGTGTTTTAACCAAGCATGCTTCACAGGCATGATGCATGCTTGAGGCATGCATGCTTTCTATGTGTTTTGCCCTAATGTGCTGATGATGCGCATTGAAAGTCTCTTTTACATAAAAAACATAAAAAACTCTTTGTACTTATATAAATAACATAATGATCCGGCCTGTTAAAGAACATAACAAATGATATTAAATTTAATTTTTACTAAATTTTTAATATTCTTATAACTGTGCTATAATGCTGCATAAGTTTAATGAAAGCAAATGTGAAGTTCTTATTAATTAACCCGTTGCGACTTGTGCCATATATTCGAAAATATAACAACTTTAACATAGGTGCAAAAAACATAAAACAATGTGATTGTTTGGCTCAAAATGAAGCATACACTACAATAACTGTAAACGAAAATGCTAAAGAAATAAAAAAAATAACTAAGTGAAAAGTTGTTTCTGTAAAAAAAAAAAGTTAAAATAAATCGAAACAGTACAAATTAAATCAAAGTAAAAACTGAAAAAAAAATTGTTGCAAGCAAGACAATAAATAAACACGGCTGTTAAACCGTACATAACAAACTGTTTTTTATTTATATTCATAACACTATTTTTAACATTGACTATACCAGAAATTGCTACTATTTATAAAGTGTGACGATGTTTTTTTAGAAGTAAATTTGGCACAGATAGAATATCTTCAAATATATAAGAGATAAAAATTTTGTCAGCTTAAACCATTTTGAAGTTTACGCTTTAAATTGCCTTTTCCATAATTTAATATATTACGAATTAAACCAGGCTACCAAGTAACGGTAAGTTCTTCACACTCCGCTTATTCAAGAAAATGCTTTTACTTGAGAAAAACCTTACTATAATTAATTCCCTAAGTAGTGTTCATTCCAGAGAATTTAATGACCGAAACCTAACGAAATAATAGTTTAGTGCCAGTAAAGTGCTGCTGCAGATTGTTATTAAAAAGCATTCTGTAAAACTTTTGTGCAGCAACGAACGCCTAAAATAAACAGTTTTAAAGGTTTTTCCCTCGAAGATCACCATGCAGCAACCAGCTCGTTCGAAACCGCCTGCCCGCCTATCCCCATACTTAACATCACGTTTGCCACATCCTGCTCTTGACTGGACCATTATTATGGCCAACAGCAATTTTGAAACACTTGATGTTGGCAATTAAGGGAAATTTTTTCATTGATATATGTATATTTTTTTTTTATTTTTGTTTTTTTTGTTTTTGTCATGTTTCCGTTTTTGAGCTTTTTCTGTTTTTGTTTTAGTTGACTTTTAGTTAACCGGCAAGGGTTCAATCTTTTATTTCATCTTTATTTTTTGTTGAAAATGGTAATTAATTATTTGAAATTTTTGTTTTCTACGTAATAGGATTGAAATTTTGTATATATCACATGATTTATAATGGTACAGAGTGTAATGCTTATGTGCTGTTATGGGGTTTGGTAGTAGTGTTTTCATAGATGTAAGTTTTACTATTTATTGAATTAAAAAGTGAGTTGGGAGTTTTAAGCGATATTCCAAAGAATGTGTAGATTTTGATTTGACAACGTTACATTTTCCTCGCAGGTTTCTAAAAAAATAAAAAAAGCACTTCTCCAAAATATATTAGCGTTGCATGGAATTAAAACTCAATTTATGACTTATGTCCAAAAAAAAAAAAAGCAATCATCAGGTGGGAGCTGCTTAACCCGGCAGGAGGCGCTACCAAGCAAAATTTATCCGGTTAAAGGGTTTGAACACTGTAACACTCAAATTTCAGATGGTTTTTGTTTTATTAATAAAAAAAAAAAATTGGCTTGACGTCTATACTTCTATATCTATACTCTATACTATTTAAATATTTTCGTAATTAAAGTGAACATTTTTTGTTGCCGCTAAACTTCAAAACTACTGGTCCTATTTTTTTGAAATAAATTTTAAAATATCAAATTTGTGCTGCAAAAGGATATAGGGGTATTTTTTTTTTAAGAAATTTTAACAACAAGTATAATTAATTAAGGTGTAAAGTTTTTAAGAAACCATCCACAATGCTATACATTGCTTGAGCGTTAAATTTTCATGCGTTTGTGTTGCGAGAGCTTCAATAAACTCCATGTTGCTCTCTACTCTAATCTCTCTTTGTTCTCGGCAAGCGCAACAAAACTTAATAAACAAACAAATACATACACCAGGGTTCGGACTTGAAAATTAGTAAATTGCAGTAAATTAAAGAAAAACACGCAGTAAAACGAATTTTTTCGCAGTAGTTTATTTTATTAACAACCGTGTACGTAAATTTTATACTAATAAAAAAATACCTAAATACAAATATAAACCTAACTATATACTATATATTTGCATGTTGCAGAAAAATATTTTTATACGGATTCAAAATAAGTATGACTATTAACTTGAAACTTATGCTGCCATCTTTCTACACTCAGAAAAAAATACTTATCTTTTTGTCATAAAAAAATCTCTATTTTTGATTATAACAATTTTATCTTTTTCAAATAAAGTTTCCTTCAATTAGAATAAATTTTCACATATTCGAAGAAATATTTCTTCACTTGTCGGAAATGAAAATATTTCAAGTCTCTAATACTGATAAGTATTTTTCTCGCACTAAAAAATTGTCATTTATAGATAAAAATTTCGAGGAAATGAAAAGTTTTCTCTATTTTAGATAAACAATTCACTATGCGAAATATTTTCTTCGATGAAAACAAATCCTTTCTCAAAAATAAAAGACTTTTTCTCTAAGAACGATATATTTTTCTTATATTTCTCTTTTTCATGGAAGCTTTTTACCATTTTTAGGATATTTTTGGAATCACATTTAGAGAAAAGCATTTTCTGGAGCAAACTATATACCATTTTTCTCTAAATATGATTTTCTGAAAGTAGTGTTTTATCTAATGGTATTAAAGGTTTGGTTGTACTTGACGCACTGCAACGTTACATTAGAAATTGTCTTTGTTTCCTGTTGTTTGTAAGGTAAATAAAAATAACCCTACAAATTTTTGTTGAGAATAAATCGCTTGAGAATAAATTTGGAAAAACCGCAGTGACGCAGTAAAACATTCAATTTTGCTAAAAAGCGCAGTAGATCTACTGCAATTGCAGTAAAGTCCGAACACTGACATACACAGACATACTTTGCTGCAATCATAATAAAATAACATCCCAACGGGCCGACATGTCAGCAGCTTCCTACAGGAGCAAAACGTCAGCACTTATTTTTGTTGTTGTGCAAGCGAACAGTACATTGAGAGCGCTCAGTAACGGACACAAGAAAAAATTAACATAAGAAAAGACGAACAAAATAAAGAATTATCAAAGAAAAAAAAAAGTGACATAAATAATCAGTTGTTTGGTACAAGTGCGCGTGTCATGTTTCGTAAAATGAAATGTGTTTAGTGTTCGAAAAGTGAAAGTAAGAAAAATGAATTAATTAAAAAATGTAGAAAAAAGTTTTGTGTGTAAGCAAGAGGTATTTATTTTTATTGATATAATTTTTCGACTTCCAGGACTACGAAGCTCCAATGAAGAAAGGATTCCTGACATTTAAAAATCGTTTTTATTGAAAAACTTTTAGGAAGAAGCAAGAAAACATAAAACAACGAATTTAATTTTTATATATTTTTTAATATCTTTTATTATTTAACTAACTAATTAATTATTGTATCTTTTTATTTACTTAATTTAAAAAAACTATTAAAAATTTAATTGTTTTGCAAATGTGGACCATTCCTGTAGTTATTATTTCAGGCAAAATGTAAATTTTGCGCTGATGCATTAAAAATAAAAACGAGCTGCTTACCCAAAGCTTTCCAAGGGAGGCCTTTTGAAGCAGTATCGATGGTTGCAAATTCTAACCCTTATTTTTGATAAAATCAAAAATCGCTCTCTTTCTCTCCCTCTCAGCAGGTCTCTTTTTGAGGAAGACAAAACCAAAACGAATGAAACGGACTGCTGACCCAAAGATTCCCAAAGAGGCCATTTGAAGCAATTCAAAGTCACCTAAATTGAAGTGCTGTTTTTCAATGACATGTAATGTTAAAATTACAATGGTGTGTCATACGTAGGGTCAGCACATTCAGCTGACTAGCAAGTACTCCAAAAGGCCTTTCGGAGTGCTTTTTTTCCCGCTGGGATGTTACATTTAGAACACTACATCTTCGATTACGATTGCAACAAAAGTAATGCACTGTTATGCCGATCATGTCTTCGTGTAATCATTTTAGAGGTGGTTAATAGCACAATTTTTGGTGTGCTGACTCACTAGCACATGTGCACCCTTATGTGTCAGCACACTGTGCTAGCACAATTGTGTCACAGTCGAAAAAAGCACTTCGCAGTCGAAAAGCAAAAGCAGAATATTCGTTCCATAAGAAATACATGCAAATCAGCTGCGACCAGAGCAACATCATTTGTGTCATTTACTCTTTCGTGTTGACGTTAAAAGACGAAGTGTTGCTCCACAAGCGTGTGTACTAGCACACATGCTCACTACTGAGTGTAACACAATACATAATAAACACTTTAAGCTCAAAAGTGCTGCTCTTCATCGTTTGCTGTTGTCACTACGTGATTCAACGTAGTGTGCTAGCACACATGACACACTACAGAGAGTCGGTATAGTGCCATAGCACAGCACTGAGTTACCCACCACTAGATCATTTCCATATGTATTTTATTTCGTAAAGTAAGAGACATGCAGCGGTATGATAACATAACGGTATTTGATTAACGTTACGAAGTTATGAAGTGTAGCAAAAAATCAAAATAAAAAACGAGTAAAGGACAAGCCGCTGATCGGCGGTGTAGTTACATCATTTGTGAAGTAATAAATTAATAAAATATATTTTTGCCACTTATTCATTCTGGCAAATATTTCATTTGTTCATTTTTATCATCCCGTTCTGGTTTTTAATTTTTCGTTTTCAACGTCAAAACGTAACTGGCACATAGAAAAGCAAAAAATAAGTACGATCCTTAGCCTTACGTTCACCTTCTTTTGTAAGTGAAAACGTAAGCAGTGCTTGCAATTTCCGTTGCGAAGAATGTTTAAATGCATCCTACTTATTAAATAAAGTGCATTAGAATGGAAACACGAACTATTCCGATCGTCTGGAGTACATTCCCTGCACTTTATTTTAGTAGAGGAAAACGTAAGTACCTATGATGTTATTAAACTTTACAGAAGGAAGCTTATTAGAGGCGGCCATGTCTTTGTAAAAGTAATGGGTATTCGGAAGGGACGTTTGCATACCTCGCGGACGAAAAGTATCTAGGTTATAAAGTATTATAGGATGTTTTTTCCCACTGGGTTGTTGCGCGGTATGCAACTTTTTCTATACATGTTTTGACCGTGGTTTTCCTGTAATTTATAAATGAGCAAGAGAAAAAAAAACTGCTGGCTTTTTACTTTTATAAAAATGGCATTGTGTGATTCAATAAGTTTTTTTATAAATTGATAAAGATAAACTACTGATACAGAGAAAACGTCCGTGGCGAAGCCGCGGATCACTGTGGTCTGCTAGTAAAATAAAATAAACAAAAGTGGCCTTCATATAAAACTTTGCTTATGTATTGAATGATGTTAGTACTGCATGGGAAGTTAGTACACTGGAGCCTCGAGTTGAGTCGTTGAAATGGCGTTTTATATACAACATACCTTTTTTAAATAAAAATGAAAGAAAAGATTTCAGCTTATGAGTTATGAGCGAGTTATGAGTTATAAAAACAATTAGTATTTATTAAAATAATTATAAAATAAAAACAAAAAATAAAAATCTTAAATATTCTTCAAATTTCAAAAAAACAAAAAAAAAACAAAAACACAATTTCTTCGGTACGAGAAAAACAATTGTGGCCAGAGTTAATTTTTGTTATTATTTTAAATCATTTCTTATAATCCTTAAAGTATGAACCTGCTCACTAACCAGCTATAAAGGCCCCTCACAAAAGTGTGTGTTACACCAACCAAAGATGCTGTCACAGATAAAACTGGACTAACAAATTAACGACTAACTCCCACAGTCGTAAAGGAAGTTATTTCTACTTTCTAAATAAGTTGTCTGGAAAAAATAATTGTAAACATTATTTATAAAATAAAAATGAAAATTATGAGAGTTTATAAATAATATGACATTTCATTACATAAATTTAAAGAAAATCGATTAGTCACAACAAATGAAGCAACAATTGTAAGCGACTTGCCACTCGTACATCTATTGCCTATTATCTATGACATCTTTTGTAAAGACCTCAAAAAATAATGGGGGAAAAAAATTAAACGCAAATTCATTTATCACTGTGGCCGGAAAACGGAAATGTGTCGCCATAATTTGCTACCCTGAAAGATGCACGAAACAGTCACATCCAGCAAGACACAAAGCAAGCAAAACGGCCAAAAAGTAAAATCTCCTCAAATTGCTTTCCTTGTTTGCAAACATTGTATTCATTCTTTTATGGTAACAACCGTAGTAACCGTAGCAACTGTAGGTAGCACTCACCTACAAACCACAATTTGAAATCAAAAGCATCCTACATAATTCACCTCTTCAAAGTTACTTAATAAATCATTCTGTTTCCTGTTCCTGCAGATTGTTTTCGTGAGCCACTCCATCTTCGCAAAAGATAGAAAAAAAAAACACAATATACCATCCCCACCTTGCCAACCACTGAACTGCAGCATAATTTGTGACAATTTCTCATGATTTTTTGCACTGATTTGTTTTTTTTTTGCTAACGCTCATAGCGTAACAGCTTGACGAGATGAAGTCAGCCGGAAAAAAACTCAACAGCAGCAATAACATGCTTGTTTGTGTGCAGTTAGTTGAATGAAGTAAGCGGCATACACACATTCTATAGATACCGTTAATGTTGTGTTGTTGTTATTGTGTTTGTGCTTGCTGAACGTTTCCGTATTATTTCCTTTGCTTATTTCTTTCAACATTTTAATAAATAACGTGAAGCAGAAAAAAATATTATCAACATTTGCGTTACCTAATTAATTAGCGTCAACAACACCAACCAACCGTGTTGGTAACCGTAACCAACAGACAGTAAAAAATAAACAAAACACTCAGAATACATCCCCAGGGACGACTGACTCTACATCCTAGCCAGTCCACAGATGATATTTTTTAAAAACTTGCCTGTGTTCAACACTGAAAACTACGTTGCTTTCGTGTCGTCTATCTAGCCACCGTTCTGTAAAACTCATTACCGCATGGTGACAATCGAATGAATGGGCATTGGAGGGAATGAGTGAGTGAATCACTGAGTTGCCTTGACAGCGGCATTGCGGTAATTGGATTATTTAAATTACATAAATTCATACCTATTGCGACTTGTTGGTTCACTTGGTTTGTCGTTTGAGTGTTTTTGAATATTTGAATTCGTTTGGTTTGTGGGTGATCCTGGAGCATATTTGCAAAATTCATTAGTTGCTGTATTGAATCCGTTTTTGATTACTAAAATGTCATATTGAATCACACTCGGTAGTTATGTACAGACTGTAGGCTATAGTTTTAAATTAGAGGCTATTTGTTTCTAATTAGTTCATTAACAAATAATTGATTTATTATTTTCATATTTAAAAAAATAAGTTGAAAAGTGAAATTTATATACAAAAAAGTGGTGATTTTTTAATGGTTAAATAATTCATTGAATGGTGAAAGAGACCGTGATGACTAAAAATTATGTGAATTATATAATATATATATACGATACTCTTGATATCACTACACGAAGAGAAAAATTCGTTGTTTTTGCTTTTGAAAATGAAAAAAGAAAAAGTTGGCTGTGTCGTGGACACACCCGTGACGGTTTTTCTTTATGCTTGTATTTCATGTCCAAACTCTTTTTTTAATCCATGACCAAATTCTTGAATTAATCAAATATACTGAATTCCTTTCCCAGTTTGGACAGGTGTGTTTTAAGTGTGTCTTCATTTTTGTCCTAATCCATATTCATACACTAAGGGAAATAACGCATATTAGCATTATCCACGCCTGAGTACATATAAATTTTATTTAAATATTTACGTGGATAAATCAAATGTTTTCCTTACAACTCATTTTTTTCCCGTATTTGAATTTTATTTATACCACACACGTACACACATATTCCATACAAGCAAGCAGCAACAGCATCGCACACGTACACACATATTCCGACAAGCAGCAACAGCATCGCACTCTGTTCCTGCAGTATATTTCTTGCAGTTGGGGGTCTTATAGTTCTCATTTAGTTAATGTTAGAAGAGTAATATAACCTGTAAGTTTGGCAAATATGATTTGCGAGTGCGATGCATGATGAAATCATGTAGGGTGGAGTGACATCTCAGTATTTTCTCAAGAAGTTCTTGAGCCGGTCATTTTCCTGCATAATTTCCTTCTTATTTCTAGCTTACTTTTTTGTTTATAGTTTATACTATTTTTGACATTTGAGGCCATATTATTGCACCAACTATCCAAAATAGTAAAAATCAGAGAACGAAATAGTAAAAAGGAAAATAAAAAATACCACCAAATGGCATTCGATGGACAAGCTCGTGGGATATATTGAAATAAATTGTTTTTCAATTTCAATATTTTCATATAATTTTTCCTTAAATGCGATAATTTTATTTTCAAATAGTAAATATTTGAAAAATATTTAAATATATTCGTGCATAATTTTTATATTTTTTTATTAAATTCTGTTTAAATATTTTAATATTTTATTTAATTAAAAAAGTATTTAAATAAATTTTAAATATTTACGTAGTCGATTTAAGTAAATGCGTTATTGGTGCAAAAATGACTCGCTTTTTGGATAAATTAAAAAAGTTTTTGGATAAATTTAATATTTTTTTCCCTAAGTGTAGTCCGGTTTCATTGTATTATTTTGTTGTTTGTGAGCAGTGTTGGTTGCCACAAACAAAAAACTGTTGAAATCACAACTAGATTTTGTTGTTGTTGCTGTTGTTGTTGTTGTTGTTGTTGTTGTTGTCGTTGTTGTTGTTGTTGTTGTTGTTGTTGTTGTTGTTGTTGTTGTTGTTGTTGTTGTTGTTGTTGTTGTTGTTGTTCTTGCTGTTGTTGTTGTTGTTGTTCTTGTTGTTGTTATTGTTGTTGTTGTTCTTGTTGTTGTTATTGTTGTTGTTGTTGTTGTTGTTGTTGTTGTTGTTGTTGTTGTTTTTTTTTTTTGTTTTTGTTGTTGTTTTTGTTGTTGTTGTTGTTGTTGTTGGTGGTGCTGTTGTTGTTGTTGTTGTTGTTGGTGGTGCTGTTGTTGTTGTTGTAGTTGTTGTTGTTGTTGTTGATGTTCTTGTTGTTGTTGTTGTTGTTGTTGTTGTTGTTGTTGTTGTTGTTGTTGTTGTTGTTGTTGTTGTTGTTGTTGTTGTTGTTGTTGTTGTTGTTGTTGATGTTGATATTGATGTTGATGTTGATGTTGATGTTGATGTTGATGTTGATGTTGATGTTGATGTTGATGTTGATGTTGATGTTGATGTTGATGTTGATGTTGATGTTGATTTTGATGCTGATGTTGATGTTGATGTTGATGTTGATGTTGATGTTGATGTTGATGTTGATGTTGATGTTGATGTTGATGTTGATGTTGATGTTGATGTTGATGTTGATGTTGATGTTGATGTTGATTTTGATGTTGATGTTGATGTTGATGTTGATGTTGATGTTGATGTTGATGTTGATGTTGATGTTGATGTTGATGTTGATGTTGATGTTGATGTTGATGTTGATGTTGATGTTGATGTTGATGTTGATGTTGATGTTGATGTTGATGTTGATGTTGATGTTGATGTTGATGTTGATGTTGATGTTGATGTTGATGTTGATGTTGATGTTGATGTTGATGTTGATGTTGATGTTGATGTTGATGTTGATGTTGATGTTGATGTTGATGTTGATGTTGATGGTTGATGTTGATGTTGATGTTGATTTTGATGTTGATTTTGATTTTGATTTTGATTTTGGTTTTGATTTTGGTTTTGATTTTGATTTTGATTTTGATTTTGATTTTGATTTTGATTTTGATTTTGATGTTGGTGTTCGTGTTGGTGTTGGTGTTCGTGTTGGTGTTGGTGTTGGTGTTAGTGTTGGTGTTGATGTTGGTGTTGGTGTTGGTGTTGGTGTTGGTCTTGGTGTTGGTGTTGGTGTTGGTTTGGTGTTGGTGTTGGTTTGGTGTTGGTGTTGGTGTAGGTGTTGGTGTAGGTGTTGGTGTTGGTGTTGGTGTTGGTGTTGGTGTTGGTGTTGGTGTTGGTGTTGGAGTTGGTGTTGGTGTTGGTGTTGGTGTTGGTGTTGGTGTTGGTGTTGTTGTTGATGTTGGTGTAGGTGTTGGTGTTGGTGTTGGTGTTGGTGTTGGTGTTGGTGTTGGTGTTGGTGTTGGTGTTGGTGTTGGTGTTGGTGTTGGTGTTGGTGTTGGTGTTGATGTTGGTGTTGATGTTGATGTTGATGTTGATGTTGATGTTGATGTTGATGTTGATGTTGATGTTGATGTTGATGTTGATGTTGATGTTGATGTTGATGTTGATGTTGATGTTGATGTTGATGTTGATGTTGATGTTGATGTTGATGTTGATGTTGATGTTGATGTTGATGTTGATGTTGATGTTGATGTTGATGTTGATGTTGATGTTGATGTTGATGTTGATGTTGATGTTGATGTTGATGTTGATGTTGATGTTGATGTTGATGTTGATGTTGATGTTGATGTTGATGTTGATGTTGATGTTGATGTTGATGTTGATGTTGATGTTGATGTTGATGTTGATGTTGATGTTGATGTTGATGTTGATGTTGATGTTGATGTTGATGTTGATGTTGATGTTGATGTTGATGTTGATGTTGATGTTGTAGTTGATGTTGATGTTGATGTTGATGTTGATGTTGATGTTGATGTTGATGTTGATGTTGATGTTGATGTTGATGTTGATGTTGATGTTGATGTTGATGTTGATGTTGATGTTGATGTTGATGTTGATGTTGATGTTGATGTTGATGTTGATGTTGATGTTGATGTTGATGGTTGATGTTGATGGTTGATGTTGATGTTGATGTTGATTTTGATTTTGATTTTGGTTTTGATTTTGGTTTTGATTTTGATTTTGATTTTGATTTTGATTTTGATTTTGATGTTGGTGTTCGTGTTGGTGTTGGTGTTCGTGTTGGTGTTGGTGTTGGTGTTAGTGTTGGTGTTGATGTTGGTGTAGGTGTTGGTGTTGGTGTTGGTGTTGGTGTTGGTGTTGGTCTTGGTGTTGGTGTTGGTGTTGGTTTGGTGTTGGTGTTGGTTTGGTGTTGGTGTTGGTGTAGGTGTTGGTGTAGGTGTTGGTGTTGGTGTTGGTGTTGGTGTTGGTGTTGGTGTTGGTGTTGGTGTTGGTGTTGGTGTTGGTGTTGGTGTTGGTGTTGGTGTTGGTGTTGGTGTTGGTGTTGTTGTTGATGTTGGTGTAGGTGTTGGTGTTGGTGTTGGTGTTGGTGTTGGTGTTGGTGTTGGTGTTGGTGTTGGTGTTGGTGTTGGTGTTGGTGTTGGTGTTGATGTTGGTGTTGATGTTGATGTTGATGTTGATGTTGATGTTGATGTTGATGTTGATGTTGATGTTGATGTTGATGTTGATGTTGATGTTGATGTTGATGTTGATGTTGATGTTGATTTTGATGCTGATGTTGATGTTGATGTTGATGTTGATGTTGGTGTTGGTGTTGGTGTTGTTGTTGATGTTGGTGTAGGTGTTGGTGTTGGTGTTGGTGTTGGTGTTGGTGTTGGTGTTGGTGTTGGTGTTGGTGTTGGTGTTGGTGTTGGTGTTGATGTTGGTGTTGATGTTGATGTTGATGTTGATGTTGATGTTGATGTTGTTGTTGTTGTTGTTGTTGTTGTTGTTGTTGTTGTTGTTGTTGTTGTTGTTGTTGTTGTTGTTGTTGTTGTTGTTGATGTTGATATTGATGTTGATGTTGATGTTGATGTTGATGTTGATGTTGATGTTGATGTTGATGTTGATGTTGATGTTGATGTTGATGTTGATTTTGATGCTGATGTTGATGTTGATGTTGATGTTGATGTTGATGTTGATGTTGATGTTGATGTTGATGTTGATGTTGATGTTGATGTTGATGTTGATGTTGATGTTGATGTTGATGTTGATGTTGATGTTGATGTTGATGTTGATGTTGATTTTGATGTTGATGTTGATGTTGATGTTGATGTTGATGTTGATGTTGATGTTGATGTTGATGTTGATGTTGATGTTGATGTTGATGTTGATGTTGATGTTGATGTTGATGTTGATGTTGATGTTGATGTTGATGTTGATGTTGATGTTGATGTTGATGTTGATGTTGATGTTGATGTTGATGTTGATGTTGATGTTGATGTTGATGTTGATGTTGATGTTGATGTTGATGTTGATGTTGATGTTGATGTTGATGTTGATGTTGATGTTGATGTTGATGTTGATGTTGATGTTGATGTTGATGGTTGATGTTGATGGTTGATGTTGATGTTGATGTTGATTTTGATTTTGATTTTGGTTTTGATTTTGGTTTTGATTTTGATTTTGATTTTGATTTTGATTTTGATTTTGATTTTGATGTTGGTGTTCGTGTTGGTGTTGGTGTTCGTGTTGGTGTTGGTGTTGGTGTTAGTGTTGGTGTTGATGTTGGTGTAGGTGTTGGTGTTGGTGTTGGTGTTGGTGTTGGTGTTGGTCTTGGTGTTGGTGTTGGTGTTGGTTTGGTGTTGGTGTTGGTTTGGTGTTGGTGTTGGTGTAGGTGTTGGTGTAGGTGTTGGTGTTGGTGTTGGTGTTGGTGTTGGTGTTGGTGTTGGTGTTGGTGTTGGTGTTGGTGTTGGTGTTGGTGTTGGTGTTGGTGTTGGTGTTGGTGTTGGTGTTGGTGTTGGTGTTGGTGTTGGTGTTGGTGTTGGTGTTGTTGTTGATGTTGGTGTAGGTGTTGGTGTTGGTGTTGGTGTTGGTGTTGGTGTTGGTGTTGGTGTTGGTGTTGGTGTTGGTGTTGGTGTTGGTGTTGGTGTTGGTGTTGATGTTGGTGTAGGTGTTGGTGTTGGTGTTGGTGTTGGTGTTGGTGTTGGTGTTGGTGTTGGTTTTGGTGTTGGTGTTGGTGTTGGTTTTGGTGTTGGTGTTGGTGTTGGTGTTGGTGTTGGTGTTGGTGTTCGTGTTGGTGTTGGTGTGTGTGTTGGTGTTGTTTCTTTTTCTATTGCTTTTTTTAACCTTTCTTATTTGCATTTCCTATCCTCATTTCTAATCAACTGAAATTGAAAATTCATTAATATTTACGACTTTAAGTTGTTGTTAATGTTGATTGTGAAAGTTCGTCAATAAGATCGCTTTATATCTTGAATGGACTCAGATAAAGTCATAATACTTGCTTCAGATTCAAATTCATATGTTTCTATGACTTTTCACTACGCTAAGAACATTCTACATAGTATGTTTCGCTTGATTGCCCCATGCTTTCCGCTAAATCTTTCACCCCATTTCGAACCAAGGCAGACTTGACTGAATAGGTATTACACCTGAAATCCTTGGTTCAAAGCTAAAAAAAAAGAACTTTGCTCTTTAGACTCAAAATGAAGTATCTTATTTTAGCTTAAGTTTTTACGTGGGACAAAAAGAAATGCGAGTAAGACAGCATATCGTTGAAAGTTCACAAGTAAAGTTAAAAGGTAGTCTAACATAGCATTAAAGCAAAGGATAGACAAATCAAGCAACCAATCTCTTGTCCTCACTGTCATGAACAAAAGCTACATAAAGACAGTTATGACAAGCAGTCAAAATTTGACAAATCCTGACATGCTAGTCAGGATTACATTAGAATTAGATGTCATTTCGTCAAAGTGACAAGTTATCTACTAGATCTGAAGAATGTGCCAAATATTGTTCATTAACTAAACTTTTAAACAAAGCAAATTTTTTCTGTCTCTGAATTCAAAAATAACTCTTTCTCTTTCTTTAAGAATTTGTCACAGCTGCAGAGCTTTTGAAAATTATTTAAACGCTCAAGTGCATTCATTTGGAAGTCATTAAGAAGCAAACACAAAACATACTTACATACACATACACACACATACCCACACATACGCACACATGCACACACATGCCACAATTAATTACCACAAATATGCACACATGCATCTTTTAAACGTTATCTTCCTTAAACATGGTCTTGTGCTGCAATAAGCAAGAGACAGCAGCATGTATGTACATTAAGGTGGTCCTTATTCATGAAAGTGTAATTAATGAAATTGTAAAATGATTCATGCTCGAAAAAGTACTGAGTCTCAGATACGAGTTCGATCGAAAAAGATTTAGTGGTACCTAAAGCTTTGGTGGTGGTAGCAAGCTTTTGTGGGTCAAAGGGATTTATAAGGGAAAAAAGTGATATATTTTCAAAACAACCCAATATTTTTTTAAGACGTTAATTAAAAAAAAAAAAAAAATGGTACGCACCCCATTTTAAATTTAACCCGAATTGTCCCAGCTATCTGCGTCTCTTGTAGATCATAGCTTTACAATAAAGATCTTGGTGTCCTTACCGGTACATGAATTAGATGTGAGTGCTGGTGTGAAAGCAACATTTTTCGCTGTAATGTCAGCTAGCTCATTTCCATGAATTTCTGAGAGGGTAGGAATCCACATTATTTTTAATTTTCTTCTGGGCCTTAATATGAATGTTTCTAGTGGAAGCAATAACGTTTGTAAAGTTGTGGGTTGCTCTAATCAAGCTAATTTTTCTGCCTATGCAGATCACAAATTTACCCTTATTGTTTTTTGCAAAGGTAATAGCCCGAAGTATCGCTTAATCTCCGCTGTAAACACGGAACAAAAGCTGTGTAATAACCCATATCTTATAGGAATGCCATCCTCTCGGACAACTGCATAGGAGTTATTGTTGCTAGTTTTAGATCCGTCAGTGAAGATAAGGTTCCATCCTGAGAATATTCCACGAGATTTTTGTCCATTGAGGAGTCTTTAAGCATCCAGGGAGGGTGGGCTTCAGAACTGTTTCGTATTTGATTTAAAGGTTGGAAATGTTCCATGCCAAATTTTAAACAACTGGCGATTGTTTAGCATTTGGTAGGAGGTTGTCTGCGACTCAACGACTTTTTGACATCAATTACAAGGACAAGATTTTTTGGCTACAGTAGTTTTGGATACAGACCATAAGTAACATCTTTAGCTCTATGGGGTACGAGGGTAATCCAGATTCTGCCAGAATATTTAATGTTGCTGTTTTTGCGAAGGCCCTAAGGCAGTTCTTTATAGCTTTGTGGTATAGACCGAACAGGAGACCAATATTGCTTCTGGCGCAGTGACCACAAATTGGAAGCCCGTAATCGATTTTAAATAGAACAAGTGCCCTAGTGACATTGATGAGTGTTGTAGGTAAGATGACACAAAAAAAAGATACTTCTTTGTCGACGAAAATTTATGGAGTTACCATTACTATTATAACTCAGTCGTTTGCATGGTAACGAAATCTTTTGACAAAAATCCAGACAGTATGGTTCAGCGTTATACTTCGTTGGAAAATATAAAAATCAATATTGATTGACCATTCGCTGTTGCTTAATATTATGTGTACATGGGCGGCATTGATCGTATGGACCAAAATATTAATATGTACCGCACAGGGAATCAGAGTAAAAAGTGGTGAAACAGTATTTATATCTGGCTTGATGACGCAGCTGTTCAAAATGCATTGTAGTTGCAGTAAAAATTAAACTCAGCTCTAACACAGTTAGATTTTATACGCAACTTGGCTGTATTTTATAACAAACACGACGTTTCTCCTTAAGCTCCTGATCCAAGCCGGAAACAGAGCAAATGATAATCCAGAAAACACGTTACGTTATGACGGCCTACACCATTAGCCGGTTCCATCAGCTATTAGAAGAAGATGCATTGGAGATTGTTGCATATCCCGAGGCAGAACTGAATGCAAAAAATGTGATGTTGGTATGTAAATTTCTTGCTTCGAAAAATACCATACACTAAAATAACGCTATTTAATAAAAGTTCAAAACACATATTTCTAATTTGTTTTGCTTTGTATAAGTAATATCTAGAAAATAGTTTTTTTTTCTACTCGATTTTAATAAAAAATATTAAAATACCAAAACCTTATACTGTTTTGTTTTCTTTGAAAGTGAAAAATTCTGTTGTACCCAGCGGTTTCATGTGGGACCACGCTTTAAAAAAAAAAAATGATCTTAATTTATGGAAAAAATAAAAAAATATAAATGTGGGACAGATAGGGTTCATGTGTCGTTAAAAAATGTCGAAACTGTGAAAATTGGGTAAAAACTACCAGAATCGAGATTTTTCACTTTTCAAAAAAGAACTCATTTTTCCTTGTTGCTTTAAAAAAAAAAAATCGCAAAATTCGAAATATGACAGTATTTCAATAAAATACAATGAAAATATATTGTTAAATTATAACTAATATTGACACAAAAAATGGTGCGATAACGTTAAAGAACCTGTATCGCCCAAAGTTGAAAACTGCAAAATTTAAAATTTAAATAATCTAGTTTGAAGATTTGAACTTTGATTTCGACGTTCTTTTTTTTTGCATTTAGCAAGTCAATATTATTCTTGAAACACCTATAAAAAAATTTTAAAATTACTCATGCTTGGAATGTAATGAATTTTGTTTTTTCGTAAAAATAACAATATTCGACCTGTTCGGAAAGTTGAACTTAAAAAAAAAAAAGTAATAACGGACAGGTTATTCAACGTTATTGCCTCATTTTTTGTGTCGATATTAGTTTCAGAAAATATTTACATTTAATTTTATTGAACTGTCATATATTCCTATCATATTTGGATTTTTGCTATTTTTTTAAAGCAACAGGAAAAACTACCCTGATAGTTTTTGTCCTATTTTCATAACAAAGAAATTTATTTTTGCAAGTTATTGAGTTTCTTTTTTCCCATATAAATCCCTTTGGCGATCAAAAGTTTTTTTACATATTCGAGTAACGAACAATTTTTAGGGGGTGTCTCGCACATATGTATATTAGGGTGTCCCAAATGAAATTTTTTTTTTAGAATTTCATAGTTGCTCAACCTTGTTTGAAAGCTTTATGGAATCAAGTGGAATTTTTTGATATTTTTTTCAGATTTTTTAGAAGAGGTTTAGAGGTCGCGCTAGTTCGATTTTCCCTAAAAATCTGGTTTTTCGGAGAATTTTTGAATTTCAATCATAAGTTGGTCAATAACAGACATTTTCTAAGCCTTTGAGTCATCATTTCGAAAGAAAAATATCCAAACTTTACTTTAATATACATAAATCAGAAGTGTTGCCAATTCTTTTGAAATTTCTGGTGTACTATATTTCATTTTTCACATGTGAATATTAATATTGTGAATATGTAAATTTCGATTAGAAGAAGAGCATTCTGTCAAATTCATTCAAATTTTTTAAAAAAAGCTGTTGAAATATTCAAGATGAAAGTAAATTTCTAATTGGTTTTTATACAAATAAGGAAATAAATTCACATTTTAAAATATTTTACTTTTAGAAAATCAAGCGCAAGTGCAACCACCGCACAGTGCGCTATTTTCAATTCTAGCGTGCCAAAAGTCATTTTCAAAAAGTATTATAGGTAAATACATGAAATTTTGATCATGGCTTAATAAGGCAAAACAAAAAAAAAAAAAAAATAATTTTCGCAAAAACTGGGCGTAATCGGTCAACTTCCACGTCTGCCTCCCATACAACTGGAGCATATATAACAACCGAACTTGGGTTGTGTACATTGTGCTATAACAATAAAATTCGCTTTGTTAATTGTTGTTACAACGAAAAGGAATTTGACACAATATGGAAATGGCTGGTGCGTTAGGTAATTTCTGATCAGTGATTTTCTCGATTCAATCGTCATCATACAGTTAGATTCTGCCGCTGCTTTTGTATGTTCTAACATGTGCGCACTCGCATCGTAGTCGTTGCTACACACAATCTTACGTTTGTATTTTGTTGTTTTTGTTTGTGTCAACATTTTTATCAGGCGTGTGTAGGTTTGTGCTTTTTACAGCCCAGCTAGCATTTGGAAGATTGTATGACGAGCGCGATCATTTCGCGATTCTTTTTTTAATCGTCCAGAAGATTGTTAAAGTATAATTTTATTTTGCTCTTCCAAATTATGCTATTGCGAGTCGTTTTGACGATTTTTGGACAAGTGAATCGTCGTTCACGCATCTTGGCGAGCATTTAAAGAGTGCTAGTTGCCAAAAATCGCATAAGACTCTTGAAAATAGTACTTATGTGACATCGTAGACGACTCATTTATGCGATTGATTGAAGGATCCATTGAAGTAGGAATAAAAGCACCTTACATGATTCTTTTCTGCGCATCGTAAACGACTCAAATGGAAGAGTTGCCGACTTGACACAGTTTCTCCCGTTGTACTGAACTTGTGCGATCGGAATAGGACATCGTCGACGATCTATTTAATCGCCCGGTCCTATCGCGGAAGAGTCGTTACCTATTGAAAATGCTAGCTGGGAGCGTGTACGTACAAAAATAGGTATGTGGCTGTGGCTTTTATGTGTGTATTTTTTGTTATTGCTATTTCGATATTTCTTTCAAAGGAGGAAAAGTTCCTCAAGAACTATCTCTCAAAAATATCTTTAACTAGAAAGCCATTTTCTTAAAACAAAAAGTTTGACTCTATGTGTATCAGATTTGTGTGGGCGAGGAATGTTATTCTTTTTGTACTAGTTTTGAGACCAGGAGCAGATGTTTCCTTGCAGCTCAGTAGTGTTTTATTTGGAATCTGTATTAAGAATAATCCTGATTCATCAGCATTAAAAATCTGTTTTGTTGAAAGATTAAGCTGCTTGGTTTTATATCTAAGCTGGATCGTGCGACAGATTCTGAATTATTAATTAAATTTTATTTCCACAAATTCTTATGTTGCGAAGGCCATGCCTATTTTTGAAATTAGATACCTAGCACTTGCGTTCAAAGATCCCTCCTTTTCTTGTAGTTTTTTTTTCGGCAATTTGCGAGCTTTTGGTTTGATGATATTTGCGGAAATAGACAGTTTTTGATTTCTTTATTTTAAAAACCATTTGTAGAGAGCTTTTTTCATTTTCGGATATTCCCAGGATTTTATAGTTTGCCGTCTTCATGGCTCAGATTCCAAACTTCCGGCAAATTTCAGAACTACTTCTTATTTTTTTTAAGATATATAAATAAATTTGAATTTTTTGTGTCGTATTTCAACTACCAAAAACCTATTCTTTCTTTCTTAGAATAAAATAATGGAATAAATAAATGTACAGAAAAATATTAATATCAACTTGCTTCCAATTCGCCATTTATTATATAACATAAATGTTATTATTTATGTACATAAATATATCTTTTAAAATTTGTGTGCCTATGACCAGTTTTTTCTATCGTGTGGTCATAGGCACACATCTTTTTTTTTTTTTTGTTTTTTTTTTATTTATTTATATGAATTTGAGCACTTTTGGAGCTATTGTAAAATGTAGATTTATTTAGTTTTCGCAACTATTCGCAAACTACTTTCTTATAAATGTTTAGTACAAATACATACATTTTTTGTAGTTATAGTCTTCGCGTTGGTTATCATTGCATTAATTATTTTTTTTTACTGAAAATAGCATTTAAAAAATATTTTGAAAAAAAAAATTTATTTCCTTCAATTTTTATAATTTTTTCTATTATATTTTTTTTCTTTATAGACTTGGCACGAAATAAACATTAAATTAAATATTTTGATAAAAAAAATCATTAGTGGAAAATCTTAATTAGGTCCTGTGTTATCTTTGATGGAAGTAGGCATACAAAAAGTGCATTAAATGAAATTTTTTATTGTTTGCTTAAAGTTCCAACTTTGACGTTAAATTATTTCTGTCCGTTAAAATACTCCTTTTTATCACATTCAGATTTTAATTTTTGGGACTTCTAGCGTGCCGCTATAATTGAAAATACCACACTGTGCACCGTTGGTCTGATCAAGAGACTCTTTGTCTACTTTCAGCCATTGCAGTGATAGATACATCGAATTAGGAATTATTTGAGGCAAGTATATAAACGTGCAATAATCAATAGTTTCCATAATTTATTCAATTTCAGAAAACAATGGACCATAAATTTTATTTAACGATTAGCCAAAAAGAAGCATGATTACAAAAAAAAAGCAGGAAAATTACTTTTGTTCCAAGCTTAACAATTAAAAGACAAATAAAAGGTGTTTTTATTTCTAAATCCAAAAATTTCTCGTTTTGGTTAAAATTTCGGTGTGTTGTCAGTTTGACATGTGTTTCGGAAAAAAAAAAATTGAAAAGAAGTCGCTCACTTCAACTCGTCGGAAACTTCTGATTTTTGAAAATTCAGCATTGAAGTGAAAACCCCTAATAAAGGGTGATTTTTTTGAGGTTATGATTTTCATGCATTAGTATTTGACAGATCACGTGGGATTTCAGACATGGTGTCAAAGAGAAAGATGCTCAGTATGCTTTGACATTTCATCATGAATAGACTTACTAACGAGCATCGCTTGCAAATCATTGAATTTTATTACCAAAATCAGTGTTCGGTTCGAAATGTGTTTTATCGACAAATTTTGTTCAGCGATGAGGCTCATTTCTGGTTGAATGGCTACGTAAATAAGCAAAATTGCCGCATTTGGAGTGAAGAGCAACCAGAAGCCGTTCAAGAACTGGCCATGCATCCCGAAAAATGCACTGTTTGGTGTGGTTTGTACGCTGGTGGAATCATTGGACCGTATTTTTTCAAAGATGCTGTTGGACGCAACGTTACGGTGAATGGTGATCGCTATCGTTCGATGCTAACAAACTTTTTGTTGCCAAAAATGGAAGAACTGAACTTGGTTGACATGTGGTTTCAACAAGATGGCGCTACATGCCACACATCTCGCGATTCTATGGCCATTTTGAGGGAAAACTTCGGAGAACAATTAATCTCAAGAAATGGACCGGTAAGTTGGCCACCAAGATCATGCGATTTGACGCCTTTAGACTATTTTTTGTGGGGCTACGTCAAGTCTAAAGTCTACAGAAATAAGCCAGCAACTATTCCAGCTTTGGAAGACAACATTTCCGAAGAAATTCGGGCTATTCCGGCCGAAATGCTCGAAAAAGTTGCCCAAAATTGGACTTTCCGAATGGACCACCTAAGACGCAGCCGCGGTCAACATTTAAATGAAATTATCTTCAAAAAGTAAATGTCATGGACCAATCTAACGTTTCAAATAAAGAACCGATAAGATTTTGCAAATTTTATGCGTTTTTTTTAAAAAAAAAGTTATCAGGCACTTAAAAAATCACTCTTTATATTGTATTTTCTTGTAGTAGACTGAGTTTTTAATGATTTAGCATTTTTTTTTTCCAATAGAAAATAATTATTTTTCTGCATTTCTGCATTTTATAAAGGTCAAAGATATAACCAAACAAATAGAAAATGAGCTTTATTAATATATGTAGATAACCGAATTATTGATACAGATGATAGCATACGTGCAACCTCAAATCATACTTTCTTATCTGGCGCTTACAACCGTCTGTCGGCTTTGCACTCCAAGAATTTGCGCCAGCCATTTTCGCTTGCTGGCGTTAGTTGGAAACACCAAACGTCATCAGGTTGTTCAACACTTGGTCCTTTTAACAACAGCCACCGGGTAACGACGCTAAAATCTCTTACGCTCTAGCGTTGTTTCCATCCGCTTTAAAAGTTAAACAACAAAAATCTTTAAAAGTTAAACAACATAAAATTGTTTTGACTTTCCTTAGTCTTCAGCGAATATTTTATCCATAAATTATGGCTAAAATGCGTAACTGAAAAAGTTTGACGTTATTTTAGTCACGTCAAACTTAAAACAAGTGATGCTAAGAAAAGCTGATTTTCATTGATGAAAACTTGCAAAGTTTTTATAAGTTGACAACGAAACAACAAAAGCAAATTCTTTTCCATTTTTTTTTCCAACTTTAGATGAAGGAGCTTTGAAGGCGAATACGAAATTATCCATATCTTATGGTATGGTTGGTTCGGCTATTCTTGTGGGAAAAGAGAAGTTTTATTTTTATTATTATTATATTTTAAACTTAAGTTTATTCTTTGGCAAAAACAATAAAAGAAATGAAGTCAGCAAAAAGTTTGTTGTCCGTTATAAAAAAACAAAAGTATGTCCAGTTCTTTGCATTAGTTTTAACGGCATTATTTTCGTATTGCTCCCTATTGATTGGCTCTAGACAACTCAATGGGGACAAATAAATGCTTACAACATGAAATTCTGTAGAACTTAGGTAATAATAATGAAAAAGAAGTCGGCAAATAACCATAAAATGAACTTAATACACAATATGGAAATATCCTTGGACAATTTAAAATTCTTTGAAAATATGTTCTCCTAGAGCGTTGAATGAAATGCTTTTATTCTTTTCAAACTCAATTTTCGACATATTTTAATCTTAAAGTTTGCAAACAATTGAAGTAACCAATTTTTTTATGTTTGCTGTACTCGGAATACAGGCTATTCAATAAGTCTGAGATCTGAAATATAAATGACATCTTACTTACTTACTTACTTATCTCTCGGCGGACTTGGCCTCGACTAAGAATTTTGCGCTAGCCATTTCTATTATGCACTTGCTGTTGCCATTTGGAAATGTAAGCGTCGCACAGTGATGCGATAGGCATTCTAGACGGAAACAATTTGAAATCGAATTTTTGTATTTTGAATATTTAGATATATAATATTTAGAATATTTAGAATATTTATTACTGTTATCCACTGATCTTAGGTATTTTTTTGTACTTACCTCGGCTTTCTAAGAAAAAATCACAAAATTTCTTGAAAGTTGACCCAAAATGTGATATTTTTGATTTTTGTTTTTTCAGAAATTTTGTTGTTATACTTTATTATATATTTGAAATTTTTGCCAATATCCAAAAAAGTTTAAAATTGGGATAATTTATCACTAAGACGTATTTAAGTATACTTATTAATGTGTAAAATCGGAAAATGTGGCAAAATATTTTGGAAAATAATAAAAAAAGAGTCACTTCATATTTTCAATTTTGTTTTTTTCATTTCATAACTATTATGTCTACTTTAAGCCTTGGGTTTTTAATTTTAAGTCTTTTTATTCTAATCTATATTATGGTCCCAAAAATGTCTGTATAAACCAGACTCTGACCGTTTTGTATTAAATGTATTGAATTTGAGATCGATGAGCAAACTGTATGTTGGGTTTTTAACACGTGAGACTGTATTCTTAACACGTCACACAATATTTTTGCACTGAAAAAAAAAAAAATTTCAATATGTACCAGCAGAACTATTTTTAAAAAATTTTTGAAAATTTTTTGCCGAACGTAGGGCTCCCTTTTTTCATTTTCAGCATATCTTCGGTATTAAAAGTCTGATCGTATTGAATGACATTTCGATGTTTTTGTCTGAAAGAGACCAATTATTTTTTTTCCAAAATAAAAAAAAAAATTTTTTTTTAAAATACATACTTCTGCTGGAAATATCGATACACTTTCTAGGCAGAAGATTAATGATATTTTAAGAGCTTTATTTTTTTGATATTAAGGTAGCACATTCGGATGGTAGGAACTGAGACCTGAAGAGTAAGTACTATAACGGTACACCTGAGGTCAATGACCTCTATTGAGGTCATATTGGTCTCTTTAAGACAAAAACATTGATAAACCAAACTTTGAAATCCGACTGCAAACACCAGAGATAATAAGAAATATGTCAATGCGCGACTCCTGCGTTCGGTAGGAACTTATACGGCGCACTTTTTTTTTTTTTTTTTGCATAGGAGGTGGTACGGTCTAGTGGGCATGTTTTGTTTATATATTTCATTGCCAGACTGATTTATTTTTTTTTTTTCTGAAGTCCAAAGCTTAGTTTTGAAATTAGTTCCTAATTTTTTTTTCTATGTCCTACAAGGAGAAGCGGAGATATAAGCGATTGACCGATTTCTGTGATCTTTGAACCTATCGCATAGGGAACTCTTGACAAGTTGTTATTTATGCGTTAATGAAGAGGTTTGTTTCTAATTAGCTAATTTTTTTGGATTTAAAAAAAAACAAAAATAAGCCTTGCAATGAAATAACTATAAAAACCCTCCGGCGCAGTCAAAAATTATGTCACAGAAAAAAACTAAAAATGCAGAAATTAACTTTTTACCCGTAGTTTTCAAAAATATATGAAGCCCATGAAAATTTTTTGCTTCCATACATTTCGTTCCAATCTGATATATATATATAGTTTACAGTTTATAGTTTATAGTTTATAGTTTATAGTTTATAGTTTATAGTTTATAGTTTATAGTTTATAGTTTAAAGTTTATAGTTTATAGTTTATAGTTTATAGTTTATAGTTTATAGTTTATAGTTTATAGTTTATAGTTTATAGTTTATAGTTTATAGTTTATAGTTTATAGTTTATAGTTTATAGTTTATAGTTTATAGTTAATAGTTTATAGTTTATAGTTTATAGTTTATAGTTTATAGTTTATAGTTTATAGTTTATAGTTTATAGTTTATAGTTTATAGTTTATAGTTTATAGTTTATAGTTTATAGTTTATAGTTTATAGTTTATAGTTTATAGTTTATAGTTTATAGTTTATAGTTTATAGTTTATAGTTTATAGTTTATAGTTTATAGTTTATAGTTTATAGTTTATAGTTTATAGTTTATAGTTTATAGTTTATAGTTTATAGTTTATAGTTTATAGTTTATAGTTTATAGTTTATAGTTTATAGTTTATAGTTTATAGTTTATAGTTTATAGTTTATAGTTTATAGTTTATAGTTTATAGTTTATAGTTTATAGTTTAAAGTTTATAGTTTACAGTTTATAGTTTATAGTTTATAGTTTATAGTTTATAGTTTAAAGTTTATAGTTTATAGTTTATAGTTTATAGTTTATAGTTTATAGTTTATAGTTTATAGTTTATAGTTTATAGTTTATGGTACATGTACATTGGTACATAGGTAACTTACATTACTATATACGTGTTTCGGCGTTTTTAAAGTTTACGTGTGAGTCCTATTTTAGGGAGGATTTAAATTTCCCTCTTTTTGAACATTCTTATAGTGAATCGGCATAAAAAAGAAATATAAATAAATAACTGGCCATTTCAGCCCTTGAAAGGACTTTGACCTAGCTTCTTATGATCAATTGTATTGTGCGGTGTTATTAAGTTTGTACATAATTGACCGAGAACCGGACCTACATGTTTAACGCCGACTCCGAACGGCGATGAACGGAATGTTCTTGTTCTCAAGAAGCTTTACATGGCATTGTGAATACTCTCTGAGGCTTGCCATTGTCTGCAGAGAGGTGGCGGCCGTACAGAAAAATTATTTTAATTCAAATAATTTTCTGTCGCTGCTGGGGTTCGAACCTGGGTCTCCAGGTTCGTTAACATAGCGGCCACGCACTTTAACCAACTTGGTCACGGACGCCACAGTGAATCGGCATAGGAAATCATATTATCCTTACATTTTGGGTATAGGATGTGTTCTGAGGATTTATGTAAAATACTACGAGAAATATTTTTATGAAGCATTTAAACCCTCTAACTTCTCAATTTATGGGTCTTTTTGACCTTTTTGTGAGAAAAGGCAGAAAAGAACCATAAAACAAGGATATGATGGGTTAAAATATTAAAATAACTACATTATTCTTTTTCAAAAAATATGTGGAAAAGGGATAAAGAAAGGGATCCGAACAAGGAATGGATCAGGAATTTGGAATTCGGTTAAAACAACAATCTGGACAAGGATAAGAACAATTATTAGAACAAATATAAGATCAAGGATAAGGATGAGTACAAGCTTGGGAACAAAGGGATACGATGTCCCATCAAAACCTACGGGTGTGTCCCCAACACAACCCACTTTAATTTTCTTATTATAATAAAAAAATATGTTAAAATAACTTGTACTCTGTTAAGCTAGTGTACAATAAAATTTTAAATAAATGTCGATGTTTTTATACTTCACATGAATTCTCAAACGTTGTTTACATTTATTTGAAGCATATGCTACTGTATTTCTATTTTTAAGCAAATTCTCTATGATTTTGGCATCAGTAATATTGTCTGCAATTTCACAGAGTACGAAAATAAAATCATTTTTCATACCTTCTCACTTTGAGTACAGTTATAAAAATATACATGCAAACTTTGGCAATAAATCCATGAACCGAGAAGCATCTGCATGCAGCTCTACTCCTCTTTCTTGTCCAAACTTATTGCTTCATGAAAGTTTTGTACTGTCAACTTTTACGCGGAATAATAAAAAAAGCAATAAGAATATGAAATGCAATAAAATATTTTATTACTTTTTAAGTAAATTTTTGCAAACGTTGTTACACTACTATCCTGAACATACATACACACTGAATACATGCACATAACAACATCAATACATACGTGCTTAAACCAATTGAAGACAAATGCAAATTTAAAAAGTCAGTGCATAAAATTTAGCCAAAGTCTCGTTGAGTCGTAGAGTCCCTGTAGCCAAATGGCGGAGCAGTGCTGCAAGACGTTAATGTGAAGTGTCTAAAAGTTTCACATGAAACATTTTGTAACTTAAATAACATTCTTAACTTATATTCATGCCATATGGCGGTTTGGCGGTTCTGTTGCCGCTGGCTTGAATTTCATCATTGTCATCATAATTTTGATGTATTGTGTCACAATTTATTTAAGAATCGTCATCACCATCAACATCTGCACCATTTTAAGCATCGGTATCATCCTATCATTTTGCATATTCTCAAGCATTCTTTACCGTATTCTCAACCCAACTCAAGTGTTCTTTTCTTATTGTTTTGGTTTGTCGGAAATACGCGTAAATCTTAGAATTTGTCTTGAAATAAAAAAGAAGTCATCAGTATTGTTTGAAGTTGGTTGGCATATCGCTCTCTAACGTACTCGGTTTTTATTCCCTTTGTTTTTTGATAATTTGTATATCTTATGGTGGCTTCGGAAGAAATGGATTTTTATGTAAATTTCAAGTTGATGAAGTGTTTTGTTTTGTTGGAAATTTAAAATCAAATTAATTCTATATTATTTTAGAACAGAATCCTGTAGAAATAAAGAATATATTAAAAAAAAAGAAAATGTGTTTGAGGTCGCCACTTACGATAGCATTAAAGCTTTTTTCCGAAAAAGTGCAGATTTTGGAGTTGGAAATATTAGAGTCCCTCCGTCGTTAGCAAAGAGTCTGGTGATTAAACCTTCTCTTTTTTGATGATAAAAAAAACTCGCGTGTAGCAACGTACACGTGACAGAAGTGAAACTTCTTATAAAGTAAAGAATTAGAGCAGGGCTGGGCATTCTAACACAGTCACATTTTGATTTGTCTTGTTAGTATTAGTGCACTCTCGAATCGTGTACACTGAGCGCAATAGTTTTCACAATTAGATTTGTAAGTTTCTACTTACATTACATTACGTATTTGTATTTTCTACTTTATGCTTTTATTTTTAGTTATCAGTGTACTTCATTATTTCTTCTATGAAATTAATTAGTACAAGTAATATGAATGAATAATGCAAAGAATCTAAATAGGTAATATGGATGAATTATATAAATAATATAAACGAATAATTATTTTAATATTATAAAATCTTAATATATACTAATAATTAAAATTAATAATAACAAAATAAGTAAATAATATGCAAATGAAATAGTAATTAAACAGGTAATAAAAAAATTAATTATTAAGCAATTAAGACAAGAATATGAATGAACAAAGAATTATAAGAGGTAATATCTATGTATGTATATATTATATAAAATCTTAATATGGGAATAATATGAAATTCTATAAAATAATTTCTAGAATGTATAATTCTAGAAATATATGCATAATTATTTCAAACCAATAGGGTGGTTTTTTTAAGAGTGTACATAAAATATGCAGCAAAATGACGTAAACATCACTGCATCACCGTCCGCGAACGACTGAACTATATTCTCCTCTATTGTGAGCTTTGTGTACATGTGAAAAGTTACACTCACAGAGAGCTCAGTGAGCTATGGAGTGCCCTGCGCTGAATTAGAGAGATTTTCGTGAAAAATAGAGAGAAGTATCTGAAAAGAAATGCAATAAAAATGGAATAAATAAAGTTATTCCGTTTTCTATACGCGTGAGAACGTTCAGCTGATGTTTTAGTAGTTTTCGAATATCTCCTCAACTTTTAAGCCGGGAGTAGAATGATTGCGTATGCGTTTTTCATCCGCTTACTCGCTGGCGTTATAGAATCGAAGTATGTGAAAGCTTATGGGAGCGAGTTCAATGGTTGTGAACGTTACGCTGGGAAAACGCTAGTTACGCAAGAAAGTTGAAAATACTTCAACTTTTCTTGCGTAACTAGCGTTTTTTGACAGCTCGTTACTTATAACAAACATCGAGAAGAAATAAAAGAAACGAGTCAGAAGCTCATTACTTTTAGGGATGACTCTTGTAAATAAATCTTAAAAATTAAAAATGTCTATAATTTTTTTCATTATTAATTGCTCAAAAGAACTTTTTTATACTCAGGATTTAAGATTTTTTTACTTATAAATCAAGACAATTTAAGTATTTTTGTGTAAATACAATAAAAACTCAACATTAAGAACATACCAAATGTTTTATAATTTTGTAGCCCTGCTTAATCTGAACGTAAAACGCAATCATTGAACTCTACCATAATTTTCTTGCGTAAATTGCTCTAGCGAGTAAACGGATGAAAAACGCATACGCAATCATTCTATTCCTGGCTTTACACTTTTTGAATTTGAAAAAGATTGCATTTGCATAGTACTCGTAGTGATGTGACGAGTCGAGTTTTTTTACTCGTTAACTAGAGTCAAACTCGAAATCGAGTCGACTCGAGTTACTTTTAATTGTGACTCGAGTTGTCAAAAATTAAGCGAGTTTTTTCGCATTCGTTGTTTTAAAATAACATGTTTACGAGTTTTTGCGAGTTCGTTTGCTTAGCTCTTGCATATGAAAGTATGGTAAAATTCAAAAACAAAGCAAGCGTAAAAAAATATTTTTCCTTCGCTTTTTAAAATGGCTTGCAAATATTTGTGCATACCTGCATCATCAGTTCCATCGGAACGATTATTTTCAAAGGCTGGAATGGTAATGAACCAACGTCGTAATCTACTATCGTCTAAAAAATCTGATCAAATATTATTTCTTAATAGCTGATGCAGTGCAGCAATCAACGAATAGTTTAGTATTGTATTGTTATTCAACAATAATATTGTTTATTCTGAAATTTTTTTGGTTTTAACTAATTTTCTGTATTTTTTCGCTTAAAGAAATGATTCTATAAATGTTTTTGTTTTTAATGGATTTTATTTTTTTTTAGTTTAATTTTTGTTTTCCATAAATTTGCATTTTCAAAACTGAAATAATTTTTGTTTTTTTTTTTTAGTTTTTGTATTTCAATAAAATTAATTCAAAGATGACCTTTACTAATTTTTCAATAATATTTGCATGGCAGTACTAAAAAAAGTATTAATTTTATTTATTTATGAAAACGTTTTATCTATGTAATTGTTTTCTTTATATCTTTTCTTATTAAAAAAAGAAACATGACCTTGTTTTATTTTGAGTAATCACTATTGCCAAATACTTTGTTTTGAAGCTAAGTTTCTCAAAGGTAAAAAAAAATAATCAAATCGTTTATTTTTATTCCGAGTAAAAAATCCCTTACTCTTAAAAAAAAAATCGAAACGCTTATAGCGAGTAAAGAATGGCAAACTCGATTTCGAAATGATGACTCGCTGGCTCGTCAACTCAAGTTTTTACTCGAGTAAAAATTATTCCGACTCGAGTTGACTCGAGTTGAAAAAGAATTCGACTCGTCACATCACTAAGTACTCGTTAACGAAGCCTCCGAAAGCAGAAGCAAATCTTGTTGATTATTGTCTCCTGCTTCCTGATCATCATAGCTGCTATGTTGAGTGAGGGCCTCGTAAAGTATCGAACGTTGATTGCTATGCATATCAACTTGGTTGACTTCAAAATTTTGTTGAGATGATGTTCCAATCGCCATACTCCATACTACCATTAGTTGCAGATCTAGCTGCGGCTGCATTGTTAAGAGCTGTAATTCGCTGTCTATGTACACGAACGCGCTCTGCTCCTATTTTCGCTACTTTTCTTAACTTCGGGACGTTCTTTACTTCTCGACTTCTTGGGTGTCGTTTTGTTATTTTCTTTGGCATGGCAAAAACTATTCGGCAATCTTAACTATTACACTTGTTGCTTTTAATAATATAATGTATCAGCTGTTTTGCTTGTTGTCAATCATCTGTCAAGTTTTTGACAGCCAACCTTATAGGTCTGTTCCCGTACCCGTTTCAAGTAAAGTTCAAGTAAAAGAGAGTGACATTTTGCTTGTTCTTCTTCGCTCTCTTGATGGAAAAATGTGTACGGAAACGCTTTCAAGTAACTTAAAGTTACTTAAAACGAGTACTGAAGCAGACCTTATGATATGCTGTTTCGATTCTCGAATAAACATTTCGAGTCTCACCACGCGTGGTACTACGTGAACATCACTAATATAAAGCAGTCTCATGGAGGCTATGTGTGAATCAGAACCTCCGACGAATGGTTAATTTAACCAAGACATCAGACGTTTACTCTTTAAACGTACTTCTTGATGACGTTTGGCACAATTCCGCACTTATTCCATTAATTTCTCATAGTTCATAAAAAGTTGGTTATCATGCTTCGATATCGCACGTCATTGATTGTCATCAGCCCGAAATCCATCATGCTTGTCTTTGAATTTAAATTTTTAGACTTTTTTATTCATAATTATTTAACTTTTTAAAGATATCCTTTCTTAGGGAATAAGCTTAACTTCTATCTTTTATGGCGGATGTACGAGTAGACACATATTTGTTTTTAAGTTTTAATCTCTGCTATGGATACAATTTTCATTCCAGTTAACCGAGCCACCTACACATACTCAACATACCATATTAAGCCCTTTCAGACATTTAGTATCTATGTAAACAACTTTATTACTACATACTTGGCACCCAGAAATTGTGTGCAGCTTTGGTAGAGTGAAAGGATTTGCATAATATCGATACTCAGCATCGGTAAATCGTAATATCAAAATAAGTGTTACACATATGTAAGCTGAGTGAGTGTGTGTTTGTCTATCTTCATAGTAAATTATATAAGAATGTATGGAAATTCGTGTGGATGTTTCAATTGTGTGCTTATGTTAATCAAGGTAAATCACATTTGCTACAAAATTATACCGTAAAGTCTTGTTGATTGGAACTAAGTTCAGTTATTATGCACCGAGTAGTTAAAGTTACATTCATAATATTCTCGTTTTTATCATTTCATATTCTCTTTCAAAATAAATTCGTATTATTTATTAAGTATGAGTCTACGTCTAAATTTAAAAATATCGTGTTTCTATGAAGTTCCTAATAAATTTATTTTATCTTGTTGGTAAATCTTAAAGCTTGTTCACTTCTTAACTTGGCTTGATACTATCAGCTTGTAGACTCAATATTGTTTTTTTTTTTTTTTTAATATAGCTTTTTCTTTTCCCTTGTTGCACTTCAAAAATAACCTTAAGGGAATGATAACAATATTTTACTACAATGTAACGCCCCACCCCTATATTCACCATAATCGACAACAACATCAAGTGCGACGCCTGTTTCACATCCTATCGTCATGTCCACCATTATACTTTGCACATTTATTCGTTTGCCACACAGGTGCCGGGAAGTTTTGTCAAGTTATCTTCCTGTCTTCCAGCATCCGGCATCAGGTCCTTTCTCGCACTTGCTGCACAAGCACTTCCTTCAAAGCAATTGCCCTTGAATGGTTGTATTTTTGAATGCAGCTACTTAGTTTGTAGGTAATTTTCACACCAGTACCGCAACGTTTTGCACCTCAAGCCAACGAATATCTAAATCGCTTCACGTCCACTTTGCGGCTTGCGTTTCAGTATTTTTTTCTTTTCTCCAGCATACCGCAAACGATTTTCAGGATAACTGAAAAGTTTTTGAATTATTATGCTTGAAAAAATTTATAAAAATAGTCTTCTGTAATATTGTAGCAGAAATTGTAAACGAGCTTAGTAATTGGGTCCCACCTGGCTGGGAGGTTGTCTGGATGTAATGAATTCCAAGCATAGTTTCCTTCTTCTTCACCTTCTTCTTATTGTGTTGTGATGTTGTTCGGCAAATTGCATATTTATTTGTGCGCTTTGTATCTTACTTAGGAATATGACACCGTGTAATTTAATTGCATTTTCATTGTTGACTTCTTAGTGAACAAAAAAGAAAAACAGTTGATAAATAAATTTAAGCAACATAAAGGTAAAGGTAAAGGTAAAGGTAAAGGTAAAGGTAAAGGTAAAGGTAAAGGTAAAGGTAAAGGTAAAGGTAAAGGTAAAGGTAAAGGTAAAGGTAAAGGTAAAGGTAAAGGTAAAGGTAAAGGTAAAGGTAAAGGTAAAGGTAAAGGTAAAGGTAAAGGTAAAGGTAAAGGTAAAGGTAAAGGTAAAGGTAAAGGTAAAGGTAAAGGTAAAGGTAAAGGTAAAGGTAAAGGTAAAGGTAAAGGTAAAGGTAAAGGTAAAGGTAAAGGTAAAGGTAAAGGTAAAGGTAAAGGTAAAGGTAAAGGTAAAGGTAAAGGTAAAGGTAAAGGTAAAGGTAAAGGTAAAGGTAAAGGTAAAGGTAAAGGTAAAGGTAAAGGTAAAGGTAAAGGTAAAGGTAAAGGTAAAGGTAAAGGTAAAGGTAAAGGTAAAGGTAAAGGTAAAGGTAAAGGTAAAGGTAAAGGTAAAGGTAAAGGTAAAGGTAAAGGTAAAGGTAAAGGTAAAGGTAAAGGTAAAGGTAAAGGTAAAGGTAAAGGTAAAGGTAAAGGTAAAGGTAAAGGTAAAGGTAAAGGTAAAGGTAAAGGTAAAGGTAAAGGTAAAGGTAAAGGTAAAGGTAAAGGTAAAGGTAAAGGTAAAGGTAAAGGTAAAGGTAAAGGTAAAGGTAAAGGTAAAGGTAAAGGTAAAGGTAAAGGTAAATGTAAAGCTGAAGGTAAAGGTAAAGGTAAAGGAAAAGGTAAAGGTAAACGTAAGGTAATTAGTAAGGTACGTTAGATTTTTGGTCGGAAAATCCTGGTTCTGAGCTAAAATATATAGACGTGCCTTTATGTTCAATTTCAGATTCGAATAGAAGTCTGTGTAGATTTTTTGGTCTGATTTTAAGACGGTTAAGTATTAGATACCTGTAAATTTTCTGCTGGATGGTTAAATAACATTTCTTTATTCAATACTATTTAACCGCAGCAATTAGATTCATGATTGCTTCCGCTCATCTTTGATTTTTTTAAATATAAAAACTAACTTCTGAAAATAGACTAATAGCATCATTTTATAAATCCCTACACATCACTTCACGCTGCGTTGTTGAAATTCGCAATTTATAAAACGCAGCGCTTCACGCCGTGATCTTCAGCGTTGAGTAACGCAATAGCGTAGTGAAAACAGTACAAAGTTCGCATTTTATAAAACGCAGCACTTGAAATTCGTTCACTTGAACTGTCACTTTCATCACTTGCTCTTGAGCTGCCGTTAGAACGAATAAGTTGGTATTGAAAGGGTAATAAGTGTTTGTTTCACTCATATATTCTTAAATGTTTAAATATATCGTTTAAATTTAGGTTAAAGACAGAAACAACGAACCAACAGTTCGAAATATTGCTAAAAGAAATAAAAAAACTACCACAGGTAGCAAATGGTACGCCAGTGTTTGGCGATTATATTGCAATTTCAATTTAATGATGGCTGAAGAGAACAGCTGATATGGTTGCCAACAAGTCACAATTTGGTGAATCTTAACCCTTCGTTACATGATTTTTTCTCCCTGTGTATAAAAATATTTAATGTCTTTATTTGTGATTGGGGAGGTTTAGAGAATGTATAAACGAAATTTGGATGCTCTGCAATGAATAGGAGCGAAGTTACGCAACATTGCATATGTGCAATTTCATGCAGGCAAGCAATAAAAATTAGTATATGATGGTTCATATGTTAATTTTTATTAATTTGTATTTTACATTTTTGAAATGGAATTATATGCTTTTAATAACTTAAACTAAGATATATTTCCCAGTTGTCAATTTAAATTGACAATTTTAAACAAAGGAAAATATAAAACACTGATTTGCAAGGTCACAAGGATTTTGTTTCTTAATTTGAAGCTCATTGTATAAGAATTCATTACATAAGTACATAAAACATTATTCATTACGAAATTGTTCAAAAAAATTTCTATTTTGATTCTATTTTGATATATTATTAAAACATACTCTTGTCTAAACTATTGAGCAGCTAACATGAGCGCATTTATTACACGCTGATAATTTACATGGTAAACGCTTGTTGTCCCATTGTAGCCAGAAGATCAGAATGGTCCAACCGAACTTCTGTTTGAGATAGTGGGAAACTTCTCGAATGTTTCGTAATTTTTTGCAACGTTCTTTGATAATTCGGTAAGTCTTCCACTTTCTGTGGAGAGTTTTCCTACTTTATAAAGTCTTTCTACCACTTACAAACGAAAATTGACAATTATTATGTTTTCATGATTACCGCTTTATTGCTACGCACGCTTATGCAATAGCAATGCATTTACTAATATTATCGTATAGCGTATTTTTATCTTACAGCTTCCAATAAATGGGTGGAACAAACTGACTTCCCCCATAAATGTATTGTATTGTGAATCAATATTCGGACACTCAATGGATATTATTTTACACAACTTCTTATCGAATCGTTCAGCTAAGGTCTCAGGACTTTTACTACAATGGTTTGACATCAAATTAACAACTTAATTATCTCTCCATGAAATCAAATGTACGTTAACATCATCATGGTAAGCTACATATTCCACAGACTCTCCTCGAGATGTCTTCATTAATATGGGAACACTCGGTAGTTTTGAGTTCGGAATTCTGTTCCGACGGATTGTACCCAATAAATACCCCTTTTGGCTAGTTCAATAGTTAGTTGTAGTGTTCATATAATGATTATGATAAAAAAACTTTGTAATTCATATTAGAAGTACTTCCCGTAAAACTCTTTTATAACAATATTTACACAAGCCGAAGATCATTTTCTTCGTGGTGACAAAGATAGGGGCTGTTTTCTTGACCCAAGTTATTTATTTAAAAAATTAATTTATTTTTAAATTTAGCTTTAAATATAGTTAAGTGCATAGAATTGCACATCTGCAATATAACCTCATATCTGCAATGTTGTCGCGGTCTAAAAATTTAGTTGCGCCAAAGTGAAGTGCGGACAAAACTACACGGCGACCATTTTATGTGTAGTCATAAAATGACGATTTTGTTTTGTCCGGACGTAATCACTGTGCGTTTGGAGTGGCGCCCAACACACACATGCACTCCAGTGGTCATTAAACCACTTTAATTATTACTCATAAAACTCGGTTTGGCTAAAGTTTCTCTTGCAAAAAAAAAGAGAACATTAAAAAAAAAAAATAAAAAAAAAAATAATAAAAAAAAATTGCCAAGTGGTTTTTTTTCTTCGACAAAACGTCGGAAAAAAAAATAATAAGAAGAAAAGTGAAGTGGTTGCAGTAACGCCGTTAAGCCACCAGGACAGACGGAGTCCGAGGGTTTTTTGTGCCGGGAGCCGCTGGAGAAGGACCTAGAGGCCAGGATCAAGGAAAAAAGCAGGGAGTACCCCTTATATATACATATACATATATATATATCTATATCATATATTATAATAGTTGCGTGTGTGTGTTGGTGCGCTCACCACACAGTGTTTTACTTCTGTTGCCGGCTTTTTTTTTGTGTGTGACCGCGCTTTTCCTTGCCGTTTCTTTTGTCGCGTGTATATTTCATGTTCCGCGTTCGCTTTGGCGCGTTTTTTTGTGTTTGTTAGGCCCCTCGCACTCGAGCCTAGTTCCGTCTGGAACAGGTAAAATAAATTAATTCCACCGGTGGAATTGTGAGAGGGTCCAAGTCATCTCCTTGGACCCGCAACTAGAGTGCGACCCAAAAATTGGGTTATTTTTTTCTTTTCCGTGGTAATTTTTTTTTTTTAATCGAAAATTCAAAAAAAATCGCGATATTTTAATAATAATAACATTTTTTTTTGTCGTGTTTTATTTTACTTCGGTCCCACTGTGCATAGGTTTGATAAGACTTTAATTAAAAAGTCTTATCAAACACACCTGCATCGTTGTCCTTCGCGTCAATACGTTCGTTGTATCATAAATACCCACGCCCGTCTCCGCTGAGCAGGTGGCAACCCTTGTCGTCGGCACTATTGTGCACTTGGGTTCCACACAAAAAAAAAAAAAACGAAACAGCTGTTCGCGCATTAATTAAATAAGTGTTAAATTTCGCGTTCGTGCCGGTAAAGTTTTTGTTTAAATTAATAAAGATAAAGTGTGCGCGATTCTAATACGCTTTATTATATAAAAGTGCGAATAAAAGTGCCGCGACAATGTAACTTCAAAATGTCTCAAATGCATGATATTGCATATTTGCAATTAAGCCATTTATTTTATTAAATTAAAGTTATAATGCACAAAAAAATTAGTTAGCTTAAAGAAAATTAACTTATATTCTAGAACATAACTTACATTTGAACGTTTTTTTGATATTTCTTGTATAATTATTAAAAATATTCGCTTATTTTTTCTACGTATCAGACAGACCTTGTTCAAATCAATATTTTGGACAAATTAAATCCCCAATTTGACAAAAGAAGGCAACAATTAATAAAAGAAATGTCTAAATTTATTTTTAAATAAAATTCCGTTATGTATATTCACAGGGTGTGTATGCTATATCTTTTAGAAGTCAACATTGCATATGTGCAATACCATGCAACGAAGGGTTAAATATTTCAAAGATTTGCAATGATGATGCTAGTTTAATTTTACACGTGACAACCCTAAACTGTTGTTGACTGACAGTTCACCGTGGTAACGTAACATAGCTAACGCAATAACGTAGTGATTAATAAAATGCAAATTTTAAATCCAAGTGATGCGCCGCGTTAGCGTTGCGTTTCATCACGATTGCCATCGCCTAACTCTTTCCACTCTTTCCACTCTATTACAACAACTTCAATATTTCTATGATTGTTGTAATTCGCCGAATCGTTCACAGGCGTAGCTGCATCGCAACCATACAGCGTGTGTTTGTTGTTGTTTATTCTTGTCGTTGTTGGTATAAATAGTGCATGCGATCGCGTCTTGCTACGCTGAGGGTTTCTTGTTGGTAATTTTGCGTATGGTTTCGTCACCGACTTTTTTTTGTTTGTGTTTTTTTTTATGTTACTTAGTCCTTATTCTACTACGTATCTAACGATTTGTTGATGTTGTTGGTTTTTTGTTATAATTGTTGTTGCACTCTTAAAAAATCAGTCTTTGGCAATCCCCAATGTTATTTTCGATAACAATCTTAAAAAACAGAAGCAATAATTTGTTTAAGAAATCTTAAAAATAAAATAACAAAATAACAAATTAATTAGTAACTAACTTCTAATGTGAAACGTTTTTACTACAATTATATAAGCTTTGTATGACATAAATAAATTATAAATTTAAAACATAAATTCTTTTTTTATGGACAGACTTCTCTTATAGAAACATGTATTCACACTTTGCATTTCAAACGCAAACATACGGACATACGTTCACACACCGGCGCACAAACTTAATAAAAATTAAGAACTTTCGCACGTGATTTTACATTCAACAAAATTGTCTGAGAATATTTATGTATGATTGCGTTTGTTTAAGTGTGTGCTCCTTGCACACAAATGTGTATGACACACATGCTTGAACACTCCTCGTCAACCGGATATACACTTTTAACGTCTATCAAGATGCTTGAAATCTACTCACATTTACATAGTAAGAAACCATTTTCGAAGAATGAAATTCCAACATACACACAATCATGCATAAATGATCGCAAAGAGTTGAAGTGACAAATTGGGCTGTCAAACGGGGGAAAGTGTATTAAAATATTAAATTTTACTTTTTCAAAATTTGTTAGATATATTTATTAAAAATTTAAGCAATACACAAAAAATTAAAAAGAAAAAATTGTAACTAAAAACGTGATAAAATAACCGAGCTATTAAGAACTCCTTACGCATAAAACCACTATCTTGGTATAAACATTAAATTATTCACTCATGACAGATTTTCGAATCAATATCATTCAAATTTTTTATATTCAGTTAAACTTAAGTTATTCTATTCTATTCTATAAAGAAAAAAAAACCAAAAATATGTTACATATTTTATCTGGAAAACCCCATTTCATACTAACAGCTTATTTCAAATTAGCTCACTTATATTCATCTTTCATTGTCCAGCCATCTTCTCAATGCAATCAAGTGGAAAAATTAGTGTAAAAGTTATGGTTTAAATTTGGCCAAAGTTACTGTATCTACGCCAAGCACAGCTTGAATGAATAATTTTTATTGCTTCTCGCGTGAGCGAACGACAAAACAGAAAAAACATCGAGTCTGAAAACGTAAAGAAACCATCTTTCGTTTAGTCTCATCCACTGCTTAAAGGCCAATAAATTTTTGTGTTTGCTGCAACAATTCGATGAAAAACTAAGAGACAAAATAAGCTGAGTTAAGTCCAGAATATTTTGGAGATATTTTTCTTCCGCACAAAGTCAAAATATTATTTGATTTAACTCTAAATCTGAATTAGCTTTATTTGACTTTGAATTGACTCTGGTTTGATTCGGATTTGACCCTGACTCGACTTAGATATGACTCCGACTTGACTCTGAATTGACTCTGATATGCTTCTGCCATGAATACGACATAACTCTGACTTAATTCAGACTTGACTCTCACTTGGCCTTGACCTGATTTGGACTTGACTCGAACTTGATTCGGACTTGACTCGCACTTGAATCGGACTTGAGTTTGACTTGAATCTGACTTGACTCTTATTGGCCTTTAATTGAATTTGACTTGCATTTTACTTGACTTTGACTCGAAGCAATTCTGACTTCAAATCAACTGTTCACTCTGACTTATTTGTGAATTGATTCTTACTTGTCTCTGTCGTGACTCTGGCATGCTTATGAATGAATTTGGAAAGACTCTGATTTGGCTCTCACAGGTTGACTTGACTTCGACTTGATTTAGACTTGACTCTGACTTAACTCTGATTAGTCTCTGACATGGCTCTGAATTCACTCTTACCTATCTCTGACGTGACTCTGACATGCTTATGTCATGAATCAGACATGCTTATGTCATGAATTTGACATGACTATGATTTGGCTCTCACTTGAGTCTGATTTGACTTCGACTTTACTCCGACTTGATTCTGACTTGGCTCTAATTTTATTCTAATTTGATTCCGACTTGGCTGAACTTGACTTAACTTGATTTTGGCTTTGCTCTGACTTGACTTTGTCTTGGCTCTGTCTTGACTCAGACTTGACTCTGGCTTAACTTTGACTTGACCCTGACTTGTCTCTGACTTGACTTTGAGTTGACTGTGACTTTACTCTAACTTTGCTCTGATTTTTTCTGACTTGACTTTGACTTGACTTTGATTTTACTTTGAATTACGTCTGACTTGACTCTGACTTAACCCTGACTTGACTTTAACTTGCCTCTGACGGGACTCTGACTTTATTTTGACTTGACTCTGACTTACTTCTGACTTGACTTTGACTTAACTTTAACTTTAGTCTGATTTGACTCCGACTTGACTCTGACTTTGCTCTGGCTTGACTCTGACATTACTCTGGCTTGACTTTGACTTGACTCTGACCTTACTCTAACTTTGCTCTGACTTTTCTATGACTTGACTTTGACTTTACTCTGACTTGACTCTTATTGGCCCTTAATTGAATTTGACTTGAATTTTACTTGACTTTGACTTCACTTTGATGCGAATCAATTCTGACTTCAACTAAACTCTTTACTCTGACTTTTTTGACTCTGACTTGACTCTAATTGACTCTCATTTGACTCTTACATGGCTCTGAATTCATTCTTACCTTTCTCTGACGTGTCTCAGGCATGCTTGAATCTGACATGTCATGAATCTGACATGTCTCTGATTTGGCTCTCACTTGAGTCTGACTTGAATTCGACTTGAATCAGACTTGGCTCTGACTTGACTCTGACATGCTTTCGTCATAAATCTGACTTGACTCTGAATTGACTCCGACTTCATTATGTCTTTTCTCTAGCTTGACTTTGACTTGACGCTAACTTTACTCTAACTTTGCTTTGATTTTTCTCTGACTTGACTTTAACTTTACTTTGACTTGACTCTGACTTGACTCTGGCTTAACTTCGACTTGACTCTGACTTGCCTCTGACTTGACTTTGACTTGACTCTGACTTTACTCTAACTTTGCTCTGATTTTCTCTGACTTGACTTTGACTTTACTTTGACTTGACTCTGATTTTACTTTGATTTACCCCTGACTGGACTCTGATTTTACTCTGACTTGACTCTGACTTACTTCTGACTTGACTTTAACTTAACTTTGAGTTTACTCCAATTTGACTTCGAGTTGACTCTGACTTTGCTCTGGCTTGATTCTGACATTACTCTAACTTGACTTTGTCTTGACTCTGACTTTACTCTTACTTTGCTCTGACTTTTCTCTGACTTGACTTTGACTTCATTTTGGCTTGACTCTGAGCTTACTTTGATTTACCTCTGACTTGACCATTACTTAACTCTGACTTGACTCCGACTTGGCTTTTACTTGCCTCTGACTGGACTCTGACCTTACTCTGACTTACTTCTTTTACTTTGACTTTACTCTGATTTGACTCCGACTTGACTCTGACTTTGCTCTTTCTTGATTCTGACATTACTCTGACTTGACTCTGACTTGACTCTAACGTGGCTCCGACTTAACTCTCAGTTAACTCTTACATGACTCCAGCTTGACTTGAATCTAGATATATTTCATGTCCAGTATTACCTCGCAATCTTCGTGCATATTTTTTGTGGATCTCAAATACTATGCTGATTACCAAAGGTCAACTTTTTAAAGATGTCATTTAACTCAACCCATGACAGCAATGTCAATAGTTCTGTTTTGGTGCATTAATTGTTAGAACTTGTTTAAATAAAAACCTTTTGCTTGAATCCGACGTCATCGTGAGCTATATGGCTTAAGTTAACCGGTTTAGAATTTGAGTAAAATCCTATCAATGGGCAGAAGAATATATTAAAGAGGACCTTTCACTGTCAATTGCACTTGTTGTCCAGTTAGGCAAGCAGATGCAACAGGATTAGTGCGAGCATCAACATGGCAGTTTTTCATCAGTTTGTGCCACATCATTCAACTGCCACTATTTCATCATCCATCAACGACCCAAGGCAGTCTGCACGCATTTCTGTGCTTGAACAATATATTTCAATGGTCCGTCATTCGTTGGTGTTGTTTTGTCATTGTTATTGTTGCTTTGCTTAATACTATGCTTAATACGCCTCGGAACATTTTGACGTTAACGATTTCAACTGCAGACCAAGAACAACAACATGACTGCTTGTCACAATTGTTTACACTTGGTCTATAACAGACAGCTTGTCCATCTACTTTTGATTTCGGTCTGTAAATATAGAAAAGAAAATACGTTAAATGGAATTTATTTACATCGACACGTGTAGACAACAGACTTGAATTTAATCCTTATTTTCAAACCTCACATCAACCTGCTTCATTTCAAATTTTAACGCTTTTTATTGCCTCTTGTTTTGACCAGCCGGCTCAAACTGGATTGATGTCGAGAAAATCAAAAAATAATGTGCAGTAACTTCATTCACATATTTTCACTTTTAAAGGACGATTCTACAAAAACAAAAACTTGTTAGAATGCAAAGTTCATCAGCTTCGTAACGCGTTGCGATGATAGTGATGCTTTTTGTGCTAGAAGTTTGTTGCCTGCCAAAATTTTTTCACAAACTTTTTACACAGAGGACTCTTAAAAATTGCCATTCATTTAACGTTCGACATTTGAGAGTAAGCCGTTTACGAACGGCATAAAAATGGATAATTGGAATTTCAAACCTGATTTTCTTTTAGTCAAATCGAGCATGTGTCAGACAAAAAGTCGATTTTTGCTTTTCCAGTTTGAAAAAGAAGAGAATTATGTGATAAGAAGAAAAAAAGTGTCCCATACATATTTGTATATTTTGAATCCAGTAGGTACATACAGTTTGAATAAGTTTTTCTTTAAGTGTGACAACGGCCTTCGAGTTCAAGTAAATTAGAAGAATATTCACGTACTGTAAAGGTACCTGTTGTGGTTATCTTTACTTTTCTATCTCTTAAATGGCTTCGGTAGGCAAGTGGTATCTAGCTTTACTGCCATTTTAGGGGTCTCAGGTTCGAATCCCAGTCAGTTCATGGCCCAACGACTCAACCTTTCTTAATTTCTTTCCTAGTTTTTAATTAACGGAAATTAATATTTCAGCAATCCAATAGGAGACTGATCTTCACAAGGCAACACGTGAGGGTCAAGGGGGCGATCTTCACATGGAAACGTGTCTGACTACCTCAACCTGGTGAGGCCAGCAACACCTCTACGTGGTGTCCTCTAGAAACGGCAAACCGGCAACCGTTAGTTTGACGGCTAATCTGAACTACCTGCCTTTAAAGGGTTGTACGTTGGGTTTGAAGCCTACCACGTAAAAAAATCATTTCAATGAAACAAAAAAGAAATAAGATAAAACTGATCCCAAAATCTGATGACGACTACCGTAAACGAAAAACTGACAATGATTTACGGATATGCACTTGGAACGTCCGAACCCTTAATTGGGATGGTGCCTCTATCCAACTGATAGATATCTTAGAAAGATACAAAGCTGATATCACTGCAATCCAAGAAATGCGATGGAAGGGATAGGATTCCTCACGGCACGCATCCTGTGATATCTACTACAGCTGCCATGCAGAGAAGCACGAATTTGGATGCGGATTTGTGATTGGCAAGAGACTACGGCATTATTTCCTGCGATTCACACCTGTGAAAGAACGACTTGCCATAATCCGTTTCAAGGCAAGATTCTTCAACATAAGCCTCATTTGTGCTCACGCTCCGACAGAATATAAGGACGATGAGACAAAAGACAGCTTCTATGAGCGCCTTGAACAGAGGCCTATGAGCGCAGCCCTCGCCACGACATAAAAATCATGCTTGGTGACTTCAACGCCAAGGTGGGTAAAGAAAATATCTTTGATCCAACAGTCGGAAAGTTCAGCCTCCACGACAATACCTCCGATAACGGAATGAGGCTCATAGACTTTGCCGCAGCGCGAAACAAGGTCGTTAGTAGCACTAGATTCAAGCATCTCAATATTCATCAAACCACTTGGCTGTCTCCTGATCAAAAGACGCGCAACCAAATTGATCACGTTTTTATTGACGGAAGGCACTCTTCCAGTGTTTTAGATGTACGCACGATCCGTGGTGCCAATATAGACTCGGATCATTATCTTGTCGCAGCTAAGATCCGTACACGTCTGTGCGCAACAAAGAATGTGCGCAATCCGCACAGAGAAAGCTAGACGTCGAAAAGCTGCAATCAAAATGAACAGCCGAAAACTTCGCTACTCGACTCTCACTCCTTCTTCAAGAGAGCACTCATATTTCCTACTCTATGCGTAGGGCTGCCGAAGAGGTGATTGGCTATCATCGCCCTCGTCGGAACTAGTGGCATGACTAGGAGTGTCGCGACACCACTGCAGAAAAAGACGCCGCCTACAAAGCCACCCTGCAGTCGGTAACGCGTGCTGCTAAGGAACGATACAAAGAGAAGAGGAGAGAAGAGAGACGCATTTTCAGGCGAAAGAAAAGGAAGGCGTGAGTGCATGAAAATTGAGCTGCATGTTGACAGGAATGAGGCCCGAAAATTTTTCGAAAAATTAAAACGCCTGGCCGATGGTTTCAAGACCGGAGCCTCTGGAAAATGGAAATCTAGTGACAGATATCCAGAGTACACTGATGATGTGGAGGGAACACTTCTCTAGGTTTCTGAATGGCGACGACGACAACAATCCCGCCAATAGAGATGATATACCGGAAACTCCAATTGTGGACGACAGCGTTGAAGTTCCGCTGCCCGACCATAGTGATGTCTTGAAAGCTATAGCTCGGCTTAAAAACAACACAGCCGCAGGAGACGATGGCTTACCTGCTGAGCTATTCAAGAATGGAGGCGAAGCTCTATTTGAATGCATTCATGACCTTCTATGCAGAATATGGTCGGAAGAATGCATTCCAAATGATTGGAACCTCAGTGTGCTCTGCCCAATCCACAAGAAAGGCGATCCCACAATTTGCGCCAACTACCGTAGGATAAGCCTTCTTAATATCGCATATAAGGTCCTTTCGATCGTATAATGTGAAAGACTGAAGCCCATCGTAGACCAGCTGATTGGACCTTATCAATGTGGCTTCAGACCTAGTAAATCCACCATAGACCAGATTTTTACGTTACGACAAATCTTGGAGAAGACCCTAGAGAAACAAATCCACACACACACTATCTTTTTGTCGATTACAAAGCCGCCTTCGACAGTCGAATAAGGAATCATCTATACTCCACCATGTCTGAATTTGGTATTCCTGCAAAGCTCATCCGTCTTTGCAGAATGACACTGAGCAACACCAGCAGCACAGTAAAGATCGGGAAGGATCTTACTCCTCCATTCGATACCAAACGGTGATTCCTTATCGTGCGACTTTTTCAACCTGATGATGGAGAAGATCATCCTAGCTGCTGATTTGAGACGCAGTGGCACTATATCCTACAAAAGTATTATGCTGCTGGCGTATGCCGATGATATCGATATCATTGGCCATAATACGCGCGAAGTCAGTGCAACATTCTCCAGATTAGCGAAAGAGTCGATTCGAATGGGTCTTGCAGTTAACGCAGATAAGACGAAATACCTAGTATCAACAAACAAACAGTCCCAGCGTCTTGGAAACCACGTCACTGTTGACAACATCTCCCTCGAGGTTGTTAAAGACTTCGTCTGCCTTGGATCCAGCATTAACTCTTTCAACGATGTCAGTAACTCTTGCCAACAGGTGTTACTTTGGGCTGAGTAGGCAATTGAGAAGCAGAGCCCTCTCTCGACGAACAAAACTCACGCTCTATAAGTCATTAATCATGCCCGTCCTATTATATGCAGCACAAACCTGGACATTGAGCAGTTCTGATGAAAATACTTTGGGAGCCTTCGAGAGAAAGTACCTTCGTAAGATCTTCGGTCCAATCTGCGTCAATGGCGAGTACCGAATTCGATGGAACCACGAGCTGTATGAGCTGTACGCTGACATTGACATAGTCAAGCCCATTAAAATCGAGAGGCTCCGCTGGCTGGGTCATGTTGAGCGAATGGAAAACGACGCTACAGCGAAAAAATATTTGATTTGGTGCCCGTTGGTGGTCAACGCAGAAGAGGACGCCCACATGTTCGTTGGAAGGATCAGGTGTTGGATAAACTGACCACGCTTAGTGTTTCCAACTGGCACCAGCAAGCGCAAGACAGAAATGGCTGGCGCAATTTCTTATACGAGGCCAAAACTGACCAACGGTTGTTAGCACCAGATAAGTAAGTAAGTAAGTAAGTAATCACCGAAACCAAAATTGCGCGTGACTGGCTGTTACAGTGGCTGTTAGTGTTTATGGTTACAGGATCATAAACACTATTCATATTGTCAGCCGCCTGCCTTGCGTTTTCGCCTTTATCGAAGAAAAACTGTAAAATATAGCGTATTTTCTCTTTGCTGGTGTCCATCGTTGACGTGCGTCCAAACAAAACTGAGTCTAGCAATCACAAAACTACCTGAGAAGTTTTTTTAGTAAAACATCTAATCTTTTAAACGCTATATAGTGTTACTTAATTTCACTTATACCAAGAGAGCTACAGATTACTAAAGCCATCTAGTGGTAAAATAATGGATTTCTTTTTACTGCACCTAATATTTGAAATTTTCGTTATAAGTTGGTATTTATAAATTCTATATATATAATATGTAGATTTCGCTCTTTCCAAAAAAAGTCTGCCACAAATTTTCAAAATAGGTACAATCAAACTATTTTGAAGATAACCAAAAGCTCACAGTCAAAATTAGTGCCAGATTCGTGTTCAGCGGGTCTGCCCTCTCGCACTCAAACTTTTTTTATTGTCCCGATGCCATACGCGATAAAAAGAAAATATTTTTTCATTGAACTAGCCTTTAAAAGTTATAAAACTTTATTATGGAGGAGTAATGTCTTACACAAAATTCGTGGAAAAGTTTTTATTTGTAAATGTATCCAAAACGCAGAGATTTGTGTAACAAAATGTCTTCTCCCAAACAAAATCTCCGTGTCCCGATGCCTGACGTTTTTGAAATGCATGATTCTGAAAAACTCTTGCATATTTAATATTAATATAAATGTATTTAGTAAGGACATAAGTATTTTTATTGTAGAAAATACATAACAAAATATTCCACAAATATTTCCTAACTTAAATGTGTTTCCATTTGCAAAATATGTACTCCAAATGTCTCAATGCCTTAATTGGAATAAGCAATATATTTTTTATAGTTTTTATAATTGATTATGAGAATAATTCCTCACGCAAAGAAAAATACCAGTTTATTGTCAGTTTGCCGCAAACAAACTTCGTTTGTAGTGCTTGGCATCGTTATTTGCAAACGTTACACAGTGGTCGTAATAATAGTCAGTTGCGAGAAACGCGTCATTTAGTTGCAGGAAATGAATTTCGTTTGTTATAAACGCGAATGATTTTTACTGAATACCAACTGAAAAGTTCCTTTGTTTTTCCCTTCATTGTATAAACACAACGCTTATAATTCAGAGTTACTTTTTGGAGAAATTGTTACTATATAAGTAATAATTGGTAATTTTCTTAATACGTGGACGCAGATGGCAACAGAGCTGCGATGAGTGCAAGCCATAAGGAGTCGGAAGTACATAGGGGGAAAGATAATTCATATAATAAATAATAATGACCGAAATAGCTTGCGGTATATATATATACTAGCAACCCTCCGCGGCTTTGCCCGAGATGAATCTTAAAATAAAGAAACGGATTTTTTGTAAAAAATTTGTCTTATTATCATTTTAATAGGTTTATTTATTCCATGACATATTAATTGCAATCATGTTAGAATTTCTGTATACGCAATGTTTTTTATGTGTTTGTAGTATTCGTAGGAATAAATTGATTTGATGGTTTTCCTATCCTAGAAAGACCAACATATAAAACAGCCCGTTAAAACAGCTTTCTCGTAAAAAAGTAACATTCATTTATATTCTTCACATTTGTGTCGATCTCACATGAAGTTTTTTGATTTCCAATTGATTTTCTGGGGTGGCTCATAACCGGGCTCAAAATTTTTTAAGCAAAAAAATAAGGTTTTAGGCAATCGTTCATAATTTTTTTCCTTGTAACTAAATCGGTAGGGTCTCTTTGGGGAAAAGTAAGCCTAAATAATTAATTTTCGTTTGACATAACAACCATGGAAAAATATTAAGCACAGACAATTTTATGTCGATTTAAGGAAACATGGCTCATAACCGGAGACATTCCCCTACTTATTTAACCATATTATGAAATGGTATAAAAATACATTTTATGCAATTCACTCGGCTAATTAACACAATTTGTAGCTCAATTATATAAAATTCATATTCGATAACGTAAATTGTTTTGGAAAGATATTGGTTGTAATAAGTCCTTACCTTTTCAAATATAAATTTATGTTTAGGGAATGAATTAAAAATACTTTGTTATCACTTTCAATAAATAAAATCAAATTAAGTTTAAACATTTTCATAGGTCTTATTTCAGTGACGAAATTCTCGTTAATCGAAATTATCGGAACTAATTCAGTGACACTAACGCTATTTAATGCCGTAAAAATGTGCTAAAAAAGCCGTTCAACCCATACCAATGCGCAGCTTCAAAGCGATATAATTTGCATTGCACGGCGTTTCAATTGAAGCTTAAATTGTCACCATAAATTTCATGCATTTCTATATTGCCGCTTAAGAATTCTGCACGCAGCTTTTCAACATTTTGAACAGAAAAGCTCTCTCTGAATAATGAAACATTGAAGCAGCAGCAACAAACGACGCGCTTGGAGAAAATGCTTTAAATTGAAACTGTTGGGCATTCTGCTGTTCGCGAACAAAAAGCTATCTCTCTCTCTGCTTACATGCAGAGAATCTCTTTTCTGAGCATTGAACAGTATTTTGTAGCGAAACCAAAGAAACATTCTGCTAGCTGCAAGCAAAGACAGCGTCGAAGCCAATCAACAAGTCAATGCTTGCAAGAAAATGATTTAATTTTTCAATAAAATATGAATCTTAAATGCACGTCACCATCGACTTTTTTGGTGGAATCGGCAAGATCATTCATATGTGCATTTATCACGTTCACTTATCTTTTACGGTTTAAGCAGAAAATGGAAACAAGTGCCAAATTTTTCCAAAAATACCGAATTTTGCCAGTTTCTAAGCCAATAACTTCTAAGCTTTGAAATATTTCAAAATTTTTAAGTATACGGTGTCAATCTACAATTAATTACGATTTGAATAGTGAAAATTTCATTTAAATCCGTTTAGCCGTTCTTGAGTTTACTTGCATCAACGCCAAAAAGGCAATATTTCAAGTTTAATTTTTATATAATAGTAAGAAGTAAGATAAGATAAGATAAAATATATTTTTTAGTTGACAACTGAATATTCGTTTGTGGAAATACAAATCGCAAACTAAGTGTAGTTGGCGAATTTTTCAGTTGCGGTAAACGAAAATTTTCTTTGCATGCATGATGTCGAATTTCCGAGCTATGAGCAAATCGCCTTTGCTTCATCAAGTGATCAAAACTTGGCAATTTCTGTCAATATCTGTTATATCAAATATAAACATAATATCAAATTAAACATTCAAATATGAGCTCGTTCCATATATAGTGGTCTACCATTTTTCTTTAGACAATAGATATAGTATAAAAATGAACAAATTTATTCAGTTGCATACAAATTTATTCAGTTGCAATTGCTTAATTTAATAACAAAATTATTTATGACTTAATAAAAACTAAAAAGTAACAGTAAAATTCAATAAAATCCAGGCTGAGAGTCAGATCTAAATTATGCTGAAGTTTCACTTTATAACCGAAAAATTTAAAATGCATGTATCGTTCTGATAATTTCAGCCATAGCCATAAAAACAACCATAATACAAGATAACAATGGTTAACAATTCTCACTTCCAAATGTTTGACGTCCATTTACAGCACTTTTTCCAACAGACAACGACAACAAATTAAAAGTTTGAGGATAACAAACATAAACATAATGCCCAGTTGCCAAGTTTTCCCTTAACAATCTGTTCTAAAACTCAATTTTCATCATTTGTTTATCCTTCCTCTATCTGTGAAATAGAAAATTTTAGATTCCAATGAAAACATCGACGTCAACAGCATCAATTCAAACAACAAAAACAACAACACTCAACATACGAGTAACAACATAACAAAACAGAAATCCTGACATAAAAAAGCCTTTTCATTTTACCTCGTATTATTGTTGTTGTTGGTGTTGTAGTTGACGTTGTTAAAACTGACAATGGGAATATTGTTAAATCCCTTTTTTTTTTGCTATTTTTTACTTGAAAGAATGAACAAATGAATGCAAATAATTCTGATATTTATGTGAACATTAAGTTGGGAAAATAATTTTAAATGGAACATTTATGTTATGTTTGACAGTCAGTATTATAAGAATCGCTTGGGACAGATTTTAGTGCTGTTTTTCTCATATTCTTAAAGTCCTCTAATGTCTTTTTTTTAGCCTTGAACTAGGGATTTCGGGTGTTATATTTATTCAGTCAAGTCTGCCTTCGTTCAAAGATATTAGTGAATGGGAAGAACGGAATAATCAAGTGATATATGTGTATAATGTTCTAAGTGTAATGGAAGTCCGTAGAAACCTGTGAATAATAAACTGAGGCAAGTATTATACCTTTACCTCAGTCAATTCAAGTTATAGGGCAATCTCATCCACAAACTTCTCCACTTGATTAGAAATGCATAAAGATGAAATTCTTCTAGGTAAATATCGGATATATTCCTTGTTTGTGAATTTCTTTGGGTACTGATTAAAAACATTTGAAAGGCAGCATCTATCAGTCACTGATTGTCAACCAGTGATGCGATCTTGGGAAATATATGAAATAGAAAAAGACAGAAGTACTGTATTGTAGCAAAAAAACATTTATAATTTAAAGCGATATATTAAGAACTTTATTTTAGACTAGCCTTTTCCCGGCGCGCGTTGCTGCACCCTGCAACTATATGGGAACATAATAGGTGTATTCAAATATGTTCTTAGACTCATAGTTTGACACCACTGTCATTTTCCACTGCCCGTTACAGTTTCCCAGCAGCAGGAGATCACCATATAGTAACTCCATTTTGAGTTTGTATGTAAAAACTGCCACTTTTACTTTCAAAGCTATTCGATAATACAAATTTTAATTGTATGGGCGGAGCCACACCCCCTTATATATTGCCCATCCCAGTTTTCTAGTAGATAGACATTACCCAGTTTTAGTACAGTTGCCGACAGTGAGCATACAGACTAAATTACCAAAATGTAGCCAAATCGACGAAAACCGTAGGAAATATAGCATTTTTATTGGTTTGTGGACGGTAAAAGGGGGTGTAACAGAAATTTAAGCCATCTCGTACTTGAAAAAAATGTACTGCCAAAATTTCAGCTCTATCGGCTCAGTAATTTTGAAGTTTCCAACCATCACATAGACAGCGTTTTGCTTTTTGTATATATAGATTATTGGCTATAACTTTTGATTGGTAAGAGATACTTAAATAATTTTTTCAAAAAAAATAATTTTTTAGCTTATTTATTTTTTCAAAAATATAAAAAGACAATATTGGAAAAAACATTTATTTCAAAAAAATCAAGGGGTAGGCCTTATTTTTCAATCACTAAAATGGTTTTTAATTTTTTGCGTAAAATTGAAAAAACTCTTGCTTATAAATGTTATAGCTTAAAATAGAGTTGACATTTTGCGAATTTGAATTTAAATTATTTTTACAACAAACACAAATTTTGAGCGTTTTTTTGAGGAAAACTCCAAAATTTCAGACCTTTCTTGAAAAAAAAATTTAATATATATATTAAAGAGCTGCACGGGTGTGTTTGCAAGACATTCATTTGTTGTTTGCATGCTCACTCTATTCAACTCTCATCTTTAAAAGTGTTTAAATACCAACAATATAGAGACCAAGAACAAATGAGCATAAAGCATATCGAAAACAAGACAAACGAGAACTTCTTCAAAGCAAGCATATAGAGTAAAATTAAAATGTGTTGAAATGTGTTGATATGCTCGGTGCTAGACACTGAGTGCTGGTGTATTTTATGTTTATTTTGTTAAAATTATTTGACAATGAAATTAAAAATCTATCTTAAAACAGCAATATTATTAAATTTTAAATAAAAATTTAAAAAAAAAATAATATAAAATTTAAAATTAAAAGGCGTTACTTAAACAGATTTTTGTTTAGTGCGAAACAGTACCACAACGTGGCGAAATAAGCTATTATTTAAAGAATAAGTAAAAAGCATAAAACAAACATAAAATTAACGAAAAATAACAACAACCTTCACACAAATAATGTGTGTTGTTATTGTTTTGTGTTTAAAAGGTTTTTCTGCTTCATATCAGAGCAAAGAAAAGAACATCGAATGTTGTTATTTCTCTATAACATATGTGTTTTGCTTGATGTGCTCGTTGTTTTTTGCATTGACTTGATTGTCTCGATTTGATCGTAACGAATATATAAAGCATTTTAAAAGAATGAGAATGTGTTTAACTTGGTGAGAGGCAAACAAATGCTGTAGAGTGAGCACTTTTTTGTAAGTGAATGCTGTATTATGTGTGCTTATACTTTAAAGAATAAAGTAAATAGAGAACAAGACAATCAAATGCTCGATGCACTTTAGTGAATCGAATACATTCATGCAGCTCTTTAATATATATACTCAACTAACGGTATTTTTGTAAAAAGGTTTTAATAGTACTTTGATGAAGCTTTAAGACAAAAAAAAAAAATTTCACAAAATGTATGAAAAAACAGCGGAGATATTTGAATCGAAAGTCACAAATTTAAATTTCTGATTGTGTTTTTCTCATTTTTGAGCACGACGCACAATGGGGTATTTTATGCCAAAAGTGACGATTAATTGAAAAAAAAAAGTTCAAGGTACATAGTGATGTTAGGTACCCGATGAAAGAAGATAAAATTCTGCATCACAAGGTGAAAGAATAGTTGAAAAATATTCTACCGTTTACCCGCAATGCAGTTTGAAAGTCATCATTTTTTTTCTCTTTGAGTGTACACAGTGACAAACGTGTTTATTTGAAATTTTTAAAGTTTTTTTTTGTGTATTATTTGTTAAAAATTACAAAAAATTACAATGGAACCTTCTTGTTCAGGTATTTAAGCAATACAAAATTTAATTTTTTTTATGAAATAGTGTTTATATATATATTAATTTATTTATTTTAATTTAACCTTAAAAAGTTGGATTTTTCGATACATAACTAGAGATATAGTTGTGTGTTGAGTGGAATTAAGAAAAACTGTTTTGATTTTCGTAAGCTATGAACATTCAAGCTATATTCTATAAAAAAAAAAAGTTGCGTCAATGCTACGCACTTTCGCGTTATTTCGATTTTTTTACTTTAACTTACATGTCACGAATTTACAATTTTATTTCGAAAAATTAAAATAAATGAAAATAAAGTACAAAATAAATCTAAATACTACACAGATTTTGCTGTTTTTTTGTTTTTGTTTTTTTTGTTGTTTACCAATTCTCTTCTCCTCTTTTTTTTATCCGCTATTTTTTACCCTACATTATGGAAAGCGTCATATTCAGTGCACCTTTCCCCAATTAAGGTAGATAGTTGATGTTTCTTTCAAACACCGGCTTTTATATATTAAAAGAAGCAGATGAATGTGTTAAGATATTAAATTAAATTATAGTTGTTCGATTTTAACACTTATTTTCTGATTTTGATATAAGTAAGACATAAATTGTTTGCCCTGCAGTTTGCAGGGTACATGTGAAATCAACATCATTGTTTATGTTTATTAACTATTGTTATTGCAATCCTTTGTTTTTGTATAAAGTGTCGTTCAAAGCTTGTTTTGTGCAATTTGTAGTAATAACGAAAGTGATGTTCTCTATACTATGCAATTCGGTAAAGGGTACATAGCTAATGATTACATTTTGAAGCCGCCATTTAGAATTTCAAATTTTTGACTTCGGATTCGTAGTCAGCGACTCCACAAACCCCTGTATACAAAATTTTACCTCTATTAAACTTTTTTTGCAGAACATATCTTGTTCATGGCCACGATTTGTAAGCCGCCATTTTGAATTTAAAATTTTTGACTTCAGATTCATAATCAGCGACCCCACAAGCTCCTGTATACAAAATTTTACCTCCATTAAACGTGTTTTGTAGAAGTTAGCTTGTTCGTGGCCGCCATTTTAAAGCCGCCATTTTGAATTTGAATTTTTTAACTTCAGATTCGTGATCAGCGACCCCACAAACCCCTGTATATAAAATTTTACCTCCATTAAACTTTTTTGTAGAAGTTAGCTTTTTCATGGCCGCCATTTTGAAGCCGCCATTTTGAATTTCAGATTTTTGACTTCAGATTCATGATCAGCGACCCCAAAAACCCCCAAAGTACAATTTTTGTCTCGATAAGTGGCCCCTGTCAATTAATCGTCACTTTTGGCATACAATACCCCACTGTGCGACGTTGCGTTAAATATATCGTTGCAGTAAAATTTTTCATAGTTTTCAAGATATGTTCATGTTTTTGATATCAAAATAACGTAAATTTTTTAATTTTACTAAATTTAAGATATATTTTATATTTTGTAAATATTTGTACATGTAACCTAAGAAAACAACTAAAAATATGCGATTTTGTAAAATATTTGTACTACAGCACCATCTGGTGTCCAAGGTGGTTCAAAGAAGATAGTGCTAAAAAACTCATCGTACCTGAAAACTACTATATACCAATTTTTATTCTAATCGCATGAGCGGTTTGGGAGTTTTAGGTGGTTTTGTAAAAAATTTGTACTACAGCGCCCTCTGTTGTTCAAGGTGGATCAAAATTGATAGCCCAGAAACACGCACCGTACCAAAAACCTTCTATACACAAATTTTCATGCTAATCGGATGAGTAGTTTAGGAGTCTTTTGCGTACTTACAAACATAAGCTCCTTTTTTATATATATAGATAGAAAAAACTAGAACAAAAATTAATTTTTTTTTCAAATTATACAAACTTAAATGAAGATATAAACAATTCAAAAAGTAAGTATGCAAAACTAAGTAAGAAATCTAGAGATCTAATTTTCTTAAATTATTTTAAATTAAGTTTGTTTTTAGTTTTTTGTGGTATAGCCTTTTTGTTTTATAACAGTCTTTAAGTCTGGATTTCATTGAAGTTACCAGGTTCATAGTCACGCTAGGTGGTATGTTCACCCACTTTTCCAAAAAGATTTTCTTTAAATCATCCTTGCTATTTATTTTGTGTTTTCTGATTTGACGGTTATGGTGGTATCAGGTATCAGGAGGGGGTATCAGGAGACTGAGAATGTATTTTAAGTTGTTTTTTACTTTATACAGAAACCACTCCTTTAACATACAATACTCAAAAATAAATCTAATACTACTTCAATAAATACTAGTTTACCCACCCCAGAGGCTGCGCCCAAACCCCATACAAGCACAGATCCACCACAGTGTTTGACTGTGCCTATCATACTCTGCGGTTCAAGCTCAGAATTCACTTTTCACCATACTTTGGCTCGTCCATCTCATCCGTGGATGTTGAATTTACTCTCATCTGAAAAAATTATAGAGTTTCAGAAGCATTCATCATCTGCTTCGTATTGTTTTGAGAATGAAATCCTTTTGCTTCGGTTAAAAAATAAATAAATAAATAACTGGCCATTTCAGCCCTTGAACGGACTTTGACCTAGCTTCTTATGATAAATTGTGTTGTGCGTGTTATTAAGTTTGTAGACAATTGACCGAGAACCGGACCTACATGCTTAACGCCGACTCCGAACGGCGATGAACGGAATGTTCTCGTTCTCAAGAGCTTTACATGGCATTTTGATTACTCTCTGAGGGTTTCTATTGTCTCCAGAGAGGTGGCGACCGTACAGAAAAATTATTTTAATTCAAATAATTTTCTGTCGCTGCTGGGGTTCGAATCTGGGTCCAGGTTCTTTGACATAGCGGCCACGCACTTTAGCCAACTACGCCACGGTTATCTGCTACGACTTGCTACGGTTAACTGCGTTAAAAAAAGGCTTCTTGCGCCATGTTGCGACCATGGTATCCAGCAGTACGGAAAACCTGACGAATTGTTTATTGATCTCACATTGCATTTTCCGTGCTGATTTTTTAGGATTGTCCTTAACCTTGCGTACAATAATGCGGTTTTTCTTGAGAAGTGTATATGCTTGGCCGTCCAGACTTTGGCTTTGTCTTGGTGGTTCCTTCTTTTTTTAATTTTTCTCTCACCTTTTGTACTGTTGCATGGCTTTTTCCAATTATTTTTGCGATTTTTCTTTGAGAATTGAGCTTTTTAAAAAGCTTTACTATCAAGTCTCTCATGCCTTGACTCAATTCTTTTCTACGCGTTGCCATTTGGGTTAAATTTTTTTTCAAATGTTTTTACCAAAAAAAAAAAAATAAGCGTTGAGCACCAATTATTTCTTGTAGCATGAAGAAAGCAATGTACTTTGTGTTTTGCATACAAACTTTTTTGATGAAATTTCTGTATCCATCAGAGATCTTGTGCTAATTAATCTAACGGTTTTGTGGAAATCAGCTTATTTCGCCTGTAGACGAAAGTTAACATTGTAAACATCGAAATTAAAAAAAAATATATGCCTGCAGGGTGCGTGCAAAGTGTAAAGTTGAAATTTTGGATACCAAGTGCATACTTACTTTATTGATAGACCAAATTGAATTTAAACTGGATTAAATTAAATCAAAATTGTGGAGGAGGTCAGTATTTATTAGTGAACGGAATATTAGTGAAATGCAACAATAAACTCTGATCGTTTTGCGGTTAGTCATGGGAAGGTCTAAAAATTATATAAAATATAGAAGCAATTCACACGTGTAAGCAATCAAAATCAGTACTTTCCTACTGGGATACACGCAAAGAAAAAAAAAATTTATCGCCAGTTTGCCGCAAACGAACTTCGTTTGTCGTGCTTATCGCTATTTGCAAACCTTTCAACAGTTGTCATAACAATAGTCAGTTGCGATAAACGCGTAATTTATTTGCAAGAAATTAATTTATTTTGTCATAAACGCGTGTGATTTTTAAATTGCAGCAATTGAAAATTTTGTTTTTCGTAGCCGAAAACTTTGTTATTTTTCCCTTCGTTGTATAAACACAACGCTTATAGTTCAGAGTTACTTTTTGGACAAATTGTTACTATATAACCAAATTGTTAATTTATTACAGCACGGCTGCGATGAGAGCAATCCATAAGAAGACGGATGGACATAGAGAGAAATATAATTAATATAATAAATAATAATGACCGAAATAGCTTGCGGTTTATGGGGGCATATAGGTTACAAATTAAAAAAAATTTTTTTTTCAGGATTTTTTTTTCATAGAAGGAAAAAAGGTATCGTTTTCAAATTTTGCACATATATTTATTAACATTTAAAGAATACAAAATTTTTGAAGCGGTTTTTGACGTTATTTAATTTTTTTAAAAAAAATGCCAAAAAATTGACGGTGTGCAAGAGTCTGGAACACCAGACTGGAACAGACAGTCTGGATCACCAGTCTGGAACATCTGAGAAAAAATAAAAAAACCAAATTAATCCTTGTTTAAGTAATTATCGCCTGAACTAGGATATTTTTTTTCCGCCGAAAAAATAACAAAATGGCGACCGATTTTGTAGCCTCGAAAATCGATTTTTTTTTTCAAATAGCCGCCGTTTCGTTTTTTTTCGGTGGAAAAAAATAATCCTAGTTCAGGCGATAGCCACTTAAACAAGGATGAATTTGGTTTTCTTTTTTTTTGCTCATATGTTCCAGACTGGTGAATCCTGCACACCGTCACTCGCTGAAAACACTGTTCGTTCGTGCTTTTGAAATTTGTAAATCGAACAGATAACAGCTGATGAACTGGCGAACGACGCCGTAAAATTTGAGCAATTTGTATCCCTAACGATCAATGAAATGGCGAATTGAAACGTCAAAATCAAACGAATGCTTTTGTGCTATGTATTCGTTAAGTAAAATTTATTTTAACTCACTACTGCACAGGAAGCCATATATGGCTTTTCATTTTAAATTTCGAATTTCCAACGGATATTAGCCGTTACGAAAAAGTACAGTTATTAAAATTCATTAGTGGACACTTGTGATTATGTGGCGAATATTGTTTTCACTTTATTTTGTCCAGCTGCAAAAAAAATGTTAGTTCAGTTTATCAGTGCGTGTTGTTAGTTTGTAGCTGGAAGGAAAACGAACTTGTGCGTAAAAGGAAGGCGAATTAAATTTTTTAGGGAACGGCCAGAGGCCTTTATATACATAAGTTTAAAATTATAAAAAGCACCATATATGGCAATTATTTTTAAGGTTGAAAAAGCTAGGAATACATACGAATGCAATTGCATATATGGCAAATTTATGTTTTTTTTTTTTTTTAGATAATGGACCTACTTTTCTGGCAAAAATTTTCTTTACGTATCTAATTTTCCCATTTAAAATATAAGCCCAACAAAAAAAATTATTTTTTTAGCTGAATCATAATGCGCGCAGTAGAGGGTTAAAATGGATATTTTAATAAAAAAATGCCTATTTTTTTAAAAAAGGGTTTTTTATATATTAACATAGAAGAGCAATTTAAGTACTAAACATTAATTAATTAGAAATAATATTTTCAGTGCTTGTGAAGCTGCTGAAGGCGAATTCAGACTTTTTATTTATTTTTATTCTAATTCAAATCTGAGCAGATCGTAACAGAAAAAAAAATTTGCTGAAAAGAATAACAACATCCAAGCAAAAGGCGGTGATTTTTTCGGTTAACTACAAGTTATAAATAAAAGCAGGCCATTGATATCATTCTGCTTATGTCGCAAGCATCAGAATTCTAGCCAATAGAACAACCTGCAGCATAGCTTACACCACAACCTTCAACTCTGCCTACAACATGGGCAAGAACCAAAGCAGGCATTGCCAACAAACACAAAACATTGCAAAAAATGCATGAAAGAAAATACATAAAATACACAAAAATTTTACATTCATTGATCTGGCAGAGCTAAATTTGGCAACTGCTTGTATATAACAGTTTGAATTAAGTAAGCAACGTAATGCCATGTCTACACAGAGAGTTTAGTTTGAGTTTCCAGTACAAAGTTGAGTTTTGCTACTGAAGGCAACATAAACTCTCCAGTTCTCCAGTACAATTTTGAAGGATGAAACTCAACTAAACTCAACTTTATTTCTGTGTTTATTAAAACTTAATTTGGGAAATCCCTAAAAATATGCTAATGTTCTTACAAAAAGGTACGTTCAAAGGCAACTTGTACAATTTGTGGTGAGAAATGTCAAAAACAGCTGTTTGTTTGTGCAATTTACTATTTGCAAAAAATTAATAAAAAAGCGAAGAAAAGAACTTGGGCAAGTCCAGCAGATGAGGTCTTTATATCAGTATGGGCCGATAAAAATTCCGATTTGCTCAGCGTACAGAAGAACTAGCATGTGTATGCAGAGATGGCTGCAGCCTTGTCCTCAAGTGGAATTGATATCACGGTGGTGGATGCGCCGACAAAATATGAGAACACAAAAGTCAACATAGAAATGTCACACTAAACACAATTCTGCCGACGCATCTCTGTGTGAACAGTCATGGTTAACTTAAAACTAAACTCAAGCTAAACTCTCTGTGTAGACACGGCATAAGCATGTCGTAAAAGTTGGCGAGCAGCTTCGTTAGGAATACAACTAACAATACATATTCAATTTATGTAGAATGTAATTATGATTTTTCGGTTCTATGATAAATCATTGTCATTTCTCTGCCCCGTTTTTGTGATTTTATTGAAAAAATTCAAATTTTCAAAAATTCACCACAGAAGGTGAAAAAAAAAATTGTAAAAAGTAGTTTGTTTGATTTATTGCTATTTAAATGATATCTTTTTGTGAGTTCTGTAGCTCAGAGCGCACGGCTATTGCTTTATAATCGTGAGGTTGAGAGTTCGAGCCTCGACAATGTCAATGAATGTCTTCAGTTTTTTTTTTTTTGTTTTTCAATATTTATGGAACCATTTCGGTTTTTAAAACAAATTCAGAACTGATAAAACCATAAAACCTTCAAAATCTATTGTAAAGTTTTACACAAGACTAAAAAGGAGAAAATAATAATTTAGTAAAAAAAAAATTGTTTTTTAATATACCATGTTTTTAAAACGAACTAAAAAGTATAAAATAATTTCTGCTAGAGTGGGCTTTTAGTTCTCATAAAAACATGAGGCGTTCATAGTTCGTTTTAAAAACGTGGTATATTGAGAATGTTTTTTACACAAATTGTTTTTTTCTTATATAATTTTATATATTGTTAACATATTTTAAGACTCAATAAATTTTCTTTCTTTAATAAAAGTTAAGTGAAAAATTGATAACTTTAAGAAATTGTCTTGCTGGAAATAAAAAATACAAAAGCGAAAAACAAAAAATAAAATACTACATCGCAATGTGTTGGTTTAATCGCGCAAATTTTTAATTTCAATTTTTGTTTTTTGTTTTTTTTTCAACCGTTATTTCTAGTAAGGCAGAAAGTTTTTAAGTTTCACGTAGTGAAAATGGATTGCCTTTGCCCACAGCGTGTTTTTGCCCACATAGAACTTTTGCATTTCCGCTTCTTGTCTGTCCGTTTCCCTGTTTTCTTTCTGTTTACTGCATATTCATGTTGTTGTTACTAAACGTATTTTAGTATTTGTACTTCTGTGGCGCGATAACTTGTACTCGCAGATATTAAGTTGGTAGCTGTACAGATAGATAAATGCACAATTAAGCAGGCGAAAAAGTTTTGCTCTTTTGCAGCAATAGTGAATGAAAGAGCAATTAAATGATATTTGGCAAAGTACGACTGGGAAGGAAGTTGAAATTTTATTTTTCAATACTTTGGGTGTTAAATAGCATAAAGTTTTGATAAATGATGGCAACAGAAGCGGATTTATTTTGAATGAAAGCTTAATTCGGTATTTTAATTAGATTAAGTTTGCAAGTAACACAATTGGCAAACGTTTGAGCTTATTTTTATGGCAAATTATATCAATTTTTAAAATTTGCGCAAAACTTTTGAAAGCTTGTTTACAAATTAAAAATCGTGTTGAATCTTGATTTTGTTCAGAATAAGAGAAAACAAACAAACTTATTCAGCTTTGTGCTTTGCATCTAATATACTTCTGACTGCTCTATTTTATCCAGGCATTCTTCATTGAATAGCTTCCCTTATTCGGCAACACACTGAACGAGAATAATTTTTATGCACGACGGTCTTCAGACAGTGCAGAAAAAACTTGATAAAAAAAGCTCGATAAGCTTCTATTAAAGTGTTGAAAAACTATTTCCGTTTTTCTACAGAGAATGACCTTCTCTTCTTTTATTGCCTGTTATACTTACTTTTTTTGTTATGAATAAAAGTAAAGTTTGTACAAGGAAGTAAATGAAAAATAAAAAATTGCAAAACAACTTTATTCCAATGCTTCCACATTCCTTCTGCAAACGAATAAAATATCATTTACTATCTATCTTTTTCTCCCTTTGTACTCGTGTTTGTGCGTCTGCATTCTTTTGCAAAACTTTTTTTTAAATTGCAAAAGTTTTGCATACTCTTGAAGGTGTTCTATCTATCACTGGATTGTTTGCGAAAGTTTGCATTGCTTTTGTTTAGAATTTTTTTTTTTATTTTTCATCTATACATCTTTAACTTTGCTCTTCTATAAAAGTTTAAGATTGTTTGCATGTTTGTTGATATGTTCGGCGTAAGCTCGAAAACAAATGAAATTACCCCTGTCCGGCTTAAGATTCTTCTTGGATGGAAGATTCAAATTGTAGAGTATGGCTTTATCTTCAATTTACCGTTATTCGCGTTGTGTTCACTTTGACACTTTCTTTGTTATGATCAGTTATTTGTCTGAAGTGCTTGAAACATTTTTCAAAAGAAAAAAATTAAGTAATTTCATAGCGGTATAATTACACAGGGCGTCCATTTTTTGTAGTTACGGAGACTTAATTTTATTTTCGTATTCTACATGCTTCTCAAAGCAAAATTGGCCTACCAAATTATTGACTGTTTGGTCTGGGTTAAGAGCTATGAAGCCTGAAACACCCAATATTTTCGGCAGACATTTGCAAAAAAATGGTTGCTCCTATGAATTTAATATCTGAGAACAAACTTGAGATAAAAATGAGAGGGACATTTTTGATAAATACTGCAAACATGTATTTTCTCTAATAAATGGCGTTTTTTACAGCTTTAGTTGAATCAAATTAAAGAAAAGCAGTTTCTTTTTTTAATCATGGAGACAGAAAAAACCATGGGTTCTCACACAACTCTAAAAAGCGTAAAGGTCTGGTTCTCAAATTATGACTCATTTAAGTTAGGTATATTTATTATCTGGCGTCCGTGGCGTAGTTGGTTAAAGTGCGTGGCCGTTATGTCAACGAACCTTAGAGAGCCAGGTTCGAACCCCAGCAGCGACAGAAAATTATTTCAAATAAAATAATTTTTTTGTACGGCCGCCACCTCTCTGCAGACAATGGCAAACCTCAGAGAGTAATCAAAATGCCATGTAAAGCTTCTTGAGATTAAGAACATTCCATTCATCGCCGTTCGGAGTCGGCGTTAAACATGTAGGTCTGGTTCTCGGTCAATTGTGTACAAACTTAATAACACGCACAACACAATTGATAATAAGAAGCTAGGTCAAAGTCCTTTCAAGGGCTGAAATGACCATTTATTTTTTTTTTTATTTTTATATTTATCATCTAAAAAAAATTTCAATTAAAGTAATTGTTAAAAAAATGAATTGGCTGTATCGTGGATACACCTGTTTATGATGTGACAGTGTACTCTTTATTAACAAGATTTGTCCAAATTGTTGTTTAACCCAATTCCTAACCCAATACTTGTTCGAATCCATTTCCTTTTCCTTTCCCAAATATTTTCCAAATCTTTGTCCTAAATCTTTTCCTAAGGGTATCCAAATGCTTTTACTATACCTTATCCAAATTCTTGTCCTAATTTTTTTTTTTCAATCTTGCTCTAAATATGTCCTAGCTTGTCCTAGTCCTTTTCCCAATTATTATCTTTATCCTTGTCTAATTCCATGCTCTAATCTATGTTAAAATCTTTGTTATCTCCATATGTTATATTTGGTCCTTATTTTTGTCCAAACCCTTGCCATCATCCTTTTTCCAATCCCTGTAATTTAAGGTGGGTCACCAAAAAAAATATCAAAATACCGCCCCTCATTTGAAAGCTTATGTTAAGGGGATTTAAGTAGCATACAATTTTTTTTTTTTAGGTAGATCCAAAATCTGCCCCAAATGGTCTTTTTTGTACAACTTCATCAGTTTTTATCCGATCTTAAAAAAAAGTATGTTGTTGAATAGATCTCAATAAGGACTATAATTCGTCTTAGCAACATTTTTACCTCCGATTCCATTTTTGACCAGATATTTCAACTTTACGTCCTATTTCCTCAGTAACCCCAAAACTTCCATTTATGTTTTTTAGAAAATAAAAGGTGGTAAAAAATCATTAAACTTTTGTGAAGAAACTTTTTGATTTCATTCGTAGGAAAAAAAATTACAACGAATTGAATTTTCGGTTAGGTTTGGCTTCGTTTTTAGAATTTAGCTTTCGGTTCATCTTCGTGTGCCTTCGTTCATCTCCGTGTTTGTTCGTTAGTCTTCGGTTCAGCTTCGTTTGGTTTCGTTTTTAATACAAAGTTTCTTTAAAATCGGTCCAGTCGATCAGGCGTTATGGAGTCATATATATTTTATTACTTGAAGCGCCCTCTATCGAAAGTTTTTGAAATACAGGGTGGGTCAAATACAAGTTTTGTTTTTAAAATGCAATAACATGAACAAAATTAAATTTTTTCCATGTATTATGGCTTTACTTGTTTTTTTTTTTAATTTTTGGCTAATTACAGAACACAACGCCGTTCAAGTGGCTGCCTCGGCTGGCTTCGCACTAGCGCATTCTGTCACTCCAATTTTCCAAGACCCTATTGATGGTTTCGGGCTGTAGCTTACGAATAACTTGAATGATATTGGCTTCAAGTACTTGAATTGCTTCCGGATTGTTGGCACAACATCGGTCCTTCATGGTTCCCCACAAAAATAGTTCAAAGGGGTTAAATCGCTGCTCCAATGCACCTATGTAATTGACATCGCCAAGATGACTGATAACACAATTTGGGCACTTGGTGCGCAAAAGATCGATTGTGGCATGGTCTGTGTGGCATGGCGCGCCATTATGCATGAACCAGAGGTCGTTCAAATTCATGTCTAGAATTTCAGTAAAAAAAAAGTTGGTTAACATGGCCCTGTAACGCCCACCGTTGATCGAAACGTTTCGATTCTCATTTTCGAAGAAAAATGGTCTAATGATGCCACCACTCCACAATCCGCAACAAACTGTCTCTCTATCTGAATCCGAGTTCTTGTACACTCAGTTAATACTGGGTTTTTGTGTGACTTAATCTCCTTCATACCATGCAACGCATTCTATGAATATAAATATGCGCTCTTTTGAGTATTTGACTCGTATACCATCGTATGTTGATTTCAACTTCGGCTAAGCAGTGATACGAATAAACGCGCACGGACAATGAAATCAGCATAAACACTGCAAAATTTACTTTAAAATGCAGCCAACTTGCAGTGTTTGTGCTGATTTTATTGTTCGTGAGTTTAACGTTCGTATCACAGCAATAAGAGCGTTGGTTTCGTATGCAGTAGTTGCGCTGCATGACTTTATTTTGTTGCTTGTGAACAATCATGTAGGGTATTCACAAGGTCTCATAAAGTCAAATGTCTTAAATTAAAAACATTAAGATTTACAACAAGTGTGAACAACCTCCCATAACTTATTGTGCTATTTCAACTCTCAATCAGCTGATGCAAAACAAATTTAAATAAATATTTGTTATCTCAATGCCAAAAGAAAGCGAAAAAGACAAAATAATAGCCGGTTTGTGCAAAAAGCATATTTTGCACGTTATTGAATACGACACTCAATAAACATAGCTTTTAGAGTTGTAATATTTTAGTACTTTTTTATATGGAAGGCAACAACCATATTTTTAAACTAGTGTAAAATTGTATGACATTATGATAATATGACATGATAGCACACCTTGTGAATAATACAAGGTAGCATTGACAACTGCTTATTTTCTCTTCTACAAGAAAACATCTCCTGTCAAAACAGTTCTTTTATGAATATGCATCTGCAGCTGCTAAGGTTGTTGTTTTTTTACTTCAACGTTTTCAACAGTGTTTGTGTTTTTAATGGCGGATTGTGAGCGCTGTTTTTTTTTAGTATATTTTTTGACAGGAGATGGTTTCCCAAGCAACTGTCAAGGCTACTTTGTATTATTATACCATGGTGAACGATCATACTTACCACTGCTTACTAGAAGTTAAAACGAACTTGCGCTGGTAATCAAACAAACAACGTAAACGGGAAATACCCAGTGTTACGAAAGACTACCAGCGCAATTGAATTCGCCGTTGGTAGTACATACGTTCATACTGCCACTGCATTTGTTATGAGTAGACTGCAAATAGCAAAAATGGTATCACTTGCAGTTCTCTGGTGTGAATCAGAGACCTGCAATTATTCATGTTTTTGAGTCATTAATCCACTTATACTCGTTCGCTCACTTCACACAAAGCAACAAAGAATAAGTTATCTGCTGATATGAACCGGTGCAGTGTTCAACTTTCACATTGACTCAATGTATTTATTTTGCACACCGTAATGACTCACAACACCAATAAACACCATGAGTTCAGTGCAATGACTTAAGTACTTAGAATCATTTTTAGTTCAGCTTTCTTGTTATTTGAATTTTTTTGAAACAAACTATAATTGTTTTGCAAAAAGCATAAGGCACAATACAAAATAATACTCAACTTATTCATTTTCTCACACGAAAAAGTTAACAAATCAGCAAAAAGAATAAGCAAAGGTAAAACACAAAATAATACTCAACTCACTCATACTTATTTTCCTCTCACATGAACAAGTGAGTCACATAAGATGATTAACCCAGAACCAATAGAGTAGTTATTTGTCGATACACATGTGTGTAGAAGTACTATGAGTATTTCTGGCTTTTGGTGGGAATGAGTCAAAGTATTTTGTTGAGTTGGTATAAGTACACACTTGCACCAATAGTCATGTCTCATGACCGGGTATGGGCACCATTACATTCAAAGCGTCTGTATTCTTTCTGTATTTGTCTTTTGTCTTTGATTTGTTGTTGCGTTTTGTGCTACTCTCAATTCTTGCTCTCAGCGCTCTAAGAGCGCTCTCTGCCCATAGCTGCTCATGACTTAAGTATAATAATTTCATTAGTACTCATTGCAGATCTCTGGTGTGAATGCATCAGCTTCTCGACAATAAAACGTAAAATGACTCATTTCTTTCCGACTATATGTCAAGATTTCGAGAAACAGCTGTCAGTGTCAAAATGACCTATGATTTAAAAATAAACCACTAGATGGCCAACCCTGTATATCAATGCAACTTTTTTTTTATTTTTGTTGCATGTTTACTGTATTTAGCGGTTGCCAACGTGCTGTCGTGGCTCCAACAATTGTTTTTTTTCTTTATGAAAAATTATTGTTATAAAATCAAAGAACCAGTTTTTGCTGTTGTAAAATAAATTTTTTCGTAGCTCTTCTACTCATAAATGAGTTACCGTTGATTGATATTATGCATGATATTATGTTTGATGGATATTTTGCATGATGAATTTGGACAAGAATTGGAAAAAGTATGGGAGCAAACATTTTAACAAAGACTAGCACGAGGAATGAAATAGTGAGTAGTACAAAGATGTGGACAAAGATTCTTTTATCTTGGAATTGGAAAGCATAAAATTTGACAATGATTAGGATAAGGATTTAGACAAGGATTGGAACAAGGATTAGATTAGGACAAAGATTAAGACACACTTAAAATAATATTTAAAACAAGGCTGAGGAAAGAATAAGGAAAAAAATTGGTGCAAGGGATAGAACAAAAATTTGGACACACTTCGGACAATAGTTATTTAGGAAAAATGTTGGTAAAAGAAATGGCACAAGGACTAGGTAATGTAATCAAACAAGGATAAGATCAGGAATAAGAATATGGATTAAAATAAAAATCAAGATAAAGTGTAGGTCAATACGGACATACAAAAGAATAAGGTGAAGGATGAGGATAAGTTTGGGAACAAAGAAAAGGATAGGGACAAAAAGAAGAACAAGGATAACAATATGACACAGCAAACTCTTTTTTGACATAAATTGTAAATAAAAGAGTTTATTGTTGTAAATAAAATGTCTGAACAAGTAATTTTTTTATTATTTGAGATTTAAAGGATTATAGCAGTAAAATTGTTTAACAAAATAGAAACAATTTTCTGAATGTAAAAAAATCTATGTAATGTGGTGATTTGTGTTTTAAAATAGCCAATCTATCAAGAGCTCAGCCCATAACTGGCAAACAGAATTATTGCTGGTCATTTGCCAAAATGACCGCAAAAACATTAAAAAACAAAAATGTAAGCATTAAATCAAAAACAAAAATGATTGAACGAAATAAAAGTGGACCAAGAGTTGTTTAGCCGCGAAACCGCATATCAACACGTGTCAATAAGTCAACCATTACATTTTTCTATTTAGTTCATAGCTTGCATGGAAAAAAGTCTATTCAGAGAATCTGTTTGTTTTTTTTATTTTTTTAGTTGGATAAACCAAGGTTTTTTTTCTGTTGGGAATTCCAAAGCGCTCAAACTTTAAGGGCTCTCTTAAGGTACGTGAGATTTTGTTTTTTGCTTAATCCTTTAAGAATTGCTTTAAATTAAACCGTTAATAATCTGCTATAAGACTTTGGAGATTTTTTGACTTTATACTAGAAAAGACGAAGCCGCGCCACTAAAAACTTTCAATATTGCAACAAGTTTTAGCTCACGAGCTGGTCTAAGGTGGCGCAAAGTTAATCACCCATCGGAAGAAGTAATAATTTTTGCAAATGGCGCGCGTACGTCAATCATATTCGACAATTGTGAACTAGACATCTGCAGTATACAAACAGACAAGCAATGGAGCACTATACTCCGGAAGATTGTGAAATAATTGTGCCGATTTTTTTCACCAATAATCGGTCGGAGAACAGACTGCAACCACACGAGACCTTGCAAGGCATGGCCGTCAATGGACTCGTCGTTCTGCTGAGAATATGCCGATGTCGCTGAGAACTATGAAACATCAACCAGACGACGGGCCACCCAATCGGGCATTACCAGAAGGACCCTTCAGCGAATTTAAGTGAAAGACTTACACATATTTCCGTATAAAATGCAAACAGTGCATCAGATAATGACTGCTGACCGTCAGTTGCATGTGAATTACTGTCGAGTCATCCTCAATCTCAATTACGAAGAAGACGATTTTGTGTCAAAAATCATCATGAGCGACGAGGCGTATTTCCACTTAAGCAGTTCGTCAATCTAAGTTTCTGGGGACCTGAAAATTCGCGTGTGATGCACAAAGAGCCATTACATCAACTCAAAGCCACTGTATGATGTGGCGTTCGCGCGGGAGGAATGATTGGACCGTATTTTTTTGAGGACGCCATCGGCAATACGGTCACTGTCACTGGCTAATGCTACAGGGCCATGATAAGCGACTTGTTACTGCCGGAATTGGATGAGCGGGGTTTGGTGAACATGTGGTTTCAAGAAGACGGTGTAACCGAACACACAGCACGAACCACAATGGATATTGTAAAGTAAGCGTTTCCTGGTCACGTCAGCAAGAACGCCCGATTTAACCATCTCAGACTTTTTTCTTTGGGGCTATTTGAAGTCGCGGGCCTATGCCAATAAGCCTCAGGCAATCGCAGACCTTAAGAAGAATATTCGATAGGAATGCGAACAGTTAGCACCGGAAACTTTGCGGAAAGTCATAGAAAATGCGATAAAAAGAGCAAATGTTGATGTTGATGTTGATGTTGATGTTGATGTTGATGTTGATGTTGATGTCAATGTTGATGTTGACGTTGATGTTGATGTTGATGTTGATGTTGATGTTGATGTTGATGTTGATGTTGATGTTGATGTTGACGTTGATGTTGATGTTGATGTTGATGTTGATGTTGATGTTGATGTTGATGTTGATGTTGATGTTGATGTTGATGTTGATGTTGATGTTGATGTTGATGTTGATGTTGATGTTGATGTTGATGTTGATGTTGATGTTGATGTTGATGTTGATGTTGATGTTGATGTTGATGTTGATGTTGATGTTGATGTTGATGTTGATGTTGATGTTGATGTTGATGTTGATGTTGATGTTGATGTTGATGTTGATGTTGATGTTGATGTTGATGTTGATGTTGATGTTGATGTTGATGTTGATGTTGACGTTGATGTTGATGTTGATGTTGATGTTGATGTTGATGTTGATGTTGATGTTGATGTTGATGTTGATGTTGATGTTGATGTTGATGTTGATGTTGATGTTGCTGTTGATGTTGATGTTGATGTTGATGTTGATGTTGATGTTGATGTTGATGTTAATGTTAATTTTAATGTTAATGTTGTTGTTGATGTTGATGTTGATGTTGATGTTGATGTTGATGTTGATGTTGATGTTGATGTTGATGTTGATGTTGATGTTGATGTTGATGTTGATGTTGATGTTGATGTTGATGTTGATGTTGATGTTGATGTTGATGTTGATGTTGATGTTGATGTTGATGTTGATGTTGATGTTGATGTTGATGTTGATGTTGATGTTGATGTTGATGTTGATGTTGATGTTGATGTTGATGTTGATGTTGATGTTGATGTTGATGTTGATGTTGATGTTGATGTTGATGTTGATGTTGATGTTGATGTTGATGTTGATGTTGATGTTGATGTTGATGTTGATGTTGATGTTGATGTTGATGTTGATGTTGATGTTGATGTTGATGTTGATGTTGATGTTGATGTTGATGTTGCTGTTGATGTTGATGTTGATGTTGATGTTGACGTTGATGTTGATGTTGATGTTGATGTTAATGTTAATTTTAATGTTAATGTTGTTGTTGATGTTGATGTTGATGTTGATGTTGATGTTGATGTCAATGTTGATGTTGACGTTGATGTTGATGTTGATGTTGATGTTAATGTTAATTTTAATGTTAATGTTGTTGTTGATGTTGATGTTGATGTTGATGTTGATGTTGATGTTAATGTTAATTTTAATGTTAATGTTGTTGTTGATGTTGATGTTGATGTTGATGTTGATGTTGATGTTGATGTTGATGTTGATGTTGATGTTGATGTTGATGTTGATGTTGATGTCAATGTTGATGTTGATGTTGATGTTGATGTTGCTGTTGATGTTGATGTTGATGTTGATGTTGATGTTGATGTTGATGTTGATGTTGATGTTAATGTTAATTTTAATGTTAATGTTGTTGTTGATGTTGATGTTGATGTTGATGTTGATGTTGATGTTGATGTTGATGTTGATGTTGATGTTGATGTTGATGTTGATGTTGATGTTGATGTTGATGTTGATGTTGATGTTGATGTTGATGTTGATGTTGATGTTGATGTTGATGTTGATGTTGATGTTGATGTTGATGTTGATGTTGATGTTGATGTTGATGTTGATGTTGATGTTGATGTTGATGTTGATGTTGATGTTGATGTTGATGTTGATGTTGATGTTGATGTTGATGTTGATGTTGATGTTGATGTTGATGTTGATGTTGATGTTGATGTTGATGTTGATGTTGATGTTGATGTTGATGTTGATGTTGATGTTGATGTTGATGTTGATGTTGATGTTGATGTTGATGTTGATGTTGATGTTGATGTTGATGTTGATGTTGATGTTGCTGTTGATGTTGATGTTGATGTTGATGTTGATGTTGATGTTGATGTTGATGTTAATGTTAATTTTAATGTTAATGTTGTTGTTGATGTTGATGTTGATGTTGATGTTGATGTTGATGTTGATGTTGATGTTGATGTTGATGTTGATGTTGATGTCGATGTTGATGTTAATGTTAATTTTAATGTTAATGTTGTTGTTGATGTTGATGTTGATGTTGATGTTGATGTTGATGTTGATGTTGACGTTGATGTTGATGTTGATGTTGATGTTGATGTTGATGTTGATGTTGATGTTGATGTTGATGTTGATGTTGATGTTGATGTTGATGTTGATGTTGATGTTGATGTTGATGTTGATGTTGATGTTGATGTTGATGTTGATGTTGATGTTGATGTTGATGTTGATGTTGATGTTGATGTTGATGTTGATGTTGATGTTGATGTTGATATTGATGTTGATGTTGAAGTTGATGTTGATGTTGATGTTGATGTTGATGTTGATGTTGATGTTGATGTTGATGTTGATGTTGATGTTGATGTTAATGTTAATTTTAATGTTAATGTTGTTGTTGATGTTGATGTTGATGTTGATGTTGATGTTGATGTTGATGTTGATGTTGATGTTGATGTTGATGTTGATGTTGATGTCGATGTTGATGTTAATGTTAATTTTAATGTTAATGTTGTTGTTGATGTTGATGTTGATGTTAATGTTGATGTTGATGTTGATGTTGACGTTGATGTTGATGTTGATGTTGATGTTGATGTTGATGTTGATGTTGATGTTGATGTTGATGTTGATGTTGATGTTGATGTTGATGTTGATGTTGATGTTGATGTTGATGTTGATGTTGATGTTGATGTTGATGTTGATGTTGATGTTGATGTTGATGTTGATGTTGATGTTGATGTTGATGTTGATGTTGATGTTGATGTTGATGTTGATGTTGATGTTGATGTTGATGTTGATGTTGATGTTGATGTTGATGTTGATGTTGATGTTGATGTTGATGTTGATGTTGATGTTGATGTTGATGTTGATGTTGATGTTAATGGTTATGATGATTTTGATGTTGATGTTGATGTTGATGTTGATGTTGATGTTGATGTTGATGTTGATGTTGATGTTGATGTTGATTTTGATGTTGATGTTGATGTTGATGTTGATGTTGATGTTGATGTTGATGTTGATGTTGTTGGTGTTGTTGTTGTTGGTGTTGGTGTTGGTGTTTGTGTTGGTGTTGATGTTGATGTTGATGTTGGTGTTGATGTTGATGTTGATGTTGATGTTGATGTTGATGTTGATGTTGATGTTGATGTTGATGTTGATGTTGATGTTGATGTTGATGTTGATGTTGATGTTGATGTTGATGTTGAT